>JAZEWU010000001.1:64458-75948 GCA_036362915.1 Geotria australis
GTTTCGCGCCGGGCCTGAGCAAGCCGCTGGGTTTTTCCTCCGCCCGCTCTTGGGTGGGGGTCAGATTTCCCGTCATTTTAATAAATGATTTACATTCAGAAGTTACCGTGCACATTTGAAGGCACGGCCACGGCCAACATTTTTCCGAGCCTTTCAATTTCTGGGGGTTATCCGTGATGGGAAACAGGCACACTGTCAGCAGGGGTGGTGGGGGGCGGCACTGTCTGGCTGTCGAGGATTTTCTAGAAGTTGGCACCGGGCCCAACGCAGCATGCATTTAATGTTACCCTCTAGGAACTGGAGAGCTAGAATTCTCGCGAAGAGGAACAAATGGTCAAGTTTAAGGGGATTTGCGAAAGTCGTGCATGCAAAGATATCCCCGGGGCGCGAGTTGATGAGACAGGAACAACATCTGACCGTTTCAGAACCTAGCAAAACAGGCCAACGTACATAACGGCAGAGGCATTTTTTCAGCCAGCCTTGTCTGGAAGAAATTATTCCCAAACTGCCTCGAATCCCACGCCAAACTCACAGCCTTAAAAGGCATTTGACAACGCATGATTCCGTAGCCGCCCCTTACAGACCGCGTGCCGAGCGAACGGCCGCGGAGAGGCCGGCGTGCGAGCCCGCCCTGCGCATCGTGACGGCCCTCGTGACTCAAGATGCAGTCACCGGCGACATTAAGCAACAGCGACACTGTACAGAAAATATGAATCTGACGAGGCATTCCGCGTCAAAAATAGTCCACGGTGTGGTTGTGCTGGACCAATGCTGCTGAAATGATGCACTCCCAGAAGGCTGTGTGGCTGATTGGACGTGTAAAAAACACTTTTAGTTTTTAACGCGAAAGGACGGTTTGTGAAGGAGGCAGCGTATTGTTTGATAATTGATTTGTTACATAAGTGTCCACAAGGGGACAAATGATTATTATTACAGGTCCTTGCAACCTTTGCTTGATTTAAAAACGTATTATTGTCATTAAAAGTCCCATTTAAGTGCAATCAGGCACCCAGTGACGCACAGATAAGTGTAATGATGTAGGTTTTCACAGCTCGATTCATGATGGTTGCTCTTCAAAGCTGTTCTTTCGGGATACCCATGTCGAGCGCTCTCCCTCGCAAAGTTTTGCCTCCAACGCCCGAAAATGTTTCCGACGCAGAAGGCTAAACGTCGCGAGGGAGAGAGCTCGACACGGCTATCCCAAAAGAACAGCTCTGAAGAGCAACCAGCATCGACAGGTGTTCATTTCCAACGCACCGTTTTCTCTGACGACGCACACACTTGTTGCTGCCTCCATGTCATTGAGCTACGCGAAACACCGCCGCCTCTTTCGCGAGGGCAACGACCCCCGGGTCGCGCCGCTTACCTTCGCAGGGCTGCAGGATCAGCGGCAGCAGCGGCCAAAGCAGCGGCGGGAAGTAGAGGCGAAGCGGAATCTGCACCTGGGCCACCGCGCGCAGACGGGACGACAAATACACGACGCGCCGTGTCATCGCCACGCTCGACCGCGGCGAGTAATGTCACCGGAGTGACCGGCGTGGTGGCCCGCACGAGCTCGACACATTAACAATATTTTTTCATTTATAACGCGGCGCGTATTCATTCAATGTCGAAGGTATTCATTCGAAGAGAGAACGACTCAGATAGGTGTAGCGAGGAAGGCGCAGAGGCGGAGGAGGCAGCCAGGCGGTTAGCCGGCGCCAACACGTTTCCACACACCGCTTCCTATATATTATGATGTTATCGGCCAACTAATTAATAAGTGTATTTTTTAAGTTGTGGTTGGAAACTGGAGAACCTGGAGAAAACCCACGAAGAAACGGGGTGAGAACGCACAAACTCCACAGAAAGGCGCCCGAGGCGGGAATCGAACCGCCTCGGGCAAGACCATTCTTTCTGCGAGGCGCGGATGTTCCCACTGTGCCACCCTGCCGCTCGCCACAAATCGCAATTGCACCGTTGTGACGCTTAAATTACGTTGGTGGCACCGCCGACAAACGCTCCTTTGGCCCACAGGCACCTTTTTTCCAGTGTAGAGACAATGTACAAAAAAATACAAGGTTTTACCACCTACATCTGTGGCTTCTTGCAAACTGGACTCTTTGCAAAAACGGTGTCCATTTGGTGTTTTTTAAGATCTTAACACTTGTTTAATTGCCAGAGAAGGTAGCTCGTTTGGCCGAAGATCGCGCCGCGTTTAAGTTTGGCCGGCGGCTTCCGTTGGCCGAGAGGCGTCTTGCGTCAGGAAACGAGGCCTTGGGAGCGGCTTCCCGTGGCCGCGCGCAGGCAGGGCCGGATTAAGCTAGTGCGGGGCCTGCAGCATATGTTATAAAGGGGCACCTAAATTAAAACAATATACGTAAATATTAAAACATAAATTATTTACTTGCATAGTAAAGTGATTCAATGTTTTCATTTGCTATACAGCCAGATAATAAGACAAATATGTCTGACACTTCAGTCATATCGTTAATTACGTGAAGGTATCAATTTCAAATGTCAAAAGTAGCAAAACTATAATTAAATTCCCATTTAATGGTTTGTGGCGACCCGCGAAAAAACGAAGCCGCGATGTGGTAAGCCACGATGTGGTAAGCCACGATGTGTGAGGGTCAACTGTATACTCAACTGTATAACTCAGTAAAGTTAAATCTGAACGAAATTATTTATTCGTGTCGTGTTATTTATGACGTCCGGAATGACTGCGTACCACACAGCATTCAGCTCCCCCGACGTGTAAACAAACAGCGTTGACAGCTCACGAGATGCCGATTTTCCGTTCTCTGTCGTTGCTGACATGTCGTTCTCTCCGCAGCCCTGTGCAGCGCTTTGTGACCCTCGGGTGAAAAGCGCTCTATAAATGCTATTATTATTATTAGCTTGCAAGCGTTTAGTGTTTGCAAGTCAGTCGTCGGCACACGGTGGCAGGGTGCCTATGCAGTGGTAACATCTGTGCCTCACAGAAAGAATGGTTTTGCCCGAGGCGGTTCAATTCCCGCCTTGGGCGCCTTTCGGTGTGGAGTTTGTGTGTTCTCTCTCCCCCCTGTTCTGCGTGGGTTTCCTCCGGGTTCACCGGTTTCCGTCCACAACTAAAAAAAAACACATGAATTATTTGGCCGATAACATCATAATTTATAGGAAGCAGTGTGTGGCAAAATGTTGGCGCTGGCAAACAGCCTGGCTGACTCCTCCGCCTCTCTGCGCTTTCCTCGCGCCTCTGAGTCGTTCTCTCGTTGAATGAATACCTTCAACATTGAATGAATATGTGCGAGCGTTATAAATGTAAAATTATTCATTATTATTAGTGCGGGGCGGCACAGTGGCGCAGTGAGTAGTGCTGCCGCCTCACAGCAAGAAGATCCTGGGTTCGAATCCCGACTCAGGTGCCTTTCTGTGTGGAGCTTGCACGTTCTCCCCGTGTCCACGTGGGTTTTCGCCACCGGGCACTCCGGTTTCCTCCCACAGTCCAAGATATGCTTCTGCATTGGTTAATTGGCCTGCTGACTATATTTACCCCGGTGCCCTGTGATGGACTGGCGTCTCATCCTGGGGATATCCCTGCATTGCTCCCTGTGTCTGCCAGGATAGGCTCCGGCTCACCGCAACCCTGTACAGGATTAAGCGGTTCCTGACAACGAATTAATGAATTAATTAGTAGTGCGGGGCCCTAGAAAGTGCGGGGCCCGTAGCATATGCTGCTTTTGATCATTATTTTCCTGTTGTCTTTATGTCCTATAATTTATCGCTATTGCTTGACTCTCAGTTAATCTGTCTTGATGTTATTGACATGCCTTTCTCTGCACAGCCTTGTGCAGCGCTTTGTGACCCTCGGGTGAAAGGCCGCGATCCCTGTCAAGTAATACTTGGTATTACTTGCAAATTCTACCAAACACTTGGAAGCCAAGGAGCTGAAAGACAACGATGTCCAGAATCTCAACAGATGCCAGAAGCCCCTCAGCCTGGAGCAAGAAGAGAGGCCAATGCCCGCCGCCTTTAAGGCCAGCACTGACTACTATATCTCTAAATGTCGAAGGGCTGTCTGCAACTAAAGAAGAACTTGTTGCAATGGGAAACGGTCATATAACCATCACGCTTCGAATAATCGAATCAAATTCGAATGCTATTATTATGATTTTTGCGACTAGGTTAATCCGGCACCGCGCGCGGGCACCCACCTGCGGGCCGTCGAGCTGCCGGGCGCGCAGGAAGCTCGCGGTGAAGCAGCGCGTGACGCCCGACACGGGCCGGGCCCCTGCGGTGTCGGCGAGCAGCGCTCTGTGGCCATCGTCGTAACGACAAGCAGAGAAGACACGGGGTGAACCGGCGTGCGGATAAGAGCCCTCGAGTACTCGACGCGACTCGCTCCCCCAAAGAATAAACAAGACGAAATAACAATTTAACTCAAAGGCTAGATGTAAGTTCCAGCGAAACGTCGGTAACATCTTTGGAGGTGAGTGCTGTTTGTGCCCGCTTGAATGTCCAACATATCGACGGGTATACAACACTAACATACATTTTTTCACATGACCTAAACAATGAAACAGAGCTTTACTACGAAATAAGAACTCTTATAAGTGGTGTAGGTTTTCGCGGCCCGATTCGTGATGGGTGCTCTTCGGAGCGCCTGGCGATGCTTCCAACGTGGAGCCGAAACATCGCGAGCGAGAGAGGGAGAGCGCTCGACGCGGCTTTCGCGAAAGAACAGCTCTGAAGAGCAGCCATCAACTCCGAGTGGTTTTAGTGTTTCTCTTCGAACATCTGTGCGGTTTGAAGGTGATGGTCGGTAATGGCCACGTATCAAGGTTTTACTAGGCGCATTGGCAAAACTGGTGCCTCACAGCAAGAAGGGCCTGGGTTCGATTCCTCACTCTGTTGCCTTTCTTGCGTGGCGTTTGTACATTCTCCCCCGGTTCTTTAAAGGTATCTTCCAGGTTTTCTGGTCTCCTCCCATCGCTAAAATATAATGGGCATTGGCCAAAAAATATCTAGATACTGAAACATTACCCGCCAATTACTTAACGTGGGGTTCCAATTACGGACATCCCACTCTACTGTGAAAACAAGGCAGGACTCCTGAGAGAGTCGTAAGACTCATTGTGGCTTTTTGTGTAAACAACACGAGCCATCATATTTTAGCATGTAACAATTACAACTGTATCCAACACGTGCGGTATCCACGCCCGTAACCACAAACGTATCTTTGAAACATGTGCTCGTATCAGGTTTACAACGAGCAGGTGAAAAATAGTTATTCATAACCGTACAAAAATTAGAATAAACTACTTTCATACATTAATTCTGTAAGCGTAACTAACAAAAACAGTCCGATAACATTTTTTAGATCATTTACGGAGAACTGAGCAAATGATTGTGATTTTGTGGCGGGTCCTGTCAATCTTTTGCATAAGGGGGCGAAGATTACCAAATGTGACTCCAATTGCGTAATTTGCAGGTCATTTTTCAGTGCTGGGATATCTTGGCTGAGACCTATTACATTGCGTGCGTTTTTACAATTGTGAGAGGAAATTTGAAAACGCGGGAGAAGCCCACGCAGAATATAGCGAGGACATACAAATCCCACACAAAATGCAATCGAGTCGGGAATCAAACCCAGGACCTGCTTGCCGTGAGGCACCTGCGTTACCACTGAGCCACCCTGACGCCCAATGTATACGCACCGCGTATTTGTCCATCCAGCGAGACGTGTCAAACTATGCCTGCCTATCGTTCAAACACGGGCTCAGTCACACCTTAATTCCTTATAAAGGCACGAATCTTACGTCTCAACGCGCACCACCTACATTCCAACGGGCATAAATGACAGCGCTGTAAGTGCTCTCTGTAGGAGTGCCTCAAACATTAGCGATTACACGCGGGGGAAAAAAAATAGAGACTACAACAAACACACGAAGAAACTGTTGCACGGACAGAGACGGAATCCTGGCATTAACAGCAGACGCCACCCACACCAGCGCCCTTCCCAGCACTCCATCACGCCCACCGTTTGTCGCTTTGTCGTCTTGAGCCCTTTTTACGTAACGAACACCGAGAGAGAAGTCGCTCTTGCATAAAACAAACAACCCCGTGTTGCGACACGTGGCCGGGCGGTCGATAATCCGCGCTGCGTCTCCACCCGCATCGCACAGGAGTGACGTCCGAACAAAAAAAAACCCACGAAGAAACGAAACAGTAATTTTCGGAATGCTCGGTAGAACTAGGAGCCAAACTAAACAAATGTCAAGATACGCCCACGTAAAATGAACCACTCACCAAACAATGCAACCGGCTGCTCAGGTGCTAAGCGCGCGGTTTACTGCTACAATGCTCGTCCGGCGGTTTGAAATTACCTGTTAAAACAGACTCCTACTTGATAATAGAGAATTGAATGAAAGCTGTCACCGAAATGCACGTTACGAAGGCCACGTTCAATCACGTCCTTGACACGTCGCTCGGTGCCGTTGCGACGCCCGCAAAATCTCATTCACAATTAGAGCACTTTACACAACCACGCGAGGGGCGCCGTCACGGTTAGGCGGCCGCAGACGCACCCGCGCCGGCTCCGCGCCGTTCAACGCGATTCAAAATACCGCTCGCGCAGGAATGTGCGTGCGACCACAGGACGGGACGGTGTGTGTGACGGTGTGTGTGACGGTGTGGCTGACGGTGTGGCTGACGGTGTGGGTGACTGCGGGGCAGCGGTGGCACAGTGGTTAGCGCGCTGGGCTACAAATCTGACGACCCGAGTTCGAATCCCGCTCACGGGCAACACCACTGACGATTTTATGAACCGGTCCTGGGCCTCACCTAGGTCGACTCTGCCTCAAATGAGTACCTAGTGCGGTGTGTAAACATTGCCACTGGGGAAGCAAAGGCGGCCGGGAGTGGTGCTGGTCACCCACCCCTTCGTGTGCCGTTTCGACATTCATGGGTGCTCGCTAACGGCACTTGCCCCGACAGTCTGTTAAGGCTATACGGGGGATCTTTGTCTTTGACAGTGTGTGTGACCGTGTGGGTGACCGTGTGACGCGCCCAGCCTGGCCGTTGAAAAGGCCCCGGCTGAGATGACCTTGCTGGACAGCGTCCGCTGAGACGTTTAACTATTTGGTGAGGCTGCGTTGCCAAGAGACACTTAACAAAAAGGTCCACACATTTGTCACGAACACTGCCTGAAAATAAACAATATATAACAGGCTGATGTTTTGCACAATGGCCCTTCTCCATAGCACAAACATTGAGAGGCCAGTAGAGAGTGGATAATACGAGCTAGTTAGTGACTGCACTCCACACAATGTGGCCCGATGAAAATAACATATTTTAAAATTTAGACCAGTTGTTAAATTGATGGTTGCTTTTTAAAGCTGTTCTTTCGTGATAGCTGTGTCGAGCGTTCTCTATCTATATCCCGAAAAGAACAGCTTTGAAAAGCAACCATCGTCAATCATCGAGCCTTGAAAAACCTACATCACTACAGGTTTTTTTTAAACTAGAATTAAAATAGTTACCTAACAGTATTTATTAAAAAAAAAAAACATTCACGCTAGAGGCACATTATAATTCTAAAATATTTCCGGCACTTTGTCTTGTCGTAAGATGTGTTGCTTTGAGCACACGGCACAAAAGCACTTGGCACCGCGCTCGCAGGGCCCAGGGAAGTGTGAAAGGAACACGTGTCTCCCACGTGCCTTCACGCGGCGCATTAGCCGAGCACACGCTTGCTAATTACACAGAAACAATGGCTGGTGGCGAACGACGCGCGGATAGATGTTTTTCCTTTCACGGAGCACGAGCAAAAAAACTCAGTACAGGCAGTCCCCGGGTTACGAACACCCGGCTTACGAAAGCCCGTACTTACGTACCGACCTCCGTAAAGCCTATTATTTAAAAAAATCAAGTTACATACAATGGTTCGTACTAACGAACGGGCGGACTACTTTGCGCGACCCTCAAAACACTTCGCGTTTTCATCCATCCGTCCATTTTCTAAACCGCTTGTCGTGGTGAGGGTCGCGGTGGCAGCAGTCCAAGGAGAGTGGACCAGACATCCCTTTCCTCAGCAACAGATTCCAGCTCTTTCTGGGGGGGGATTCCCAGGGGTTCCCAGGCCAGCCGAAGGATATAATCCCTCCAGCGTGTCCTGGGTCGGCCTCTAGGTCTCCGCCCAGTGTGCCGCGCCTGGAATACCTCCCGAGGGAGCCTTCCGGGGGGCATCCTTACCAGGTTAGAAGAAACCCAATCCGGTTTACTATTACTGTATTATTACATTTAAAATGTTTTAGGTAAAATATATACTATATACTAAGACAAATACTTGACTAATTGATGCTAGACGTGAACCGTATGTAACTGTTCCGACTTACAGACGGACTTAAAAACGATACTCGTTCGTAACCCGGGGACTGCCTCGTGGTGTCGCGTGTGGAAGTTGTGTTTTTGTTGTTGTGGGTGGCTGCGTTTTTTTTTGCTGTTGCGTGTGTCTATTTGTGTGTTCTTGTGCTTCAATGTTGATTGTTTAATTTGGATTGGCGTTGTTTCCCCCTCGTGTCTGTCTCGCTGTCTTCCTGTCTCTGTGTCCCTATGTCTCTCCGTCGCTCACCCTCCCTCCCTGTCTCCCTCCGTGTTTGTCTTTAAGGAAGTGACGACCATCATAGGGGACCCTGGCAGATTGTTGCCGCTCTTAAGATTGCCAGTTTCACGACCTTTCAGTATATTCCAAGTAGCCTTAATCATTTATTTTCTGTTCCTTTGGTTTGTATTGTTTTTTTCTTTCGTTGTTGACATGCCATCCTCTTCGCGGCCCACGTGCAACGCTTTGTGACCCTCGGGTGAAAGGCGCTATATAAATTGATATTATTATTATTATTAAAGGAGTTGGAAAAATAAAAATTCCGTGGAAAGCACATCTACTTTTTTGTTCCGCAGCACGTGCGCCGGCCGCTTCGCGTGCCAGAAGCCGGTTACAGGGTAAACAGGCTGCTGGGAGCTCTCTCTTTTTCTGATAGCTCGACGCGGATATTGCTGACACTCACTGGAAGGCTTGCTCGTTAAAACAAGCCAAACCAAACATGCAACGGGGGGAAAAACAATTTACAAGGGGATAAATAAATAAATAAATAACGGCACACCGCCGCGCTCCCAACCGCTGCCTCCCTCACAGCGGCAATCATAACACGCGCTCACGAACCCAGAAAACAGTTAAAGCAAATCCGATTTGACACGGTGCATTTTTGTTGTTCCATTACATTCGAGAATACGACTGCCAGCCGAAGACGGTTGTGAAGGTGTTTCGACGTGATTATTATTATTATTGCGAAATCGTTCCTACGAGCCACACTCCCGGACCAAGTGTGACGCGGGCTGCGTTTAAACACGACGATCAGCCGAATAAACTCGAATGGGGTGCGGTTTAACGCAACGGACACTCGGGGTGCCTTTCTGTGTGGAGTTTGCGTGTTCTCCCCGTGTCCGCGTGGGGTTTTCGCCAGGCACACCGGTTTCCTCCCACCGTCCAAAGGCATGCTGCCAGGTTAATTGGCCTACTGACTAAATTTCCCCAGGCGCCCTGTGATGGATTGGCGTCCTATCATGGGTATAGCCCTGGCTTGCGCCCTGTGTCTGCCGAGATAGACTCCGGCTCACCGCAACCCTGTACAGGATTAAGCGGTTTCTGACAATGGATGGATGGACCACAGCCGGAGTAAGATGTTGTAGGCTCCTGGGCTACAAGTACCGTGAGGCCCCCAGTCTGTATGACGTCACAAACCGTCATACGGTATATAAGCATACAGTACAGTGTTTCTTTTGCCGTAGTATGTTTACTACAAATATATATACAGTATATTAATGTAACCCTTTATTAAATAGATAATTTAGAGTACTTATACTTTGATTTAGCATTCCACAAATGAAATAACTTTTCACTTAATCTCTGGAGGCCCTCTAGCTGGCGGAGGCCCCTGGGCTGCAGGCACTAAAGCCCAGGCCTTAATCCGGCACTGCGATGGACGCACACGCGGCTCGACTCTAACGCGAGAGTGAACGCAACGTCGCGAGGGAAAGCCTGCACGGGGCCGCGCGCTCGCGGCACTGGCAAAGCTGTTCGCAACGCTTCTTAAATCTATAACGACCCACGGACCGACACGAGGGCCCCAATAATTTACCGAACGTTCGGCAAAGTCAAAATGTAATCGCAATTTGCAAATGATTGCATCTACATTGGCAAGATTCCGAAAGCCGCGGCTGAAATACGATGCAGCTCGCCAAACGGCCGACCGCGCGCGCCGTAAATCTTCGCGTAATGCACGAATGCGCGCGGAGTAACGTCGATCGCGCGGACAGTGCGAGCCTTGCCCAGAGATGTAACGCGATACGACTCCCGCGTAAAAAAGAAAAAAAAAAACACAAACGTACCCGTAGAACTTCCGCGGCTGCGCGTCGACTCCCGAGATTTTGAACGGGACATCTGGCGGAATCCTACTCCGGACCTCGCCGCTAACGCATCATCGCTGGGAACGTTTAGGAACGGGAGACCGCTCCCTCTGATCTGCGCGACAGGTATATCGTTTAAAAATGCCGGCGAGGCGGGATGTCAAATCGGCGAGCAGAAAAAGCTACCATGTTCGCGCGGGGAGAGACACGGGCAAAAAATTACGCCGATACTTTTCGCAGCCTTCCTAGCGAAGGTGATCGTATCTCGCGTGAAAATCATGAAATTATAATTTTACATTTATAACGCGCACATATTCATTCAAAGTCGAAGGTATTAATTCGACGAGAGAACGACTCAGAGGCGTAGCGAGGAAAGCGCAGGGAGGCGAAGGAGACAACCAGGCGGTTCGCCGGCGCCATATTGCCACTCAACACTGCTTCCTATATATTATGCTGTTATCGGGCAACTAATTAATGAGTGTTATTGTTTTAAGTTGTTGGAGGAAACCGGAGAACCCGGAGGAAACCCACGCAGAACAAGGGGGGAGAACACACAAACTCCACACAGAAAGGCGCCCAAGGCGGGAATCGAACCGCCTCGGGCAAGACTAATCAGACCATATGGTTCCTTCTCCCATACTTTTGCTCTCCACGTGAAAAAGTATTTTTACACGTCCCATCTTCTGGGAGTATGCAATGTTAGCAGCAATCATTTAATATACACGAGGGAAGGGAGAATGTTGTCAACTTATTTGCTGTTCTTTTCTCGTTTATTTATTTACGCGTGTTTTTTTTTACACTTGTTGACTCGGTAAAGCTTCACTGGAAGCATCATTTGCTTGTTTGGCCAATAGCAGTTACATTCCGTGGGTTTTATTTAGCCATGGGAAGAAAGCCACAGAAGGTTAGACGAAACCCATGCAGAACAGAACATACAAACCCCTCACATTAACTGACACACTGACAAACTCACGCGCAGTCTTTGCAGAACCGAAAAACCGTACAAATTCCGCGCAAAAATTTTCCCGAGTCAGGAATCGAACCCGGCTCCAGGGGTGCATCTAC
>JAZEWU010000001.1:131199-143980 GCA_036362915.1 Geotria australis
GGGAGGAAAGGGTGGGATCAGCGCACACGCCCGGCGTATATAGGCGCGGGTTCCTGACGACAGCGGGTTACCATTCGTCAGAGCGCTCCGCCCTTGGGTGGGTTTCCACGCCGGAGCTTCGGGAGTTCGGTTAAAGTTTGTGCCGGTCGGGCTGGCGGGCTGGCTGGCTGGCTGGAGACACCCCCCGCATGCTACTTCACACCCAGAGATGACCGGCTCTCTCCGTGAGCCGCGTCTGTCGGGATGGTCGTGTTAAGCGAGCGGGAGCGTTCCCGGCTGCCGCCTCTGGTCTATCTCTCTCTCTCAACGTCGCGTCCGAAGGAGGAGGCATATTTATTTTTTTCTTTTGGGGGGGAAAATCGTGAAAGGCGAAACGTGGCGATACGGGAGGGGAGGAGAGAACTGGAACTCTTCACGGAGAGAACTCGCCTCGGGGAGAGAAGACGCGACACCGCGAGAGAAGATGAAGCAGCAGCCGGGGAGAGTCGATGATTCTCGGCATCACGCGTTGAGCCGTGGCAAGGTGGTGGTGTGCTGTGTGGGGAATAGAGAGAGACGCGCGGGATTCGTGTGGCACGGAGGGGGTGGGTCGCCTCCCGGAGCCTGCCACCTCACACCGCCACCGCTGTGGATGCCGCACGGAGCTGTGTCGCCGCCGAGTCAGGTCAGATGAGTTCGCGACCCCGAGCCGGGCTGGCGAGAGCTCCCGTTCCCCGTGTCTCCCCCCACCACCCCCCCGCAAACTCTGACAGGGCTACCCGCGGCAGCTTTGTCTGTGTGTTCACCTGTACGTGACAAAGTGCTTGCTTGGTGGGTCTGGCGTGAGCTGCCAATTTCACGACCTTTCATTGTATTCGAAGCGGCCCCTAAATCATTTGATTTTTGTTGCTTTGGTTTTTATTGGTTGGTTTTTTTTCTTTCGTTGTTGACATGCCGTTCTCTTCGCGGCCTTTGTGACCCTCGGGTGAAAGGCGCTACATGAAATGCTATTATTATTATTATTTCTTATTATATATTTAGAAATAGATGTTTATTTGGCGGCACGGTGGCGTGGTGGGTAGCGCTGGCGCCTCACAGCAAGAGGGAAACCCGAGTTCGAATCCCCGGCTCGGGGGGCCTTTCTGTGTGGAGTTTTTGCATGTTCTCCCCGTGTCCGCGTGGGTTTTCGCCACCGGGCACTCCGGTTTCCTCCCACCCTCCAAAGACATGCTGCCAGGTTAATTTGCCTACTGAGTAAATTGCCCCAGCTGCCCTGCGATAGACTGGCGTCTCATCCTGTGTTATAACCCTACCCTTTCGCCGTGTGTCTGCCGGGATAGGCTCCGGCTCACCGCGACCCTGTACAGGACTTAAGCTGTTTCTGAAAATGGATGGATAGATGTTTATTATTTTCAGAAGAAAAATACCCAGTGAACTTGCAAGCTCTTAACGGGCGGGACGGTTGCAGTCTGAAGATACCCGGCGGCTTATGATAGTCGAATGATTTATGTGCCTGTTTACAAACTGGGGGCTCAGAGTTTTAAAGTGGGATTCCTATCATCAAGCGCTCTCTCGCTCTTGCTATGGTGAAGGGGCATGACCCGGAACGTCGCCCTTGACATAGATTTTATCTCTTATTATAATACTAATAATAATAGCATTTTATAGAGCGACTTTCACCCGAGGGTCTCAAAGCGCTGCACAAGGGCCGCGGAGAGAACGGCATGTCAACAACGACAGGAGAAAACAACTAATAAAAACCAAAGGAACAAAAATTCAATGATTAAATTATTAAGGCTGCTTCGAATACAGGTGACACGGCTATCCCGAGAGAACAGCCCATGAAGAGCGACCGTCATTCTGTCGTTTGTTGAAGTACGCTTTATTAAGTTTCAACAAAGCGAAAGGATTGGAGGAGGTGGCTACACCGAGTGTCCACGATGCGTCTCGGTGTGGCGGCGGAGACGCGGTGCCGAGCGAGGCATGATGCCTCGTGTTTTCATTTTTAATTTACGGGGGGGGTGCCGCACACGTTTCAGAGTTGAGCGGCCGCGTCTCGCCCGAGCGAGTGCGGGCGCGTCGCTGGCGAGTCGCCGCTCGCCCCAACGCTCCCGTCTGAGCCGCTGGGGCCTCGAGTCGCGGTGCCGCCGTGCTGGATCGCCTGAGAACGAACACCGTGTGAGAGTGAATCCCGACGGGAGTGGATCCTTCGCAGAGTGAACGAATTGGTGGGAGGCCGAGTCGCCCCCGTGGTTGAGTCGATAGACAGGGCGAGCGAGCGAGCGGTGTCGGCAACCCAACGCGTCTCTCCACTCCGCGCCGGAGGCAGAGTTACTCATTACCCACACAATCACCTCGCCTCTCCTCCTCAATACCGGGCTACTCCAGAGCGAACCGACCGGCTGACCGGCTGCCTGGCTGCCTGGCTGACCGATCGAATTCACTACTGACTAGATGGCTGCTCTTCAAAGTTGTTCATTCGGGATAGCCGGCGTCACTCGAGCGCTACCCCCCCAGCTCTTCCTCGCCACGTTTCGCTCTCCCACCTTGGAAGCGTCCTCAGGCTTCCAACCATCGACTGATAGCTACATATATGTCTACTATTACAGCAAAAAATAGCCGGTCAGCGTTTGCAAGCTCTGGGAGTGGGATTCGTTGCGGTATTGCCTGTTGACTGACCGATTGACCGACTCGCTGGGCTGGATTACTGGCTGACCGACTGACCCGGATGAGCGGCTCGGGCGCCTTTCTGTGTGGAGTTTGTGTGTTCTCCCCCCTCTGTTCTGCGTGGGTTTCCTCCGGGTTCTCCGGTTTCCTCCCACAACTTAAGAAAAAAACACTCATTAATAATTTGGCCGATAACATCATAATATATAGGAAGCAGTGTGTGGCAATATGGCGCCGGCAAACCGCCTGGCTGCCTCCTCCGCCTCTCTGCGCTTTCCTCGCTGCGCCTCTGAGTCGTTCTCTCGTCGAATGAATACCTTCGACAGTCAATGAATACCTGCCACGCGTTATAAATGTAACATTATTATTATTCCTGCGATGGACTGGCGTCCCATCCTGGGTACAGCCCTGCCTTGCGCCCCGTGTCTGCCGGGATAGGCTCCGGCTCACCGCGACCCTGTACAGGATTAAGCGGTTTTTGAAAACGGATGGATGGATTATTTCAAGCTACAACCGCAGAACCGACTCACTGGCGGTTCGAGAGAGAGAGAGAGAGGGAGCGGCGAGTAGAGGAGCCGAACTCGGCAAGACCCAGGCGAGCCGGTTACGACACAGCCTCACAGCTGGTCAGTCAGGTTATCCAAAAACGTACAGCTCTGAAGAGCAACCGCCCATCCATTGTCAGAAACCGCTCAATCCTGTACAGGGTCGCGGTGGGCCGGAGCCTATCCCGGCAGACACAGTGCGCAAGGCAGGGCTGTACCCAGGATTGGGACGCCGGCCCATCGCAGGCCACCAGGGGTGTAATTTAGTCCGCGGGCACAATTAAGCTCCGAAGAGCAATCGTGACGAATGCAGCCGCGACAAACTCTATATCAAAAACCTATTATCAATACGGTCAGCAAGTCAGTAAGTTAGTTGGCCGGCAAAACCGCCTGGCTGCCTGCTGCGCCTCTCTGCGCGTTCCTCGCTACGCCTCCGAGTCGTTCTCTCGTCGAATGAGTTACCTTCGACGGTGAATGAATACGCGCGCGTTATAAATGTAAAATGATTATTGTTATTATTATTATTCGGTCAGTAAGTTAGTCAGTTCAGTCTTGTTATTCGGTCGGTGAAGCCGTTGGATGAGCTCTCCTGATGCTCGCGGGCACGTGTGGCATTCCCGACTCGAGAGGAGGAGGCGAGGGGGTGGCTGGGCCCGTGGCCCGGCCCGTGACCCGGGCCACGCGGCCTTGACCGGCCCATAGGCGGGCCCGTGACTTGGCCCACTGTAGCTTCTCCACACTGAGCCGCGTGGCAAAGCGGGAGCGATAGCGCGTCACCAACCCGAGTTCGATTCCCAACTCGCAGCCCGCGGTAACGGTGACCGGCGAATATTTAAACGTGTAACCCGGTACGGCACGCGAAGCGTCGGCGCTGGGGATACGAAGGCGGCCGGGCGTGGCGCCGGCCATCGAGCCCCCTAATAGGTGTGCCTATTAGATGCTGCTCGCCAACCGCACTTGGCCCAACGGGCCGCTTGCTCGAGGCTACACGGGGGACCTTTGTCTGTGTGTGTGTGGCCTGCATCGGAGGGCGGAGGAGTGAAGCTCGCAACGGCGAGCCGAGCGGCCAAAGCACGGCGAGTTGGCACGGTAGGGAGCTCGGGTGGTGCATCTGCCAGTCATCTCGGTCAGGCAGCCCGTCGTGACACCCGGGTCTGTCCCGTGACCTCCTGTCGACGAGCCTTCGACACTTCACGTGACAGCCTCAAGGTGCATATGGCCTGGCACGGGCGACGCGGTGACGTCACCGCCACTTAGTGGCGAATGGCGGTTGTTGTTGTTGCTGCGTGGGCCTGTGCGCGGAGGGCTGCGGACAGGCGTTCCATTTTGTAGCGGCGCACTTCTGGCGGAGACGGGCGCTCGCCAAACGCCGCCTTTGTCCGCCGCGCTGGCTCCGCGAGAAGGAGGGTGTGATGGAAAACTACCTTGGCAATGGACACCCAAAACACGTGCGGGGAGAGAGAGAGAGGCAAAAATATATATACGCAAGACGCGAAACTTTACGTCGTTACTAGCCCGGCTCGCGCCGCCGCTTTCCGGCGAGACGCCTCGAGCGAATCAAGCGACGCGGGTTTTGACGGAGCGACGTTTGGGAATAGCTCATGGCTCTCTCGGGCCCCGGAGAGAACGGCTCTCGGGAGGAGCGACCCTCGCTCAGAGCGGGTTTTGTTTTGACGCGACTGAGGGAATGGCGGAGGCCGGGGCGCTGCGCGGGCCAAGGACGGAGAATCGTCAAATCATCATCATCGTCGCATCGCCAGTGACGACCATCTTAGGGGACGCTGGCAGATTGTTGCCGCTTCTAAGATTGCCAGTTTCACGACCTTTCAGTATATTCGAAGCAGTCTTAATCATTTATTTTTTGTTGTTTTGGTTTTTAATGGGGTTTCGTTGTTGACATGACATTCTCTTCGCTGCCCTTGTGCAGCGCTTTGTGACCGCCGGGTGAAAGGCGCTATATAAAATGATATTATTATTATTATTATCATCAACATTGTCGTCACATCGCAGTCGATGCCCGGCCCCGGCCGCTGGATCGCGACCCACAGTCCGCTCGACATGGCTATCCCGAAAGAGCAGCTAAGATAGGTAGATAGACGCTTATTATTATCACGGCAGAAAAGTACCCAGTGAGCTTGCAAGCTCTGTACGGGATTCCTGCACTGACGCTGCAGCAAACACGCGAAGGAGAGCGATTCTCGCCGATCGAGGCGTAGTCGATCGCGACTCGATCGGAAACAACGACACGGCGCCGCGCTCCGAAACAGACAGCAAACTGATCGACTTTCGGCGAAAATTGAGCATAAAAAGCTGTCCATTTGGTGTTTTTTTTGTAAGATCTTAACACTTGTCTCATTGGCAGCAAAAGTAAAACCTCGCAGATATTTCTTACATTATCTCTACACCGGCAAAAAAGGCGCTCGTAGAATGAAGCGCGCGTTCGCCATTACACACGTACAATCCGGCAAATGCGCGAATTCATTATAAGCGACGAAACGTTCGCGCGGAGATGCGCGTATGTTTGTACAATCGCGCGCGTACAGTGCGCGGCGTAGGACGCGGATCGCACCGCGACGCACGGTACGCCGGCGGCACACGGTCACCTGCCATCGAGCGGGGACGGCCTTCATCCAGCAGCGGATAGAGCGGGCGGGGGCTGTGAATTATCACGACGGGCACCCGCAGCGTTCCGCCGTTTGCCGAGTGCAATCAAACCCTCGCGTCGTTTTTGGTGCCGCGAGAAACCGACGCGAGGTGAACGCGCTCCGACGCAATCCACGGTCGCGGGGGCTGCCGGCCGGTCGCACGCAGCCTTCACACGCCTCGGCCACCGACACTCGGCGTGCGACACCGGCTCTATCCGGCGATGCTGCCGCCGCTATGTTGGCGATGGCGCACAACCGGCGCGACAGCCCGACGCGCTCCGTGCTAGTTTCTCTCTGTGCGCGCGGCTTTTACGCGTTGAGAGAGAGTATAGTGCGTCACATTAGAGACCGTGCTGAGCCGTTTTCAATTCAACTTCGTTCTCAATTCTGCCTTGCGTACAGGACAGACACCGGATCGTTGTGTCAACCGCTGCCTGCGACACCGCGGTTTACACAACGAGACACGGGGTATTTATAACAAGACGGGTTTATAATAATGCGGGTTTGTAATAAGACGGGTTTGTAAGAAGAGGGGGAGCGATCGGACGACATTCGTCGCGATTTTTTTATAAAAACCGAGCGACGTTTAGGCCCCAGGCTCGGCGCTGCCGCTCGCTGTCGCCGAGCCTCCCGCCGAGTCCGACTCCGCTCGCGGGGAGACGGACAGGAAGACGGCAACGTCTGGTTTCTCGGCCGCGGTGTTTCCGCTCACCGCGGCTGGCGGTGGCGTACGGGGGGGGGTGGGATCGAGGCCGCGGGTCACCGATCCGAGCCGGAAACGGGCGAAACCAGACTCGCCCCGTCGCTGCTTCAAGCGAGAGGCGCTCCGAGCTAAATTTAAACCCTCCCCGACGCTCACCTGCGGCCGGGGGAATGCCCGCGGCGTCTCGGCAGCCTCACCGCGACGCCGCTCACCGCGACGCCCCGCTCCGAACCTACCGCACGGATGGCCGCGGTGACCGATGACACCTTTCCTGCCGCACGGCGTGATGGACGCGGAACGGGGTTGAGTTTTTAATTCGTTAAATTCGCCACGGAGAAAACGGAGTCGCACGGGAGAATTTGTGGCGGGGAAAAACGAGACGGCGAGGTAAACCGTCGCCCTTCACTAATTATAATAATAATCCAGGCGCTCCTCACTCAACGACCTGCCTGTTTAACGACCGCGCGGACTTACGACCAGCTCTCCGACCGGTCGGTATTGTACGCTGTGCGAGAACTTTGGTAGCGGAAACGGCAGAATACAGTACACTACTGTATAAACATTTAAAAATATAATTTTTTTTTATAAATGGTGCAAATAAATGGCGCTTTGTGACCCTCGGGTGAAAGGCGCTATATAAATGTTATTATTATTATTAATATCTAAAGATGGTTGACACAAACGCATTACCAGTACAGTACGCTTGAAATAAGGGGCGGTTCCTCGCTTAGCGACCAATCCGCTTAACGACCTTGTCGTAGAAACGGAACTCGGTCGTTAAGTGAGGAGTACCTGCATATATTGGTAACGCGCGCATATTCACCGGGCGCGTTGCACCCGTTGATTCAGAAGCACGGAGCCTGGCTCAGTCGGTTTGTTGCGAGCCGGTGAAGCGGTGACTTTTTAAAAGTTTTTTGAAGGTTGTGTGGGCGACTGTGTTCGGCGTAACAGATGTGGCCGCAGGCTGTTCCAGGCTGCGGGCGCCGCGACCGAGAATCGGCGTCGTGCGAAGGCCGCGCGCGAGCGCGGTGCGCGGAGTAGGTGCCGCGCTGAGCTGCGTAGGGTGCGGGATTGTGTTGGGAGCTAGTGGCCGGAGTAGCGACGCGAGGTATCTAGGGTGTCCTGCGTGGATAGCGCGTCGACGGAACGATCCGCGCGTACGGTACGCGTACAGTGCACGCGGGGCGGTCGCGCGCGCGGGCAACGTCTCTGGGAGGAAAAAAAAAACTTGCTCCATTTATTTGGTTTCGAAGTCAGCCTGGAAATATACACGGCGCGTTTTTTTTCCGCTCGCCAATTAAACTTCCGTTGAACCCCACGGCCGACGTCGCCGCCGCTGGCGGGCGGGCGGGGGGCGAGCGGACGACGCCGGACGCCGCGTCTCGTCGCGAGAAACGCCGGCTCCGACGGGAGGTTTCACCGAAGACTCGGCGCTTCGCCGGGCCGGGCACGGTTCAGGGAGAGGCTCGGCGGGTAACGGAGCACGGTGGCGGCAGTGCGGCGGCGGTCGCGCGAACGGTCGTTTAGAAAACTACTGCCGTCCCGCGGAACGCGACGTCGGCTTGCGATCCGGAGGCGCGTCTCGGCGGCATAGGCAGAGCGGCTGAAGGCGGTGGTTCGGCGGATTGTTTGTTACTTTCCCTCGCTTCCGACAGCTATAGATAGATGTTTATTATTGCGGCAGAGAAATACCCGGCGAGCTTGCGAATGTTGTGCGCTGTGGCACATACACTGTTATGCATTGTGATGGTGGGAAAAAAAAACCACATCAACAAGCTCGAGAATTGCAATCACAATCGGGAAGACATTTTGAATCTAACTGGGATATAAGGTTATATAAAATATCGATAAATCACCCAACAAAAATGAAAAAAATCGCATAGCACTGCACACATTTTTCAAATGAACAAGTAAAAATAGACACGCATTTTTCACGTTGACGATTAAAAATAATAGTTTTACATTGCGATAGTGAGAAAAAAATAATGCAGATATGGATATGAGTAAAAATTATGTTAAATATAGGAGGTTTTGTTGTAGGTTTTGACAGCTCGATTCATCTTGCTTGCTCTTCAGAGCTGTTCTTTCGGGATAGCCGTGTCGCGCAGCTATCGCTTGACTCTCAGTTTTCTGTATGTCTCCCCGTTATTGTTATGCCGTTCTCTCCACAGCTCGGATTATACAAAAAAAAAACCCCAAAAAAAATTGTTGCTGATTTTCCGTGCTCTGCAGCTTTGTGCAGCGCTTTGTGACCCTCGGGTGAAAGGCGCTATATAAATACTATTATTATTATAAAACACCAAAAAAGGCACCTGTTACAAAGTCCAAGTCTGCAAGCAGCCACACCCGCTTGCGACAAAATCTGTCACGATTCACAACCGGTTCCCGTTTCGGTTCAGACCGTTGCGCGAGTACAGTACAACGCCGATTAACTTCACCACAGCCTTCCGCCACCCAGCGACGGCGCCAGCCTACTCCGGTTCATTCCGCGTTCCGGCAAAATCGGAGGAGCCGGATCGGCGGTTGGCCGGGCAGCCGCGAAGGCCCGCCACGTTTCACGAAACCGCGCCACGTCCGCTACCTTGGCAATGGACACCAAACGCGGCCAAGCGGCCGCTGCCGGCGCCGTGAAACAACCACAATAAACAGGCGGGAATCGGCGCCGGGCCTGCCGGGCCTGCCCGGGCCGCCCGGCCGCTCGCATTCCGATCATTCTATATCACGACCCCTTTCCGACAATAAAAATGCTTTATTGCCACAGCTGGGACGAAGGCCTCGGCAGATGCCGGAGACGCTTTGAAGCGACGTTTAATAGCAGTCGGCGCGGCACGGCGCGGCGCGGCGCCCGGCCCCCGGCTCAAGTGGCGCGCAGACGTGCGGTCGTCCCTCCGACCGATGCCCCTCGCGAGCGTCGCTTGTCGCTGGCAACCGTCGCTTGTCGCTGGCGAGCGTCGGTTCTTGCTAACGAGCGAGCGTCACTCGTTGTTAGCTAACGTCGCTTCTCACTAGCGAGCTAATGTCGCCTCTGTTGAGCGAGCGTCGCTTGTCGCTAACGATCGTAGCTTGTCGCTAGATAACGTCGCACCTTGCTAGCAAGCGTCGCTTCTTGCCTGGCGAGCGTCGCGTTCTCTCGCCGCTCCCCGCGAGCAAACGGACGTTTGTCGTCACGGCGCAAACTACCCAGTGAGCTTGCGAGCTCTTTGCGGGATCCCTGCATCGACGCGAATAATAACAACAGTAATGACGGCGGGCACGCGTAGGGCGGCGGGCGAGCGGCGCCCGCCATGACGGAGACAGCGCACCGTCAATGGCGTCGCTGACACCAGGAATTGTTCTTTCGTAAAGCACCACACGGTGCGTGGGCTCGCGGTGAATTCGCTTTGGGGCACGCGGGGTCGTTGTGAAGGCCTGCGATGGTCCCGTGTGTTCGGAGCTGACGCTGGCAGTAGCGGTGTACGGGCAGTCCCCGGGTTACGAACGAGTTCCGTTTTTAAGTCCGTCTGTAAGTCGAATTTGTACGTAAGTCGGAACAGTTACGTACGGTTCACACCTAGCGTCAATTAGTCAAACGTTTGTCTTGGTATAGAGTATATATTTTACCTCAAACATCTTAAATATAATAATACAGTAACAATAATACACCGCTGAAAACGCGCAGTGTTTCGAGCGACGTGTAAAGTAGTCCGCCTGTTCGTTAGTCTTCTTCTTTGCGATTCTTCGAAGCACGATGGTCAGCTTCTGGACGTCGTTGTCTTTCAGCTCGGCTTCAAAATGTTTGGTAGAATTCGCAGGCAACACCAAGTCTTACCTGACAGGGATCGCGACGTGAACGCTTCTACCTTGACACCCCCTGTTCGTTAGTACGAACCGTTGTATGTAACTCGATTTTTTAAAAAATAGGCTGTACGGAGGTCGGTACGTAAGCACGGGGGTACGTAAACCGGGCGTTCGTAACCCGGGGACTGCCTGGAATCAATCACTATGGCGATGATAGCGGAACGACGGTTCGTGACGCTCGGTTGTCGTAACGCGCGACGGCGCGGGGTAACCCACGCTCGCTCGCGGGGAGGCAGCCGCAAGCCGGTGCCTACGATCGCCCGAGCTCTGTGGCCCTACAGCGGCAGGTTTGACCAAATCCGCAAATACTTTCTTCCTGAGATTCCCAGGAAAAAAAAACGAGCCAGGGGATACAAACTAAAAGGTTCCGAAAAGTGGGTGTAGGCCGCGATAACTTCAGTGAGGACATCCTCAACACGTGGCCCAACAAGGAAGGCCGAGACACCCTCCAGGAGACATTGAAACGCTCGTTGTGGTCACGATGATGATGACTTTGTGTTGCCAATTCGATTCGATTCTTCGAAGCGTGATGGTTACATGACAGTTGTTTCCCATTGCAGCAAGTTCTTCTTTAGTTGCAGACAGCCCTTCAACATTTAGAGATATAACAGTCAGTGCTGGCCTTAAAGGCGGCGGGCATTGGGCCTCTCTTCTTGCTCCAGACACAGGGGCTTCTGGCGTCTGTTGTAGCCAATGAAGAGTACCGATTAGCAATTCAGCTCTCTGTGATTTAGCCGCTCAATCGCTCTGTCTGAAAGTTGGTGACTCGCAGATATATTCATCAATTCACTCACCCACCCTCTCACCCACCCACTCAAGCAGCCACTCACCCCTTCATTCATTCATTCACCCACCCACCCACTTACTCAATCATTCACCCATTCACTCATCACTCACCCACTCACCTACTCACCCACTTGCTGCCGTCACGTGTGGCTGTACGGCACTGGAACCCGGGCAGTGTAATGGCGGTGGTGGTGGCTCGCTGATGAGCTGTGCGGAGTGGAACCCGGGCAGAATAGTGGTCGGAGGGTTCGCCGATGCGCAGTGCGTAGCGTGGCGACTCGATCGGTGGGGTAAAGTGTGGGCATTTCCATCTCTCCCGTCGTGCCGGCACAGTCCGATCTCCCGCCATAGCCGTACACGTCCTGTACGCCGATGGCTCGATCTACGGAAAGCAAACGGGGAAATCGGACGTGTATCGTAAAGTGGATTTGGTCGTATTGCGAGGCCCGTCGCAAAGCGAGGGGGCGTCGTGTTTATGACGCCGATCCGGCCTCGGAACGGACGGCGGTGGTTTCGCGTCGGGGCGGTTTGCGAGCTGGGCGGTTGCGTCGAGAGACGGGGGAGCGATGGTGCGAGTCTGTGGGTCTTTGTGTGAGTCTATGGGTCTCCACGTGAGTCTGTGTGTGGGGCTATGTGTGAGTCTATGGGTCTCCACGTGAGTCTGTGGGTCTATGTGTGGGCCTGTGGGTCTCTATGTCTATAGGTCTCTGCATATGTATGTGGGTCTCTGCATATGTATGTGGGTCTCTACATATGTATGTGGGTCTCGACGTAAGTCTGTGGGTCTCTACGTGAGTCCCTAGCTCTCTGTGTGAGTTTATGGGTCTCTACGTGAGTCTATAGGTCTGTATGTTCTGTAGAAAGGCCGGCGCGGTGGCGTAGCGGTGAGTAGCGCTGCCGCCTCACAGCAAGAAGGTCCTGGATTCGATTTACAGCTCGGGTGCCTTTCTGTGTGGAGTTTATATGTTCTCTCCATGGCAGCGTGGGTTTTCGCCCGGTACTCCGGCTTACTCCCACAGTCCAAAGACATGCTGCTGCCTAGGTTGATTGTCCTGACTATATTTCCTCCAGTTCCCTGAGACGTTGTAACCTGCTGACCCCCCGCCCCCCCACCGGACAACTGTTAAAAATAGCTACATAGCTCAACGGTTCCTTACAGTTTTAAATCAAAACTCACCGACTCTATGCGAATCTATAGATCTCTGTGCCAGTCTATGGGTCGCTATGCGACTGTATGGCTCTACGTTTGAATCTGTAGCTCTCGGTCCCATGAGTCGATCGGTCTCTATGCGATTGTATGGGTCTATATATGAATCTATGGCTCTCTTTGTGAGTCTATGGGTCTCTAGGCGACCTACACGGCTCTATACGTGAATCCGTGGCTCACGGTCGCATTCCTCGTGTGTCTGACGAGCGAGGTGGACGATTGAAACAGCTACGAGCGACGGCGCTGTCGCTGCGGCCACGACGCCCGCTGCGCGTTTGGGAATCGAGCGTTGCGCCGTTACGCGCTCCGCGGTTTTCTCAGCGGCGAGTCTGCCCGTCGCCGCGATCGGCTCGTGTCGCCGCCGCGTCGGCAGCGGCGTGAACCCGGTTTCCTGCGGGTTCTCCGGTTTCCT
>JAZEWU010000001.1:331315-342897 GCA_036362915.1 Geotria australis
TATTGATGAAGGCTGGGGGCCTAGCAGTAGATTTTGGTGCGATGCCACCTGCTGCTCACCACAACCGAGGCGTGAGCGGTCAGTGGTGAGCGTACAGTTGGCTGTGATGATTCGTGAACGGTGAGTAGTGCACCGTGGTTAGTGTCTCGCGCTGAGCGAAGAGTGGTCCTGGCCGTGGAACCATGGACCAGCTTTTTGCCCTCTCGCAGATAACTGAGGGGTAATGGGAGTTTGCTAATCCAGTCTACATTTGTTTTGTAGATCTGGAGAAAGCCTATGGCCGTGTGTCCTGAGATTTACTGTGGAAGGTGCTGCCGGAGTATGGGGTGCCGGTGTCTCTTTTGAGAGCGATCCGGTCTCTCTGTTCCAAGAGCGAGAGCTGTGTCCGTATACTTGGCGTGAAGTCGAATCCGTTCGATGTGACCGTTGGTCTCCGCCAAGGGTGCGTCTCGTCTCCGCTCCTGTTCGAGATTTTCACGGACAGGATCTCAAGGCGCAGCCGGGGTATGGAGAGCGTCCAGTTTGGGGGGCGTGGAGGTGGCATCGCTGCTGTTTGCAGATGACGTTGTTCTTCGCGTCTCATCCTATTGTGACCTCCGACGGGCACCGGAGCGGTTCGCGGCTGAGTGTGAAGCGGCTGGGATGAGTCAACACCTCCAAATCTGTGGCCATGGTCCTCTCACGGAAAAGAGTGGGTTGCCCTCTTCAGGTGAGGGGAGAGCAATTGCCCCTAGTGGAGAAGTTTAAATATCTTGGGGTCTTGTTCACGAGTGATGGTAAGCGGGAACGTGAGGTTGGCCAGCGGATTGCAGCAGCGTCTGCAGTGATGCGGGCACTGTACCGGTCCGTGGTAGTGAAGCTTGGTCCTAGGGCACAGCTCTCGGTTTACAGGTCAATCTATGTCCTATCCTCACCTATGGTCATGAAATTTGGGTAATGACCGCAAGAACGAGTTTGTGGATATAAGCGGCAGAAATGAGGATTCTCCGCAGGGTTGCTGGGCTCACTCTCTGTGACAAGGTGAGAGCACAGAAATCCGCGACAACCTCAGAGTAGAGTTGCTGCTCCTTCTGATTCAGTGGAGTCAGTTGAGGTGGTGTGGGCATCTGGCAAGAATGCCCCCTGGAAGGCTCCCCCGGGAAGTCTATCAGGCACGGCCCACTGGGCGGAGACCTAGAGGCCGACCCAGGACAGGCTGGAGGGATTATATCCTTCGGCTTGCCTGGGAACGCCTGGGAATCCCCCAGGAAGAGCTGGAATCTGTCTGGTCCACTCTCCTTGGGTTACTGCCACCGCGACCCTCACCAGGACAAGCGGTTTAGAAAATGGATGGATAGATAGATGATTATTATTTCAGCATAAAGTACCCAGTGAGCTTGACACACTGGCGCATCTATGAAAAACAGCGCCTGTGGCAAGCACTGAAATTGCGCCCCTGTCCAAACATCTGATACACATCTTTTAGACAACTTTACCATAATATCAGCTCAAAAATACAAGTGGTTTAATAATCTGGCCATCCTGGTGCTTCTCACCCATGATATTCATCTGAATAAAATTATTGTTTCACTATCCGAGGATGGCTTGTCTGATTTTAATAGAAAGAGTTCAGTGGCGCCCCCCATCAAGTGGCGCCCATGGCACGTGCCATACCTGCCAAGGCCTTGATACGCCTCTGGCTTGACAGCTACTTACAGGATTCTTGCGACGCAACAAACACGCGAATTAACAAAAAATAAATAAAAATTTAACCAAACAAAAACAAATAATTATTTACACACATCATTGCACATAATTGACCAAAGGAAAATAAAGCAAAAATAAAAAAAAGGTGCTTTTGTTGGTGGCTTTTTGACGAGCGGTAGGGTGTATGGTGGTGAGTGCACATTGGTGAGTTTACACTGGTTAGTGAGTGGTGAGTGTATCGTGGTTAGGCGTGAGTGAGCGGGTGTGCGGTAAAGCGTACCGCAAGCAATGTTTGATTAGTGACTAGACAGTTGTAGCTGGTGATCGGCGAGAGAACGGTGGTGAGTGTATATCGTGATTGATCTTAACGGTGAGGCGAGCGGTAAATTCACAGCGGCGAGTGACGGCTCTCCGGGTGAGTGTTTAGCGACGGGCCGTGTGGGTGACTTCAGTAAGTGAGTATAGCGGTGAGTAAGCGAGTGGGCTTGCTCCAGGGCATTGCTTGATGAATGGTGTTGGCCGCTGCGTGGTACCACCGGTGATGAGTCTGACTGTGAGCGTTTGACCGGCAACCCGGCGTGCGTAGCCCGTGAGCGCACACACCAACCGGTGTGTGGTGAGTGAGTCGGGCTGAGTGAGTGAGCGAGCGAGCGAGTGTGAGAGTGAATCCGGGTGCCATGTGTAAAAGCACGCTTTCCCCCAGGCCTCACCGTGTCATCGGGATCAACCTCTACCCTGAACGTCTGCTGCTGCAGCGTCTTGAGCGTGATGAGCATGGCGAGGCCGGGCGGGTGGACGAGACGGACGAGGCGAGACGAGGTGAAGCGAGGAGAGGCTGAGAAGGTGAGTGAGTGAGTAGGACCGAGGCCTCGCTACCACACGGACTCCTGACTCACGCTGCCGCGCATGCGCACTCGCGGTGAACTCGGCCCGGAACTCGATGCCAGGTGAGAGGGGATTTCCCTCCGCACGCAAATCGAATGTTGGGATGATGATAATAATAATAGCATTTTATACAGAGCGCCTTTTCACCCGAGGGTCACAAAGCGCTGCACAAGGCTGTGGAGAGGACGGGCATGTCAGTAACATCAAGACAGATGAACTGAGAGTGATGGATTAGGGCCGGCGTAGTGGGTAGCGCTGCCGCCTCACAGCAAGAAGGCGACGGGTTCGAATCCCGGCTCGGGGGGCCTTTCCGTGTGGAGTTTGCATCTTCTCCCCGTGTCCGCGTGGGTTTTCGCCACCGGGCACTCCGGTTTCCTCCCACCGTCCAAACACATGCTGCCAGTTTAATTGGCGTACTGTCTAAATTTCTCCAGGCGCCCTGCGATGGACTGGCGTCCCATCCTCGGTGTTCCTCTGCGTTGCGCCCTGTGTCTGCCGGGATAGGCTCCGGCCCACCGCGACCCTGTACAGGATTAAGCGGTTTCTGAAAATGGATGGATGGACAAAGTGAGGAGCACAGAAATCCGGGACAACTTCAGAGTAGAGTCGCCGATTCTTCGGATTGAGAGGAGCCGGTTGAGGAGGTTCGGGCATCTGGTAAGGATGCCCCCTGGAAGGCTCCCCCGGGAGGTCTACCAGGCACGGCCCACTGGGCGGCGACCGAGAGGCTGACCCAGGACACGCTGGGGGGGATTATATCCTTCGGCTGGCCTGGGAACGCCTGGGAATCCCTCCAGGAAGAGCTGGAATGATGTAGCTGAGGAAAGGGATGTCTGGTCCACTGCCACCGCGACCCTCACCACGACAAGCGGTTTAGAAAATGGATGTTTGGATGGATCAATGGACCCGGTTGCGGCTGACTGGGTTTGGGAACGCGCTCCGCCGTTTAGGATCGCGAACCGACCGGGAGATGGAGTCGGGAAATCGCTGTTGGGGCAGCCAGCTGCTGCGTGGACTGACACACATTTCACGCTGGTGCGGCGGAAGAGGTCGTCATTGCAGGCTAGCAGTGGAGTAATCACGGATGAGGATGATGGTGGATGTTGCAGCTATAGCAGATAATTATTATAGGCTTACAGAGGGGTTCGCGTGGATAATAATAATAATAATAGCATTTTATAGAGCGCCTTTCACCCGAGGGTCACAAAGCGCTGTACAAGGGTCGCGGAGAGAACGGCATGTACCGTGCAGGATTGAGTTCGAATGAGTGGGAAACGTCAGCGCCACGTTGCGGCGAAACAACACATTAACACTGTACACAACGTGACACGTTCCTGACTGACAACACACAACCGCGGTACACAACGCGGAGCAAAACAGCACGTATGGACAGCGCACCCGTGGTCTGTGCGCTGCGAAGAAGGGCCATTGTCCGAAACGTCGCCCGTATATTTCACGGCCTTTCAGTATATTCGAAGCAGCCTGAATCATTAGATTTTTGTTGCTTTGGTTTTTTTGGTTGTTTTTTTTCTTTCGTTGTTGACATGCCGTTCTCTTTGTGACCCTCGGGTGAAAGGCGCTCTATAAATTAATGTTATTATGTTATTATAGTGCGGTGTGTAAACATCGCCACTAGGGAGACAAAGGCGGCCGGGCGTGGAGCTGGCCACCCACCCCCTCGTGTGCCGTGTCGACCTTCATAGGTGCTCACTAACGGCACTTGCCCCTACAGTCTGTTAATGCTACACGGGGGATCTTTGTCTTGGTCTTAGATGGCAATTGGTCCGCTTGCTGTGCTGCCATCTCCTGGCGATACCGGGTATGGCACGTCAACCCCCACGGGGAGTTTCACAACACGTGTGTGATCCGCCAGGCCTCGCCTCCACGGTGCTGGATTACAGGGCGTGCGCCACCACGCACGAGACGAGAAACAGGAGGCATCTAATAATAATTTTACATTTATAACGCACGGTGGCGTAGTGGGTAGCGCTGCTGCCTC
This sequence comes from Geotria australis, assembly GCA_036362915.1. Taxonomy (NCBI): domain Eukaryota; kingdom Metazoa; phylum Chordata; class Hyperoartia; order Petromyzontiformes; family Geotriidae; genus Geotria; species Geotria australis. Next base: position 335,886 of record JAZEWU010000001.1, read on the forward strand.
ACAGCAAGAAGGACCCGGGTTCGAATCTCGGCTCGGGGGCCTTTCTGTGTGGAGTTTGCATGTTCTCCCCGTGTCCGCGTGAGTTTTCACCGGACACTCCGGTTTCCTACCACCGTCCCCAAAGACATGCTGCCAGGTTAATTGGCTTACTGAGTAAAATTGCCCCAGGTGCCCTGCGATGGACAGGCGTCCAATCCTCGGTATCCCCCTGCCTTGCGCCCCGTGTCTGCCGGGATAGGCTCCGGCTCACCGCGACCCTGTACGGGATTAAGCGGTTTCAGAAAATGGATGGATGGACATTTATAACGCGCACATATTCATTCAATGTCGAAGATATTCATTCGACGAGAGAACGACTCAGAGGCGCGAGGAAAGCGCACAGAGGCGGCGGAGGCAGCCAGGCGGTTTGCCGGCGCCATATTGCCACACGCTGCTTCCTATATATTACGACGGTGTCGGTCAATTCGGCTAAACATCAAACGAGTACAAATCTCCGTGACGCGCACTCGGTATCACAGCAAGTTGAGTTTTATTCACAGCTCCGGATGTCCGAGCCCTGATCCCGCCACGTGAACTAATCGACAGGTTCTGAACTCCTCCACCAGCAGAAAAACACGTGACAGTGCCCCCTTGTATATGACCCAATAATCCAGTTTAGTGAAACGGTTTTCATCAACGTTTCAGAAAGTAAACTTCTCCGCCTCCTTCAGGCGGATTATAATTAGCATCGTTTAGTCAGGTTTGTCGGATTAGTCAGTACCATTTAGTTAAGAACCAGCAGACCCTAAGAGATGCGGTGGCTTTGGAAAGGCTTCATCCAGCAGGGGATAAACCATGGCTGATAATGATGAGTGAATGTGGGTTCCTCGTTGAGTTCAAGGGGGTTGAAAGCAATGCAGTACACATGCGATACACTACAGTCAAACAAATGTCACACATGGCAACTGCATTAACGGAAATGTTCTCAATGCAAAATAGTAAACAACACCCTTGAGTAGCGTGAGATGTACAGTATAATGTAATATCCCAGTGGGACAACAGTTTCAACCACGGAGGAGAAACGTCGAGCAGGTGAGAGGAGGAACGCTCGACGCGGCTATCCCGAAAGAGCAGCTCTTGAGAGCAATTCTCATCACACATCGAGTCGTTAAAACCTACTTCAATACATAGTAAAGCTCTGCTTAAGGGGTTTAGGTCATGTGAAAAAAGATGTAAGTGTTGTATACCCGTCGATATGTTGGGAGAATCAAGCGGGCACAAACGGCACTTACCTCCAAAGATGTTACCGACGTTTCGCTGGAACTTACATCTAGCGTCTTTAGGGTTTGTGACGCTAGATGTAAGGTCCAGCGAAACGTCCACTTGAGTCTCCACCATATCGACGGGTATACAACACTTACATATTTTTTCATATGACCTAAACCCCTTAAACAGAGCTTTACACTATGGATAACACTGGTCATGAAAGCCTTCGAGTTAAATTCTACTTCAATACAGTTTCAACCAGTTAATATTGGTGTCAATAGCTCTGGAGACGGGGACCAGAGCTCGTGCTGGACTGAGTGTGATGTCAACACGGCGAGTTGGCAGAGTAGGGAGCACAGGTGGTGTATCTGCCAGTCATCCCAGTCAGGAAGCCCACGACACCTGGGGTCTTACTCGTGACCTCCTGTCAGCGAGCGTTCGACACTTCACGTGGCCTCAGGGTGCATATGGCCTGGGACAGGCGCCGTGGTGACGTCACCGCCACTTGGCGAACGGCGGTTGTTGTGACGTCAATTGCTTGAAAGCACACTTTAGGAGTTATAGGTGTAACGTGTGTAGTTTACGTGTCGCTGCATAGAGACCATTGGACATTTTTGCCGTTGTACAAATAATGTAGAAAAGACGAGGTTTTACCCTTTCCGGCAATGAGAAAACAGTGTTAAGATCTTTAAACACTAAGTGGACACCTTTTTGCAAAGGCTCCAGTTTGCATTATCATAGCATTAACTTGCATGGTGTTTCCACAAGCATATGTGGCTGCCTGCAAACTGGAGCCTTTGCAAAAAGGTGTCCACTTAGTGTTTAAAGATCTTAACACTGTTTTCTCAGTGTCGCTGCATGTTTGCCGTGTCAATTGACAGAGTGGACAACCTTGTAAATGGAGATGCGTCCATTTCAAGGGATTATGAGGCTTAAATATTTCAATAAATACAATAAATAAATCATCCGTTGTCTGAAAGACAACGGATGTCCAGAAGCTGACCGTCGTGCTTCGAAGAATCGCAAAGCAGAAGAAGGGATTATGAGGCTTAAATATTTCAATAAATACAATAAATAAATAGTACGCTCTTTCGGGATGGCCGTGTCGAGCGTTCCTCCCCGCTCGTGACGTTTCACCTCCCACGTTGGAGGCATCATCAGGCTAATCCGCCAACGTTGGAGGCGAAACGTTACTAAGGAGAGAGGGAGGAACGCCCGGCTCGGCTATCCTGAAACGGCAGCTCTTAAGAGCAATTATCATACATCGAGCCTTGAAAACCTACACCAATACAATAAATAAAGCTTCCGAGCCCGACCCCGACCCCACGCCATTAAAATAAAATACTAAACTTCCAGGTGCTGGATGGACTTTAAATAAGAGGGGCAACTGGCAGGCAAAGTCATCACATAGTAGCCACGCGATTATTCCACGTGTTTAATCCCCGGAGCCCATCATCGAGTATTAAGACTCTATTTCAGGAGGGTCCTGCCAAGCTTTCGCAGTCGGGGGCGTTGTTGCTACTGTACAGGTGTGTGATCCACACTGGAGTAATTTCGCAGGTAATTTTTCAACACCGGGATGGTTGGCCAATACCAATTCCACAGTGAGTGTTTTTAGCTGAGGGGTAAAACGACACAGTTGGGACATCGGGTGTTAATCGCCTGTTCTACCGCCAGCCGTTGTTTTTTCTACACTATCGTGCACATGGTGAGGTCTGGTCGGTGGCGCTTGCGAGGCCGATCGACCTGCAGGGGTTCCTCCGTGATCCAGCAGATTGTGCTGACCGCTCAGGCTACTGTTACAGCTTCGATCGGGGGTCTACTCTCTCTAGTTGTATCGGTGTTTAGAACAAGCACGTTGAGCTTGTCACCACCGAGCGTTGACCCTTCACACGGACCCAGACACCGCGGCTACACTCACAAAGACACAGGTCCACACACTACGAGTAGAAAAAACGCGCTTCGGGCACCACTCGCCAGCGTCGCTACGCACGGCTCGTCTGCTCGGTAAAAACAACAAACACCGTCACGGCACAGCTACTGCTACTACTACCACAGCTCACTTACAACCCGGCCGGGAGGACGCCTCGACGACGGACTCCAGACAGCCGACGGTCATTTTCACGAGAGCCACGTCAATAAATACGGGACGAGTAACACGGACCACGCAAAGTGCACGTGAGGTTCAATTTTGATTGCAGCCAGGGAGGGGGGATTATTTTTTTCCTTCCAAGTGGGAACTCCTCAATTTGGGAGTCTTTCAACTTGATGATGATGATTATGATGGGATCTCGTACCGATGCCTGGACCACACACGATGATGCTGTGGGGAGAACGGTTTACACCGCAGAGCGGATGCACGTTTGAATGTAAGTTTGCTGAGGTTTAACAGATGGCTTAGGAGGGGGAGACAGCAATGAGCCGGCAACGTTGAAAATGCTGGGTTCAAATCTGGGTTTCGGCAACCGGAGATTCAACTGGGTTCTCAAGTGCAGGGAGTAAATCGTCTCAGACCGGTCGCGGATGGCTGCGACAGATCTATTGCATTAAATTTAGTGTTTTCACTATCGACTAAATTCCATCTCTCGACCGTCATGCAACAAACATCTCTACAGCAGGACGTGTGGGAAAACGCAGTGCCTCAAGTGTGGGTCAGACGTCACTTGACAGGATCTCAGAAGGCGTTCTATGCTATCACCTTCTTCGAACCGTCCTCTTAACACACGGGGTGATGACGGCCTGCTCAGCGAGAGTTCCAAATGGACCATTTGTCACCTCGTAACACGATGCTAACAGCTGCCGATAATAGCACGTGTGGAAATTGGAGAATAAAAAAACGGAAGAATTAAGACGGGAAAATTCTGGCTGGGCTAGCAGAGGGCAGATGGAGGGTAGGTCTGCGTTGTGCTATGTACACCTGGGCTGCTATGGGCGAGGAGTTTGCTGCTCAGTCTGGTCTCGGTGACGACAGACCGCCAGCCGTACAACTCGCCCACAACTCAGGGGACTGCGATGCCGGTCGTGAACGACAGTGCCGCCTACAAAAGCCGCGCGCGCACACCTGAGTGATCCGTTGCGCAACCAAACCGCGCTGGAAACCGCGCGACTTTAAATCGCCCTACTTTAAATCGCCCGCAGCTGCTTTGGCCACACGCGAACGGCCAGTTGTGCAACGGGGACCGTGTCTGGCCGCGCCCCTCGCGCGACAGCCCCGTTCGCAAACGTGCACGCTTACAAATCGCCGAGTGCATCGCCGTTCGAAAGCAGGAATCCGTTTCAAACCGCGAGCAGGCCGGTGGCGGCAACCGCTCGCGGCCGGCAACGGAGTGTGTTGAAGCACGAGCGAATCGGTCGCGGCGGCAAACGAATTTACGCGGCAGATCGCTCAGGTGTGGAAGCGCTTTCGCGGCACGCGGCTCTTCCTCCTGGGGCTGGGGGGGGGGAGGCTACGATTGTCGCGATGCCCCACGATCGATGCCGCACGCCACCCAGCCTCTCCCTCGCGACCGCCCCCCCTACAGCTCGTCTTTGGAGTGCTCCCCTCGCGAGTCCTCCACCCCGTCCACCTCGTCCTCCTCCTCCTCCTCCTTGTCCTCGTCCTCCTGCTCCTCGCTGTCCTCGGCGGGGTCGGGCTCCCGCTTGCCGGAGGTCGCGTCCCCCTCGTTAGCGCCGTCGTCGCCACCGTCGTCGCGCTTCCGCTTGTCCTCCTTCATCTTCCTCTCGGCGTCCTGGCGCGAAAGAACGCGGCGGGTTTAACCGCCACGCAGGAGAGAGTGTGAGGCCGCCCCGCGTCTGTGTGTGTGAGTAAGTACGTTTGGGAATTCGCACAATTTCTACAGCCGGCCAGCTGGCGCGGCGGTGGAACGACGGACTCGGAACCGGTAGGTCGCGAGCAGGGCCGGCGCTACCATTCGGCCAACTAGGCAGCTGCCTAGGGCGCAATAAATAAATTATACCTCAGAGAAGTTTCAGGGACTTTGAATTATATTTAGGATTTTTTATTCATAAAGTAGAAAATACGAGGTTTTACCCTTTCCGGCAATAAGAACACAGTGTTAAGATGTTTAAACACTAAGTGGACACCTTTTTGCAAAGGCTCCAGTGTGCAGGCAGCCACACATACTTGTGGCAAAACCATGCAAAAAGAGATGCTATCGCAATGCATTGTCCTTCAAACTTATTGTCCAACACCAGAAGGTGTCCACTTAGTGTTTAAACATCTTAACACTGTGTTCTTATTGCCGGAAAGGGTAAATCCTCCTATTTTCTACTTTTTGATTCATGTAGATGTATGTTGTGTTTTTGTTGACAGCATAAATATTTTTTCTACAAAACATCTGTTTTTAAAAATTGAAGTTTACAAAAAATGTTTTGTGGGTGGTGGATTCGGCGGCACTGGTTGCGAGTGGAAAGCCCCTGCAGAGTGGGGGACCGACTCGGCCCATCTGAAGCTGGATCGGGTGACTCCTCCTCACCTTGGTGACACCCCAGGTCTCCTTGGCAACCTCCTCGGCGTACACCTCATCGTCCGTGATGAGAAAGTTGTCGAATATCGTGCCCGACTTCACCTGCACGGTCGCCGCGCGCGCGCACACGGGTACAAAGGCAAAGATCCCCCGTGTAGCCTTAACATACCGTACGGTCAAGTGCCGTTAGGTAGATAGATAGATGCAGAAGAAAATGGGGATCAAGGTAGAAGCGTTCACGTCGCGATCCCTGTCAAGTAATACTTGGTATTACCTGCAAATTCTACCAAACACTTCGAAGCCGAGGAGCTGAAAGACAACGATGTCCAGAAGCTCAACAGATGCCAGAAGCCCCTCGGTCTGGAGCAAGAAGAGAGGCCGATGCCTGCCGCCTTTAAGGCCAGCACTGACTATTATATCTCTAAATGTTGAAGGGCTGTCTGCAACTGAAGAAGAACTTGTTTCATTGGGAAACTGTCATATAACCATCACGCTTCGAAGAATCGAATCGAATTCGAAACAGAAGAAAATACCCAGTGAGCTTACAAGCGCTTTACGGGATTCCTGCGACACAACAAACACGCGGATTGATGACAATTGAAAATAAATCAAGAATCATACATAAACAAATAGTAAATCAACCAACAACAAAAAACATTTACACGTAGCACTGCACACATTTTTCAAATAAGATATTAAAAAATACACAGCATTGCACACATTTTTCAAGTAACCAGGTAACATTGACTATTGGCACCTTTTTTGCCAGTACACAAATAGTGCAGAATACACAAGGTTTACCCCTTTCTGGCAATGAGAAACGTGTGAAGATCTTACAACACGAAATGGACACCTTTTTGCAAAGGTTCCAGTTTGCAAGTAGCCACACACGCTTGTGGCAAAAACATGCAAACGGATGCTTGGCTAAGCACTGAGACCAGGCTCAAATGAAAGCTGTCTCTCGTGTTGGGCCAATTAAGTTGAAGGACAATGCATTTATCATAGCATCCGTTTGCATATTTTTGCCACAAGCATGTGTGGCTGCTTACAAACTGGAACCTTTGCAAAACGGTGTCCATTTCGTGTTGTAAGATCTTAACACGTTTTTCATTGCCAGAAAGGGTTAAACCTTGTGTATTCTGCGCAGGTAAGATTGAAGTTGAGCACCGCGATAGTGAGAAAACTAAAGCATATCAAAGGTAGCGTATTCAACACACACACACGGCGGGGGAGAGGAGGGGGTACGAGGACCGTGGGGGGGGGCGTGGGTGGTTGCGGGGACGTGCGGGCAGCATTGACCC
>JAZEWU010000001.1:370025-383390 GCA_036362915.1 Geotria australis
GGGGGGGATTCCGAGGCGTTCCCAGGCCAGCCGGAGGATATAATCCCTCCAGCGTGTCCTGGGTCGGCCTCTTCCCGGAGGAGCCTTCCACGCCCGGCCGCCTTTGTCTCCCTAGTGGCGATGTTTACACACTCATTTTGAGGTTGAGTCGACCTAGGGGAGGCCCGGGACCGGTTCGGAAAATCGTCACCGGTGTTGGCGGCCCGTGAGCGGGATTCGAACTCGGGTCGCCAGATTCGTAGCCCAGTGCGCTAACCACTGGGCTACCGCTCCCCAGGGCAGGCAAGTCCCCACAAGCAGACCACCCCAGGTAGGCCCCCAGGGCAGGCCCCCCAGGGCAGGCCCCCAGGGCAGGCCCTCCAGGTAGGACCCCAGGGCAGGCCCCCCTTGGCAAGGCCCACATGCAGGGCAGGCCCCACAGGTAGACCTCCACAGGTCGATGGTGGTGGTTGCTGTTGTCGAGCGGCGTGGTGGCGCAGTGGTTAGCGCCATGCTGGGCTACAAACCTGGCTATGACCCGAGTTCGAATCCCGCTCGCTGTCAACACCAGTGACGATTTTCTGAACCGGTCCTGGGCCACCGCTCCCCACACATAGACACCCTGCCACAGAACATGGTATGCTGGGTGTGGTGTGCCGGGTTAACGAAGTCGAGTAGCATTTGTAAACGTCCCTGCGAAGGATTGGCTGACAGGTACATCGTCGCAGGAAGTCAAAACCAAAGATCCCCCGTGTAGCTCCCACAGACTGGGGGGGCAAGTGCCGTTAGCGAGTGGCATGCCGTCCTCTTCACGCTGACTATCATATCTCTAAATGTCGAAGGGCTGCCTGCGACTAAAGAAGAACTTGTTGCAATGGGAAGAAACTGTCATATAACCATCACGCTTCGAAGAATCGAATCGAATTCGAATTCCATTATTATTATAAACATGGTACCCATTGTACACGGACTGGGAGATAATCTCTCCCATCGTGCGTCCCCCGCTGTTCCCCGGCGTGTGGCCGAGGCGAGAGCTGCCGCTGGAGCAGACCTCCCTCGCTACAGGGAGAGAGACAGCCAGGGTGACAGAGACAGAGAGAGAGACAGGGAAGAGGAGCCGCTACCCGCGTCAAACCGCTCACACGCTATAGAGCGCCTGACCGGCACCCCCAACGTTTGTCAAGAGAGGTGGGGGGTAGAGCGGTTTATATGGGAGACACATGACCGGGAGAGAGAGAGGGAGAGCGAGGCAGAATGGGGGAGGGGAGAAGCAGAGAGGGGCCTAGAATGTTTCTCTAAGCCTGTGAAGGCTGTCATCCAGCAGTGGACTGACAAATGAGCCGTCACACGTGTTCACACACACACACGATAGAGAGAGAGAGAGGCAGAGAGAGAGGCAGAGAGTAAACGAGAGACATGACAGGGCAGAGAGAAAAAAAAGAGAGAGGCAGAGCGAGATGTGGGGGGAGACGTTTAAATCAGACACACATGAGAGAGGGAGAGAGACGTGGGGAGAGGTTGGGGGGATAGAGAGGGGGAGACAGAGAGAGATTCGACCCGCTTTCGGGGCAGTGCCGTATCTCGGGTACGGCAGCTGTGGCACGTGCCCCGGGCGCCACTTGAAGGGGGGCGCCACTGAGCAGTTTCACAAACCAATTAGACCAATCAGTGGAACGCAAGGAAGCTGCGGTTCTGATGTGCACGTAGTGGCGTAATTTGTTAATTAAAATATGAACGCGCTTGACTTGGGTTTTTGATCACAATGTCATGGTTCGAATTCGATTCGATTCTTCGAAGCGTGATGGCTACACGACAGTTTCACCATTGCAACAAGTTATTCTTTAGTTGCAGACAGCCCTTCGACATTTAGAGATATAAACAGTCAGTGCTGGCCTTAAAGGCGGCGGTGGGCATTGGCCTCTCTTCTTGCTCCAGACTGCGGGGCTTCTGGACATCGTTGTCTTTCAGCTCCTCGTCTTCGAAGTGTTTGGTAGAATTCGCAGGTAATACCGAGTTATCACTTGACAGGGATCGCGACGTGAACGCTTCGACCTTGATCCCCGATGTTGTGGTAAAGGTTATCTAAGAGATCGACGTCAGCTGTTTGGACAGGACTCGCCGACACTGTGGCTACAGAGACACGGACAGACGGCACAGAGAGAGACGGTGCTTGAGAGATGGTGGTGATGGAGTGAGGGGGGCCGGGGGTGTGTTCGCAATGTAGACGCCTCCGTCCAGCAGTGGATGGAGACAAGCTGCTGTGCATGTACACGGCGGTCCAGATGTCCTGTGACGCCCGCATCCACCGCTGTACAACGACGTCAAGTTGTTGTAGAGAATTGAATGGGGGGGGGGGTCACAGGACATGTGGACCACTCTGTACAGAGAGACAAGAGAGAGAGAGCGAGTCGGGAGGGAGTTGGAGAGATGCTGCTTTTGACTTTTTCGATGAATTTTATTGCTTGCGCGCAGCAAGCGACTTCTCCGTCGTTTACAGTTCACACAATGTACGAAAAAACACGCACGAATACACACACACACGCACCACACACACGATGCCCACCAAACACCACGTACACGCTGCGGAGAGAGGCGGTCGGGAGAGAGCTGGCTGCGGAGTTGGGGCGAGCCGGAGTCCAGGCTGCCCTCGTCCAGCAGTGGAGTGACCGGGATGCAACGCTGCACTTACACCCCACAGACGGAGTTGAGAGAGAGAGAGGGAGACAGGGAGGGAGAGAAAAAACCGAGAGAGGGGAGGGGGTATGAGGGAGAGAGGGAGGGAGAGAGAGCTGAACTAGACAGGAAAGGCCAACGAGGCGGGGAGAGGCGAACGAGGAGGAGGGTGCCGTGCAGCGCCCGTGCAGCGGTTGCGCGGCGTCTCGAGAGAAAGTTTCGAGCTGGAGTCGGAGCTGAGACGACACCCCTGGATGCTGGATGGCTGGACGGACGAGGTGAGCCGGGGAGAGACACGCTAGCGGGACAGGCAGAGAGAGAGCGAACTCGGGAAATAGAGAGATCTCTCGGTCGGTTGCGTGTGAGAGCGGTCACACACACACACGCAGACACACAGGCAGCAGGCGCGCGTGTGTGTGTGTATGTGGGTCAGATGCTGCGCCTGTGATGTGGTCAGTCGTATTGTGAAATGCCTGCGGAGCGCACGCACACACATACACACACACGCAGACATATACACTGTGGACAAAGACACAGACAAAGATCGCCCGTGTAGCCTTAACGGACTGTAGGGTCAAGTGCCGTTACCGAGTAGTAACTATAAAGGTCGACACGGCACGCACGGAAGGGGGTGGGTGGCCAGCACCACGCCCGGCCGCCTTTGTCTCGCCAGTTGCAATGTTTCACACACACCGCGCTAGGTACTTCATTCGAGGCTGAGTCGACCCCTGGGGGAGGCCACGGGAGCGGTTCGGAAAATCGTCACTGGTGTTTGTTGGTGGCCGTGAGCGGGATTCGAACTCGGGGTCGCCAGATTTGTAGCCCAGCGCGCTAACCACTGGGCCACCGCTCACACACAAACACAAAGATAGAGAACGCTCACACACACAATGACAGACTCACACAGTCGTATAGAGAGACACAGGCTGTCACGCAACACACACTCGTGACAATCTCAAAGAAAAGGCAGTCACACAGACGCGTGTAACTCAGCTCACTCACATTGTCACACGCTTTGACACACACACACAAAGACCACCGTGTAGCCTTAACAGACTGTATGGTGAAGTGCCGTTAGCGAGTATCACCTATGAAGGCCGACACTTTACACGAAGGGGGTGGGTGGCCAGCACCACGCCCGGCCGCCTTTGTCTCCCTAGTGGCAACGTTTACACACCGCACTGGGTACCTAATTTGAGGCCGAGTCGACCCTAGGGGAGGCCCGGGACCGGTTCAGAAAATCGTCACTGGTGTTTGGTGGCCGTGAGCGAGATTCGAACTCGGATCACAGCCAGGTTTGTCGCCCAGCGTAGCTGCTAACCACTGAGCCACCGCTCACACGATGATCCCCCGTGTAGCCTTAACAGACTGTAGCTCACACACACACAACGACAGACAGACTGGCACACTCGTGTAGAGACGCACATCCTGAACGCATTCTCTCGCAGAGACATCCACACACACACAGAGTTCCCCCACACGGACAAAGGTCCCCCGTATAGCTTCGCGGCGGCTTCTGGGGCAAGTGCCGTTAGCGAGTACACCACACACACACTCGCTTATGCTATGGCTGGGCTACGAATCCGGCGACCCGAACTTCGAATCCCGCTCACGGCCACCAACACCGGTGAAGATTTTCCGAACAGGTCCCGGGGGCCTCCCTTAGGTCGACTCAGCCTCAAGTCAGTACCTAGTGCGGTGTGTAAACACTGCTACTCGGGAGACAAACGCGGCCAGGCGTGGTGCTGGTCACCCACCCCCTCTTCCTCCGTGTGTGCCGTGTCGACCTTCATAGGTGCTACTCGCTAACGGCGCTTGCCCCAACATCATGTTAAGGCTATACGGGGGATCTTTGTCTTTTGTGACGCACTGTACACGGGGAGGGTGGCGGCAGTGGTTCGCGTGTGTGCACCACGAACCCCCACCAAAACGTCTAAGTTCCATACCCGGCCATGGCTAGCCAGCGGTGCCTGTGAGAGCGATGATCCGAATCACCGGTTGCTGACCTCGCCCTTGGTCGACTCGGCCGCAAAACCGCCGCTTGTAAAAGCGTCAGCAACTGAAGACAAAAGCGGCCGGGCGCGGTGCCGAGTCGCACACCGACCACACACGATCAGCCGTGTGGCCGGGGGACTCCACCGGTGCTCGCTCACGGAAACTTGCCACAACTTTTTGAAAGGATACACGGAAGGGGGAACCTTTGTCTGTGTACTTTCTCAGCACCCACCGGGATCTCTCTGTGTGTGTGTGTTGTGTGCGTGTGTGTTGTGTGTGTGCGTGTGATGTGGTGAACCCGCTCCGTGTGTCGTGCCACACCGTGCCAGTTCCTCGACCGAATCAGTGCCAAATCCCGTGTTGAATCTGCACGGGTCGACATAGTTAGTGTGGGGGGCCTGCCCCGCGGTCGCTCGGGCGCCCTCTGGCGGGGACGCCTCCCGCGGCAGCGACGCGAACGAGGAGTTGGGGGGCCGCGCCTTTGCCCTGTGTGCGTGTTATCACGGCGATGGTTGATTGAGCTGTGTGTGTGTTTGTGTGTGGCTCGGTGGTTAGCGCTACGCTGGGCTCCAAACCTGGCGACGACCCGAGTTCGAGTTCCCTCTCACGGTCAACAACTCACTAGCGACTCGGCCTCAAACGAGTACCGAGTGCGGTGTGTAAACATCGCTGCTAGGGAGACAAAGGCGGCCGGGCGCGGTGCTGGCCACACACCCTCCTCGTGTGCCGTGTCAGCTTTTCATAGGCGCTGCTACTCGCTAACGGCACTTGACCCTACGATCTGTCAGAGCTACTCGGGGGATCTTTACCTTTAGTATAACGATGTTGATGACGTGTGTGATGATCGATCCGTCTATATTTTTTAAAACCGCTTGACCTGCCGAGAGAGAGGGTCGCGATGACGATCTATCTGTTGATGATTTCCACATTTGAGAGGATGACTGGGCTGACGAGAGGTGTTGGCAGGACCGCATGCGAGGTGGCGGGGGCAGTGGGTGACGCTGCGTGTGTGTGTGGGGGGGGGTCGTCAGCAGTGGATAAATCATGGCCCGTGACGCAGGCGAGCGACGGTATTTAATATCGAGCGTCGTGCTCGCATCACCGGCCCTTGGTCTGAGCGGCGTGGCCTGTCACGCCACCGCTCGTTAATTCGCGAGCTGGCAAAGCGGGCAAATATCCGGAGCCGAAGTGTGTGTGTATATATATGTACCGGATGTGGTGTGCCGGGCGGCCGCAGTGGTGTCACGAAGAGCACCGTTCACGCGGAGCTCATCTGGCCGTGTTTTTCGTTTGAACCGCGCGCAGTGAGAAACGGGTGCGAGCAACAGTTTTCAACTGACGCCGGCCGCCCTGCCCGCCCGGCCCGGCCCGGCCAAGATCTCCCACACAACTTACGACGAGCGACGGACATCCACCGCCATGGCTGACAGATCGTCCTAACCCATCAGCGGCATCATCAGCGCGGCGTCCACGACAGCCCGACCGCGGTGGTGGTGGTGGCGGCGGCGATGGCCCGTCGCGGCCGCCGGCTCCCGCTGCTGCCATCGCGACCCGCGCCGCTGCCCGCGACCCCGCTGCTCTGACCGCGGGCGAGAGGCTGACGCGGAGGGCACCGTCCGGTCCGGTCGGTCGATCGGTCGGTCGATCGGTCAGGCGATTCCGCGCCGGGGGTGGGGTGTCGAGCGATCGGGTCGGAGGGCGACGGTCGGCACCATCGGCAGCTCATGTCCCCTCCGATAATGGGACTTTGGGCGGGTGCTCTCACCTGGATTGCATTCACAACGGCTGGGATGGCGGTGTCGGCGCGCTACGCTAAGTATTCCTACACGTCGCAAGGTAAACGGGCGCGTCGGCGACGCGTCAAGGCGCGGGCTTTAGGGGGCCCTCCGCCAAGCCGGAGGGCCCGCGGAGATTAAGTGAAACAGTTGTTTCGTTCGTGAATGCCGAATCAAAGTATAAGTACTCTAAACTATATCCATCCATTTTCTAAACCGCTTGTCCTGGTGAGGGTCGCGGTCTCTAAACTATATATTTTTTTCAAAAGGGCTCGATTAATATACTGTGGATACACATTTCTAGTAAACAGACTGCGGGAAAAAGAAACACTGTACTGTACACGTCGTGTGACGTCGTACAGACTTTATAATATTAAATATCACGGGGGGCCTTTCGGCGCCTGTGTAGTGACGTCACGCCGTCACTACACAGGGAATCAACCTGGGTTGGTGACGCCGATGACGACGACCATTGCTACGATGACGTCGAGTATGACGACGACGCTTGGTAGTAACATGACGTCAGACGGACAAAGGTGCAGCCTCTGCAGTTTCGTTCTCACGCCGTTGCTCCCACATCACGGTCACCGTGATGATGACAATAATGATTTTACATTTATAACGCGCGGCACGTGTTCATTCACTCTCGAAGGTACTCGTTCGACGAGAGAACGACTCAGTGGCGTAGCGAGGAAAGCGCAGAGAGGCGGAGGAGGCAGCCAGGCGGTTTGCCGGCGCCATATTGCCACACACTGCTTCCTGTATATTAGGATGTTATCGGTCGATAATTAATTAATGAGATTTTTTTTTTTCAAGTAACGGCGTTGGTCGATCGTGAAGCGTACGATCACGATGATGGCGTATAATCGACGACGCTCGCTCCTCGGAGTGAGACCTGCCGCCCTGGGTTCGATTCGCGACCCGGGCGGCCGCGTGTGATGCCTGTTTCTCCTCCCCACGGTGTGCGGGGGATTTCTTTCCTCTGCGTTCTCCGGTTTCCTCCCGCGGCTGAAACACCACCTGCGAGTGTGGAATTGGCCGAAACACGGCCACGCTGAAACATTGCTCAATTAGGATAACAGCGCGGTGGCAGCCATGGCAGCCAATCGCCCGCTATTGCGAGAACTTGGCAGGAACACCTCTTGGAAACCAGTCCAGGGACTCCGCGAGGCTGTCCCAGGTAAACAACAACAAAGATCCCCCACCCCCATGCAGCCTTGACAGACTGTTGGGGCAAGCGCCATTAGCGAGTAGCGCCTATGAAGGTCGACTCGGCACACGAGGGGGTGGGTGACCAGCAAAACGCCCGGCCGCCTTTGTCTCCCTAGCGGCGATGTTTACACATTGCGCTCGGTACTCATTTGAGGCTGAGTCGACCTAGGGGAGGCCCGGGACCAATTCAGAAAATCATCACTGGTGTTGGCCGTTCACCTGTCTCAGGGAAACAAACTTTAAACACAAACGCGAGTGTTGGAGTATCAAGTCTCCACCAGGAGGGTTCCGCGCTTAGGATGATGATTGGTTTGATTTGGATTGGCGTTGGTTCCCCCTCGTGTCTGTCTCTCTGTCTTCCTGTCTCTGCGTCCCTATGTCTCCCCCTGTCGCTCACCCTCCCTCCCTGTCTCCCTCCGTGTTTGTTTTTAAGGAAGTGACGGCCATCCTAGGGGACGCTGGCAGATTTTTGCCGCTCTTAAGATTGCCATTTCCACGACCTTTCAGTGTATTCGAAGCAGCCTTAATCATTTAATGTTTGTTGCTTCGGTTTTTTTATTGGTCGTTTTTTCTTTCGTTGTTGACATGCCGTTCTCTTCGCGGAACCGTGTGCAGCGCTCTGTGACCCTCGGGTGAAAGGCGCTCTATAAACTGCTATTATTATATGCACGCTGCACGTGGTGTCACTCCACTGCTGGATGGGACCGGCCCCCCACACCCGTGCAGGTCGTGGCGGGGAGCATAGGATGTTCAGTATAACTGCGGGGCTTGCCGCTGCCCGCTGCGATCGAACCGTTAACACGCGTGGCGGGGTAACCGTCACCTCCATGGTTACCTCCTCCGCCTCCTGCGACCCCCCCACCCCCGAGTGTTGTTACCATCGCTGCAGGGCCAGCGGGGGAGGGGCGGTGGGCATTCCACGTTCGTATGGCGGGGAAGAGTCACTCTGGTAAACCGGCTAGCCGTAGTTTCACCGCTAAGTGGTACTCGTTTTATCGACCCCGCGGAGAGGGCTGGTGATGATTGGCCGAGCCGCCAACCCCCCCCCNNCCCCCCCGGCTGGGATGTGATGCAGCGGCTTTCCGCTCGCTAGAGAAGACGCAGACACTGGTGTTTATAGAGCGCACTGTACTTAGTGTGCTGCACTGTACCATCCCGCACTGTACTATGCTGCACAGCCCCCCCCCTGCACTGTACCGTGTTACACTGTACTATACTGCACTGCACTATGCTGCACCGTGCTGCACCGTACTATGCTGCACTGTACCATGCGTCACTGTGCCGCACTGTACTCTGTTGCACTGTACTATGCCGCACTTCCAAACAAGCGCTCCGCTTGTCGTGTCGACGAGTTGGTGAGGAGCGGTGGCGCCGCGGTTATCCCTCGGCGAGTGTGAGGCTACGCGGGGGAGCTTTGCCTCCGTGTGTCCGTGTGTGAGCTCGCCTCTGATGGGTCGCAGCTGCCGCGTGGAGGAGGGTGGGAGACGGGGGGAGAGATAGATAGATGTTTGTTATTACGGCAGATAAATACCCAGCGAGCTTGCAAGCTCTGTACGGGGGTTGGGGGAAAGATGCACTTCCCCCCAACCCCCGTAAATGAAGCACTTCCCACGATTGACAAACGCAATGAGAATCGCTCTCTTTCGGGATTAGCCGTGGTGTCGCCGAGGGGACGCGGCTATCCCAAAAGAGCAGCAACCGTCACGACACCCCTCCGAGCCGTCACCAGCCATACGAGCAAACCACACCGCGTGTGCGTGGGGAGCGGTGGTCGAGTGGTTAGCGCCACGCTGGGCCACAAACCTGGCTATCAGCCGAGTTCGAATCCCGCTCGCGACTTGGCCTCAAATTAGTACCCAGTGCGGTGTGTACACGTTGCCACTAGGGAGACAAAGGCAGCAGGGCGTGGTGCTGGTCACCCACCCCCTAGTGTGCCGTGTCGCCCTTCATAGGTGCTCGCTAACGGCACTTGCCCCTACAGTCTGTTAAGGCTATACGGGGGATCTTTGTATCTTTGTATTTGAGTGTGGAGCGGTGGCTCTGTGGTTAGCGCTTTTCGAATGCGATTCGATTCTTCGAAGCGTGATGGCTACGCGACAGTTTCCCATTGCATCAAGTTCTTCTTAAGTCGCAGACAGCCCTTCGACATTCAGAGATATAATAGTGAGTGCTGGCCTTAAAGGCGGCGGGCATCGGTCTCTCTTCTTGCCGCAGACCGAGGGGGGGCTTCTGGCATCTGTTGAGCTTCTGGGACATCGTTGTCTTTCAGCTCGTCGGCTTCGAAGTGTTTGGTAGAATTTGCAGGTAAATACCGAGTATTACTTGACATGCCGGGCTAGCAAACCCGGTCTACTACGACCCTCGGGGCCTCCTCATTCTCGAAACGAGCCACCCAGCGGAGTGTACAAAAACATTGCCGCCAGGGAGACAAAGGCGGCCGGGGGCACTTGACCTTACAGTCCGCGAAGGCTACGCGGGTGCCCTTTGCCTTTGTGTCTCGTTGTTACCCGCTTGCGCGCTCCTGTGCGCATTCCAGTGATTGCGAGGCGGTGGGGGAGCCACTGTGGAGCTTATGCAACCCCGGAGCACTGTGTTTATATGACCTGTTATTTTTGGCAGCAGCCAGAGTGGCCGCTCGCTCGTGCGCCCGGCCCGGCACGGCACTCGGGGAGCCGCGCAGTTCGTTCGAGCTCCCGGTCAGGGGGCCTGGGTGGCTGACCGGTCAGGGGGCCTGGGTGGCTGACCGGTCAGGGGGCCTGGGTGGCTGACCGGTCAGGGGGCCTGGGTGGCTCACCGTCGTGTTAGGAGTTTGTGGGTTCCCCCCCCAACCCCCCAACGGCCACCACCCACGGCCACCGTTGTAGGGAGCGAGTGTGAGGTTGAGTGTCAGTGTGTGTGTGTGAGAGCCTTCGAGTCTACGAGCCTTCGACACTTCACGTGGCCTGATGGTGCACATGGCCTGGCACAGGCGACGTGGTGACGTCACCGCCACTTGGTTGTTGTTGTTGTTGTGGTGAGAGTGTGGGGAGCGGTAGCCCAGCGGTTAGTGCTATTGCTGGACCACAAACCTGGCTACGACCCGAGTTCGAATCCCACTCACGGCCACCAACATAGGTGCTGCTCGCTAACGGCGCTTGACCCTACAGTCTGTTAAGGTTACACGGGTTGGGGGGGGTATTCGTCTTCTTTGGTGGAGGTGGCGGTGTCGGTGGAGGTGGTAAATCGTTACGCGGCGGAATGCGCCGGGAGAAGCTGGGACCGCGGCTCGGCGGCGCTTTGTCTGTAATTACGCTCAAACAATGCGAAGGAGGCTTTTCTTGAGCTGCAGCCAACCAGTCCGTCTGGTATGTCCAGAGAACCGGGCGCTCCCCGCCCCCCTCCCCCCGCCCCCTCCCCCCTCGGGGGGGGGGCTCCCCCCCCCTCCTCGTACCCACCAAAGATCCCCCGTGTAGCCTTAACAGACTCTAGGGTCAAGTGCCGCCCGTTAGCGAGCAGCAGCTATGAAGGCAGACGCGGCACACACAGAGGGGGGGTGGGTTGCCGGCACCCACGCCCGGCCGCCTTTGTCTCTCCCTTTTTCTTCTTCTTCGTTGCGATTCTTCGAAGCAACGATGGTCAGCTTCTGGACGCCGTTGTCTTTCAGCTCGGCTTCGAAGTGTTTGGTAGAATTCGCAGGCAATACCAAGTATTACCTGACAGGGATCGCGACGTGAACGCTCCTACCTTGACCCCCCCCTCCCCCTGTGTCTCCCTAGTGGCAATGTTTCCACACCGCGATAGGGACCTCGTTTGAGGCCGAGTCGACCCTAGCGGTAGGAGGCTCGGGACTGGAACAGAGAAATTGGTCAGTGGCGTTTGGTGGCCGCGAGCGGGATTCGAACTCGGATCACAGCCAGGTTTGTTAGCCCTGGCCATGATCCATAGCGGCTAACCACCTGAGCCACCGCTCGCTCACTCACTCACTGACACCCTGCCTACCTGCCTCCCTTGTCTCTCCTACCCTCCACCGTCTCCCACCCGCAGCTGATTTCCTCCGCAATGTGGATCACTACGAGACGACGGTGCCACGGCGCGTGGACCACACGGGGGCACCGCTGCCCGCCCCGGCTCGCAGCGACGCTCGCTCACGTCCACGACGGAGCGTGCTGGGAATGCGCACAGGCGAGCGGGGGGTTAGGGGTGGCACAGGGGGACACAGGGGGGTCGCGATCGGGGTCGAGAGACGTGGGGGTCGGGGGCACGTGGCTGCTGAGATGTGTGACGACCACTCGCGTTCTCAACGCTGAAGACGAACGCGGAAAACAAGAGGTGTTATTTCTGGCCTAATTATAATAATAATAATAGCATTTATAGAGCGCCTTTCACCCGAGGGTCACGAAGCGCTGCACAAAGCTGCGGAGAGAACGGCACGTCGACAACGACGGAGCCGCTCTGTCGGGATAGCCGTGTCGCTGAGCGTTCTCGCTCTGTCCCTCGCGACGTTTCGCCTCACACGTTGGAAGCACGGTCGGGCGTTGGGAGGCTGAACGTCGCGAGGCAGAGACGGACACGGCTATAGACTTGTATGTATAGACTACAGACTGTACGTATAGACTGTAGAGAGAGGGGGAGCGCCAGAGTGCAAATGTTTTTACACAGCCCAACAGCCACACACAGTCTCCTGAGAGCGCAGAATTTCAGCTCCGACAGTTTCGTTGTTCGGGGTGTCGTCGTTCAGAGTGTCGTCATTCAGGGTGTCGTCATTCAGGGTGTCATCATTCAGTGTGTCATCGTTCAGAGTGTCACATGGTGGCAGCGCTTTGTGACCCTCGGGTGAAAGGCGCTATATAAAATGCTATTATTATTATTTTTATTATCGTTGAGGGTCTCATCGTTCAGGGTGTCGTGGTGTCAGGGTGCCGTCGTTCGGCTAGACGGTGCGGTCTGCCCCGAGCCGAGAGAACAGCCCGCGGTTGATTGGACAGATCCTGTGCAGAATTGGCACGTGACACGACCAGGGTGATTAAAATAGAATTTAAAAATCGCATGAAATAAATATAATAAAAATAAATAGAAAGTCCAAAGACATGGCTGCTTGTCCTGCATAGCTTAAGTGGCCTGCGGACTAAATTGGCCACCGCTGCCCTGTGACGGACTGGCGTCCCATCATGGGCATAGCCCTGCCTTTCGCCCTGTGTCTGCCGGGATAGGCTCCGGGTCACAGCGACCCTGTTACAGGATCACGCGGTTTCTGACAACGGATGATGGATGGATGGTTCCTGGGCCTTGCCTAGGTCGACTCAGCTGCAAATGAGTAACCTGGTGTGGTGTGTAAACATCGTCACTCGGGAGACACAGGCGACCGTGCGTGGTGCTGGCCACCCACCCCCTCCTGTGCCGTGCCGGCCTTCATAGGTGCTACTCGCTAAACCGCACTTGGCCCTACAGTCTGTTAAGGCTACACGGGGGGGATCTTTGTCTTGTTGCGATCCCAAATGAATGAATCTCACGTGAAGATTCAGGGGGAGAGGGTTTCTGGCCCAGGTTTTATTAGCCCTGGGAGTAAACTCGTAGAACCCGGAGGAAACCCACGCAGAGCAGGGGGAGAGAACACGCAGCAGACTCCTCCACTCGTACACACAGTGTGCAGAACGGGGAGAACACACACACACACTGTACAGATTCACACTCAGGAGAGACGGGAGAGCAGAGGGGAAAAAAAAGAGAGAGAGAGAGAGGGGAGCGGAGGGCG
>JAZEWU010000001.1:439956-451365 GCA_036362915.1 Geotria australis
GGGAAACTGTAATTTGACCATCGCGCTTCGAAGAATCGCAAAGAAGAAGTTGCAGACAGCCCTTCAACATTTAGAGATATAACAGTCAGTGCTGGCCTTAAAGGCGGGCATTGGCCTCTGTTCTTGCTCCACCTTGAGGGGCTTCGGGCATCTGTTGAGCTTCTAGACATCGTTGTCTTTCAGCTCCTTGGCTTCGAAGTGTTTGGTAGAGTTCGCAGGTAATACCAAGCATTACCCTCGGGTGAAAGGCGCTATATAAAATGCTATTATTATTATTATTAAACACTAAGTGGACACTTGTTTTGCAAAGGCTCCAGTATGCAGGCAAGCCACACTTAGTGTTTAAACA
The DNA here is from genome assembly GCA_036362915.1 of Geotria australis. Taxonomy (NCBI): domain Eukaryota; kingdom Metazoa; phylum Chordata; class Hyperoartia; order Petromyzontiformes; family Geotriidae; genus Geotria; species Geotria australis. Next base: position 440,306 of record JAZEWU010000001.1, read on the forward strand.
TCTTAACACTGTTTTCCCATTGCCGGCAAGGGTTAAACCAATTCAAATTATTGCTGTTAAGTAAGGATGGCTTCGCGGCAGTCAGTCAGTCAGTGCGCGCACGTTGGAGGCCGGAGGGGGACTAACTGCCCTGCAAGCGGCCCGCGCCTTCGTACCGCGGAGCTTGACAGCCCATGCCTGGGCCGCTCACAGCTGCGCTGACGTAAACCCATTTGTCATTGCTCAGTTATTTGTTTTCGGGAGGCTGCGGGGAGGCTACGGGAGGGGGGATGAAGAGGAGGGGTGGTGCTGGTTGGTGGTGCTGCTCTGCCGGAGTCGAACACGGCTGTGGACGTGGGTTCAAATCGCCACGGTTCCATTCCTGGTTCGCGCCGAGCGCTCTGTCTGTCAACGGACGAACGCCGCACGCTGCATTCCTTGCAGCGAGTGAAGCCCCCCCGATGGCGCCGTGGACGTTTGTGCCTGTCGTTGCGGAGTGGTTTCAAAGGCGCTCCGAGGAAAGGCCACTGCCACCCCGAAATGTCCCCCAATTATATAGTTTTCCTTTTAAGGTCACGGCGCTGTTGACTAACGTGGTTCGCCCTTACGCACTCTCTCACGCCCTGCCGTCACCCCCCCGCCCCCCCCCGCAGCCATCCATGATCGGAAACCGCTTAATCCTGGACAGGGTCGCGGTGAGCCGGAGCCTATCTCGGCAGACACAGGATGCGACGCCGGTCCATCGCAGTGCAACGGGAGCAATGCAGCAGTCCAATTAAACCTATTCAGCAGCAGCAGCTGCTGGACTGTGGGAGGAAACCGGAGTGCCTGACGGAAAACCCACGCGGACACGGGGAGAGAACACTGTATGGTTTTCCTTTAAAGGCCCGGGCGTTGTTGACTAAACCGTGCCTCTCCCTCACGCTCTCTCTCACGCCCTGTCCACTCTCTCCGTTCCCCCCCCCCCCAGGAAAGCCTCACGGAGTTTGAAATGTTGTCTGTGAGCGGCCTGCCACGTCTCCACGGCAGGGGGCGATGCTGCTTTGTGGATTGGAAACGGAGTCGTTGAGAAGTGCTCTCCGTAGCTGCTCTTTCGGGATAGCCGTGTCGAGTGTTCCTGCTCTCGCCTTGTGATCGTTCGGAAGCTCAACGCTAAAAATGCTACCGAGATTTGTTTTCCTCCATCGCAACGGTGTAACTGTATTTTGATTAGTTTAATTTATCAATTATGTGCAATGCTGCGTGTAAATGTTTTTTTTGGTTCAATTCATCCATCCATTTTCTAAGCCGCTTGTCCTGGTGAGGGTCGCGGTGGCAGCAGTCCAATGAGAGTGGACCAGACATCCCTTTCCTCATAAACAGATTCCAGCTCTTGCTGGGGGGGAGTCCCAGGCGTTCCCAGGCCAGCCGAAGGGTATAATCCCTCCAACGTGTCCTGGGTCGGCCTCTAGGTCTCCGCCCAGTGTGCCGTGCCTGGTAGACTTCCCGGGGGAGCCTTCCAGGGGGCATCCTTACCAGATGCCCGAACCACCTCAACTGGCTCCTCGCAATCCGAAGGAGCAGCGACTCTACTCTGAGGTTCTCCCGGATTTCCGTGCTCCTCACCTTGTCACGGAGAGGTTTTTTGGTTTGGTTAATTAATTTTAATACATTTTATTATTATGTTTGACAATTCGCGTGTTTGCTGCGTCAGTGCAGGAATCGCGTAAAGAGCTTGCAATCTCACTGGGGTATTTTCCTGCTGTAATTATCAACATCTCTCTATCTAGCCAACGCGAGAGAGGGAGAACAGCTACGGATTCTCATCACACATTGGGTGGTTTTGTCAGCTTTGCAATGTTGTTTGACCGATACCGGTCACATTCTATTTTTAGGTATGCGAGGAAACCGGAGATGACAGAGAAAACTCACGAACAGGGGAAAAAAACATCCAAACTCCGCACGCACACTCTCTCATTCACTCTCTCATTCACTCTCACTGCAGAAAAGGCGGCAGGGTGTCTGTGCAGTGGTAACATCCCCGCCTCCTCACAGAAAGAATGGTCTTGCCCGAGGCGGTTTTATTCCCGCCTCGGGTGCCTTTCTGTGTGGAGTTTGTGTGTTCTTGCCCCCTGTTCTGCGCGGCTTCCCTCCGGGTTCTCCAGTTTCCTCCCATAACTAGTTAATTGGTTGGCCGTTACATCATAATATAATAATAACATTTATAGAGCGCCTTTCATCCGAGGGTCACAAAGCCTTTCACCCGAGGGTCACAATATATAGGAAGTAGTGTCTGGTGGCAATATGTTGGCGCCGGCAAACCGTCTGGCTGCCTCCTCCGCCTCTCTGCGCTTTCCTCGCGCCTCTCGAGGCGTTCTCTCGTCAAAGGAATATCTTCGACATCGAATGAATACGTTGCGCGTTATAAATGTAAAATTATTATTATTATTATTAAACGATGGGTGCCCGAGTTGGAATCGAACCCAGGAATTTCTTGCTGTGAGGAACCAGCACCACAACCGCAGTGCGTCTTAACTCCAACCGAGGATCTCCCCGAGTCACTTTCTTCGAAAAAAAAGTACTCTAACATGATTTGTAGAAAACAAATACTGTTTATTATATATGCACCATCGTCAGCCCAGGACACCAGCGATACAAGAGAGTACTGTGTAAAGATATAGATTTTATTTAAAACAACTAAATATAGGTAATGTGAGTGGGGGATAAAAAAAAAGCACCAGTTGTTCGATCCTCAAAACACGACTTGTGGCCAATGTGAAAAAGCATGAAACATTAATAAATAACGTTACTAATATTCTGAAAGGAAAACAAAAAAATGTTCTGTACAAAAAAAAATAGGAGAGAGAAAAACTTTGTAAAACAATAGATTACACTGTATCTTTACTTGCATGTTAATAATTTACACAGCCATTCCTTTCTTTGGTAGACTACAGTAATAAATATTTGGCAAAAACTAAAACACACCACGTATTCGTATCTGTACCGTACTTATTTTGATTATTAAAAAAAAAATAAGAGTTTAAACTTTTATGGTCCAATTTTATTCGTATTTAAAAATTCACATTGGTCGCCGCGCACTGGGAGCGGCGTGTGACGTCATCGTGACGTCATCGTGACGCCGGGTGACCGCGAGTCGGCGTGCCGCCCGCTCCGTGACCCCGCTCACCGCCCGATCGCTCGGCCGCTCGGGTTCCCCATCCCATCTTATTTTCAGAAACCGCTTAATCCTGTACAGGGTCGCGGTGAGCCGGAGCCTATCCCTGCAGACACGGGGCGCAAGGCAGGCGATCACCGAGGATGGGACGCCAGTCCATCGCAGGGCGCCTGGGGAAATTTAGTCGGTACGCCAATTAACCTGGCAGCGTGTCTTCGGACGGTGGGAGGAAACCGGAGTGCCCGGTGAAAACCCACGCGGAAACGGGGAGAACATGCAAACTCCGCACAGAAAGGCCCCCCCGGAGCCGAGATTCGAACCCGGTGGGCTTCTTGCTGTGAGGCGGCAGCGCTACCCGCGCTACGCCACCGTGCCGCCCCTGCTCGGGTTTTTGTTGATAAAAAGCGCTGGCGAGGCCGCGCCGAGAACTTAATCGCGCACCTATTGCTCGCGTCGACGGCACGTCGGCCGGTTGCGTGGCGGCCACGCGGGTCCCTCATCGCTGCTCCGTGTTCGCGTCGCGCCGTCGATCGTCGACCGGGTGCCGCCGAACGGCACCGCCATCGACCGCGCGGTTCGTTTCTCGCCGTAAACGTCGCGCCTGTCGCGCCGCTCGAATTCTATTCGATTCTTCGAAGCGTGACGGCCACACGACAGATTCCCATTGCAACAAGTAATTTTTTAGTCGCAGACAGCCCTTCGACATTTAGAGATATAACAGTCAGTGCTGGCCTTAAAGGCGGCGGGCATTGGCCTCTCTTCTTGCTCCAGACTTGAGGGGCTTCTGGCATCCGTTGAGCTTCTGGACATCGTTGTCTTTCAGCTCCTCGGCTTCGAAGCGTTTGGTAGAATTTGCAGGTAATGCCGAGTATTACTTGACAGGAATCGCGACGTGAACGCTTCTACCTTGATCCCCGTTCGCGTCGCGCGTCGATCGTGACGGGGTGGGGTGGGGGGGGGGAACTAGCGCGTCTCGCGCTAGTTCACGGCGCGCGGTTCCTGCTTATCGCCGGCACCGCACGCTCGCTGGAGCCAGGAGCGCCTCGCCGAGTCTCGAGACTCCGTTTTCAAGCGGGTCCTGCCAAGTCGTCGCGGCATGGGGCGGCGATGTTGCCAAGTGTAAAATCCCATCCGTTGCCAGAAACCGCTTCATCCTGTACAGGGTTGCGGTGAGCCGGAGCCTATCCCAACAGACGCAGGGCGCAAGGCAAGGCTATACCCGAGGATGGGACGCCAGTCCATCACAGGGCACTGCGGGCAATTTTATTCAGCAGGCCAATAAACCTATGCAGCAGCAGCAATGTCTTTGGACTGTGGGAGGAAACCGGAATGCCCGGCGAAAACCCACGCGGACACGGAAAGGCACCCGAGACGGGATTAGAACCCGGGACCTTCCGATTGAGTGATTCACAATTAATCTTTCAGCGTTGTGTTGTTTTGATCAACTCTAGTTACATGGTACCGATGTAGGTTTGTCACGGTGGCTCGATTCATGACGGTTGCTCTTCAGAGCTGTTCTTTCGGGATAGCCGTGTCACTGAGCGCTCTCATCTCCATCTCTCCCTCGCAACGCTTCCAACGTTGGAGGCAAAACGTCGCGAGGGAGAGAGAGGGAGATCGCACGACACGGCTGTCCCGAAAGATAATCTCTGAAGAGGCAACAATCTCGTTACATTATTCTCTTTAATGCAGCCGTGGGGAAGAAACCAGATAACCCAAAGGACGTCCGTCCAGAACAGGGGGAGAACATACAAACTCCACACGGGAAATCGCTCTTCTCAAAACAAAAAACGACCATCACATTGTGGGGACGTCATTAACAGTGGTTGCCCTGTGGATCAACTCGCCCCCACCATAGGAATGTGGAATTTGCAACCACCGGTTTGTGAGCAGGAGATGGGCTAGTGGTGTCACGTGTCGGGCACGATTCTCTGCCCACAGAAATGGTCGGCGACTGTGCGTGGCTTAAACCCCAATGCAGTAAATGTTCGGTGTCCTGAATTATTCGCTGGTTTGTTCTGTTTACACTGTCAGACATAGCGGTGGGGGGGGGGTCAGGGGTCACGGGCATATTTACGCAAACTGCCGCAACGCGCGCGGATTTCGGAAAATAGTCAACAAGCAAGCGTTGCAAACCCGCCTCCACCCGACACAGCCAATCGGTAAAGGGTTGTCGCGTGAACAAAACGTGCCGATTCGTTACTACCTCAGCATCGCACCGGTATGTCAGAGAGCAAACCCGCAGCATTCACAATGAAGGTACGACGTTTCGCTGATAATTGCAATCAGCTTCATCAGCTGAGGTAGCAATGAATCGGCACGTTTTGTTCACGTGACAACCATGTACTGATTGGCTGTGTCGGGTCGAGGCGGGTTTGCGACACTTACTTTTTACGTGACCCTAACTCGTAAAAAGAGCTAGACTATGGATGACATTGGTCACGAAAGCCTTCGCGTTAAATGTCCATGCTGCCGCTTCCACGTGACAAGCCGTGACCCTTTACAAACGACGTTCGTCGGTGCGTTTGTGAATCTCGAACAGCGCGACCGAGCAAACCGAGCGTCGGTGACATCAACTGTGGCCCTCGTGCCAGACCAGGTGACAACCTTGAGGCTTATCACGCGAAGTGTCGACCTTCAAAGAGCACGCACCCAAGACAAACATCCCGCGTATAGCCTGAAACAGACTGTAGGGTCAAGCGCTGTTAGCGAGTAGCACCTATGAAGGTCGACACGGCACGCGAGGGTGTGGGTGACCGGCAACCACGCCCGGCGGCCTTTGTCTCCCGGGTGGCAATGTTTACACACCGCACCGGGTACTCGTTTGATGCCGAGTCGACCTAGGGGGGGAGGCGCAGGACCGGTTCAGAGAATCGTCACCGGTGTTGGTGGTCGTGAGCGGGATTCGAACTCGGGTCATAGCCGGGTTTGTGGCCCAGCATAGCGGTAACCGCTGCACGCCCCCCACGCACACGCACGAAGTCGCGACCTCGTGCCGAGGCCCCGCGCTGCGTCCGAGCGTCGCCACCGTGGGCAACACACGGGAGCCGACCCGCTCTCAAATAAAGTCGAGCGGATCCGACGCTAAAAAAAAAAAAGACGAAAGCGCACGCGGCCATATTCGAGCGTTCGCCGTCGCCGGAAAACGTGGCAGCGATCACTCGCGCCGAAGACAAAGATCCCCCCGCCACCCACCCCCGTAGCCCTTAGCAGGCTGTCGGGTCAAGTGCTGTTAGTGAGTAGCACCTATGAAGAGCCGGCACAAACGCGTGAGAGGATGCGTTGGCGTTCGAACGGGTGATCGACCACCCGGGGGATCGTCGGGTGTTGTAAAGGCGAGGCCGCAACGTCGCAGGGGTTTTCCCTCGCGCACCGAGCCTAGCTCTCGCTAGCGATCCGCTTCATGGCCAAACATTCCCAACGTAGCAGCACCCATCCTGACAAAGTGTCTCGAGACTCGGCGAGGCTCCCCCCTCGGCTCGTCTGCATCGACGCGCAACATATTGCAAGCGATCGGATTCGTTTTTTCACATCACGTTACTCGAGCGTCTCCTCCCTCGCACGTGTGGATATTCTCCCGGTACTCCGCTCTCCTCCCGCTCGTAGAGAAACACTCGTCGATGAAGTTGTTCGATGTAGGGCCGCGTGGCGCCCGGTCCTGGCCGCCTTTCCCAAACGCCACGCGGGGGGAAATTAACCGCGTTAGATAATTCGACGGCGCAACGAGATGCGGGGGTAGCGCGAACGACACTGCAGTGTGTAAAATTACAAAAAAAAGATTATTGCTTGTGTAGTAAAAAATAAAAAATAAAAACGTGGCCGCACCGCCTTATTTCACAAAGCACCAACGTCAGCGCTCCGGGAGCTGAATTTCACCTCCGACCGATCGGTCAATCGCGGAAACACGCGCATAACGCGACCTCGGTGATTGACACAGGAACGTATTGCAACTGGAGTCCGACACTTCACAGTGGAGACACTCGCCAACCACTGCCACCACCACCACCACCGCGTCGCGGTTCTTGATGAATCATCGCTACCGGGGGTCGCGCTCAGGGGCGTATCTACGGAAAACAGCGCCTATGGCAAGCAATGAAATTGCGCCCCTGTCCAAGCATCTGACACCCATATTTTAGATAACTTTACCAGAATATCAGCTCAAAAAATACAAGTGGTTTAACAAATCTGGCCATGCTAGAGTGCTTCTCACCCGCGATAATCAAAGACAGATCGAACATCTGAAGAAAATGTGTTTTTTCACTATCCGAGGATGGCTTGTCTGACTCTGATAGAAACTGCTCAGTGGCGGCCCCCTTCAAGTGGCGCCCAGGGCACGTGCCATGCCTGCCGTACCACAGACACGCCACTGACGAATCGCCGATGCAGGCGCGCGGACTCCGTCGCGACGCCGCCTGGATTGTCGTCGCGGGTTCCGTCGCTAAGTGCAGCAGCGCTTCAAGTCGGTTACATCGGTATCGTCACCGTCGAGCGTGATACATCTATTGCTGGATCATCGGCCGGTGCCAACTGGCGGCGGTCGGGGCGGCTAAGGGCTGGGGGTGAGAGCGGAGAGTCGTGTGTGCGCGCGCGTGTGCGGGGAGCGGTAGCGCGGCTACGAATCTGGCGAGCCGAGTTCGAATCCCGCTCGCGGCCAACAACGGTGACGGGTTTCTGAACCGGTCCTGGGCCTCCCCTAGGTCGACTCGGCCTCAAATGAGTACCTGGTGCGGTGTGTAAACATCGCCGCTAGGGAGACAAAGGCGGCCGGGCGTGGTGCTGGTCACCCACCCCCCTCGTGTGCCGTGTCGACCTTCATAGGTGCTCGCTAACGGCACTTGCCCCCAACAGTATGTTAAGGCTATACGGGGGATCTTTGTCTTTTGTGTGTGCGGGTGGAGCCGGGTGGACTTGCTGAAAACTGGTACCAGCGGTGTCAAGATCGACCTCTGTGGAGGAGGTTCGTGAAGGACACTACTGGGCAGTTGGAGGCAGTCGCCCTCCAGCAACAACGGAGGGCAGAGGAGCGACGCTCACAACAGCGAGCCGAGCGCCGGGCAGCACAGGTGCTGCCCCTGCCAGTCATCTCAATCAGGCAGCCAGTGGCACCTGCGTCTGTCCCGTGACCTCCTGCCGGCGAGCCTTCGACACTCTGCGTGCTAGCCTCAAGGTGCACGCGGCCTGGCACGGGCGCCGTGGTGACGTCACCGCCACTTAGTGGTGAACGGCAATTGTTGCCGTGTGTGCGAGAGCGCACGTTAACACTGTGCCTGTGTGCAAGTCGCTCCGCGTGGAGCCGCGACGCGATCGCGAGGAGCGCTCCGACGCAAACGCCCCTCGGCGCGTCAAAATAAAAAACTGACCCAACGGCGCCTCTGAAAGAGGTGGCGCGCTTAACCGACGTAACGAATAGCTTCTCCTGGAAGTGTTACGGAAATGCGGGGCTCGCGCCACGCGCGGGGGGCTCGCTAATGCTGTCGTCGACGGTCAGTGCATGAGATTATTAATCGTGACGATAACAACAAGAACAACAACAACAATAATAAAGTAATGTCGATAAGCGGCAAATATTGCTTCGTACGAAGTGTAACGTTGTGCCCGAACGTCTCGCGGAGAGCGCCGCGCTTCCCTCTCCAAAAACAACGACTGCAAACATCTGAGGTCTGTAGAGAATTTTTTCGGTCAAACGCCCCCCCCCCCCCCGGTCAGGGTCCCGGGCCCCACGTCGCCGGGCAACGCCGCGGCTCACGACCGCCAACCGCCAACCGCCGCGGGCGGGCGCCCGGCAAACCCAACGGAGTCAAAGATCGGGATAATAATAATAACAACAACGACGACGACAAACAAAAATCGGCGGAGAGACATTCCGAGCGTGCCGGTCGTCTCCGGCAAAAAAAAAACTCGTCTCCGACGGCAAAATTGCAAAGAGGCTCGACTCGTCGCTCACCGTCCCTCAGCTGCCATCGCGGTTCCCGATCTGGGAGCGGCGCGGTCCGGAGCGGCGCCGCGCGCCCGCGTCGCGCCTCGAGCGGAACGTGCGGTTAGCGTGAAGCTCAGGGCGGGTTTGCGGCAAGTGTTTGTCGAGTGTCCCCGTTTCCGCGTCCGTCCTTCTCCCGTTCAAGTGCTGCTGTGCGGAATAACGCGTTCGTTCCCGGCCGCGCCGACCGGAGTCCGCTCGCGTTCCCCGTTCGGGAATCCGTCAAACGGAAGAGTCGCGGGGTCGCGAGGTACCGCGGGGTCGCGGCCTCGGCCCGGCCGCCCCCGCGTCTCGGCGCGGCCCGGCGCCGCGTGGCCACCCCCCGCCGGCCGCGCCGTGACACTCGGACATAATCCAGGGTCTTCCAACCTCGCGTTCCGAAAAACTCGGCTTCGACGCGGCGACGGCCGTTCCCCTCCGCCCGCTCGCAATCCTCCCCCACGGTGGCGGCCGCCGGACTCGGCCTCAAAATTAGCACCTTGGCCTTGGCGTCCGCGAGACGCGCCGCCACGGAGGGACTCGAGGCCTCCCTCCCGCGGCAGGCCATCTCTCGCCCCCTCGCCCGCCCGCCCGCCCGCCCGCCCGGCCGGCCGTCAGTCGCCGCGGCGGCGCCTCGACGTCGGCGACTCCGCTCGTCCCGGGAAGCCGCCGGACAGAAAAGCCCCAGCTGCCGTCGCGAGCGTCAGTAGCCCTGGCAGGTCTTGCAGCACATCTGCCGGAAGTAGGCCCTGCCGCAGAACTTGAACTTGAGCACGAGGGGGCAGTACGCCACCTTGTTGACGTCCTTGCATTCTGCAGAGACGTCGAGGGGGAGGCGGGAGGGAGCGACGGGGGAGAAACAAGCGTGTCAGGTCTCCGCGCCGTGCGATTCGAGTCGGCGCTCCCCCACGTTTCGCGCGGTCGGGGAGGCTCGCGTCGCGACGACGACGCGTGGGCTCCCCTGTGCTCGCGGAGCCGCGCCGCGGTTTGATTCGGGACGAACGAGGACGGAACGTCCCGTTCCCGCCGGAGCTCACGGCGAGCGGAACGAAAATGACGGACCGTGGGTTTCCCACGGTGGCGATCGCGACGACAATGGCGACGGTGATAATAATAATAATCTACTTTAGTAACGCGTGGCGCATTTTCTCCGGGCGCGTTGCACCCGTTGATTCGGAGGCGCGGAGACACCCTGCTCAGTCGGTTTGTTGTGAGTCGGTGAAAAAGTGACTTTTTAAGAGTTTTTTTAAGGCTGTAGGGGACTGTGTTTGACGCAATAGGGATGGCAGGCTGTCCCGGGTTGTGGGTGCCGCGACCGAGAATCGGCGTTTCGCGAAGGTTGTGCGTGCACGCGGTGTGTGGAATAGGTGCTGTGATGATGAAGGTGGCGATGACGACAACGATAATCATGATAATAATAATATTTATAGAGCGCCTTTCACACGAGGGTCACAAAGCGCTGCACAAGGGCCGCGGAGAGAACGGCACGTCAACAACGACTGAAAAAACAACAACTAATAAAAACCAAAGCGACAAAAATCAAATGATTAAGGCTGCTTCAAATACACTGAAAGGTCGTGAAACTGGCAATCTCAAGAGCGGCAAAAATCTGCCAGCGTCCCCTAAGATGGCCGTCACTTCCACAAAGACAAACACGGAGGGAGACAGGGAATGAGGATGTGCGACAGGGGGAGGGATCACGATGACAAGGATCACGATGCCATCGATTCTGAAGATGGCGACGACGACGACAAGGCTGGCGACGACGGTGCGGACGCCGCCGCCTGCTCGCCTCACCCTCGGAGGTGTTGACGGGCCCCCCGTCGCACTTGACCTCGCACTGCTGCATGGCGGGCGGCCGCAGGGCCTCGGGGCACTCGCTGGACGCCTGGCCCGCGTGCGACACGCACGTCACCCCGCGCTTCTGCTGCCCAACCCCGCACTGCGCCGAGCACTGGGGGGGGGGGGGCGGGG
>JAZEWU010000001.1:588615-600153 GCA_036362915.1 Geotria australis
GTCCGTGTGAGTGCGCTCGCTAACGGCACTTGCCCCTAGAGTCTGTTAAGGCTATACGGGGGATCTTTGTCTTGTCTTTGTCTGTGTGCCTGTGCGATCCGAGTTCGAATCCCGCGCACGGCCAACACCACTGACGATTTTCAGAACCGGTCACAAGCCTCCCCTAGGTCGACTCAGCCTCAAATGAGTACCTAGTGCAATGTGTAAACATTGCCACTAGGGAGACAAAGGAGGCCGGGCGTGGTGCTGGTCACCCACCCCCTCGTGTGCCGTGTCGACCTTCATAGGTGCTACTCGCTAACGGCACTTGACCCTACAGTCTGTTAAGGCTATACGGGGGATCTTTGTCTTTGTTATTCGGGATTCAGAAACCGCAGCTCTTAAGAGCAATTCTTCAACGTTGAGCCACGAAAGCCTAACATCAGATACTGTACTTATTTCAGTTGAGCTGGATGCACCCCTACTACAACTACAACCGCCGTTCGCCACTAAGTGGCGGTGACGTCACCACGGCGCCTGTGCCAGGCCAGGTGCACCTTGAGGGCTATCACGCAGAGTGTCGAAGGCTCGCTGACAGGTCACGGGACAGACCCAGCTGTCATGGACTGACTGAGATAATAATAATAATAATTCAATTTATATAGCGCCTTTCACCCGAGGGTCACAAAGCGATGACTGGCCGGGGCACCACCTGTGCTCCCTACCATTCCAAATTGCTGAGTTTTAGCCGCCCGGCACTTGGCTAACTATTGTGAGCATCGCTCCTCCGCCCTCTGTTGTTGTTGGAAGGCGACTGCCTCCAACTGCCCAGTAGCGTCCTTCACGAACCTCCTCCACAGAGGTCGATCTTGACACCGCTGGCACCAGTCATCAGCCCATCTGTTCTCCAGCCCGTGCTGTGCCCGTTTAGCCCCCTCTATTCCACCAAACAGAAGTTGGTGCTAAGAGCTGTTCTTTCGGGATAGCCGTGTCGAGCGATCTCCCTCTCTCCCTCGCGACGTTTCGCCTGATGATGCTTCCAACGTGAGATGCGAAACGTCGCGAGGGAGATCGCTCGACACGGCTATCCCGAAAGAACAGCTCTGAGGAGCAACCATCATGAATCGAGCCGTGAAAACCGACATCAGTACGGAAGTTGCTTTGACATCCAGCTGCTGGGCATGCGGGCTACATGACCACCCCACCCACACACATGACCCACACACCCACCCACCCATAGACAAAGATCCCTGTATAGCCTTAACAGACTGTAGAGGCAAGTGGCGTTAACGAGTAGCACCTATGAAGGTCGACACGGCACATGTGGGGGTGGGTGGCACGCACCATGTGGCAATATTTACACACCGCACTAGGTACTCATTTGAGGCTGAGTCGACCTAGGGGAGGCGCAGGATCGATTCAGAAAATCGTCACCGGTGTTGGCCGTGAGCGGGAATCGAACTCGGGTCGCCATGTTTGTAGCCCAGCGCGCTAACCAACCACTGAGCTACCGCTCCCAACCCGACCCACCATCCCCATCCACCCACCTGGCCTCCTTGATGAGGTGCGCGTCCCCGGTGCACACGTCCCTGTCCATGTACGCGGGCACCCCCGCGTGCGCGCCGCACGCCAGCATCACGGCCGTGGCGTTGGGCTGACACACGGCGAGGAAGTGCGGCCTCAGGCGGCCTATGCTGAACTTGGCGGTCTCGGTGAGTGCCTGGCTCACGGTGGCGCCCAGCAGGAAGCTGCCGAGCCGGGCGTACAGGGCGGCCGCGAGCGGGTCGCGCAGCGGGCCCGCTCGCGACGACGAAGCCGACGCGGACGGAGAGGAGGAGGAGGAGGATGAGGGGGAGGCCGAGAGGCAGGGCCGCTCGCGTCCGTAACACACGCTCACAAGCTCCCCGCACACGATCTGTGGTGGGTGAGGGGAGTTGGGAGGGGGATGGAGGGGAATGGAGGAATGGGAGGGATGGGGGGGATGGGAGGGATGGGGTGATTGGAGGAATGAAAGAGAGGAAGGGATGGGAGGGGTGATTGGAGAGACGCTGGGGATTGGAGGGATGGGAGGATGGGATGGGAGGGATGAAAGGGAAGGAGGGAGTGAGGGATGGGATGGGAGGAGATGGGAGTGATGGAGAATGGAGAGACAAGCCAAGAGTTAGAGCTCGGGCCAGGGATGACTTTGAATTGAGATTCACTCTCCAGGGGGAGGAGGCAGCCAGGCAGTTAGCCGGCGTCAACATATTGGCCAGACACCGCGTCCTATATTGATGCTATCGGCCAATTAATTAACGAGTGTTTTTCTTAGTTGTGCGAGGAAAACCGGAGAACCCGGAGGAAACCCACGCAGAACAACTTGATAGATAGATAGATGTGTGTTATTACAGTAGAAAAATACCCAGTGAGCTTGCCAAGCTCTTTACGGGGCTCCTGCGACACTAACATGCGAGTTGCTGATAATTCGATTCGATTCTTCAAAGCGTGATGGTGATATGACAGTTTCCCATTGCAACAAGTTCTCCTTTAGTTGCAGACAGCCCTTCAACATTTACAGATATAATAGTCAGTGCTGCTTCGAATACACTGAAAGGTCGTGAAACAGGCAATCTTAAGAGCGGCAAAATCTGCCAGCGTCCCCTAAAATGGCCGTCACTTCCTTAAAGACAAACACGGAGGGAGATAATAATAATTATAACAGCATTTTATATAGCGCCTTTCACCCGAGGGTCACAAAGCGCTGCACAAGGACCGCGAAGAGGACGGCATGTCAACAACGAAAACAAAATTACAGAAAAAAACATGACAGAAAGGCGGCCCGAGGCGAGTAAATCGAACCGCCTCGGGCACCACCGTTCCACCCGCGAGGCGGCGTGGTTGTGGCCGAGCGCACCGCCCTCGCCGCCGCCTCGACGCGGCCGCTCTGTCGTGGGCCGCGGGGCCCGCGGTACTCACGCTGAGCATCGCGAGGCTGAATCCGACGGCCACCAGCGTGCCGCTGCTGATGGTGCTCTCGCGGTACGGGTACGCGATGCTGTCGTCGCCGCAGAAGAAGCCGCGCTGGAACGGCTCCGCTCCCGACAGGTACAGCACGGCCACCGGCAGGAACGCTGGCGGGGAGACGGCAGCAGATAGACAGATACGTGTTTAGTCTTTAAGGAAGTGACGGCCATCTTAGGGGACGCTGGCAGATTTTTGCCGCTCTTAAAATTGCCAGTTTCACGCCCTGTCGGTATATTCGAAGCAGCCTTAATCAATTTAATTTTTGTTCCTTTGGTTTTTATTGGTTGTTTTTTCTGTCGTTGTTGACATGCCGTTCTCTTCGCGGCCCTTGTGCGGCGCTTTGTGACCCTCGGGTGAAAGGCACTATATAAAATGCTATTATTATTACAGCATAAAAATGGGGATCGAGGTAGAAGCGTTCACGTCGCGATCCCCGTCAAGTAGTACTTGGTATCCATCCAACCATTTTCAGAAACCGTTTAATCCTGTACGGGGTCGCGGTGAGCCGGAGCCTATCCCGGCAGACGCAGGGCGCGAGGCAGGGCTATACCCTGGATGGGAAGCCGGTCCATCGCAGGGCACCGGGGGGACGACGTTTTTTCACTCGTTCGTTATTCGTTCGTTACAGATAAAAATAAAGATAATTTCTTGCTGATTACCGTTCTCTGTCGTTGATTTGTCGTTCTCTCCCGCAGCCCTGTGTAGCGCTTTGTGACCCTCGGGTGAAAGGCGCTCTATAAATGCTATTATTATTATTATTATATAAAGGGTGGCGGTGAAGTTGCAGTGTGTTGCGGGGAGACGTGGGATGCAGGGCGGGGCTGTGCCCAGTATGGGACGCCAGACCATTGGAGGCCAACGGAGGCGATTTTGTCAGCAGGCCGATGTAGCTAGGCAGCAGCTGCTGTCAGGCGCGTCCCAGCCGCGGGTGTTACAGGAAAAAGTGGGGGGGATGGAATCATGTTTCTGTGAAAGTGCGGGTGTCGCAACATCTCGCGACACCCGCGGCTGCGACGCGCCTGACTGATGTGGCGTGTTTTTGGACTGTGGGAAGAAAGCGGAGCAACCGGTGCAGCCCAGGTGCTGAGTCGCCTTGTGCCGCACAGAGCCAACTGCCCCCGGGGGAGCCCCATCACCCCAAGCTACGGCTGGCGGTGGCGACACATCTGAGGTGCTCTTTCGGGGTTAGCCGTGTCGAGAGACGGGGAATGCTCGGCACGGCTATGCCAAAGGAGCAGCTCTTAGGAGCAATTCTTCTACATCGAGCCGTGAAAAACCTACATAAACGATACGATTGTAATCTTACATGTGCTTCAATTAACGCGAAGGCTCTCATGACCAATGTTTTTCATAGTGAGGCTCTGTTTATGAGTTTAGGTCATGTGAAAAGATGCTGACTGGAATTGTCAGCGAAACGTCGGTGCCATCTTTTGTGCTCGCTCGTTTGCTCCGGCATATCGACGGATGCACTTCACTTATACACCTTTTCACATGACCTAAACTCATAAACGGAGCCTCACTATGTGCTTCAATGTTGATTGTTTAATTTGCATTGGCGTTGTTTCCCCCTCGTGTCTGTCTCTCTGTCTTCCTGTCTCCGTGCCCCTATGTCTCTCCCTGTCACTCACCCTCCCTCCCTGTCTCCCTCCGTGTTTGTCTTTAAGGAAGTGACGACCATCTTAGGGGACGCTGGCAGATTGTTGCCGCTCATAAGATTGCCAGTTTCACGACCTTTCGGTATATTCGAAGTAGCCTTAATCATTTATTTTCCGTTGCTTTGGTTTTTATTCGGTTTTATTTCTTTCTTTTGTTGACATGCCGTCCTCTTCGCGGGTGAAAGGCGCTATATAAATTGATATTATTATTACATCAGCTCCACGCGACTCGCTGGATAACTGCGGCAAATGCCAACTTTCGTTGCCCTGCGGTCATTCTAACTCCTGACACTGCAATGTGGAATTCCCATCGCTGACCTACGGCCACGAGTGTCCCGAACGAATGTGGCAGTTTGGGCACAAGGGACCCCTTTGGCTTAGAATGTTTACAAGCGCGTGAGAGAGCGAGTTGAGTGAGTGTGCGGCACTGTGTGGCTTACCATTAAACCAATATTTTGTCATTCCTAAAGCTGGAATGTAGCCAAATTACGTGAAATCCTAAATGTGGGACTAAGGCCGGGTGGGGAGGGGGATGGGGTGCAGCCATTGGTGACCAGAGATGAAACCATAAACTTACAGTACTGCACTCCAGAACCAAGTCTGATAAATCACTCAATTGGGATCATACAGGGCGGCACGGTGGCGTAGTGGGGAGCGCTGCCGCCTCACAGCAAGAAGGTCCCAAGTCCGAATCCCCGGCCTTTCTGTGTGGAGTTTGCATGTTCTTCCCGTGTCCGCGTGGGTTTTCGCCGGGCACTCCGGTTTCCTCCCACAGCTCAAAGACACGCTGCTGCTGCTGCTGCTAACTAGGTTAATTGACCTGCTGCTGAATACATTTCCCCCGGCCCTCACGATGGATTTCCATCCCATCACGGGGTACAGTCCTGCCTTGTGCCCTGTGTCCTCCGGGATAGGCTCCGGTCTCCCGCGACCCCGTACAGGATCAAGCAGGCACTGATGATGATGATGATGATGTTGACAAAGCAACCGTTGTACGCATTGTAGGTTTGTCACGGCTCGATGCATGAGATTTGCTCTTTATAGATGTTCTTTCAGGATAGCCGTGTCGAGTGTTCCCCCTCTCTCGCTCTCCTTCGCGACGTTTCGCCTCCCACGTTGGAGGCATCATCAGGCGTTTCCGAGTGACTTGGTTTACCCCGCACGAGTGACGTGGTATGACCCAACCAGTGGGGATCAAGGTAGAAGCGTTCACGTCGCGATCCCTGTCAAGTAATACTTGGCATTACCTGCAAATTCTACCAAACACTTCGAAGCCGAGTAGCTGAAAGACAACGATGTCCAGAAGCTCAACAGATGCCAGAAGCCCCTCAGTCCGGAGCGAGAAGAGATGCCAATGCCCGCCGCCTTTAAGGCCAGCACTGACTATTATATCTCTAAATGTTGAAGGGCTGTCTGCAACCAAAGAAAAACTTGTTGCAATGGGAAACTGTCATATCACCATCACGCTTCGAAGAATCGAACTCAAACCCAACCAGTTGTTTGTTGCTGCTGTTACTAAGAACTCGTTTCCTTATCATCGTGCTGCATCTTTTAATTGGTCACAATCAGCGGCCGAATTGGAAAATAGATTCACTGTGGGAACGCGCTCGGGTCTCTGTAGGTACTCCCCACAGAAAAAAAAAATGTTGAGTTTATGAGAACACATTTCCTTGCCTTTCTGTGACTTTTGAAATGTAAAATAACCGTCCAAATTTAGAACCGTAAAAGAAAATGTAATGGATTGCCTCTGAAGATGTTCACTCTGGGAACGGCGTTACCGCAAGCTCCCGTCCAATTCTACCCCCTGGTCTTAATTGATAAAACATCTCCCCTGAGCACACAGCCCGTGGCTCCAGCTTGTAAGGGAGCCTGCGGGCTGCATGTTTCCCACCTGCGTCACCGTTCGAATTCGATTCGATTCTTCGAAGCGTGATGGTTATATGACAGTTTCCCTGTTGCAATAAGTTCTTCTTTGTAATGCAGAATACACAAGGTTTAACCCTTTCTGGCAATGAGAAACATGTTAAGATCTTACAACACGAAATGGACACATTTCTGCAAAGGTTCCAGTTTTCGTTAACGAAAGCTGTCTCTCGTGTTGGGCCAATTAAGTTGAAGGACAATGCATTTGTCCTGCAATCTGTTGCTGAGGAAAGGGATGTCTGGTCCACTCTCCTTGGACTGCTGCCACCGCGACCCTCACCAGGACAAGCGGTTTAGAAAATCGATGGATGGATGGACAATGCATTTATCATAGCATCCGTTTGCATGTTTTCGCCACAAGCATGTGTGGCTGCTTGCAAACTGGAACCATTGCAAAAATGTGTCCATTTCGTGTTGTAAGATCTTAACATGTTTCTCATTGCCAGAAAGGGTTAAACCTTGTGTATTCTGCACTATTTGTGTACTGGCAAAAAAAGTTCCAATAGTCTAAAGTTCTTCTTTAGTTGCAGACAGCCCTTCAACATTTAGAGATATAATTAGTCAGTGCCGGCCTTAAAGGCGGCGGGCATTGGCCTCTCTCCTTGCTCCAGACTGAGGGGGCTTCTGGCATCTGTTGAGCTTCTAGACATCGTTGTCTTTCAGCTCCTTGGCTTCGAAGTGTTTGGTAGAATGTGCAAGTAATACCAGTAATACCAGTATTACTTGACAGGGATCGTGACGTGAACGCTTCTACCTTCATCCCCAACGGGGTCCGGGAGGCAGAAGCTAGAACCGTCACACAGTTAAACTCGGGTGGGGGGGGGCAAGGGACAGTGGAGTAGCGTGGGTGGAGCCACCGGGGCAATTGCTCCGGGCGCAAAATTCTTAGGGGGCGCAAAATGTCAAAAGATAAAAATAATAAAGTAGTAATAATAAAAAATTGCACTAAATAAATAATAATAATACAAACGTATCAGAGATCTTCAATGAGTTCAGTACCTTTCCCGTGTATTCTCCCCGTGTCCGCGCGGGTTTTCGCCGGGTACTCCGGTTTCCTCCCACAGTCCAAAGACATGCTGCTGTTTCGGTTAATTGTCCTGCTGACTAAATTGCCCCCACCCCTCAGATATCCTCAGGTGTTGTAACTTGCTTACTCCTTTCCGCTGGGCAACGGTTCCTTCTAGCTCAGATACAAACTGACTGACGTGGCTGTCACTCTCGAGTCACTTGTTATTGGCCGCACAGGGAAGTCGGTTTTCACGGCTCGGTGTGTAAGAATTTGAGAAAGGAAGGACGCTCGACACGGCTATCCCGAAAGAGCGCTTGGATGGCGGTGATTGGCCCTGGAGAAGAGCATCGCTTGGATCGCCAGATGACAACATTCGTTGATATTTCGTCGTTTTCATTGTCGTGAAAACCCTATTCTCCAGGCCCAAACACCTCGATCCGAGTGCTAAAAAAACACTGAATAATTAATTGGCTGATAAACCTCATAATATATAGGAGCCAGTGTCTGGCAAGTGTTGGCGCCGGCTAACCGCGTGGCTGCCTTCCCCCTACCACCGCCTCTCTGAGAATCTAGGGCGGAATCGAGGCGACCAGCAACCTCGACGCCACCGCGTGGCTCCACTCACGGGAGCGGGATTTCCAGCGCTTAGAGTCCTTAGACGCACCGCGCGAACTGAGAAGCTCTTAAGAGCAATTCTCATGCGTCTAATAATCACGGCGTTTAGGGTCAGCGACCTAGAGAACTGTAAACAAATGGTTGCTCTTCAAAGCTGTTCTTTCGGGATAGCCGTGTCACTGGAGCGCCCTCCCCTTCTCTCCGTCTCTCCCACGTTGGAGGCATCTTCCGGCCGCTGAGCGATGCTTCTTCCAACGTGAGAGGATAAACGTCGAGAGAGAGTGAGAACGCTCAGTGACACGGCTATCCCGAAAGAACAGCTTTAAGGAGCAACCATCGTGAATCGAGCCGTGAAAAAACCATAAATTAATAACTTGTCAAGTGGTCTCAAAGACAGAGTTCGTCTTCCTGCTTAAAACGCTGTTGACCCAAAGCTGATGGGCGAACCCGGGCCAACGGTGGACTTTCCACATTCCTATTAAATGGCTGCAGGCGAGTGTTGAGGGTGATTCAGCCGTCTTCAGGATGTACAGTAAGTGATTCGTAAGATCAGGTGCGGCGATTGAAATGTATCAACTCTATGTGTCGCCTGCGTCTCCCTTCTCTCATCTCACTGCAACTCCTGCCTCTTGTCTGAATCTCGTCTCTCAGCTCACTGCATCTGTCCCTTGTGTATGGCTATGTTGTAAATGTTTTTTTGTTGTTGGTTGATTTAAATTTGGCTATATATGAATCTTGTATAGATTTAAATTATTTGCAGCAATTCGCGTGTTTGTTGTGTCGCAGAAGTCCCGTAAAGAGCTTGCAAGCTCACTGAGTATTTTATGTGCTGTAATAATAAACATCTATCTCTCCCTCTTGTCTGCATCTCACGGCATCTCTGGTGTACATCTCACGACACTTAATAATAATAGCATTTATATAGCGCCTTTCACCCGAGGGTCACAAAGCGCTGCACAAAGCCGCAGAGAGAACGACATGTCAACAACGACAGAGCACGGAAAATCGGCAACACTTCTACCTCTTGTCTGCACTTCACGATATGCATTTCTCTCGTCTACATCTCCTCAAGTCATCTCTCGGCATATCTGTCTCTATCCATTGTCAGAAACCGCTTAATCCTGTACAGGGTCGCGGTCACCCGGAGCCTATCCCGGCAGACACAGGCCGCAAGGCAAGGCAATACCCATGATGGGACGCCAGTCAATCACAGGGCACCGGTAAGAATTTAGTCCGCGGGCCAATTAACCTATGCAGCAGCATGTATTTGGACTGTGGGAGGAAACCGGAGTGCCCGGCGAAAACCCACGCGGATACGGGGAGAGAATACTAATAATAATAATATGCATTTTATATAGCGCCTTTCACCCGAGGGTCACGAAGCGCTACACAAGGGCCGCGAAGAGAACGGCATGTCAACAACGAAAGAAAAAAAACAACCACGCGAACTCCACACAGATAGGCACCCGAGCCGAGATTCGAACCCGGGGGCCCTTCATGCTGTGAGGCGGCAGGGCTTACTCGCCGCTCCACCGCGCCGCCCCAATATATCTGTCTCTTGTCTCCATCTATCGTCTACATCTCTGGACGTACGTACGTACATATCTCTCGTCTGAATCTCTTCTCTGATCTCTCTCGGGGGTTGTAAATTGAATCGGGAAGAGAGGCTCGGGGAGGAGGAGGGTGAGGGGGACCCCGAGAAACGATCTCTGCCCAGGGCCCCCTTTGGGCCCCAGCACAGCGACTGCCGCCAGCAATTGGCTCGTGGCCGTGTTATTGTGAAGGGGTAATTAATTCGCATGTCATGTGTAATTGGCGGCGGTGTTTATTTGCGTGAGGTCATGCAATTATCTGGGGACGTGATACCCCCCACTCCCCCCCACACACACACACGACAAAGCCAACCATCCCCCCGTGTAGCCTTAACAGACTGTAGGGTCAAGTGCCGTTAGCGAGTAGGACTTATGAAGACCGGCACGGTGCACGAGAGGGTTGGTGGCCAGCACCACGCCCGGCCGCCTTTGTATCCCCACCACCACCACCCAGAGTTGCAGTCAGTGTGGGGACGATGGAGGGAGGGGATTACAACCGCACAAAGACAAAGACCCCCCGTCCCGCCCGGTATAGCCTTCAACAGACTCGGGGCAAGTCCTGTTAGCGAGCACCTATTTGCAAGGTCGGGATGATCCACGACGGTTAGGTGGTCATGAGCACCACGCCCGGCCGCCTTTGTCTCTCCAGTGCTGATGTGTGCACGCACCGTTCCGGGTATCATTTAAGGCTGAGTGGAGCTAGGGCAAGCCCAGGACCGGTTCCGATAGTCACCGATGTTGGCTTGCGAGTGGGACTCGAACTCGGGATTGCTGGGAACTTATCGCAGCGCGCTAACCGCTGCGCCACCGCTCTCTCCACACATGCAAAGACAAAGATCACCCCCGTATAGCCAAGTGTCGTTAGCGAGCACCTTTGAAGGTCGACACGGCACACGAGGAGGTGGGTGACCAGCACCACACAGGCATTCACACAGCGACACATGCAACACACATGTGACCATATAAATCCATCCATCCATTTTCATAAACCGTTCACGTCGCGATCCCTGTCAGGTAATACTTGGCATTGCCTGCAAATTCTACCAAACACTTCGAGGCCGAGCTGAAAGACAACGATGTCCAGAGGCTGACCATCGTGCTTCGAAGAATCGCAAAGAAGAAGATAAACCGCTTTATCCTGTACAGGGTCGCGGTGAGCCGGAGCCTATCCCGGCAGGCACAGGGCGCAAGGCAGGAGAACACCGAGGATGGGACGCCAGATGTGACCATATAAAGATCCCCCGAATAGCCCTAGTAGACTGTTGGGGCAAGTGCTGTTAGCGAGCGGCTATGAAGGCCGGCACCACCACGCCCGGTCCGCCTTTGTCTCCCCGAGTTGACGCACACACTCACGCGTTGGCATATACTACTACACAGGCACACATGCAACACACGTGTAGCCACATAGTGGCACACATGCAACGCACATTGGCGTCCACAGTTACGTAAATGCACCCACACACACAAAATAGACAAAAATCCCCCGTATAGCCTTAACAGACTGTCGGGCCAAGTGCAGGCAGCACGAGCGGACGGTCAGCACCACGCCCGGCCGCCTTTGTCTCCCTAGTGCCAATGTTTACACACCGCACTAGGTACTCATTTGAGGCTGAGTCGACCTAGGGGAGGCCCAGGACCGGTTCAGAAAATCGTCACTGGTGTTGGCGGCCGTGAGCGGGATTCGAACACGGATCGCCGGATTGGTAGCCCAGCGCGCTAACCACTGCGCCACCGCTCCCCCCTCGCACACACACGCACACAC
>JAZEWU010000001.1:604090-626291 GCA_036362915.1 Geotria australis
CGAAGGATATAATCCCTCCAGCGTGTCCTGGGTCGGCCTCTAGGTCTCCACCCAGTGGGTCGCGCCTGGAATACCTCCCGAGGGAGCCTTCCGGTGGGCATCCTTACCAGATGCCCGAACCACCTCAACTGGCTCCTCTCAATCCGAAAAAGTAGCGACTCTACTCTGAGGTTGGTCTAATAATAAACATCTATGTGTAGTATAGGTGCACACACCCATTGTTGGTTCGTACGTTGACGGGGGTCCAATATGTTCCATGCAGTGCTCTTGCCAATAACACCTGGTAATCCGGCAGAATGTTTAATTTGCCTGACTGCCGAGGAGACTCGCAAGATATAGAAAGTGGTCGAGAATTTCCTTGCTCAAAATAATATTGGGTGGCTAGGTTTTTAAAGGCAGTAATGAACGAATGTTACGTTTTCATCTATTTAATTCGAGAGACAAAATATTTCGTTTTTAATTGTACGAGTGTTCGCTAACAACACTTGCCAATATACGCACACAAGGATCTCTGTGCTAATTCAATTGTATTTGTCGATTCTGCCATATGTACAGGACATATAGAGGATCGAGGCCAATTAACCGTCCAAAGACATGCTGCCAGGTTAATTGGCCTACTGAGTAAATTTCCCCAGGTGCCCTGCGATGGACTGGCGTCCCATCCTCGGTATCGCCCTGCCTTGCGCCATGTGTCTTCCGGGAAAGGCTCCGGCTCACCGCGACCCTGTACAGGATTAAGCAGTTTCTGAAAATGGATGGATGGAAATTCCGTTACTCTCAGACCCCGGCGTTGTTTATCGTCGTTCCGCAAATGACTAGCAGAAACTGACGGCTGTACTTGTTTCTTGATGAAGACGTGGACAAAAACGAACCATGAAAACATGAAGACACCGTACTGTGAGGACGTGTTGTCAACGTGTGTGCACGCATGTGTATTGTGTCTATTAACTTGTCTCGGTGCTTCAACAGACATTACATCTCCAGGATCGGACCTCTTGGTAAACCCATTGAATTCACAGCCCCTTGTCATATGCATGACAAGCAGTCGGAGTTGTCAACAGGATTAGGCGGCACTCCCCTTGGCAGGGAAATAATAGGCGGCTGGAGTTGCATGGAATAACAAACCTGGTGACAATGAAATGTACGGAAGTAAAACATTGTACCTTATTCTCCGGATTCTAAGACGCTCCAAACAGTCAGACCCATCCCAATCATCTGCCCGGTGTCAATAACCTTATAAACTTATAAAGCATTCGGTCACAAACCAACAACTGTACTCACGGCAACTACCAGTTTATAAGACGCACGCATAACGTTTGCCTTTCAATACAAGAGTAATAGTGCGTCTTATAATCCAGAGAATACGGTAACAGCTTGAATAAAATGGTCATCACTTAAGTTTATAATCCAGTAAACAATTTTATTTCGATGAGTTGTTTCCACCTTAAATCCACTTCACTGCCGATAACATCGCATCTGATACATTATTTGGGCAATCGGGAAACACCCGTGACTGCCAAACTCGCCCTCTTTCCAAAACAACTCTCATTTGTAACAACTTTGAAATATAACAGAGAACGATAAACACCAAGAACTTTGAAAAGCTGAACACAACGCTGCTAAATAATCCATCCATCCGTTTTATGAACCGCTTGTCCTGGTGAGGGTCGCGGCGCTGCTAAATATTACTACTCAATAATTCAGTGGCTTTCCTGCGCGATAGAGCGTTGGGACTTTCCTCATCTCCTGTTTACAGCTCCTTAGCCAGTAGTGGAAATTCCATTTAGCTGCGGCGGGTGGTGGAGTTAACCCTATCACACAGAACAACCACCTTCGACTTCATCACAAATTAATAATGTATATATCCCGGCGGGATGATGGCCAGAGTGAAGATTTTAACTCACACAAGCCACTCGCTCACTCGACCACCGAGCCACCGACTATTGTTAACAACTGTATCGACTAGAATTCCCGTGTAAACCATACAGGAACACAATTGTATGGCAAGTAACAACAAAACCAAAGGGATGATAATTCACGTACGGACACCCCACTGACTTCTCATGACCCTGGTCTCGTGCAATACGTGACTGGGTACAAAATACATTGTGAGCTGGACGGTGTCAAGATGGAACGTACGTGCCCGGCCTGACATAACCCTGATACATATTCTCTTGTGAGAGAAAAAAATAACCCCCCCTGTGTTTGAACACGACAAAACCACGAGATAACAATGACCTCAGCTGACGCTTCATTGTATATTGTCAGTACATCACGCCGAGTACGCTGTGCAGTGTATCATAACAGTGCAGAACGATGTATTAAGTTCATTGAGATTGACACCTCGATAATAATATCCTCATGGGATGATGGCGTGGTGTAATGTTTAGCAAACTGGGCTTGTAATCCAGAGGTCACTGGTTTGATTGCATTACTCCGGCAGTTGAAACAACATGGAGCAAGTTTCTTAAATGACCCTAACCTTGCCTCGTCCACCCAAGAGTATAAACGGGTTGATCGTTAGGTAACGTGTCGTGGGACAATGAGTGAGTACTCCCGACTTCTTCTGAGACATCTGGCTAATGTGGAAGAGTAGGCCAAAAGCACTCTCGAGAGGAGCTCTCCAGAACTCCCTCAGGTGGAGCCCCTTACGCCAGCAGAGTTGTGAGCTTTTTCAGGGCTTGACCTTTTAATTTTATTTAACGGGGTGTCTATAAATGGATCACGCTGTTGGAACACGCATGTCTCTCCCGCCACCTAGTGGCAGTGCCTGGTAGTGTCATAAGCGAACGATTAAACGTGTGAAAACAACGATTACAATTTTACATCATAAACAAACATTGATATAACACTCGGACCTGTCACCGCCAACCACGTCTTCCTTCCCCTTTAAAATAACTCTTTTCCACTTGCACATCCGAGCCGTGCCAGCACAGGACTGCCACGGTATGGGGGTGGTTCTCCACTAGCATTTTATCGAGCCGAGTCGGAACCGAGCCGTGCTCTTTGAATCTGGCTTTGGGTCAAGCCGTGCTCGGTGAAGGGAAAGCGACGCGTGCAATGCGTACAGCTCAAATACGGAGTCACTGCGTCTTATATGTGTGTCTTGTCATGGGCTGTTCCCGCACAGCTCACACGTGAAAATGGAAAAAAGGTACAGTCATACCCCGCCCTACGTCATTAATTGGTTCCAAAAACAGTGACGTAACCCGGGTTTTTTTACGTAAACCGGACGTAATGCCTTAAAAATTAGGACAAACACAGTAAAACTAGCGTAAATAACTCGTGAAAGAATATAACTATCGCTAAACCATGAAAAACACATTTCAGTCATATTTTTTATGACGTAGGTGACGTTGCTGAGTGACGTAACGTCGGACGTAATGACGTTCGTTGAACTGAAATTTACTCTAGAAAAGTGGCGTAAAGACGAATTTGACGTAGGCCAAAATGACGTAAAGCGGGGTATTACTGTATACAAATCTGTAACAGGGGGGCTTCAGGTCCACACACACACTGTGAGGCTGTTACCTTTAGAAAATGCGGCGAGCCTGGACCGGCTCGTTGGGCTCACTATTGCGGCTAAGCTTGCGTGGAGGTTCTTCGCCCTGGCTGCATAACATACTTAAGGAGCAGTCCTGCAAGCATTTACCACGCATCGTGATCAGTGAGTGTGTACGATGCCCGGCATTCCAACGAAGCAAAGCAGGAGCACATAGATTTGAGACAAAAACAGTGAACTAAAAAAGTCACCCATGTGATTTCGTGCTCGAATTAGTATTGAGGTGGTGAGTGGATGAGGGGCGATAAGATCACTTGCAAGGAGCGAGATGGATGATAGCAACACTAGACCACGAGTGACAGCAGTGCGAGGCTTAATGTCCATGGAACACTGCACCGATTGGTGTAGATAGCTCGACCCGAGCATGATGCAGTGATACTTGCATTGTCCTGAGAACGTCTGCCTTATGGCAGCAATTGGCTATCACGGACTGGGCTCATAAAAAAAGCTGTCTCGTTGATTGGCCAATAAGTTTGAAGGATAATGCATTACCTTAGCATTTTTGTTGCATGTTTTGGCCACAAGTATGTGTGGCTGCTTGCAAATTGGAACCTTTGCAAAAAGGTATCCATCTAGTGTTTTTATTATCTTAACACTTTTTCTCATTGCCGGAAAGGGTTAAACCTCGTATATTTTACTGCACCGATTTGTTCATTAAATGCTCATTGATTAAAATAACGTCCGATGCTTAAAGTATGTATGCCCAATCACGTACGTGGAGGCTGGTTAAGCACCGTTGGTCCCGGCTGCTCGGCTTATTCGCAAGAAGGCAATGCGGTGTGCACGACAGACCACCGGCAGCCACCAATTACGCTAAATGCAGCCCAATTCGGCTTATTAAATGACCCGGTTCACTCCAAGGTCAGTGATTAATGCCTTTCTCAATGATAGTGTGAATATAGAATTTGAGCTATGGGAAATTATCCAATTGGTGCCAGGTATGGTGTCACATGCTTGTGATCCAGCGCTTTGGAAATGAGGGTTCGTGGACCAGAGAATTATGAAACTCCCTAGCCAGTTGGGTGACTGTGAGGTGGCAAGACGATGTTGTTGGAGAAAAGTAGATTTGTGAACGCATCTGTGTGGACCTTTGAGTGTTATCCCATCGTATGTGGTGCGTTTGAGAATCTCTGGAATACGCTGTCTTCCAAAGGATGTTTTAATCTAGCTGTCAAAACCATCTTTCAGAGGACAGTAATCTATATCAAAACACAAAGTCAGAATAAACCTGCACCTATTGAGAATCATCGTCCGGAAGACACTTCTTCCCATTGTAAGGCAACACGTTCATAATTATCTTACGGAACATCGTCCTCTATAGAAATACCATATTCTCACGATCACAAAACACCTTTTTGAAAAATAACCCCAAACCTTGGGAGCGCATCTCACTTTCCGGAGCGTTGTATAATCTGGAGACTACGGTAATCTTTAAGCAATGAAAGGTCAGGCTTAAGTGCCGTGGTAATGGTAACTTACATTCTCACGCTTGAACCAGTCCTTCTTCCGAGCCGCACGTGGCGGATTACGACGGACGTCCTGGCTGGCCCCAGGCTCCTGCAGCCGTGATAGGTCCGACATCTTTGGAGTCCTTTTTTTGCCCGGAGTCTTCCGAGGCTGTGTGCAACACACGGGAGAGCCTTATCCATCCATCCGTTTTCAGAAACCACTTAATCCTGTACAGGGTCGCGGAGAGCCGGAGACTATCCCGGCAGACAGAGGTGCGCAAGGCAGGGCTATACCCAGGATAGGACGCCAGTCCATCGCAGGGCACCTGGGGCAATTTACTCAGTAGGTCAATTGACCTGGCAGCATGTCTTTGGACGGTGGGAGGAAACCGGAGTGCCTGGCGAAAACCCACGGAGGCACGGGGAGAGAACACGCAAACTCTACGGGAGAGCCTTACCGAGATTGGAAATAGTCAGGCTCTTGTAATGTTACACATAGGGACAAGGATTTGCATTCACTGGGCGCTAAATGCCCCAGCATCTCAAATGCAAACCACTGCGACATGAGGCAATTGCGCTATTACCTGGCAATGTCACCGCCTCACGTAGTCGGGCTGTAACACAAAGCCAGGCTGTAATGCAAGTGCAGGCTTTTGCATTGAGTGGAGAAGACAACGGGTAATTACCAAGAGACCTTAAATGTCGCGATGGGGTTTGCCATTCACAGCACCTGCCAATGTTGCTAATTAGTAATTGTCAAGTGAAATTCTCAAAACCAAACACAAGTTCTTTGCTGGCTCAAGAGCCCTGGTAAGTAGTGTGGGTGTTGCAAGGTGCAGAGGAAACCCTGTAGCATTGAGCTTGTATAAAGTGGGGCATACAAAAACACAGTAGGGTAGAGCGACACAGTGTCGCTCTGCTAAACTTTAAACACATTTTCAATGCTAAACAGAATGAGTAACAATATCATCTCCCTTTGTTCATTGTGTACCCTGTTCGAGCTCTCATCCGACTATGAGTCAAGGCTGTGGCGCATCTCTTATCTGTATACATATTTGTACCAACATCTTTTGACCTGACTATTCGAGTTTAAAAGGAGAACCGAGCCTTCATTAGAGGCTCGGTTAAGCATTTAAGCTTTGTTGCTTTGTTTTTTATTAGTTGTTTTTTTGTCGTTGTTGACATGACGTTCTCTCCGCGGCCATTGTGCAGCGCTTTGTGACCCTCAGGTGAAAGGCGCTATATAAAATGCTATTATTAGTATTACTATTATTACGTCAAGGGGGCTGCGAGCCCAAATATGATTTGTGACGGCAATCTTAGGGGACGCTGGCAGATTTTTGCCGCTCTTTGTGACCCTCGGGTGAAAGGCGCTCTATAAAATGCTATTATTATTATAATAGAAGTATCTTGAAAATGGCATTCCAGATATATATATGCAAATTAGATCACTCATGAGTAAAGGTCGTGAAAGATATATACCTCAAACAGGGATGAGTATTTCAAACAGGGATGAGTATTTCCAACAATGCTAAGAAAACCCAACACAGCAGGAAAATGCCTGAATGCTGAAAACATGTACATGGCCTGCAACTCGGACCATGTATTTACAGGTCTTGTCACACGCAATGTTGCTTGTACAATGCTCTCAGCCTTGTCAAGACTGAATTTGTGGTCGTATGATTGTTTAGAGACGTAACTGTGGTCGTTGTATCAGGTAGCAGTGACACAAGGCAGCAGGAGTGTATCGATAAAGGGGCTAATGGTAACTTTGTTGTCTGGTGCATTGGTGAGCAAGTACATTGGTCACGTGGTTCTGTTTTCGGTTGATAACGCTGAGTCCAGAACGGATCTTGCAATGGTTGTCCAGGCAAAGTTCAGCGGTCTTGTCAAGCAGTGGGCCATCCTTCACACCACACTGGCATCCATGTACTGTATACTGCACCATTACATACAAGCTGGATTCATATGGTGTCTATATGTAATCACATCTGAAGATGCTATACAGAAAAAGCGAGACATACGCATCATGGGGGAAGGGGGAAAGACTAAACATCCATCCATCCATTGTCAGAAACCGCTTAATCCTGTACATGGTCGCGGTGAGCCGGAGCCTATCCCGGCAGACACAGGGCGCGAGGCAGGACTACGCCCAGGATGGGACGCCAGTCCATCACAGGGCTAGACAGAAGCACCATGGATTCAGTGGAAGACACTCAACCGCCTGAGAACTATTATTATTCTTATCAAAATATGCTTTGGTCAGATGGGGCTACAGCGCTTTGTGACCCTCGGGTGAAAGGCGCTATATAAATTGAATTATTATTATTATTACAAGATCGGCCCAACTACCTGTGAATGTGGAGAAGGAGACCATACTATGGAACACTGCCTTGTCTGCTCTCTACTACCCAACCTCTGCGGCTCAAAAGACCTTGCAGAGTTCAATAAAAATGGAAAGAACTGTGTAAAGAAATGGGAAACTGTAATTTAACCATCGTGCTTCGAAGAATCGCAAAGAAGAAGACAGGGCTAGACTAAACATGTACATTGTATATTTTTAAAGATATCAGACAGTCAGCCATAGGAAGAAATAAAATGACGGTCTTGGGGCAAGGAGTTGGAAACGTGGATGTGTAAGGATAGGGAGCTCCGGACTGTGGGTGGAAACGTCGACTGGAATGACGACAAATCTGGAGTAGGACGCCAAATGGAACAGAGAGCACGTGAAGAGGAATATATTGAGATGAGGATGACAGGAGAGTGTGTGGTAGAGGGTAGACGGTAGAGGGAACGTGGGAGTGCACGCGGATGGGAGTAGAGTAAGGTACAAGGGGATAGGTAGGAGAGTGCAAGGGGAGGAGTAGTATTAGATGAGAGGGGAAAATTAGGAGGGGAGGGGAGTGAAGCGGTAGGCCGGGGAGAGTCCATGTTGAATCGTGAAGACGGTGAGTGTGATGTTGAAGTTGATCCGGAACTGAATTGAGAACAAGTGAAGGAATATGATTATTGAGGTGGTAAAGTCTCATTTTACGGGTACGCGTCAAGAGTCTGGCATTGGCAATTTGAACCATTTGCAGTTTGAAGGTGAATTATTAGGGTAGGTTATAGAATTGGCAATAAATTCATAAACTTTGTATCGCAAAAGTTTCTGGCCATGGACAGTTCATTTATTTCAGTGTTGCACACAGAAAGAAGGTGCAAAGCCATAAGACCTAGCTCTGCGTCTGTCTCGTAGTTAGTCAGGCACCCTACCTCATTGGTATTTCCCTTGTTTTCACCATCTTCACCACCTTCACCACCGACTGCATTTCTAGGATTTGCCTTGCCTTTGTGCAGAAACGACAAGTGCACCATCAGCACGTATTAATACATAACATGTGGTGCATTTAGCAGAGAAGTCAGCATAACATATCCCGCTCTTGGCACCATGTCACGGGGTATTGATGTTGGAAAATGGATTTGGACACCATCTTAATGGTAAATAGACGCGCTGTTGTTTTGCTATCAACTGTTTAATATATTGTGATCAGTAATGAGTGTTGAGTTTCTGTAAGCGTGACCCAGGCACTAACAGCAGCTGGGAGCTAAGAAGCGTTGGCTGCAACACAAAAAACATATTCTATTACGGCGTGCGGCAGCATTTGCACGTTATTAAAATGAATAGGACATTGTTCGAGGGTGACATTCACAACAGCCCCCCCACTAAGAGTTAAATACTCACATACGCAAAACTGGGAGGACAGAGTTTGGCAGCCCTGTGTTTGCACTCTGGGATACTCAAAAGCAGATGGACGATAATTCGCAATTCAAATACAATAATAGAGACGTTATAAACAAGTGCAGTTCCCCCGCCGCTGACCCACACCCACAATTGTTACCCTCTGTAACGTTCAAGTCGTGAAGGCAGATGCTGCCTCAATACACAATACTTACTTGAGCCCTCCCTCCCGTTGGGGTCAGGGGTTGAGGTGACGGTATTCTTCAACCACTCTGGAGTCTTGATCTGTGGGACCAGCTGGCATTGTGCAAGAGCAATGTCAGCGTTTATATTAAGCGATCATTGTTGTCAGGATTTATTATCACACGGAGAGTTGCTGCTTTATCCAAATGGGCGGCACGACGGTGCAGTGAGCCCACCCTGCTGGCTCACGGAAAATACTTTCGTCTACTGTGAGCAACCAACTTGCACAACTGCTCCCAAACTGGTAACAGCTTTTCAGTTGCATGCACCAGTGATAATAATAATAATAATTTTACATTTATAACGCGCACATATTTATTCAATGTGAAAGGTATTAGTCGACGAGAGAACGACTCCGAGGCGCGAGGAAAGCGCAGAGGCGGCAGCTAGGCGGTTTGCCGGCGCCATATTACCACACACTGCTTCCTATATATTATGATGTTATCGGCCAAATAATTACCGAGTTTTTCTTTTACTTGTGGGAGGAAACCGGAGAACCCGGAGGAAACCCACGCAGAACAGGGGGAGAACACACAAACTCCACACAGAAAGGCACCGGAGCCGAGATTCGAAACTGGGACCTTCTTGCTGTGAGGCGCAGATGTTACCACTGCGCCGCCCTGTAATAATAATAGCGTTTTATATAGCGCCTTTCACCCGAGGGTCACAAAGCGCTGCACAAGGGCCGCAAAGAGAACGGCATGTCAACAATGACCGATCCTTGAACCAGTTGCAAGGACCGCGACGTCCTTGCAACTGGTTCTCACCTGCGCTTGGCTTTCAGCTCTCTCCATTTCATTGCACTCCAGCTGTGACGGGTGGTCGTCCGCTGCCCTCTTTTCCGCCGCCATTTTAACCACCTCGTCGCTGTATTCGGGCAACTGATTTCGATCCACAGTGATGCGGACCCTTAACGAGTGATAGGCCGTGGCCACGTGTCCCACGCGCAGAGTCAATGGGTCGCCAACGAAGT
This sequence comes from Geotria australis, assembly GCA_036362915.1. NCBI lineage: Eukaryota > Metazoa > Chordata > Hyperoartia > Petromyzontiformes > Geotriidae > Geotria > Geotria australis. The sequence continues at coordinate 614,038 of JAZEWU010000001.1, forward strand.
TCAAGGTGTCCGTGCTACTTTGTTTGAAACCCGGGGGCTGGTAATCTGGTGGGGTCACTGTCACAGCGTACATAGCACAGACACAGAAGACAATTGTTCACAGTGGTGTGTCAGCACAATTTATCCATCCATCCATTTTCAGAAACCGCTTAATCCTGTACAGGGTCGCGGTGAGCCGGAGCCTATCCCGGCAAACATAGGTGCGCAAGGCAGAGCTATACCCAGGATAGGACGCCAGTCCATCGCAGGGCACCGGGGCCAATTTAGTCAGGCCGATTAGCTCCGGCAGCATGTCTTTGACCTGTGGCAGGAAACCGGAGTACCCGGCAAAAACCCACGCAGACAGTGGGAGAACATGCAAACTCCAAACAGATGGACACCCGAGCTGGGGATTGAACACTAGACCTTCTTGCAGTGGGGTGGCAGCTCTAATTACTGCGCCATCGTGCCGCCCTTGTGTCACTGCACGTTTATTGCATATATTCTCCTCGCTTTACACTCATCTCACTCTGCTCCCCACCATGCATTCTCCAACCTTTCCCCTCTCATAACACCTGGGTTTGTCCCGTGCCAGTGAACCTTCGACACTTCAAGTGGCCTCAAAGTGCACCTAGACTGGCATAGGTGCTGTGGAGATGTAATTCTTACTTAGTAGCACAAGGTGACTTGCTATTGTGTGTGATAAGGGAAGCAGTTGCATACTTCGCTACAAACCTGGTGACCAGAAATCAATTTCTACTCATGACCGGAATCTGTGATAAATACATTTACCGGAGCTGGGCCTCCCCAAAGTTGACTCAGCCTTAAATGAGTACCTGGTGCAAAGTGTGAACATCATGCTGCCGAGATGTTGGTGCTCTCTCTCTCTCTTCCGATCTGCGTCTGCTCGGGGACATTTGTTCCCTCCTTGCTTGTTGTAGTATTATTATTATTATTTTCCTGTTGTTTTTGTGTCCTATGTCTTTTAATTCATCGCTATCGCTTGACTCTCAGTTATTCTCTCTCCCCGTTATTGATATGCCGTTCTCTCCACAGCTCGGATTATATTTAAAAAAAAAACCCAAAAAAAAGTGTTGCTGATTTTCCGTTCTCTGTCGTTGTTGACATGTCGTTCTCTCCGCAGCCCTGTGCAGCGCTTTGTGACCCTCGGGTGAAAAGTGCTCTATAAATGCTATTATTATTTCTAGGTGTTTGCTTACAGCACTTAACTGCCCATTAAAGGCGCGTGTATAAGATATGACAGGACTGCTGTACTCACCTTCGTCGTAATAAAAGAGCTTCATTGTGAGCGACACATCCTGAGGCATCTCCTCCAGATTCTCCATGAGCACAAACAACTTGCGAATTAGCATCCTCGTGGAATGCTTGGTATCTTCAACAGTGAAGCCAAACTTGTTCTTGTTACTGTTAGCACGGGAAAAAAAAATATCAGTTACCTATTCGAATTCGAGTCAATTCTTCGAAGCGTGATGGTTATATGACAGTTTCCCATTGCAACAAGTTCTTCTTTAGTTGCAGACAGCCCTTCAACATTTAGAGATGTAATAGTCAGTGCTGGCCTTAAAGGCGGCGGGCATTGGCCTCTCTTCTTGCATCCAGACTGAGGGGCTTCTGGCATCTGTTAAGCTTCTGGACATCGTTGTCTTTCAGCTCGGCTTCGAAGTGTTTGGTAGAATTTACAGGTAATAACAAGTATTACTTGACAGGGATCGCGACGTGAACGCTTCTACCTTGATCCCCAGTTTCCTATGAGCATGCTTATAATCCAGCACGATGGAAGTGAGGATTGGAGGATTGTACAAATCCGTAAAACTCCCTTCCTATCCTTGGGCGTCAAGGTCACCATATCCTGGCATGCCAGCGTCTGTCTGGCAGCATAATAGAATGATTTTCCATATGTACGGGGATTGAGTGTTACCCCACCTCACACACATGGTTTTTCCCTGGGCATTCTGGTTTCCTCCCACAAGTATAAACATGTATTAATGGAGTTGGACAAACATCGAAATATTATAGGACCACACACAGAGTTTTGGCAATTGTTGACACTGGTTGTGACTGCCTTGCTGCTTATCTGTGGTTTCCTGCACCTATGAACAATTCAGTCTCCCTGAAATTGAACAAAAACTGTGAAAAACACTCTTAAGTTATTATTACTGGATTTTTCTAGGTTATTACTTAATTAACCTATAATAAATAAAGGCAAGACACAAGTGGTGGTGACACTAGAAGTACACAGAGATCAACATTTTCAATATAAAGTAGCTGTATTGAACATGGGTGGATTAAGTGTCTTGCATATACATGCGCAGCCTCTTATCGATCCTCTGCGGGGTGATGGCCTCACACCACGCAGGCTGTAGAGACTACTATATATGACTGTATTTCACTATGCTGGTCAGTGATGGTGAGAGGGGGCAGCATAGATGTGGGAACATAGTTGTACAATGCAACAATGTTTTTTTTTCTGCACTGCCCGCTGATGCCAACAATATTGCCTCAGACCAGCTTATAACTCTTGTTTTTGGCATGGTGATCATCCAAGCAGTGGCATAGCGTGGGAGGGGCCACCGGGGCGGTTGCCCCGGGCGCAAAATTCTTAGGGGGCGCAACATTTCAAAATAAAATAGAGTAGTAATAATAAATAAATAAATACCAGACACTCCCCCTTACACAGAAAATCTCCCAATGTTCGAACATCCTGCACAGTTTTTCAACATGACGGGGCAAATAAACGTTGCCACGTAACATTTTTGCTGTGATAATTTTTTTGCTGACGCGGTAGTCATTTCTTATTCAATACTGGACTGGTGGAAGGGACTCAGGGAGTGCTAACGGTCCACGGGTTAGGGGGGGAAATACTTGCCTTGCCCCGGGCGCTGGCAACCCACACTATGCCACTGCATCCAAATACTATCCAGGCTCAAGCCTCAGATCTTGAGATAAGTCACATTTCTGGTAATTTAGTCACAGGCATAGGCACTGTTATAAATTTAGTACAAACAGTGTGCGGCTTCAGAAAAACCACAACTTTATTTACTCTCCCTTTCATCGAGTTTCCCCATTTCATCCATCCATCCATTTTCTAAACCGCTTGTCCCGGTGAGGGTCGCGGTGGCAGCAGTCCAAGGAGAGTGGACCAGACATCCCTTTCCTCAGCAACAGATTCCAGCTCTTCCTGGGGGATTCCCAGGCGTTCCCCATTTCAGAATTATGGATAGACTGAGTCCCATAATATGAATCTGTAATTTATCCACAGATCTGGGCCACCAATGGATATGCACAACCGTCTGCTTTAAAGCATTTACATTTACTGTTAAATTACGGAGTGTTTTGATAATGTTACATTTAAAGAGGTAGAAAACGCTGCATTTACCTGCAGACGTTCAATTTTGGCCCAAGCTCCGTGTACGTAAACTTGAAGGTGTATGACTCAAAAATCGTCTATGGAGAGATACATTTCATTGCGCTGTGATGTCTCATCAACACAGATTTTCAACAGTCTCTTAGAGTTCTATTCCAGTGGTGGTGCTAGGCGTAAGCAAACAGATCAAAAACTTAGTCTTTAAAAATAAGGTTTGAGATGGTATCCCAATAAACATAAAAACGATTTACTAATGGAAGCTTTCACGGCTCGATTAATGATGGTTGCTCGTCAAAGATGTTCTTTCTGGATAGCCGTGTCAAGCGCTCTCCCTCTGTCCCTAGCGACGTTTCGCCTCCCACGTTGGAGGCATCATCATGATTCTGACATCGGGAAGGAAAGAGGAGGAACGCTCGAAACGGCTATCCCGAAATGGCAGCTGTTAAGAGTAATTCTCATACATCGAGCCATGAAAATCCATTAACCTCTTATTGCATTACAACTGTCGTATCTGTATCGGTATTCTCTTATGTCACTACTGTACATCCCATCCATCCATCAATTTTCTAAACCGCTTGTCCTGGTGAGGGTCGTGGTGGCAGCAGTCCAAGGGGAGTGGACCAGACATCCCTTTCCTCAGCAACAGATTCTAGCTCTTCCTGGGGGATTCCCAGGCGTTCCCAGGCCAGCCGAAGGATATAATCCCTCCAGCGTGTCTTGGGTCGGCCTCTAGGTCTCCTCCCAGTGGGCCGCGCCTGGAATACCTCCCGAGGGAGCCTTCCGGGGGGCATCCTTACCAGATATCCTGTAATATCACACAATGTCTGTCTGTGTCTTCCTTCTGTCATTTCGCCACATCTCTGTTTTGTCAATATCTCGTCTGTCATCGCACTAACAGTTTATCAATCTTCTTCTTCTTCTTTGCGATTCTTCGAAGCGCGATGGTCAGCTTCTGGACATCGTTGTCTTTCAGCTCCTCTGCTTCGAAGTGTTTGGTAGAATTCGCAGGTAATACCAAGTATTACCTGACACGGATCGCGACGTGAACGCTTCTACCTTGACCCCCAGTTTATCAATCAAAAAGGGGAATCACCAAAAATACTGGAATCTTATCCCCGCTATTCCAAAGGGATCATAACCATAATAATACGTTAACATATAAATAATGCGGCACTGTGGAATATACAAAAACACTTACGTTTGCGTCGTTGGGGTTAAGATAAACCTGTTAAAATAAAACAGTGTTAACCTGAGGACGATGACAACTCCTTTACTGAGAATTAATATCTTAATGCAATATTATGGTAATCGGAAAACTACTTACAGCAAGAACCAACATCCTCAGCTGTAAAAATTAAAACAAATCAATCAGCTTACAATCATAAATCAAGGTTCAAAACACAAACTGGCAAAATTCTGTCAACATTATGCAGTACAGTATGCGCATAGTTTCTAAGTGCGGGTGGTGTTAGCAAACACTGCCATCCAGTGTTAAAAAGGCAGATTCCCTGTGGGCTGTAGCTTACGTAATTCTTTTCAATGGCATCAAAACATCCTTTAATCCTGAAAGGAAATACGCACATTTTTACGACAGTTTACAAAAGCACACACATATTTATATAAGCAAGTTACCGATGTAGGTTTTATGTAAGCAGACGTTCTTGTCAATATGTATTAGGAATGGCTGTAAGGACAATAATGAATGTTTCTCTCTTCATATTTTACATCACTTATATTGGGTGATAAGTTAACGTGTCTTCGTTATAACAGGTGACACCACCCAATGCAATGTGTTACCACTTTTGGAGACAAAAATTATATAATTAAAGTGACATCACTTTCTCTGACATCAAATTTTCAGATAAATCTAAATGTTCGTACTTCAACCCAATTTTTTAGATAAATCCAGATATTGTCCTGGGCTGCCTAGTGAAAAATAATACTTTAAATTTACTGTCATTGCAGTAAAGAAATACATCTTGGAGGTGTCGCTGCAGTGATGTCACTAAAGTGCTCCTGTCAATGACATTGAATGAAGGTTTAGAGTGGTCGTAGACAGATTGAGATACAGCCGAGGTAAAGTATACAACATGTTTTGGGTATTGTGTATAACTTGAAGCAATGCAGATAAACGAGCCTACCACTCCGTAATTTGAGAGGTGCCAGGGAACGACTTTACTTCATTGATGATCTTCAGGGAAAGATCTGCAGTGGAGATGAAACATTGTAACAAATTAAACAAATACTGCTGAATAATAACTATGGAACCCTTTTGCCAGTACAGTACTGTGTCAAGATACTGAATGAAAAAAGGGCTTTATCCTTTGTGGCGTAAAAACAAGCATTAAGATGTTCAAATACACAATATACACAAATCTTCTTCTTTGCGATTCTTCGAAGCACGATGGCCAGCCTCCGGACATCGTCGTCTTTCAGCTTGGCTTCGAAGTGTTACAAATAACACGGTATCATCCCTGCATATCCACATATACTTATGTAGTAATCTAGAAAAGGTAAAGCAATGTTGATCATTCATCCATCCACTGTCAGAACTCGCTTAATCCTGTACAAGGTGAGCCGGAGCCCATCCCAGCAGACAAGGCAGGGCTATACCCATGATGCAGAGCAGGGCTACACCCATGACGGGACGCCAGTCCATCACAGGGCACCGGGGGCAATTTATTCCGCAGGCCAATTAACCTATGCAACAGGATCATTCATTCATTCATAATCAGAAGCCGCTAATCCTGCACAGGGTTCCGGCAGACACAGGGCGCAAGGCAGGATATACCCAGGATGGGACGCCGGTCCATCACAACAGCATCATTCAATGTCTGCTAAATAATATTGGTACCCAAGATATATGAATGTGCTGAGAACCCAACACAGATGTTACGAGGAGAGAGAAAGATGTATGGTCAAGAGGGAGGTAATTAGACAAATTGCTCTATAATAATAATAGCATTTATAGAGCGCCTTTCACCCGAGGGTCACAAAGCGCTGCACAGGGCTGCGGAAAGAACGATAAATCAACGACAGAGAACGGTAATCAGCAACAAATTATTACTATATATTGTTTGGGTTTTTTTTATCCAAGCTGTGGAGAGAACGACATGTTAACAACGGAATCCCAGCGAGTCAAATGAGCCTTGCTCCATTCGCACCGTCCAGGTAGCGTACGCTGAAGGCAAACTCCGGGAAGATGCCACGGAGGTACGTGATGTTGGAGATCGCTACCGCCAACAGGCGCTTGACGAAAAGCAGAGACTCCTGCACCGTCTCAATCTTGTCGGGCACGATGCTCTGCAAACCAGACAAATGCGGGGGAGCTGTTGGGTGGGCAGAAAACTGGGTGGTGGGGAGCCGGTAGCTCAGTGGTTAGCGCTACGCTGGGCTACAAATCTGGCGACCGGAGTTCGAATCACGCTCACGGCCAACACCAGTGACGATTTTCTGAACCGGTCCTAGGTCGACTCATCCTGAAATGAGTACCTGGTGCGGTGTGTAAATATCGCCACCAGGGAGACAAAGGCGGCCGGGCGTGGTGCTGGTCACCCACCCCCTCGTGTGCTGTGTCGACCATCATAGGTGCTCGCTAACGGCACTAGACCCTACAGTCTGTTAAGGCTATACGGGGGATCTTTGTCTTTGCATAAAACTAGAATTCTCAAACGAACACACGGTTTGGCTTACCACCTTTTCCAAGCCACTGCTGTATGAAAGGCTCTCCACAACTGCATCAAGCACATTCAGGTCTTAATGACCGTAGTTTAATAGGCAATAAGGATTTAAGGTTGTGATCCATTGGCAAAGTGGCATCCATGGTTGGGACGTAAATGAGCGATTGTCCACCGAAGAGATGGAGCAATGAAATCAGTTTGCGTGCGGGTTTGTTACACTGCACGATCCTGAGATTGGGCGGCATACTTGGGGAGGTCTTCATCCAGCAGTGGATTGACCATGGTTGATTATGACGACTGACAGGAGGGAATGTTTCGTGTGAGTTTGGCTCATTAACACGAGATGTTTAACTGGGGAGGCTTTGAGTAATTGACGTGGGGAGGTGTTTAATTAATAATAATTTTAAATGTATAACGCGCACATATTCATTCAATGTTGAAGGTATTCATTCGACGAGAGAACGACTCAGAGGTGTAGCAAGGAAAGCGCAGAGAAGCGGAGGAAGCAGGCCAGGCGGTCTGCCAGCGCCAACGTATTGCCACACACTGCTTCCTATACAGTATATTATGATGTTATCGGGCAACTAATGAGAGGAAACCGGAGCACCCAGAGGAAACCCACGCAGAACAGGGGGACAACACACAAACTCCACACAGAAAGGGGCCCAAGGCGGGAATCGAACCGCCTCGGGTAAGACTCTTCTTTCTGTGATGCGCGGATGTTACCAATGCATAGACACCCTGTAGTTGTGATCACGATTTTAAAATTAGACGCTTCTGTCTGGACGGATTTTTTTAGTTAAAATATCTGAAAAGAAGTAAAATAAAAATAAATAATATTGTTAAATCATGGTATTCGATAGATAAAAAATCAGCTTCACCTGTGACTGTGTTTTGGCCGGGCGGGTCATCTGGGCCGTTGCCATGGTTTCTGCACTGTAATTTTCAACAAAATCAACGTTAACATTAATTCATTTTCAGAAACCGCTTAATCCTGTACAGGGTCACGGTGAGCCGGAGCCTATCCCGGGAGACAAAGGACGCAAGGCACGGCTATACCCAGGACGGGACGCCAGTCCATCACAGGGCACCAGGGGAAATTTAGTCCGCAGGCCAATTAACCTATGCATGTTTTTGGACTGTGGGAGGAAACCGGAGTGCCCGGCGAAAACCCACGCGGACACGGGGCGAACATGCAAACTCCACACAGAAAGGCACCCGAGCCGGGATTCGAACTCGGGACTTTCTTGCTGTGAGGCGGCAGCGCTACCCACTACGCCTCAACATTAACATCAATCAATTAAATGATTCAATATCCATACTAGCTTAATCATGCAGAGCAGTTGTTCTTAACCTTAACTGCAGCTTCCACCCCTTTGGTTGTCAAAACATGCAAACTCCACACAGAAAGGCACCCGAGCCGGGATTCGAACTCGGGACCTTCTTGCTGTCCGTGAGGCAACAGCGCTTACTCACCGCTACATCTTGCCGTTCTATTTGACATTACGTATCTAAAAACGCATGGTTATGTTTATGATGCTATTACCGTATTTTTCTCCCGGTAATAATACGCACTTTAAACCTGTATGTCAAAGCGAAGGTTGGAGGTGCGTCTTATAATCCGAGACAATCTGTTTATAATCGACTTAATTCAGCAAGTTACGCTATATGTATTGGTAGAAATCTATGTTTAAATAAGCATATTATTGAAATACAGTACCAATTGAAATATGACGAAAATTAAGATTGTCTTTTGAATACGTATTTTTTCCTACATTTTAAGTAAAAAAAACCCATTAATTTGAAATACATTTTCCCTCAGAAGAAATTTAGACAATGTATTTACCTCAAGAAACAAACTTTTTATATAATAGATTTTATTAAGAAAATATATTTTTTGTATTGATATACTACTTTCCTCAACATTATTGCAACTACGAATATGTTTACACAGTTACAATAAACTTGTTTAATTTTATTTTAAGAACATTTTTACATTCACACGAAACCCAACCTCCGGTAACTATATCGTGCACATACAACATAACAAACACATTTTACCTCAGAGTTTTTTTCCAAAAAAAAAATCTAAATGTGACGAATGTAAAGAGAATGTTTAATCTAAAGGGGAGAATGTCTAACTTGCTGTTTATCACGATACATTTAACTCTTTGTATAAATATTGACACTGAGGACGTTTTAATGTCCTGAGGCTGAGGGGAGGAGGACGCGCGCTGCCTGTTCCCACTAAACGAGGGACGGTGCCCGACGTAATGACGTCTCGGTGGTGTTGTGCGTGCGCGACGACGTCACGACGCCGCCGGTTACGTAACGCGGCGGCAGCACGTGGGTGGGGAAAAATAATGATACTGTACACGCACGTGACTTGAGTGACAGACGTACAGTAACTGGGCTGCTCGTGTAATGTGGGTAATCTCATTCATCAAATGACAGGAGATGAAGGTCGGATTCACTCCCTAATAATTTAGTTCAGCCAACTGGGCTTAGTTAATTGCTTGCTTACTTGCCTGGTTAATTGCGTTGTTGGTTAGCCGACTTCATGTTGGTTGATTGACGACATAATTGATGGACTCGTTACATATTTGAGAATTGCTTTGCAAAGCTGTTATTTCGGGATAGCCGTGTCCAGCGTCCCCCCTTTCTCTCTTGCGCGACGATTCGCCTCCCACGTTGGAGGCATCCTCAGGAGTTGCCACACTGAAAACTTCGTTACTTAATTCGCTGTGCTAATTGTTCACCGACAGGCCGTGCGACTTGCTGGTTAATATCTTGTCTGCTTAATCGTTTGACGCATTCATTTCTACTAGACTGCTCCCGGTAAGCTTGATTGTACCGCAAATAAAACACCGCTTGGCTCAATAGCTTGACTGACTGAATTGTTGCATTGCTAACCCGTTTGGATGCATGGCCACCCAGTCAGCACAGGCAAGTACAGTCGTTGTGTGTGTGATTCAGACTGCATAGTACTGACAGGAGGCGTTCTCCGCAACACGCCAGTCACAGTGACTTGGCAGAATACAATCACCACCACCACTGGATGACTCAGTTACCTCCGCAATCAGCCGCAGCGGTTACTGACGTAACGCCGCTGTATCCCCGTACACTCCTCGTTATAAGGCGCACTTCAACCCCTCGTACCGTACAGCACTGTATACCAAAGCAACAGATATATGTGTGTATTATTATAGCAGAAAGTACCCAGTGAGCTCGCAAGCTCTTTACAGGATTCCTACGTATAATAATCCGGTAGGCGTTCGTTCGTGTGAGCACAGCGTTGTGAGAAACACGGTAGTTTTGTGGGCGCGTCTTATAATCGGGAGAATACGGTTTGCGATAGTCATACCTAACCCGACTGACTCACTGACGGAGGGGCGAGGAGCCTCGGCAAATCAAGGAGCGCGGACGAGCTGGGGGGGAAGAAGTCACGTCGGTAACCTCCCAGCTCCGCCTCCCCTTCCTCCGTATATCAAACAACCCCGCCATGCACAGCGTGCTGTTGACGGGGACTTTGACCAGGGCTGTCGCTGCAACACGGGCGGCAGGAGGAGTGACAGCGAGGGCGACGATGGCAACGATGGCGGCGGCGGAGGGGGCATCGGGAGCTCGGAGGTTCGACCTGCTGGTGCTGGGAGGCGGCTCGGGCGGGCTGGCGACCGCGCGCAGGGCGGCCGAGATGGGGGCCCGCGCCTGCCTGGTGGAGAGCGGCAGGCTCGGCGGCACCTGTGTAAGTGACTGACGAGGCTCGCGCGGGGCAGGGAGAGTTTAAGAGAAAGTGTGTAGCAGAGGCAAAGGGGAGGGAAGAGTGTGAGTGAGTGGGTGAGACCAGCCACCGGATGTCAGAGCAACTTCTGTTTGGTCGGATAGAGAGGGCTAAACGGGCGCGGCACGGCCTGGAGAAGAGATGGACTGATGTGGTACGGAAGGATGCGGAGCTGGGTTTGACTTGCCGATGGCTGGTACCAGCGGTGTCAAGATCGACATCTGTGGAGGAGGTTCGCTACTGGGCAGCTGTCGGCAGAGGGCGGAGGAGCAACGCTCACAACAACGAGCGGAGCGCCGGCCGGGTCGACTAAGTGACTTGGCACAAGTGGTGCCCCAGCCAGTCATCTCAAGTCAGACAGCCCATATATAGCACCTGGGTCTGACTTTTTGTCAGCGAGCCTTCGACTTTCTGCGTGGCCTCAAGGTGCACCTGGCCTGGCACAGAAGCCGCGGGGACGTCACTGCCACTAAGTGGCGAACGGCGGTTGTTGTTGGAGTGGCTCAGGGGAGTTTGTGGGGAGAGTGACGTGAGGGGAGAGTATGAGGATAAAGTGTAAGGAGAGTACCTGGTGCGGTGTATAAAAATCGCTGCATGGGAGACAAAGGCCTAGAGACCTAGAGGCCGACCCAGGACACGCTGGAGGGATTATATCCTTCGGCTGGCCTGGGAACGCCTGGGAATCCCCCGGGAAGAGCTAGAATCTGTTGCTGAGGAAAGGGATGTCTGGTCCACGCTCCTTGGACTGCTGCCACCGCGACCCTCACCACGACAAGCGGTTTAGAAAATGGATGGATGGGAGACAAAGGCGGTCGGGCGTGGTGCTGGCCACCCACCTTCTCGTGTGCCGGGCTGGAATTTATATGTGCTCCTAACAGCACTTGACTGTACAGTCTGTTAAGGCTGTTTGGGGGATCGTTGGTGAGTGAGATAGAGGTTAGGTGATAGAGGTGTGGTGAGTTGTGGTGAGTGGGCGGTGTCTGTGTGGTGAAGTCACCGAGGAGTGAGTGTGGTGAAGCTAAACATGAGGAGTGTTGGCAAGGTGAGAGGGGGTCAAGGTAGAAGCGTTCACGTCGCGATCCCTGTCAGGTAATACTTGGTGTTGCCTGCGAATTCTACCAAACACTTCGAGGCCCAGGAGCTGAAAGACAACGATGTCCAGAAGCTGACCATCGTGCTTCGAAGAATCGCAAAGAAGAAGAAGAAGGTGGTCGTGATGGTATTTGTGTGGGAAAGTGAAATGTGTGGTGAGCTAGGGTGAGGTATGTGTGCAATAATAATGTGGGGAGCGGTGGCTCAGCGGTTAGCGCGCTGGGCTACAAACCTGGCTATGACCCGTGTTCGAATCCCGCTCACGGCCAGCACCAGTGACCATTTTTTAACCTGTCCTGGGCCTCCCCTAGGTGGGCTCAGCCTCAAATGAGTACTG
>JAZEWU010000001.1:627150-644548 GCA_036362915.1 Geotria australis
AGACGAAGAAGGTGGTCGTGATGGTATTTGTGTGGGAAAGTGAAATGTGTGGTGAGCGAGGGTGAGGTATGTGTGCATTGTGGGGAGCGGTGGCTCAGCGGTTAGCGCGCCGGGCTACAAACCTGGCTATGACCCGAGTTCGAATCCCGCTCACGGCCAGCACCAGTGACGATTTTTTTTAACCTGTCCTGGGCCTCCCCTAGGTGGGCTCATCCTCAAATGAGTACTGAAGGCGGTGTGTAAATATCGCCACTAGGGGGACAAATGCGGTCGGGCGTGGTGCTGGTCACCCAGCGGCGTATCTACGCAAAATAGCGCCTATGGCAAGCACTGACATTGCACCCCTGTCCAAACATCTGACACCAATATTTTAGATAACTTTACCATAATTTCAGCTCAAAAATGCAAGCCAGGCTCGTTCATCTTTAAAGTAACAAATTATTGCACTATATTAAAATTCTAACTGCACCTTCCTTGCGTTCACCTTAATAGAAACTGCTCAGTGGCGCCCCCATTCAAGTGGCGCCCGGGGCACGCGCCATACCTACCATACCCTAGATACGCCACTGTGGTCACCCACCCCCTCGTGTGCCGTGTCGACCTTCATAGGTGCTCGCTAACGGCACTTGACCCTTACAGTCTGTTAAGGCTATACGGGGGATCTTTGTCTATGTGTGCAATACAGGTGTGCACGACAGCATGACGCCACGCCTAATTCTCTGTTTGCGCCTGCAGGTGAATGTGGGCTGTGTTCCAAAGAAGGTGAGCGATCCACCGCATTGCCGGGTCCCCCTTACATCACCATCATCACTGTACTGATGTAGGATTGTCACGGCGGCTCGATTCATGACGGTTGCTCTTCAGAGCTGTTCTTTCGGGATAGCCGTGTCACTGAGCGATCTCCCTCGCGACGTTTCGCCTCCCACGCTGGAACGCCTGACGATGCCTCTAACGTGGGAGGCGAAACGTCGCGAGAGGGAGAGAGCGCTCAGTGACACGGCTATCCCAAAAGAACAGCTCTGAAGAGCAACCATCATCACCATCGACATCAGCCGTGCTCAATCCACTGCTGGATGAAGTTCCTGCCAAAGCCTCCACATCTCACGACCCAGCGATGGCACAATACAACCAGCACCTGCACGCAAACTGATTCCATCGCTCCATCTCCTCCGTTGACGTTCTTTCTCGCACGCGTTCCGTTCGTTCGCTGCCGATCCGTCATTATCCTTGGCCGTATTTATCGGCCCTTTTGGCCATGACGCGCAGAGAGGCGGAGCAGTGTGTGGCAATATGGCGCCGACAAAACCGCCTGGCTGCCTCCTCTGCCTCTCTGCGCTTTCCTCGCTACGCCTCTGAGTCGTTCTCTCGTCGAATGAATATCTTCGACATTGAATGAATATGTGCGCGTAATACATGTAAATTAAAATTATTATTACGTGTGCTGCGGTTTTGCGCGATGTGTCGTGGTTTAGTTGTGGTGTGCGTTGTGGCGGTGTCGCGTCCCGGCGGGCAGGTGATGTACAACACGGCGATGCACGCCGAGCTCATCCACGACCACGCCGACTACGGCTTCACCGTCGGCTCCGTCGACTTCAGCTGGAGGTCAGGGAGCAGCGCACCTGCCACCGCTTGTGTTACGCCGCGCAACCGCGCCGGGGTCGTGCCTAGCCGGCCTCGCGCGGCCTAGCGGGGCGCCAGCGTTGTGTTCCCGCTGCGGAAGCCGAGCCGCACATGTCGTGCGAATTGAACCGGGTTGAGACGTGAGTGTGTGACGTGGTGACTAATGTCAAACCTGCTTGGACCCTCAACCAGACTTGGATGATCTTGTGAGACCAGCGGGGTGATGTCTGTCGAATAAACCAAAAGCAGTCGATGTTTTATCCACCGCACCTGTCGGTCGGTCGCTACTGTGGAGCTTGAAATCAAGGAGACATCTTGTTTGCACTTTACCTCCGACCTTTCATTGTAATTTAGCATCTCAGCACAAAGACAAAGGTCTCCCGTGTAGCCTTAACAGGCCTGGGCAAGTGTCGTTAGCGAGCTCTAACGGAAGCTTGCATGGCACACGAGGATGTATGTACCGAGCACCACGCCTGGCTCCCTTTACCTCCCCAATGCTGATGTTTACACCCCGCACCGGCCGCTTATTTATGGCCGAGTCGACCTGTTATCGGCCGTGAGCAGAAATCGAACTCCCGTTTCCAGATTCGAAGTGCAGCATGCTAACCGCTGTCCCACCGCTCCCCGTAACGCACGCACACGCTGTCCCCGCCGTGTCTGCTCCTCCTAGGACCATCAAGGAGAAACGCGACGCCTACATCAAGAGGCTGAACGACATCTATCAGAAAAACCTTGACAACGTGCGTACGCGGCTTGTGGGGGCCACCACACTGAACTAGAGAAGCGCCCTGATAATAATAATTTTACATTTATAACGCGCACATATTAATTCACTGTCGAAGGTACTCATTCGACGAGAGAACGACTCAGAGGCGCGAGGAAAGTGCAGAGAGGCAGAGGAGGCAGCCAGGCGGTTTTGCCGGCGCCATATTGTCACACACTGCTTCCTATAAATTAGGATGTTATCGGTCAATGAATTAAAGTTGTTTTAGGTAAAATATATACTATGACAAACATTTGACTAATTGACGCTAGATGTGAACCGTAAGTAACTGTTCCGACTTGCGGACAGACTTTAAAAACGGAACTCGTTCGTAACCCGGGGACTGCCTGTATTATTGGTAACGACGGCTTAATTAAGTCAGCCTCCCTCCGTCCGTCGCCCGCCCGCTCTCAGTCCAAGGTGGAGGTGGTGCGTGGGCAGGCCGCGTTCACGCTGGAGCAGGGCCAGCCGGCCGTGACGGTGGACGGCCAGCTCTACACGGCGCCGCACATCGTCATCGCGACGGGCGGCCGCCCCAGCGTGCCGAGCGACAGCAGCATACCCGGTGAGACGGGACGCTACCCTGCCCGGCCAAGGATCGCAGAGTTTGAGCGATTGTTGGCGCCGGAGCTGGGTGCCGCTCCGCTTTGCGGCGGTTTCGCGTGCCCCTGAATCGTTCGCTCTCTCCGTCTGAAAGCGAATGAAAGTTGAGTCAGTTGATGG
This sequence comes from Geotria australis, assembly GCA_036362915.1. Classification (NCBI taxonomy): domain Eukaryota; kingdom Metazoa; phylum Chordata; class Hyperoartia; order Petromyzontiformes; family Geotriidae; genus Geotria; species Geotria australis. The sequence goes on from JAZEWU010000001.1 coordinate 630,257, forward strand.
TTCCGAGACTGGAGGCAATAGGTCGCGAGGGACATCTCTGAAGAGCAACCATATTCGAAGTTGCCTTAATCATTTATTTTCTGTTGCTTTGGTTTTCTATTGTTTTTTCTTTCGTTGTTGGCGTGCCGTCCTCTTCGCGGCTCTTGTGCAGCGCTTTGTGACCCTCGGGTGAAAGGCGCTATATAAATTGATATTATTATTATCATGAATCGAGCCGTGAAAATCTACATCAGTACGTCGAATGAAAAATGCAGGTGTTACAAATTGCAAATTTACTATTTATTGCTTGATGTAGTAAAGTGTTGTGGATAGCTCAGGACTCTTCCTCAATACAGCTGTGCATTGACATAGCGGTTAGCTCACTGCGTTACGAACCCCTTGGTCGACTCGGCCTTAAATGAGCACCTGGTGCAGTGTGTAAGGACCGTGCGCCGGAAAAACAAAGGTTGAAGGTGGTCGGGTGTAATTCTGGCCAAACCACCCTCTCGTATGCCGCGCCGGCCTTCTTAGGCGCTACTCGCTAACGGCATTCGCCCCAACGGTCTGATAACGGCTATACGGGGGGGATCCTTGTCTTTGGTCGCGTGTGCAGGAGCCAGCCTCGGGACGACGAGCGACGGGTTCTTCGAGCTGGACGAGCTTCCCAAGTGAGTTGTCCACGGCCCAGTCCTTTCTTTGATCAGCGTCAGCACTGGGGAGACAAAGGCGTCCGGGCGTGGTGCTAACCACACAATCTCCCTCGTGTGTGCCGTAGCGACCTTCATAAGCGCCGGTCGGTGACGGCGCTCGCCCGAACAGTCTGTTAAAGTGAAGCTCTGTTTATGAGTTTAGGTCATGTGAAAATGTGTCTAAGTGTTGTGCACCCGTCGATATGTTGGAGAAAACGAATAAACAGAGCTTCACTATGGATAACATTGGTCACGAAAGCCTTCGAGTCTGTTAAAGGCTACGCGGGGGATCTGATGTGTTTGTGTGCGCGCTCGCGCGTGTGGTCCAGCCGCGTGGTGCTGATCGGAGCCGGTTACATCGCCGTGGAATTGGCCGGAATCTTCGCCGCCCTGGGAGCTCAGACATCGCTGCTCATCCGGCAAAACGAGGTGAGAGGGAGAGTGGGTCAATGCGGAGCTGCGATTAAGAGAGTAGATATTCCGTTCCAAGTGATTTCAGCCGTTTAGTTGCTTGTGCGTTGGCGTTGGTGAATCGCAGATACACCTACACACCAATTCAACCACTCACGTATCCAGTAAACCACTCACCCATCCACTCACCCTCGCACCCATCCACTCATCCACTCACCCTGCCACCCACCCTCCGACTCAACTGCTCACACACTCACCCATCCACTCACGCACCCATCTATTTGGTCACTCACCTAACCACTCACCCATCCACTCACCCACTCAACCACCCACTCATCTGCTCAGTCACCCAATCAGTCACTCACCCATCCACTAACCCACTCATTCACCTTGTCACCCATCCACCACCATCACCTGTACATACGGGGTAGTGCAAAGTCATGTGCTCTATGATTTCGTATTTGTAAACAGTAGGTGGGCGGCAGGGTGTCTACGCAGTGGTAACATCCGCGCCTCACAGAAAGAATGGTCTTGCCCGAGGCGGTTCGATTCCCTCCTTAGGCGCCTTTCTTGATGGAGTTTGTGTGTTCTCCCCCTGTTCTGCGTGGGTTTCCTCGGGGTTCTCCGGTTTCCTCCCACAAATTAAAAAAAATACACATTAGTTATTTGTTTGATAACATAATATATAGGAAGCAGTGTGTGACAATATGGCGCCGGCAAACCGCCTGGCTGCCTCCTCCGCCTCTCTGCGCTTTCCTCGCGCCTCCGAGTCGTTCTCTCGTCGAATTAATATCTTCGACATTGAATGAATATTTGCCACGCGTTATAAACGTAAATTATTATTATAGTGTGGTGCCGTCCCGGCTTGTTTGACTCGTCGCGAGCCGGCACGCCGCTACGTCGAGAAGGAGGGGAGGCCGCGTTGATTCCCGTCGGGGGTCTGACTTGTGCCGGTGCCGCCACCCCTCTCTCGCCAGGTGCTGCGTAACTTCGATACCATGATCAGCACCAACTGCACGCAGGAGCTGCTCAACTCGGGCGTGGACGTGCGAAAGTACACGCAGGTAAGGCGTCGCGGGCACGCGGGGGGGCGGCCCTCCTCACCGCGGCGACGCCGACCCCCGATCGGTTTCTAACAATAACGTAATAAACGTAATGAGGGTCAAGGTAGAAGCGTTCACGTCGCGATCCCTGTCAGGTAATACTTGGTGGTGCCTGCGAATTCTACCAAACACTTCGAAGCCGAGCTGAAAGACAACGATGTCCAGAAGCTGACCATCGTGCTTCGAAGAATCGCAAAGAAGAATAATAACGTAATGTGGGTTGGAGGTCGGCGACGTACGACACCCGTGTGCCATGAGTGGCGCACAGCATGACTGCTCTGCAAGTGTAAAAAAAGTTACGAGGTTTTATTTTTTCTGGCAATGGCACAAGTGTTAAGATCTTTTAAACAGCAAATGGACACCTTTTTACAAAGGGTCCAGTTTGCGACAAGACACACGTTCTTTTGGTAAAAACGTGCAAACAAAATCCTTTGATAATATATGCATCGTCGTTGAAACTCTGGCCCGCACCAGAGACAGCTTTCTTGTAGCCTCGTCTCAGTGTTAGCCAAGTGTTGCCAGAAGGCAAGCAATTTCAGACAATGCATTTTGTTGCCGAGAATTTGCTGCCAAGAATTTCCCAACCTCTGTGGTCTTCTGGCCATTGGGCCTTTTTGCCTACATTATCTGTGGTCTTCTGTTTGCTTCATTTTTGTACTTAATTTTTGTTGCTCTTGTAATATTCATGACCCGGGTTACTCTCGTAAATGGGCCTTCATCCTGGTCTCTTGAATACTCACCTATGGCTTAAACAAAATCAACTGAAGCGAGTTGATGGTCTCAGCCGGTCGTCAACTGCTATGTCCTCTCCCCCACCTGCCCATACTACCCTCTCTACACCCAACTCTCCCGACCCCCCCCCCACCACAATCCCGGCTTCGCCCCCTCGCCAGGTGCGCTCCGTTAGCCGCGGCACCCCGGGAGGGCCCCTGCAGGTCGCCGTGGCGACCAACGAGCCGGGCAAGGAGGAGCAGACGGAGGTGATGGTCGGCGTGGAGGCGCTGATCTGGGCCGTGGGCCGCGCGCCCAACACCGCCGGCCTGGGGCTCGAGAAAGTGGTGAGGACACGCGCCGGCCACAGCGCCACCGCCACATCGGCGTCGCCGCATCGCCCTGCTCCTTCTGAACACGGGATACGCGGCGCGGCACAGGGGCACGAAGGTGGCCGCGTCGACGGTGCGGCCTGGCCCCCCGCGGTGGCGCGTTCGCCGCCCGTTGCGGCAGTTCGCGGTTCGACTTCGGCAGGCCGCCCCGGTCGATACAGCGAGTGCGTCGAACGTTGGAATGCGCACCGTCTTGTTTCACGGTGGATGTTAAAGATCGCGTGACGTCGTTTGAAAATTTGACCAACGACGGCATTATGGTTCAAAATCTCCCCCACAAATAGTTAACCACAGTTGGGAAACGTTAACTGCAGTTGGGAAATGTTAACAATAACAACGACAATACATATGGATTCTCAGTCTCCGCTTAATCCTGGAGTGGGTCGCGGTGAGGCAGGGCCTATCCCGGCAGACACAGTGTGCGAGGCAGGGCTATTCCCAGAACGGGACGCCAGTCCATTGCAGGCCAATTAGCCAGCAGGCCATCTAGCCAGCAGACAAATTAACCTAGGCAGAACAACTCGGAGCATGTCTTTGGACTGTGGGAGAAAACTGGAGTGTCCGCCGAAAACCCACGCGGACACTGGTAAAACGCACAAACTCCAGAGAGAAAGGCACCCTGGGCAGGAACTGATACCCGGATCCTTCTTGCTGTGAGGCCGCAGCACTATCCGCTCTGCCGCCGTGCCGCCGCCAACAATAACACTAACCGTGACAAACCCCTCGCTCTCCGCCGCAGGGCGTCCAGACGGACGCGCAGGGCCACGTGACGGTGGACGGCTTCCAGAACACGAGCCGGCGCGGCGTGTACGCGCTGGGCGACGTGTGCGGCCGCGCGCTGCTCACGCCCGTCGCCATCATGGCCGGCCGGAAGCTTGCGGCGCGCCTGTTCGGCGGCGACGCCGGCGCCAAGATGGACTACGAGGACATCCCGTCGGTGGTGTTCAGCCACCCGCCCATCGGCGCCGTGGGCCTCACGCAGCGCGAGGCCGAGGAGCGCTTCGGGCCCGGCGCGGTGCGCGTCTACACGGCCGCCTTCACGCCCATGTACCACGCCGTGACCGAGCGCAAGGGCAAGTGCGTCATGAAGATGGTGTGCGCGCACGCCGAGGAGAGGGTGAGTGCGGCCGGGCACCTGAGTGTGTAAACATCGCCACTAGGGGGACAAAGGCGGCCGCGTGAGGTCCTGGCCTTCACCGGTGGTGCTTGCTAACGGCGCGTGGCCCGGCAATCACGGGGCTACACGGGGGATGTTGGGGATCAAGGTAGAAGCGTTCACGTCGCGATCCCTGACAAGTAATACTTTGTATTACCTGCAAATTCTACCAAACAATTCGAAGCCAAGGAGCTGAAAGACAACGATGTCCAGAAGCTCAACAGATGCCAGAAGCCCCTCAGTCTGGAGCAAGAAGAGAGGCCAATGCCCGCTACTTTTAAGGCCAGCACTGACTATTATATCTCTAAATGTTGAAGGGCTGTCTGCAACTAAAGAAGAACTTGTTGCAATGGGAAACTGTCATATCACCATCACGCTTCGAAGAATCGAATCGAATTCGAGAACGGCGGATGGTTTGTGTCGGCGCGCGCAGGTGGTGGGGATACACATGCAGGGCGCCGGCTGCGACGAGATGCTGCAGGGCTTTGCCGTCGCCGTCCGCTGCGGCGCCACCAAGGCCGACTTCGACCGCACGGTCGCCATCCACCCCACCTCCTCCGAGGAGCTCGTCACCCTGCGCTAGGCGCGCGCCGCGGAGCTCCGCCACGGGGACGCCACTCTACCGTGGAGACCGTCTCCGCCGTGCAGCTCCGCCGTGGAGGCGCAGCTGTCATGCCGCTCCAATGCGCTGGGAATGCTTCCTCACTCCACCGTGCTGCTCCGCGAAGACACTGTTCCATCGCTGGGCTCTGCGATGAGGCCACCACTTCACGGCGGAGCTCCGCGGTGGGGACGTGTTCTGTCGCGGAGTTCCGTGATGGGGCGCCCTGGCCGATAGCAAGAGTGAAACACTTGAAGTGATATTTTTTTTTAACACGGAGGCTTTCGTGACCAATGTTATCCATTGTATAGCTCTGGTTATGATTTAGGTCGTGTCGTAAACCCACCCCCACCCGACGCAGCCAATTAGTAAGGTTTGTCACGTGAACAGAACCTGCCAATTATTTACTACTTCAGCACACCGGTATGTTGGAGAGCGAACCCACAACATTTACGACGAAGGTACGTTCCGCTGATAGTTGCACTTTGTTCCTGATCTTCTTCTTTGCGATTCTTCGAAGCACGATGGTCAGCCTCTGGACATCGTTGTCTTTCAGCTCGGCCTCGAAGTGTTTGGTAGAATTCGCAGGCAATACCAAGTATTACCTGACAGGGATCGCGACGTGAACGCTTCTACCTTGACCCCCTTTGTTCCTGATGAAGCTCAGTGGCTTAGTGAGTGGGTGGTTAATAGAGTTGATGGTAATGGTGCACAGGAACCAACTTATGCTCGGAAGTCTATGATAAATGTTACCTTGAAGCACTTAGATTATAAGATGATTCCACCGGCTCTGAGAAGAAACGAGACGGTGCATTATCCTGACACTGAACCCAACTCCGTTCAAACCTCCCCACGCTCTCAATCAACGAACACTTTGCAAAATTAATAAGGTGGCAAACGTGGATTTGAGCCCATGACCTCACAACAGAAAGAAAGCACTGGCGCTCATACCACTGGGCCACAGAGATGTTCTGTGTGTGTAGCACCCAGAACTCGCTCATAAACTCTCAGATTTACATAGACATGTGTTGATTAGTGACCACTCCACAAAAAATAATATTCTCACGGGCCTGGATTTGAACCCATGATACTTATTTGGAAACCAGAGTGTTTATCCCACCAAGCTACGCAGCCACTCCATGGGCGTTGGGTTGGGAACTCTGAAATACTCTCTCCGGCAGTGGTGACATTGAAGGACACAGAACAGTCTAAAAAAAATACTCGAACCTGGCATTGAAGCAAACGTCCCAATCGGAAACCAAGGGGTTTAGCCCACCAAGCTACGCAGCCACTCCGTGGACTCTGGGTCGGGAACTCTGAAATACTCTCCTAGGCGTTGGTGACATTGGACAGTCTAAAATAAATAATCGGATGAACATGGATTTGAACCCAGGCTTCCCTGGCATCAGCCTAGGGGTTTGAGCCACAGGGCCATCGGGGCACTCTTTTGCTGCTGTGACTGAAACTCTCATAAACCCTACCTGGTGATGGTCTTGTTGAGAAAGATTTCTCTGAAGCCCAACTCCCCAGCCAGCCAGCCAGGAAAACTTGGTTTGTTATGTATATAACAGCAGGATCTACGCGATTGCTGGGTCGCGTTCCTCGTAAACACTGAATGGCAAATACACGCTGATTGCAACTATCGGCGAAACGTCGTACCTTCATTATAAATGTCGTGGGTTCGCTCTCCAACATAGCGGTGTGATGCTGAAGTCGTAAAGAAATAGCACGTTCTGTTCACGTGACAAACCTAACTATTATTATTTTTACGTGACCTAACCCATAAAAAGAGCTATACTGTGGATATATTTTTTTATAACGTTTAGTTTATAGTGGTTACAGTGGCACATGAATGAAAATTTCACTCAATACGAAATCACACCACACATATAAATGGCTCCTCTATACCTTGTGGCCTCCGTACATAAGCTTGTCTGTCAGCGCGCTGCTTCCTGCAAATCTTAAGCTCGGTTCAACAGAGAAGCAAAAATCACTTTAAAACCTTCATTCTGCTTGTGCGTCATCCGGGCTCCTCGGTGATGTCACCACGCGTGCTGCGAGTGGAACGTCTCCGACTCACCGACTAATCTCACGAGCACCGATCATTCAGGGTGGTCCGTGAAAATTATTTGTGAGCGTTTCGCCTCCCGAGTTGGAGGCATCCTCAGGCGTCTTGAGTTCCGAGTGTGGGTGAAGTCGAATTTGTTGTGCTATATATCCCGCGCTTGCGCGTGATTCCTGTCCCACGACACTTTCCTCCCAGGTCCCACCTCCCTCATTTAACACAACAAGTTCGACTTCACCCACACTCGGAAATCAGGTCGCCTGAGGATGCCTACCAATGCAGGGGGCGAAAAGTCGCGTACGAGAGGGAAAGAGCGCTCAGTGACACGGCTATCCCGAAAGAACAGCTTTGAAAGAGCAACCGTCACGCATCAAGCCGCGAAAACCTACATCAGCATACAGCCAGTCCCCGGGTTACGAACGCCCGACTTACGAACGCCCGTACTTACGTACCGACCTCCGTAAAGCCAATTATAAAAAAAAATCGAGTTACATACAATGGTTCGTACTAACGAAGGGGCGGACTGCTTTGCCCAAGGGACAACACCACGCCATCGTCGCTAAGACAAACATTTGACTAATTGACGCTCGATGTGCACCGTACGTAACTGTTCCGACTGACGTACAAATTCGACTTACAGACTTAAAAACGGAACTCGTTCGTAACCCGGGGACTACTTGCCTGTATTTGTAAACGGCTTCGCTCCCGGTTCCGGTTCGTTCGACGGGAACGGACGGCTCCGTCGCCCGTAACCGATCGCGGAACCCGACACCCTACCCGGGTTCATGACGGTGATCGATCGGCCGGGGTGGCTTGCGAATCGGCACACGCTGCGCGCCGGCGGTGCGTTACGGGGGCCGCGCAGGAGGCGACGCCGCCGTCACGTCGGCTATGCGCCATCACGATGTGCCCGGACTGAAGCCTGGTTTTGAATTATCTTTTTCTAATGCTTTCTAAGTTGAAGGTTGAAGCTTGAGAGTGTATGGCCGCATTTCTACGCGGGCCGCACCTGCCGTTATATGCCGTCCTGTAAAACCTTTAAACTCCACCTCAACCGAAACCTCTTCGCCCAAGTATATCAGCCGCGGAACCTGCGCGCGTTACAAATTGTACCGTAATTATTATTATTATTATCTGTAATCTGCGATTTCACCCGTTCGCTGAAGCTGTCGCGGGTAACAACTGCGATCACGACCAAGGCGCCGCGTGAGAGAAACTCCCGCCGCGCTTAAAAGCTGCGACACATTCACTGCTCGAGTGAACCGGTGTCGAATGAAGGAGCGATCTCGGACGTAGCTCTGTGATATCTGCTTCCGCGCCACGTTCTCGAACACGAAGCTGTTGCGCCGTCCCTGCGGGAGACGCGATTTGGATTCTGTCGCCGTGGCGCAAGTGAGATTCTACTGTGTGGAGAAAATTACCAAAGTAAAGTTTTGACGCAACTCCTGATGTCGTCCGCGTGTTTCCGATGAGCGCACGGCAATCGGGCCGACCGTGTTTTCTGGATTCTAAGACCCACGACGTTTCCCTGTATTTCAAAGCAAGCGTTTAAACTATATATATCGTTGTAAAATATACGAGGTTTAACCCTTTCCGGCAATGAGAAAAAGTGTTAAGATCTTAACAACACCTTTTAACAAAGGTTCCAATTTGCAAGCAGCCACACATACTTATGGCGAAAAACATGCAACGAAATTTGCTAAGATAATAATGCATTGTCCTTAAAACTTATTGGCCAATCACCAGACAGCTTTTTTAGGAGGTCCAGTGGTGTATATATATCGTTGCTGCTGCCTAGATTAATTGGCCTGATACATTTTACCCATGGTGCCCTGCGGTGGAATGGCCTCCCATCCCCGGCATAGCCCTGCCTCGCGCCCTGTGTCTGCCGAGATAGGCTCCGCCTGCTCCCGCGACCCTTTTCATCAAAGTTTCTCAACCTTTCGCAAGTCAAGGCCCACTTGGTCTGGTCTTCACGGACCAGTAGGTGGCACTCGCGGCCCACTGATGGGTTGAGAATGGCGGCTCTGCATGATCAAGCTGGTTACTGATGACACAGGTCACGGGTTTTTAGGTGCGCCTTATAATCAGGAGAACACGGATTGATCAGCGGAAGCGGGTAATTAATTTGTGTGAACGCGTGAATTAAGCCACCACGGGGAATTAAAACGAAAAACAAGGACACTTGAATGTTTGTGTCCAAGAGTTGACGGGATAGAATTGTGCCCTGCGTTGGTGTGTCATGTGTGTTAGTGTTACACGTGTGATGGCTTAAATAGGTGCTCGCTAACAGCACTCTGTGCTTCCCCACCGTGCATGCCTGTGTGCACGTGGTTAGTGTAGGCGTGGTGCTGGTCACCCACCCCTTCGTGTGCCGTGTAGACCTTCATAGGTGCTCGCTAACAGCACTTGTCCCTACAGTCTGATAAGGCTATATAGGGGGTCTTTGTGTATACGTGTGTTAGGATGGTGTGTGCTCGCTAACGGCACTTGACCCTACAGTCTGGTAAGGCTATACGGGGGAACTTTGTCTTTTTTCACGTGTATAAGTGTACATGCGTGTCAGTGTACACGTGCGTGGATACATACAGGACGTCATATCTCAGTATTTTCCAGGTCGCTGGTAGACCAGTGAATGCAGAACATGACTAGTGACCACAGCCACAGCGACAGGTATACTTGACGTGGTGTGCCGATACAGACATCTTTTCTCGGTCGCCGACCCGCACAGACCCAACTCAAGTGAATCCCTGTATCTACGTACAAGTGGAAACTACGTAGTGTGTAGAATATATAAGGTTTCACCCTTTCTGGCAATGAGAGACGTGTTAAGATCTTAAAACACCAAATGGACACCTTTTTGCAAAGGTTCCAGTTTGCAAGCAGCCACACTACATGCTTGTGGCAAAAACATGCAAACGAATGCTATGATAATCTATGCATTGTCCTTCAACCTGATTGGCCCAACACGAGAGACAGCTTGCGTTAGAGCCTAGGTCTCAGTGCTTAGCCAAGTGTTGCCAAAGGGCAAGCAGTTGTCAGACAATACAAGTATCAATGAATTAGTAACAAAAGGTGTCAATTTGGTGTTTTCAGATCTTAACACGTCTCTCATTGCCAGAAAGGGTGAAACCTTATATATTCTACATTATTTGTATACTGGCAAAAAAGGTGCCCAGAGCCTACGTAGAGTGTGTGTGTGCCTACGTCTGAGTTTCGACCTTCATAGGTGCTCGCTAACGGCACTTGCCCCAACAGTCTGTTAAGGCTACACGGGGGATCTTTGTCTTTGTTTACACGTGTGTGTGTGTGTGCACATGGTGTGTGTGTGTGTGTGTGCGTCTTCAGAACGCCGTGCTTGCAGTCTCCACTGAGCTGATGTTTTCTCCTTCCTCTTCGTTCTCCAGTGTCGGGTTCTCAAAAGCCTTGTGCTGCCGGACACTGCGAACACACACACACGTGTTAGTTATCGGACACCTATTTAAGGTCATCGTGGCACACAAATACAGGCAGTCCCCCGGGTTTAGAACGAATTCCGTTTTTAATTCATAATCATAATAATAATTTTACATTTATAACGCGCGCATATTCATTCGCTGTCGAAGGTACTCATTCGACGAGAGAACGACTCAGAGGCGCGAGGAAAGCGCAGAGAGGCAGAGGAGGCAGCCAGGCGGTTTGCCGGCGCCATATTGCCACACACTGCTTCCTATGTATTATAATGTTATCGGCCAAATAATTCATTTAAGTCTGTCTGTAAGTCGAATTTGTCTGTAAGTCGGAACAGTTACGTACGGCTCACATCTAGCGTCAATTAGTCAAATGTTTCTCTTAGTATATAGTATATATTTGACCTAAAGCATCTTAAATATAATAATACAAGGAATAATAATAAACCGCTGAAAAGGCGCAGTGTTTTGAGTGTCGCGCAAAGTAGTCCGCCCGTTCCTTAGTACGAACCATTGTATGTAACTCGATGTTTTAAAATAATAGGCTTTACGTAGGTCAGCTTTAGGTGGCACAATGGTGTAGCAGTAGGGAGACGCGCTGCTGCCTCACAGCAAGAAAACCCGTGTTTGATTCCCGGATCGGGTGCCGCCTTTCTTTGTGGAGTTTGCATGTTCTCCCTGTGTCTGCGTGGATTTTCATCGGGTACTCCAATTTCCTCCCACAGTCCAAAGACACGCTGCTGCCCAGGTTAATTGGGCTAGTGAGTAAATTGCCCCAGGTGCCCTGCGATGGACTGGCGTCCCATCCTCGGTATCCCCCTGGCTTGCCTGTCTGCCGGGATAGGTTCCGGCACACCGCGATCCTCTGTGAGGTAAAGTGGGCACCGATAATGAACGAATGGAAAATTTCCAGAGTGCCGCTAATGATTGCTTCGCGTTACCAATTATTGACCGTTAATCCCAACCCACACACGATCATTCATTTGCCGACTGTGCCCTCCGTAGTAATCCTGGGTTAAACATCAGCCAGTTGAGAGGCTGAGATTTCTACCAAACACTTCGAGGCCGAGCTGAAAGACAACGATGTCCAGAAGCTGACCATCGTGCTTCGGAGAATCGCAAAGAAAGAAGAAGACCTCTTAGCCCTACTGCTGTACTGCACTGAAAGGGGGACAGTGCTATCTGTGGAGCGTATTTCTCTGCAATAAATGAGGCCAGGGGCGGTGAGTAGCGTTGCTGCCTCACAGCAAGAAGGTTCCGGGTTCGAATCCCAGCTGAGATGCCTTTCTGTGTGTAGCTTGCATATTCTCCCTGTTTCCGCTTGGGTTTTTCGCCAGGCACTCTGGTTTCCTCCCACAGTCCAAAGACATGCTGCTACATAGGTTAATTGGCACACTGACTAAATTGCCCCTGTTGCCCTGTGATGGACTGGCGTCCCGTACTGGGTATAGCCCTGCCTTGCGCCCTGTGTCTCCTGGGATAGGCTCCAGCTCACCGCGACCCTGCACAGGCTTAAGCGGTTTCTGACAATGAATGAATGAAGGATGAGCAATCAGGCCAACCCAGCGGAATTTGGGTGAGAGGGACACAGTCTGCTTGGTGAGTCTCAGAGACGTTGAACCCGGTTCAGATTTCCGCTGGTAAACAAGAGCTCAATCGCCAACGGAGACAAGCGTGATTTTCTGCTGCGTTACCGCGTTCAAACCGACCCTCGTCTGTTATCCATCTGCTTCACTACGGCGGCGTCTAATAACACAGACAGTCTCCGGGTTACGAACGCCCGACTTACGAACGCCCGTACTTACGTACCGACCTCCGTAAAACCTATTATTTAAAAACATCGAGTTACATACAATGGTTCGTACTAATGAACGGGCGGACTACTTTGCGCGACGCTCGAAACACGGCGAGTTTTCAGCGGTTTATTATTATTACCGTATTATTATATTTAGATGTTTTAGGTAAAATATATACTATACACTAAAACAAACACTTGACGAACTGACGCTAGATGTGAACCGTACGTAACTGTTCCGACTTGCCCACAAATTCGACTCACAGACTTAAAAACGGAACTCGTTCGTAACCCGGGTGACTGCCTGTATCGCAACTCAGCCCCAGCTGCAATCTTGCTGCTGTCGTATCGCTGGTGCGGATCCCAGCCGCTGCCTCCCTGCTGCACCAGAGAGAACTCGCGGAAGCACCGGTCGGGTTGGTGACTGACGATCCAGCACCACTCACCGATTCACTCAACAGTCGCTCGCTGGCGGTCAGTCGCCTGCTCAACGCCCATTCATTCATTATCGGTACCCGCTTAGTCCTGCAGAGGTGTCGCGCTGAGTCGGATCCTATCCCGGCAAACACAGGGCGCAAGGCAGGGCTGTACCCAGGATTGGATGGTAGTCTATCAGACGGTATCAGGGGCAATTTAATCAGCAGGTCAATTAACCTCGTCCGCAGCAACAGCAGTAGCAGCGTGTCTTTGGACCGTGGGGGGAAACCGGATTGTGTTAGGAAACTGCAGCGGTCTTACCTGGAGACTTGGTAGCCAGGATGAGACCACTATGCTTGAGCAGCTTGGTTTCATTACAGCTAATGTTACGCGAGTCTGCGGGCCTCCGTGCAGGTCTTTGGGGTCTCTATGTGAGTCCGTGGGCCTATATGTAAGTCTGTGGGTTTCTACGTGAGCCTATGGGTTTATTTGTCAGTCTCTCGGGCCTCTATGATCGGGCGCCTTTCTGTGTGGAGTTTGTGTGTTCTCCCTCTGTTCTGCATGGGTTTCCTCCGGGTTTTCCGGTTTCCTGCCACTACTTAAAAAACACTCATTAATTATTTGGCCGATAACATCATAATATATAGGAAGCAGTGTGTGGCAATATGGCGCCGGCAAAACCGCCTGGTTGCCTCCTCCGCCTCTCTGCGCTTTCCTCGCGCCTCTTGAGTGGTTCTCTCGTCGAATGAGTACCTTCGACAGTGAATGAATATGTGTGCGTTATAAATGTAAAATTATTATAATTATTATTATGCAAGTCTGTGGGTTTCCCTGCAATCCTGTGGGTTTCTCCGTGCGCTATGCGGGTCACTCACTCGTTGCGGCTGCTGTTGTGATCCGCGTGCCGCTGTCCCGTTTCGTCCACCACCGCGTCCACCGCCAGGTTCACCGGCACGTCGGCGTACACGTCCTCCCTGGGGCCGCGCGGCGGGGTCAACCGCCGACACGGGGGCGCAACACCGGTGGTCAGCGGTGCTTTCACGGCATTCGACGCAGATCACACGCGGGTCTAGTACGTGTGATCACTAGGCGCGTCGCAGCCGCGGGTGTTGCGACACCCGCACTTTCACAGAAACATGATTCCACCCTCCCCCCCACTTTTTCCTGCAACACCCGCGGCTGCGACGCGCCTGGTGATCGCTAAGCTTGATTTGTGTTTCTAAAGGTTACATTTGTAGCGCTATTCCCTCTTAAAGTTGAATATGTTACCTTTAACATGCTTTCGTTTTTTTCACTATCGGAATGCACAACCTTAATCTTCGCATGAAGGAGGTGGCGATGAACGCCACCTCCTTCATGGACGTCAACCCCCGGCCCAACGACTGAAGTCAACAAGAAGCTTCCTCAGCCATGTGCAGCCCCTAATAACATCTCGAGGGGAAACCAGACTCCAGCTCTGGACGGAAAAGCTTGAGAGTGACCCTCCTCCAACTGGCATGGGAATCCCACCTGCTGAAGACTTCC
>JAZEWU010000001.1:673441-685641 GCA_036362915.1 Geotria australis
GGAGGCGCGCGGTGAGCCGCGGTGATTTGGGGGCCGCAAATCGCTCTATGCAGGGTCTCACCACAACCGCCACCACCTCCACCACCACCACCACAGCCATGATCGCCGTGACCACCGTCGCCGCCGCCAGACCTACCCAGCGGAAGTCTTTGCCGTCGAATTTGCGAGCGTTGGTGAAGAGCACGGTGCGCGCCGGCATGTTGATGCCCATCGCGAACGTCTCGGTGGCAAACAGCGCCTGCTCGCACGTACACCCAACGCACACGCACGTACGTACACACAATGGACACGCACAGGCAGCGTGTCATCACGGCACTCCAAGTGACGATAACAAATACAGCCACCATGCCCGAGCGCTCACCCGGTTAAGCAAAACCAACCTGAATTCACTCCCACTTAATAATAATAATACATTTTACATTTATAACGCGCACATATTCATTCAATGTCAAAGATATTCATTCGACGAGAGAACAACTCAGAGGCACGAGGAAAGTGCAGAGAGGCGGAGGAGGCAGCCAGGCGGTTTTGCCGGCGCCATATTGCCACACACTGCTTCCTGTATATTATGTTACGGGCCAAATAACTAACGTGTATTTTTTTTGTGGGAGGGAGGAAGAAACCGGAGAACCCGGAGTCAACCCACGCAGAACAGGGGGAGAACACACAAACTCCACAAAGAAAGGCGCAGAAGGCGGGAATCGAACCGCCTCGGGCAAGACCATTCTTTCTGTGAGGCGCGGATGTTACCACTGCGCCACCCTGCCAGGTCAACCATTCGCCCACTCACCCACCATCTCACCAATTCACCCACCCACCCATTCACCACCCACCCCCTCCCCACCATGTCAGTATTGCGACCGAGGCTTGTGCTGGTTCCCAGGTTCTCCCGCCGGCTACCCCGCCGCCTCGGCGCGGCCATGCCGCGTCTCACCTTGATGAGGCCCTCTGAGAAGAGGATCTCGATGGTCTCCTTGAGGATAGGCAGGAGGCCCCCGTGGTGGATGCCGATTCCCCTCCTGAGCAAGGGCAGCACGTGCTCCACCTGCAGCGGTGGCCGGAAACAAAGACAAAGATCCCCCGTATATCCTTAACAGACTGTTGGGGCAAGTGTCGTTAGCGAGCACCTATGAAGGTCGACACGGCACACACAGAGGGGGTGGGTGACCAGGACCACGCCCGGCCGCCTTTGTCTCCCTAGTGGGGATCTTTACACACCCCACCAGGTACTCATTTGAGGATGAGTCGACCTAGGGGAGGCCCAGGACCGGTTCAGAAAATCCTCAGTGGTGTTGGCCGTGAGCAGGATTAGAACTCGGGTCGCCAGGTTTGTAGCCCGGTGCGCTAACCACTGAGCTCCCTCCACACGCACACGCGCCCACATGCACAAGCTTCGACAACAACACCAACCGCCGTTCGCCACTAAGTGTCATTAACGTCACCACGGCGCCTGTATCAGACCAGGTGCACCTTGAGGCCACGCGAAGTGTCGAACGGTCGTTGACAGGAGGTCACGGGACAGAGCCAGGTATCACGGGTTGACTGACTGAGATGACTGGCTGAGGCACCACCTCTGCTCCCTACCGTGCCAAGCATGCACGCACAACAACACCAACCGCCGTTCGCCACTAAGTGTCGTTGACGTCACCACTTCGCCTGTGTTAGGCCAGGTGCACCTTGAGGCCGCACAGTGTCAAAGACTCGCTGACAGGAGGTCACGGGACAGACCCAGGTGCACGCACACACACGCACGCACTCACAGGATTATCACGTGTGCAAGCCTTTGCGACCAGGAGTCACGTAAAGAGCTTGCAAGCGCACTAGGTATTATTCTGCTGTAATAGTAATAATAATAAACATCTCTCTCTCGAGGCCAGCACAGGACACGCCGGTGGCGACACTACTGTGCCTCTCGGCTGGGAATGTCTGGGAATCCCCCAGGAGGAGCTGGAGTCTGCCTCCAGCTAAAGGGAGGTTTGGACACCCCTGCTCGGCATCCTCACACTCCCGCTTTTACGTCGCTCTCTCGTTTTTGCTCTCCCGCTCTCTGTCCCGCTGCACCCTCGCTCGCTCGCTAGTGTGCTCGGTCACCTGCGGCAGTTTCTTGTCCTCGTCGGAGAGGCAGTCGATGGCGTTGCTGAACACCTCCTCCACCAGCTTCTTCTCGTTGTCTGCGTCGACACGGCGAGGGGTGGCGGTTTAATTTATTCTTGTGCGGTAATTATTGGTCTCGCGTTAAGCCGGTTTCACGTTACAATACGCATTCTGCAGCAGATTACTATTGTAAAGCGAGGGACCGCTGTTGACATGCCCTTCTCTGCGCGGCCCTTGTGCAGCGCTTTGTGACCCTCGGGTGAAAGGCGCTATATAAAACGCTATTATTATTATTACATAGAGACTCATAGACGTACATAGAGACGCATAGAGATACATACAGACACATCAATGTACAGTATAATTGGTCTCACTTTACGATGGTTTCACATTACAATACGTGTTCCACAACGGATTACAATAGTAAAGCGAGGGACCACTGTATATAGAGACTCATAAAGATACATAGAGACACATAGAGCTACACAGAGACACATCAAACAATGTACAGTATTATTGGTCTCACTTGATGAGACAGATGATGTTTATTATTACAGCAGAAAAATATACAGTGAGCTTGCAAGCTCTTTACGGGACTCCTGCGACACAACAAAAATTAAAATATATACAAGAGCTGGAATCTGTTGCTGAGGAAAGGGATGTCTGGTCCACTCTCCTTGGACTGCTGCCGCCGCGACCCTCACCACAACAAGCGGTTTAGAAAATGGATGGATAAATAACCAATTATTTTTTGAAATCAACCAAAAAAAAAAAGTTTAGACATAGCATTGCACACATTATCATACGTGTTCCGCAGCAGACCACCATGGTGAAGCGAGGGGCCGCTGTGCGTACACGAGGCGAGGTCTCCCACCTGTGTTGAAGTCGAGCTTGGCCATCTGCATGGCGTAGGCCTCGCAGTCCTTCTTGCTGAAGCTGAAGATGATCACCGGCTGGAAGTTCCGCTCCATGATCATCTTGACGATCTTGAACACGTTGGACGGGCCTGCTCGCTCGCGCCATCGACGAGGTGGGGGTGAGGGGTGGCGGGGACGGTGTGGTGAGTGAGGAGAGTGTGGTAAGGAGAGCGTGGCGAGGTGTGTGTGGCGAGGACAGTGTGGCGAGGAGCCGGGGGAGGCACTCACCCTTGGTGCCGCCCTTCCTCCCCTTCTGGTCGCCCTTGCCCAGGTCGCCCACGTCACGCAGGACCTGCATGGCCGCGCTGAAGTTGTCCTCGCGGAAATCACCCTGCAGGGACGGGAGGCGAGACGTCGACGCGGGAGGCGCAGAGACGCGGGTCAGAGTGGATTATTCTCACCCGTGCGAGCGCCGAGCCGCCGGTGGAAGTCCCGCGTTCCTGTGGCAGGGGCGAGTCTATCCGTAGGACGACTCCCGAGTTGTGAGCAGCTGACGCCTGTGTTGTTGTTGCTGTTGTTGCCGGTGTAAATGGGTTGACCCCAAGGGAACGCTTCGCGAATTTGCGTGTCATCCTTGCGCAGGGGCCATGCTAATATTCTCTGTATTGTTCCAATTTTAGTATATGTACTGCCAGAGCAAGCAAGGGAGACGTACCAGGAGAGCTAGACTCCAGATGACATAGCTCTGGGGTTCATTGGAACACGCAAACCCCTCCACCACGATACGGCTATGATATTAATTTCTATTCGTATGTAGCGGGTTTTCACCGAGTACTCCCGTTTCCACCCCCGTGCATCTGGGATCCAAGACCCCCGCAAATCCGGATGCGGCGTCACCACGACGGAGACACAATAATAACAGTAAATGCTATTTATAACGCGCACATATGCATTCAATTTTGAAGGTATTAATTCAAAGAGAGAACGACTCAGAGGAAACCGCAGAGAGGCGGAGGAGGCAGCCAGGCGGTTTGCTGGTACCAACATTTTCCCACGCACTGCTATATATTACATGGTTGTCGGCCAACCTTATTAATGAGTGGTTTTTTTTTAGTCGTGGGAGGAAACCGGAGCACCCGAAGGAAACCCACGCAGAACAGGGTGAGAGAGAACAACACACAAGCTCCGCGCGGAAAGTCGCCCGAGGCGGGAATCAAACCGCCTCGGGTAGGACCTTCTTTCCGTGAGGCGCGGATGTTGCCGCTGCGCCACCCTGCGCCACGCAAGGCCCCGTCCCGCGCGCGGCTCACTCACGTTCTCGTCCACGACGAGGTGCAGGCCGTCGCCTCCCGACGGGAAGATGTAGTGCTGCAGCGGCGTGGGCCGGTAATCCGTGTACACCACGTGACACGGCTACGCGGGGACGGGGGGGGGGAGAGACACACAAACGCGGAGGTGGAGGAGACGGAGAGAGGAAGGCCGAGGGAGCAGTCGAGGGTGCGCGGTGCGCGCGGCTCACCTGAACGTGCAGGTGACAGATCCACTCGGCGAACTGCCGCGCGTTGGGGATGGTGGCCGACAGGAACACGTAGTGGACGTTGTTGGGCAGCAGGATGATGGTCTCCTCCCACACGACGCCGCGCTCTGCGCGAACGCAAACACCAGCCCCGCCTCATTATCGCCGCGGTCCCTCAATTTAAGACGTTCATCCGTTCCGGAACACGTGTCGTGATTTGAAACCGTCGTAAAGTGAGACCAGTTACACTGTACATTGTTTTACGGTAATTCGTTCAAAGACCTTGGAAGCGCCGCTATTGGCTGAGAAGCTACCCAAGTGGCATGCGTTTGCCACTTGGGTAGCTTCTCAGCCATCGTAAAGCAAGGGACCACTGTACTGGCCGTTACTGGGGCCTGAAGCCGCCTAGGCCAGACCTGTGCTAACCGCTAGATGGCAATGATGCAATCAGCTCCGAGCCGAGAGAACAGCCTACAGCTGATTGGCACAATCCTCTGCAGAGATGTAACGTGACACGCCAAGCCAATAGGAACACTTGGCGAATGTGAAATGACACCACAACTGTACCGTTATGTACAAATTATAATCTACGATTCATAACGCGCCACCACGCAAATCCGTTCATACTTACATAGAGAGAGGAGAATGATTCCGAGATGCAAAGAACCGCAGAAAGGCGGGGGAGGATGAAGGCAGCCACGTAGTAAGCCAGCTCCAACATTTGCCAGACGCTGTGGCCTGTATATATTATCGGCTAAATAGCGAGCGGTTGTTTATCTATGGAAGGAAACCGGTGTACTCGGAAAAAAAACTCACAGAAACAGGGAGAGAACACACAGACTCCACACAGAAAGGCGGCACCCGAGTGTGGGAATCGAAGCGCTCGGGCAGGAACTTCCTACGCATGTTTGTCGTGTCGCAGGAGTCCCGTAAAGAGCTTGCAAGTTCACTGGATATTTTTCTGCTGTAATAATAAACATCTATCTAGCTATCCTTCCGTGCGCTCGAGGCCACTGGGCGAGTGGGCCGGCGGCCGTTACCTGCGTCCCTCATGTAGTGGATTTCGTCAAAGATGACCCAGGCCACCTCTCGCATGACCTCCGACCCCCTGTAGAGCATGCTTCGCAGAATCTGCGGAGGGAAGAAGAGAGGAGGGGTGGAGGGGAGCAACGCGTCACGTGACGTCGCCAACGGGGCTCCGGTCCGTCCACACGGCCTCCGCGAGTCTCAGGGCCCCTTCTCAAGAGGGTCCACACTTGAGATGACTGGCCGATATTGATTGTTACCATTACTGGGGAGACTGGAGCACCCGAGGAAAAGCCATGGGGTTAGCCCTTGGGTCGGGTCTGGGTTAAAGTTCAAAGGTTAGGGTTAGTGTTGAGCCCTGGATGAGATAACATCAGGATCAAGGTGAGCGTTATTTCAAGCGTTAGTGCTGGCGCCAGTGTTAGAGATGAAGCACGTGTAAGGCTCAGGTCGAGGGCTATGTGAGGACAAGGCACCGCTCACCAACCTCGGTGTTCGTTATGAGACAGGAAGCTGTGGGGTCAGGGTTAGGCTCAAGGCTAAGAAAAGGACTCGGGTTAGAGCTAGGGTTAGTATCAGAGCCAGGCTCAGGCCTAGCAGGTATACAGTTAGGGTCAGGCCTAGCGAAGAAGGCTATGCCTAGGGTCAGGCCGAGTGAGTGTGCTTGTGTCTACAATTAGAGTCAGGGTCAGTGCTAGGCTCAGGCCTAGCAAGTGTGGCTATGTCGAGGGTCAGGCCTAGTGAGTGTCGTTGTGTCTAGAATTAGAGTTAGGGTCAGTGCTAGGCTCAGGCCTAGCAAGCGTGGCTATGTCTAGGGTCAGGCCTAGTGAGTGTGCTTGCGTCCAGGATTAGGGTTAGGGTCAGTGCCAGGCTACGTCTAATCACTATCGTCCACGTCTGCTCACATCGGTGGTCGCAACAAAACCACGGGCGGTGGCGGCACCGGGGCGAGGCTCGGGGCCGGGGTCAAGGGGCGCCGCCGCGGCTCGGGGCGACCGCTCACCTCGGTCGTCATGACGAGGCAGGAGGCCGTGGGGTTGATGGTGACGTCGCCGGTCATGAGGCCCACGTCGCGGAACTCCTCCGACATCTCGCGGTATTTCTGGTTGCTCAGCGCCTTGATGGGGCTCGTGAAGATCACGCGCTGCTTCTCCCGCAGCGCCAGCGCGATCGCGTACCTGCGCCGGCGGCGGCGGCGGCAGGAGGCGGGGGAGGGGTTAGGGTTAATTAGCCTGCTGAATAAATTGCCCCCCGTGCCCGGTGATGGACTGGCAGTCCCAGACATGGTATAATAATAATTTTACATTTATAACGCGCACATATTCATTCAATGTCGAAGATATTCATTCGAAGAGAGAAGGACTCAGAGGCGTGAGGAAAATGCAGAGAGCCGGAGGAGGCAGCCAGGCGGTTTGCCGGCGCCATATTGCCACACACTGCTTCCTCAGCCATGTGCAGCCCCTAACAACATCTCGAGGGGAAACCAGACTCCAGCTCTGGACGGAAAAGCTTGAGAGTGACCCTCCTGCAACTGGCATGGGAATCCCACCTGCTGAAGACTTCCCTCCTGGCTCAGATGCACCATGGATTCAGTGGAAGACACTCAACCGCCTGAGAACTAGAACGGGACGATCAAAAGATGCTTTGGTCAGATGGGGCTACAAGACCGGCCCAACCACCTGTGAATGTGGAGAAGCAGACCATACTATGGAACACTGCCTTGTCTGTGCTCTACTACCCAACCTCTGCAGCTCAAAAGACCTTGCGGAGTTCAATGAAAATGCAAGGGGCTGTGTAAGAAAATGGGAAACTGTAATTTAACATCGCGCTTCGAAGAATCGCAAAGAAGAAGATTATGATGTTATCTGCAAACTAATTAATGTTTTTTTTTATTGTGGGAGGAAACCAGAGAACCCGGAGGAAACCCACACGGTATGGCCCTGCCTCGTGCCCTGTGTCTGCCGGGATAAGCTCCGGCTCACTGCAACCCTGTAAAGGATCAAGCGGTTTCTGACAATGGATGGATGGATGGCTACATCCATCTTATGTGCAATGCTGTGTATAAATGTTTATGCTATGTTTTTCGTCGTGTTAATTTGTGACTTTTTATATTTGTTATTATTTTCATCAATTTGCGTGTTTGTCGTGTCGCAGAAATCCCGCAACGAGCTTTGCAAACTCACTGGGTATTTTCTGACAGAATAATAAACATCCATCTACCTGCCTGTTCGTTTGTCCTGTATCCCTCGGAACCAGCATCCGAGACGAACAACGCGAAATAGTGAAAATAATCACGAGAGCGAACAAATACCGCACGGTGGGCAGTGGTGCGTCAAAAGTGGCAAAGCATGATTCTGTGCGGCGCGCGGGCCAATGGGGAGCAGCGGCAGTGTGTTACAAGCGGTAAACGATGATTGTGTGAGCGGTGTGCAGGTGTGCATGGTCTGCGGGGGGTGGAGGTATGCGCGGTGTGGAAGTGTGTACGCGGTGTGGCGGTGTGCGGGGAGCGGTGGCGGCGTTGCCGGGGTCACGTACTCGGCGCACACCGTCTTGCCGGCCGACGTGTGCGCCGACACGAGCACCGACTGGCCGTTGTCCAGACAGGCGATGGCCTCGCGCTGGAAAGGGTCCAGGGTGAACGGGTACTCCTGCACGCGGGAACACGGGGCAGGAGCGCGGGACGGGAACACGAGGGGCGAGGCGGCGAAACGAGTAAACAAGCCGCCGTGAAATCCGACACGGCGCGCGGAAGGAGAGTCGCATCGCCCGCAGAATTGGAACATTTGGATCAGTTGGAACATTTCAAACACAAACCAGGAGGCCTCACCTTAGCGGGAGGACCGACGCGCGGCTGCAGCGGCTTGTACTCCTCGCTCGATGGAAGAGCCACCTGCGTCAGACGGCGCGAGGGAACGAGACGACGCGTTACAGACCATCTTCAAATCTCGTCTCAAGACTCACTGTTCCGTAAAGCTTTCAAGTCCTCCGGCTAGGACTACTGATGCGGCTCAATGCTGTCGTGCCAGGATGTTGGCTCTCTTCCTACCTGCGCCTTCACGGGAACATTTATTCCTTCCTCTGGCTTGGACTGTTGGTGCGGGTCAGTGGTGCCGTGCCGAGATGTTGGCTCTCTCTCTCTCTTTCGATCTGTGTCTGCTCGGGTACATCTGTTCCCTCCTTGCTTGTTGTAGGATTAATATTATTTATTTATGCTGTCTTTAAGTCCTATTATTTATCGCTATTGCTTGACTCTCGGTTAATCTGTCTTGATATTATTTACATGCCGTTCTATCCACAGCCTTGTGCAGCGCTTTGTGACCCTCGGGTGAAAGGCGCTCTATAAATGCTATTATTACGTGTATTATTACAGGCAGTCCGCGGGTTACGAACGAGTTCCGTTCTTAAGTCTGTCTCTAAGTCGAATTTGCATGTAAGTTGGAACAGTTACGTACGGCTCATATCTAGCATCAATATATCAAATGAGTCTCTTAGTATATAGTATATATTTTACCTAAAACATCTTGTTCTCCCTTGGGCCGACGAACCGCTGAAAATGGGCAGTGTTTTGAGCATCGCACAAAGTAGTCAGCCCATTCG
Organism: Geotria australis; assembly: GCA_036362915.1. NCBI lineage: Eukaryota > Metazoa > Chordata > Hyperoartia > Petromyzontiformes > Geotriidae > Geotria > Geotria australis. The sequence continues at coordinate 682,532 of JAZEWU010000001.1, forward strand.
TTAGCACGAACCGTTGTATGTAACCCGATTGTTTTTAATAATAGGATTTTCGGAGGTCGGTACGTAAGTACGGACGTTCGTAAGTCGGGCGTTCGTAACCCGGGGACTTCCTGTACAGGAGATAATACCCAGTGAGCATGCAAGCTCTTTACAGGATTACCGCGACACAACAAACACGACAATTGACGACGACAAAAAAGATGAACGCGTCAAATGCCCTCCGTTAACCCGCTGATGAAAGGCCGTGAGATGTCAACAGTTCTTATTCGGTGGCCCGGGATCCTCTGCTATAGGTCACAGTCTGACCTTGCGTGGTGTGTGACCCATTTCTGAACTTACACCCCCTGTTCCACCGTTTCCCTTCCTGTGCCTTATGTTAGTTTTATACGCTCTCACGTGGGAAGGCAGGCAGACTGGCACTAACAATTACCCAAGCTCCGTGGCCCTACAGTAGGATGTTTGGCCAGCTCTGTTATCGAGCGTTCATTACGAGCGCGTTAGAGTGACTGAGGCTAGAGGTTTCTCCTTTAAGGAGTGATCAAAATGCGTTTAGCACAAGTTAAAGAAACAGTTACGCATCATTCCAGCAGACAGCTTCTGAACAATTCGGCCTCAGCGCAGCAGATCAAACCGTCCGACAGTACTTCAGCGGTTCTCGAGCGCGATCGTTACAGCGACGTGGGTACAAAGCAAGACGATTGGCTATCGTAACCGCGGCACCGGCCCAGTTGCCAGGACAGCGCGACGCGCCCGCGAGCCACGCACCTCGTGCACGCAGCCCTCCAGCGTCTCCACCGGCATCGTCTTCACCTTCGGCATGAGGTCCGAAAAGCTGCGGAACAGGGGGTCAAACGTTCAGACGTGTCCCGTTAACAAGAGACGAGAGTTTTGGGAGACCGGAGAAAGGTTCCGTCGTGTGTTAGCGGCCGACGCCGGTCACCGAGATAACAGCGGCAAAACAAATAAATCCGGTGAAGCGAAAAAGAAGGGCGGCACGGTGGCGCAGCGGTGAGTCATTCGCTCGCCTCTGAGTCATTCTCTCGTCGAATGAATATCTTCGACATTGAATATGTGCGCGTTATAAATGTAAATTATTATTATTATTAGATCGCTCTACACGGCTGTCCCAAAAGAGCAGCTCTGTAGAGCAACCGTCAATCATGTACATATCTAAAACCAAGCCCGGGAGGCACTCACTTGCACTCCTCGGAGACCTTGATCTTCTTTCCGAGCGGGGCGTTGTCCACCACCATGGGCTCGTCCTCTGCCCCCCGCTTCCCTCTCTCCGCGGCCGCTCCACCGCCGCTCGCCCCGGGTCTGGAACCGCGCCCGTTCCTCCTGCGGGAGAAACACGGCGAGGGGTTGGTGGATCGCTGAGTGATCCGTACCGGTACAGGGTCGCGGTGAGCCAGAGCCTATCCCAGCAGACACAGACGCCAAGCCATAAAGGCGCTCTATAAATGCTATTATTATTATTATCACAGGGCACCGGCGGCAAATTAGTCAGCAGGCCAATTCACTTATGGAGCAGCATGTCTTTGGACTGTGGGAGGAAACCGGAGTGCCCGGAGCAATGCTGTGTAAAAAAAAATTGTGTTTGGTTAATTCGTTTTTTGTTATTTGTCAATTCGCGTGTTTTTTGTGTCGCAGAAATCCGAAAGCGCTTGTAAGCTCACTGGGTATGTTTCTGCTGTAATAATAAATAATACACATCCACTGCTGTTCTTTCGAGATAGCCGTGTCACTGAGTGTTCCTGCTCTCTCCTTCGCGACGTTTTGCCTCCCACGTTGGAGACATCATTGGGCTATTTAACATAGACAGCATAAGCGTGTCTTTAGACGTCAAGCTGCCAACCACACAGGCTGTTGATTACGAAAGGTGGTTGTTACAGCAAGTGAGCTTGCAAGCTCTTGACGGGATTCCTGCGACACAACACGCGAATTGACAAAATAAATCTAAAATATAAAAACAAATTAACCAAACAAAAATATATAACCATTTACACACAGCATTAATAATAACAGCATTTATAGAGCGCTTTTCACCCGAGGGTCACAAAGCGCTGCACAGGGCTACGGATAGAACGGCATTGCACTTAATTGATCAAATGGTCAAAAAATCGCCACAATTATTAAGTGTGCTATAAGTACAGTACCAACTTGTACACGTGGGTTGTCTCCGGGTTCCTCCCACACGTATTCTCCGCATTATAATACGCATGTACTCCCCCAACGTTGGTAGTGCGTCTTATAATGCGGTATACGTGCGCGCGTGCGACCGGATCTGTATAACTATATCGACACCGGTCACGGTTCGGTGTGTGCGTCTTACTTTCCGGCGCGTCTTATAATCCGGCTGACGCGGTGTTTGTGAGAGTGTTTGTACACGGTTAATCTGTACGTAGAGTTCGGTCTATAACGGGAGGCGGTGACGTCCACACACCGCCGGTGGCAGGCTAGGTGCACCTCAACCACGGCACACGTCCAATCTTCACAAGTCTCCCCGCTCGAACGAGTGACGCCATCGCCGGTGCCAGGCTAGGTGCACCTCAACCACGTGTACAGTCCGGTACAGTGCGCCGAATTCACCCACGTGTGAAAACCCCGCAGACAGACACACACCACGTGTGACTCGCATGACGCGAGGTGTGAGGCCGCGACTCAACTCTGCCCGGGGGCCTCCTCCTCCTCCTCGTCCTCCCCGGCCCCGGCCTCCCGCGGCCGCGGCGGGGAGCCGCTGCTCCGGCTCCTCGGCCTCGAACACAGAGAACAGATCCCCACCGAAGGCCGCCATGACTCCCAGCTTCCACTACGCAGGCCCTCTAGCACGCCGCGATCCGATTAGACGGCGCCCGGTCACGTGGCGCCCCCTCGAACCGCTGGCGATTATCTCGATATTGACGATGAACCGCGATATAAGCACGATATAGTCACGATATGGTCCGCGATATGCGATATAAGCACGATAAGGTCACGATATGGTCACGAAGGATGGATGGATGTATGTTTATTATTACGGCGGAAAAAATACCCGGTGAGCTTGCAAGCTCTTGACGGGACTCCCCGCGACACAACAAACATGCGAGTTGCAAGATTATAAATAGCCAAAA
>JAZEWU010000001.1:706506-717957 GCA_036362915.1 Geotria australis
TTCGAAGAATCGCAAAGAAGAAGAAGCTCTTGAGCAAGCCTCATCAGCATTGGTAACCCCCGGTGCCCTCTTAGTGACCCAGCCGTCTGCTTTGCCCAGTACCGGGCACGGTGCCAAGCTGGCACCCACCACTCAGCCAGACAGACGCTTGGGCTGGGAGGGAAGAAACCACCTTGGGACGATTAAGTTTAAGCATTAGTGCTGGCAGGCTCAGAGGCCCGGAACAGCGCGTACAGTGCCACTAAATAAGGATTAATATAAGGATGTACTCGTGTAGGTTTTAACGGCTCGATGAATGAGAATCGCTCTCCATGGCTGCTCTGTCGGGAGTGCCGTGTCACTGAGCATTCCTTCTCTGATGTTGGTTGGTTAATTTGTGATTTTTATATTTTTAATTAAAAAAATATATTTTACATTTATAACGCGCACATATTCATTCACTGTCGAAGGTACCCATTCGACGAGAGAACGACTCAGAGACGCGAGGAAAGCGCAGAGAGGCGGAGGAGGCAGCCAGGCGGTTTTGCCGCCGCCATATTGCCACACACTGCTTCCTATATAGTTATGATGTTACCGAACAAATAATTAATGAGTGGTTTTTTTTTAAGTTGTGGGAAGAAACCGGAGAACCCGGTGGAAACCCATGCAGAACAGGGGGAGAACACACAAACTCCACACAGAAAGGCGCCCGAGCCGAGATTCGAACCCGGGGCCTTCTTGCTGTGAGGCACAGAGGTTACCACTGCGTGCTTGTTGTGTCGCAGGAATCCCGTAAAGAGTTTGCAAGCTCACTGGGTATTTTTCTGCTGTAATAATAAAACATCTCTCTCTCTCCTTTGCGACTTTGCCTACCACGCTGGGGAAGCCTGACGATGCCTCCAACGTGGGAGGCGAAACGTCGCGAAGGAGAGTGGACGAACGCTCGCAGACACGGCTATCCCGAAAGAGCAGCTACGGGGAGTGATTCTCGTAATTTGAGGATGAAAACGCGCTCCTTCGATGCGTGGGTACGTGGCTCTGGAAATTCACAGCAAACGCGCTATCGTGATGTGCAATGCGCGGGAAGTTGATATGACACGCCGCATCGACTCTGTACGAAGGCAACGCTCCGCCGTGTAAGATAATTGCTCTCAACAGCTGTTCTTTTAGGATAGCATGCTCTGTTTCTCCTTCGTGGGAAGGCGAGAGAGAGAGAGAGCAGGAACACTCGACACGGCTGTCCCGCAATAACAGCTGCGGGGAGCAATTCTCATACATCAAGCCGTGACAAACCTACATCGTTGAATCTCCCGTACAGCCTTAACAGACTGCAGGGTCAAGTGCTGTCAGCAAGTAGCACCTATAAAGGCCAGCACGGCACAAGAGGGGGTTGGTCGCTAGCACGACGCCCGGCTCTGTCGACCCAGTGGCGATGATTACACGCACACTCAGAATGACAGCCTGCACGCCACGGCCGCAATCCCTGGGCCGAGTTGCTTTGCTCTCAAGAACTTTGCTCTCAAGAGCTGCTCTTTCGTGATAGCCGTTTCGCTTCCCACGTTGAAGGCGTCATCAGGCGTGGGAGGCGAAACGTCGACACGGTTATCCCGAAAAAGAGGAGCTCTTGAGAGTAATTCCCATCACACATCGAGCCGTGACAAATGTACATCAATACAGCGTGTCTCCCCTGAGCCCTCACGAAATTCAGTGTCGCTCACGGGAGATTGGTAATGTAATGTTTTTGATGCAACTGAGCACGCAGCAACAACCGGAACCCAACCGGTACCATGGACAGCAGCCACCTAGCAACAACTGGTACCATAGACAGTATCTACATGGCAACATACTGTACCATGGACAGTAGATTTTAGATAGATAGACAGTAGCCACACAGCACCATCATTACACGACTCCTCGTTACCTCCCGTGTCGGCCGGTCCGACTCTCTCTGTCCTCCGCGTCTCCTCCGTCTCCGGCTCCCGTCTCTCTCTCCGCGTCTCTCTCACTCTGTAGTCGCGTCTCTCCCCAACTCTGTCCGTCTCTCTCTGTCCTCGTCTATGACTCTCCCGTTCCCTCACTCCCTTCTCTGAGTCTCTCCGTTACTGTATTTTACGAGCCTGTTTTCTAGTCAGCGGGTAGTTTTTAAAATCTCATTCCGTAAATTGCATTGCTGTCCCCCTCTCTCTCTACGTCTCTCTAACCTCTCCCCGTCTCTCTACTCTCCCTCTCTGTAAACTCTCCCCGTGTCTCTGCGTCTCCCCCTGTCTCTCCCTCTCTCTCTCCGGGCCCGCTTCCGGCCCCGTGACAAGCGGGTAATCCCCCCCAGGTCACGCCCCGGCTCCTCATTGGTCCACACTAATGTTTTGTGAGGGGGGGGGACTTGCCTTATATGGGCGCGTGACGTCGCGCGCGTCCGGGTACTCCACGCCTCGACCACGTGTGTGTGGGGGCGACTAGTAGCTGGAGAGACAAAGGCGGCCGGGCGTGATGCTGGTCACCCACCCCCTCGTGCGCCGTGTCGACCTTCTTAGGTGCTCGCCAACACCACGACCACACCACCGTGACGCGTGGTGTGGTGGTCTGGATGGAACGTTGGTTGTGTCGCGGGAACCCTGTAAAGAGCTTGCAAGCTCATTCAGTATTTTTCTGCTGTAATAATCAACAGAATAATAATAATATGTGGCGTGTGCAGCTCGTTCGGGGAGTGTGGTGTAAAGGGCATTTAGTGTGTGCAGGTCATATGGTGTGTATGTGGTGTGTGTTGTTTGAAAGCAGTGAATATAAACCACCACAATTCTGCAGAATCGATTATTAAAAATATACGTTTTTTTATTTCATCAAAACACTCAAAGGTATTTACAGACTTTAGATGCAAACAGCTGTGCATTTCACTCAATTTTGCATTTATTATTTTGCATCTCTGAAAAGTTGTGGACAACCGCAATCAAAAATATCAGGGTTGGGCGGATGGGGGACTTCCTCTTTCCGAACTTGCGCTCAGCAGCTACTCTTTCAGGATAGCCGTGGCAAGTGTCCCTCCTTTCTCCACTCCCCTAAGATGCCTCGGACGTGGGAGGCGAAACGTCGCGAAGGCTAGCGCAGGAATGCTCCCCACGACTATCCCAAAACAGCTCTTCAGAGAATTCTCATCCAACGAGCCGTGAAAATTTACGTCGATACACTTCCCCTTTCGGCCGCTCCCCATCGCGAACTGTGCCGCTGCACGGGGTGGGTGCAGCGGGTCGCGAGGACGGCTCCGAGGCCGTCACAGCACAACCTCGAGGTAGTCGCACGCCTGGGGACAAAACAAAAACCGTGTGACATTCAACACCACCGCATTCTGGACTGTCCAGATTACGCGACGCTACGGAAAGTAAGATGCACCTTTCTCCACCACAATACGTGTGCTAGGGTCTCCCTTGGTGAATATACCTGGGGGTTGCGTTGGCAGACATAACGATCTGAAGACCCTCCTTCTAAAGGAGGCTGGTGTCAGGAATGGCAATCCAGCAATAAAATTCTGCTCCAACACGACCCACATTTCGGGGGAGCCACCGGCCAAACCTGGGACAACCTGGACAGCAGCAGTTTAAACCGGCAACAACAACAACCAGAGCGTTCCAACAGCGAGCCACTCACTGCTGCCACCACCGTCGCCCGACACTCTGGCCGCAGCGACAGGGCGCCACCAGGTGCGCCGGCGGCTTCCCACGCGGGCGCGAGCAGCGTACCTGGCAGAACGATAGCAGCGTGCCGTCCATCTGCTGGAAGCCGAGTCGACGCGCGCACGCCCGGCCGTGGGCGTGCATCGCGGCGCACAGGCGCGCACGCAGCTGCGCGCCGCTCACCTGAACCCGCAGACGCGCGCACACGCAACGTGACGCCGCAACTCCACCGACTCGGGGCGACAAGAGGGCTCCTCACTGAAAGAATGGTCTTGCCCGAGGCGGTTCGATTTCCCGCCTTGGGCGCCTTTCTGTGTGGGTTTCCTCCGGGTTCTCCGGTTTCCTCCCACAAGTAAAAAAACCACTCATTAATTATTTGGACGATAACATCGTAATATATAGGAAGCAGTGTGTGGCAATATGGCGCCGGCAAAACCGCCGAGCTGCCTCCTCCGCCTCTCTGCGCTTTCCTCACGCCTCTGAGTCGTTCTCTCGTCGAATTAATACCTTCGATATTGAATGAATATGTGCGCGTTAGAAATGTTAAATTATTAAGGTGATGGTGGCGGCGAGGGTGGCGGCGTTACCCGAGTGCGGACGTCCAAGCCGCACGGACACGTCAAGCCGGCTTCTCCCTGCTGCACGTAACCCCTGGCACAAAAACAACGATCCCACCGTATAGCCTTAACAGACTGTAGAGGCAAGTTCCGTTAGTGAGCACCATTTGAGACACACATCCCATCACATACGCACCCTCCATGAACTCGGAGAATACTACATCATATAGAGGGAATCGGAGACCGGGGGTCTTCTCCAAAACCTAGGCCCACGATGAAGCCGATTGCAACTATCAGCGAAACGGCGTACCTCCGTTGTAAATGTCGTGGGTTCGCTCTCCAACATACCGGTGTGCTGAGGGAGTAAAGAATTGGCACGTTTTGTTCACGTGACAAATCTTACTAACTGGCTGTGTCGGGTGGAGGCGGGTTTACGACGACATATTTTTTACGTGAACCAACCCATAAAAAGGAAACCATGGATCCTCGAATCTAACATCCCACGGAAGGTGCCCATGTTGAAATTTCACGAACCCCCAACCACGGCCTATCCCGCCAGCGCATCCCAGCGTCGCTCGGATTCCGAGCCGTGTCCGCGCGGCACCGACGGCGCGCCGACGTGCCAGGGCGTGCCGGGGCGTGCCCCTGAGCGTACCGGGCACACACGGGGCACAGGAGGTCGCCCTCGTGGTCGTACAGGCGCCCCACCGCCTCGTGCAACATCTCCTCGTCCAGGCGCCGCAGCTCCTCCAGCTCGTAGGACAGCGCTGCCAAACCCGGAACCAAACGGAGACAAAGTTGGCACGCGTTGCCCGCACAGGCCGCAAGTGCTGTTAACGAGCACCAGCGAAGGCCGGGGCCGTGCGTAAACGGTGTGGGTGATAAGCGCCGCGCCCGGCCGACTTGCTTTCCCAAAAGCTGACGATTACACAGGACCGGGCAAGGGCCGAGTCGACCTAGCGAAGGCCCACGGTTGTTTCGGTTAGACATTCATCACGGATGTCGGTTGGGAGTCGGATTTGAACGCGGGCTACTGGGTTCGTAGCGCAGTGCACTAATCAGTGCACTGCCGCCGCCCACATGCACGCGCACACAACTACGCTGAGACACGCAACAATCAGCCATACACCGCAACACATGTTTACACACCTGCTCGCACAGATACTGCGCAAATATTTACGAAAATTATTCGCAGAGAAGGGCAATTCCATGAAAAATCGGCAATTATATATATTTTAAGGCCACAGCATTATTGACGAATGCGTCAAGTTTTTTTGTCGTTATTTGTGCTTCTGCAACGCTGCAGCAGCGGCGTCACCAGGTACATTGTAAAAAAAAATCTGGCAATTTTATTGCCATCATATAATCCCTCTTTTTCACCTTCAGACAGCAGCTCTTGACGGAGTTCTTCCACAAAGGGTGCATCTTCCGGTTCAGGAAATTCCTGAAAAAGCGGGAACGCAGTGAGCATTAACGCACAACACGGGCAGCCGTCATCACTATCACTGCGTCGGTAAAAGTTAGGTTCGGTCGCCACCACAGATATTCAATGTATCGCGTGCGTTCGTGTGTTGACAGGCACGTGTTGGCACGATGGGGGGGGGGCACAGGTGGTGCAACTGTGTATTACTACAGTGTGGATTAATCGTAATGATACAATGGACGTTGCAGGACCATGTTAGAGACCGCTGTAACGTCACTCCCGAGAGTAGGCCATAATGTGTGAACATCAGTGTACAAATTTGGCAAATCGAAAAATGTACACCGCTAATTACTCAATTGGGATTTAACAGATCAGCGATCACCGCAGCTAGCGGAGTAATGCCCCAGATTATTGTTGCAAATAAGACTCAATACTATAAAAGACTCGGTCCCAAATAAGATTCATTCAATCATCGTCAGAAACCGCTTAATCCTCTACAGGGTTGCAGTGAGCCGGAGTCTATCCCGGCAGACACAAGGTGCAAGGCAGGGCTATATCCAGGATGAGACACCAGTCCATCACAGGGCACCGGGGGCAATTTAGTCCGCAGGCCAATTAACCTATGCAGCAGCATGTCTTTGGACTGTGGGAGGAAACCGGACTGGCCGGCAAAAACCCACGCGGACACGGGGCGAACCAAACAATATTCGGTGAAGGGGAAACGTACGCTGCTGTAGGAGCGCTGCAGAGCATCCCACTCCGCCTTCAGGACAGCGTCCACCATCGCCGAGGCAACGCCTCCATCTCGGCCGGCGTCGGAACAACCCGGGTCCCCTGCAGGACACACAGCATCGTACTTGTGTCGGCTTCGAGAGGTGCAAGTGTCGGAATGGGTCCAACTGTGTGTCTCAGTACACTCGATTAATAATTATAATTTTACATTTATAACGCGCACATATTCATTCAATGTCGAAGGTATTAATTCGAAGAGAGAACGTCTCAGAGGCGCGAGGAAAGCGCAGAGAGGCGGAGGAGGCAGCCAGGCGGTTTGCCGGCGCCATATTGCCACACACTGCTTCCTATATATTATGATGTTATCGGCCAACGAATTAATGAGTGGTGATGTCACTACTACTTGGTGGCGAACAGCGGATGTTTGTTTTTGTTGATGCGTCAGTAAAGTGGGGAACGGTGGCGCAGTCGGTTAATCCATAACACCTGGGTTTGTCCCGTCGCCTGTCAGTGAGCCTTTGACAATTCACGTGGCCACAAGGTGCGTCTGGTCTGGCGCAAGCACCGTGGTGACAAGACCGCCACTATTTTACCCATCCCACCCACTATACGTCAAACAGCACCAGCCATAAGAACTTTTTTTATACAAGGATATAAGCAGACACACACCTACACTCAGCACTAACCACTTTGTCCAGAACACGACAAAAGCTGCTGCTAACTACCCGTCCTGCAGTTGGCATCTTTTCATCTACATCTGCACTATATTTGTTATAATTATAGTTTTTGTTCTAGATCTGTGCCTTGCTACTGTCCCCCCCGACCCCCAGCTTAGCTTAACTTGTAAATATAAACAAAATTGTTAGTATTTTGTTGTTATTGTGTGTGTCAGTGAGTAAGGGTCGGTGAGTATCAGTGAGTAAGATAGATAGATAGATGTTTATTATTACAGCAGACAAATACGCCGTGAGCTTGCAAGCTCTTTGCGGGATTCCTGCGACACAACAAATATGCGAATTGATGACGATAATTTAAAATAAATAGAAGATGCATATATAAATACATTTAAAATCAAACAACAACAAAAAGCATTTACACATAACATTGCACACAGTTTTCAAACAAGCTCGTAAGGGTCGGTGTGTGTCAGTGAAGGCCCATCTGCACCAGCGGTGTCAAGATCGACCTCTGTGGAGGAGGTAAGTGAAAGACGCGACTGGGCAGTTGGAGGCAGCAGCCCTCCAGCAACAACGGAGGGCGGAGGAGCGACGCTCACAACGGCGAGCCGAGCGCCGAGGGGCCAAAGCACAGCAAGTTGGCACAGTAGGGAGCTCAGGTGGTGCATCTGCCAGTCATCTCGGTCAGGCAGCCCATGACACCTGGGCCTGTCCTGTGACCGGTCGGCAAGCCTTCGACGCTTCACGTGGCCTCAAGGTGCATATGGCCTGGCACCAACGCCGCTGGGAGGATGCTGTTGTTGCCTGTGACCTGTGTGGCTGCACGCGGGGACACGATGTTGATGCTCTGGCTGCGGGGCGAGGTGGCGGAACCGCGACAGTAGGTCGTAACGAGACTCCCTGAACCTCGCCACACAGCGCTGCACACGCCACACACACACACAAACCGCAGACACACCACCTATGAAGGCCGGCACGGCAAACGAAGGCAGTCGGTGGTTAGCACCACGCCCGACCGCCTTTCTCTCCCCAGTACTACTACTAATAATAATTTTACATTCATAACGCGCACATATTCATTCGACGAGAGAACGACTCAGAGGCGCGAGGAAAGTGCAGAGAGGCAGCCAGGCGGAGGAGGCAGCCAGGCGGTTTTGCCGGCGCCATATTGCCACACACTGCTGCCTATATATTACGATGTTATCGGTCCAAAACATTAATGAGTGCTTTTAATAAATTGTGGGAGGAAACCGGAGAACCCGGAGGAAATCCAGGCGAGCACGGGGAGAACACACAAACTCCACACAGAAAGGCGTCCGAGCCGAGATTCGAACTAACAGCTTACCCATCGCACGGGGTAGTAATTTAAGGCTGTGCCGAGCTACGGAGATTTGGGGGGGGACTCAGAACCGGTTCGGATATCGGACACCGCCGATGTTAGCCGCGAGCTGGGGACTCGATCACGGGGGTGGTCCGGTGCTGGGTGTCGCGTCGCTAAGCGCGGCGCCACCGCTCGTGCTCTCACCTCGCGGAACTCCTCCTTCCATGCCGGGGCGGCGCAGCGCTTGTAGCGGGCCCGGAGCTCGGTCTGGCGGCACCCGCGGGCCTCCATCCCCACCGATGACCCCGAGAGAGGGTCTTCCCGACACGGGAAATCACGACACCCTGACTGGGGGCCCACAGACGCCGACACAGGAACACGGACTCAGGGATCCCGAATTAAGGACCCTAACTCCGGCAGCTGAGTAACCGGACCCAGGGAACTTAGAACGCACGAACACCACCTACAAAATGCTGCCTCCACCTTCGCCGGAACAAGTTCCCGGTCTTTATGTTAGCACCGTGACGTCAACACGCACATCTGGGGTTTGCGTGGTGACGTCACTCCGTAGTCTCTAACAAATCCGTCCATCCATTGTCAGAAACCATCCATTTTCAGAAACCGCTTAATCCTATACAGGGTCGCGATGAGCCGGAGCCTATCCCGGCAGACACAGGGCACAAGGAAGGGTTATACCTAGGATGTGGACGTCAGTCCATTACAAGGCACCGGGGGCAATTTATCATAGCATCCGTTTGCATGTTTGCCACAAGCATGTGTGGCTGCTTGCAAACTGGAACCTTTGCAAAAACGTGTCCAATTCGTGTTGTAAGATCTTAACACGTTACTCATTGCCAGAAAGGGTTAAACCTTGTGTATTCTGCACTATTTGTGTATTGGCAAAAAAGGTGCCAATAATCCATCGATGACGTCTATGAAGAAGTTTACATGACGTCATGGCCGGTGTGGGAAATGACGTAACATCGCCTCCTATAAAAGGCGCGGGTGGCGGGTCACAGGCTTGACGAGAAGGCCGCAATGGCTTCGGCTGGCGGTGAGGGGAGGACAGACGGTGAGGAGGAGATGGGCGGTGAGGAGGAGACGGGCGGTGAGGAGGAGACGGGCGGTGAGGAGGAGACGGGCTGTGAGGAGGAGACGGGGACGCCGTGCGGGGAGACGGAGCGCGGCGACGCCGAGCTGCGGGCACAGCTCGCTCGCCTGCAGGCCGACAATATCCTCACGCTGTGGTGTTAGGGCCGTGCGTGTGTGGTGTCCCTGGTGTGTGGTGTGCCGTCGGGGTTGAGGGTTAACGCGCCGTGCTACAAACCTGGAGACCTGAGTTCGAATCCCGCTCACGGCCAACACCAGTGACGATCTTCTCAACCGGTCCTGGGCTTCCCCTAGGTCGACTCGGGCACAATCGAGTACTGCACTGTACCTGGTGCGGTGTGTTAACATCGCCACAAAGGTGGCCTGGCGTCGTGTTTGCCACCGGCGGCCCGTCATAGGTGCTACTCACTAAAAGCACTAGACCCTACAGTCTGTAAAGGCTATACGGGGGAGCGTAGTCTGTGTGAATGGCGCATGCGGCGGATCTGCCCAAGTAATCTCACTCAGGTTTACGGCTGGTACCTCGAAGGCACATAGAAACCGGACAAACAGAATAAAAGACTGGAAAAACCCCACGCTTTGAATGCTTGACTTGGGTTTGTGAAAACTCACAGATCTCTTAGGGTAGCTGCTTCCTCAAAAAGCAGGTCGATCCTGGGGAAACCAGGACAGGTGCTAACCTAGTCTTCTTCTTTGCGATTCTTCGAAGCACGATGGTCAGCTTCTGGACATCGTTGTCTTTCAGCTCGGCCTCGAAGTGTTTGGTAGAATTCGCAGGCAACACCAAGTATTACCTGACAGGGATCGCGACGTGAACGCTTCTACCTTGACCCCCTTCTACCTTGACCTAGTCAGTTGCAGAGTGATTTCCGGCTGAAATGGCAAAACAGCACTGTGTTTGTGTGCCCTAACAAGGAAACATTTAGGGCACGTTTCGGGCAATAACCCTCGTAGAATCAAAGGATTTCACGAATTAAATGAATAAGGGCTATTTATCGAAATGTCCCCTACTGTATATGTCTTCGTCAGGGCCACAGCGGCATCATCACCAGCACGTTAATTGTGCTTTCTTTGCGATTCTTCGAAGCACGATGGTTAATTGTTGACTTGCCTACAAAGTGGTGCATATTTTATCGACCACCAACCAGCCTGAGTTTACGCGACCAACCAGAATTTCAACTCAAAGCCCCCTCAGTCTGTTGACCCGTAACACCAGAGTGTGCCCCTAACATTCCAGCTACGCTGAACGTGATGCCCTTCAAAGTGTACCTAGCCTGGCACAAACGCTGTGACGTTACTGCCAGTAAATGACGGCTGCTGTGTGCGACACGGCTCTGTGGGGAGCACAGGTGCTGACTCAGCTGATATAACTCGGTAATAATAGCATTTGTAGAGCGCTTGTCACCCGAGGGTTACAAAGCGCTGCACAGGGCTGCGGAGTGAGGGCATGTCAACAACGACAGAGAACGGAAAATCGGTACACTTGAGAATACGGTTTAAGCACAACTCTGGGTCTCTTACCAACTCTGAGAGTTGCACTTAAGACCTGCTCTTTTGAGATAGCCGACACGGCTGTTAACAGTAATTATCATACATCGTACCGTGAAAACCCACATCAGTGCAGTGTCTCCGAGCCATTGGGGCTCGATGCGAGAGGGGATTTCAGTCGCGTTTGTGAACCCACAACATTGTGCCTCTGTGGAGGAGGATCGTGAAGTTAACCCATAATGCCTGCGCCTTGCTGTGAGCGAGCCTTGTACGCTTCGCGTGGCTTCAGATGCACCTAGCCTGACACGGCGAGCTCTGTGGTGATGTCACCACCACTGCGTGAATGGCGGCTGTCGTTGGTGTTTATGTTGTGCGTTTGGTATTTTTCGAAGTGTTTGGGTCGCGACACGCTCCTTGACGTCTGCTGCAAATGAGCAGCTGCAGAGGCAGGTGCGGCTGCTGCAGGAGAGCAGGTGACTGCCATACTACACCTGACACA
>JAZEWU010000001.1:784229-795297 GCA_036362915.1 Geotria australis
GCTCCTCGGCTTCGAAGTGTTTGGTAGAATTTGCAGGTAATGCCAAGTATTACTTGACGGGGATCGCGACGTGAACGCTTCTACCACGTGTGGTTGCGTGTGACTAAATTGCTTGTACTCGGGCGACGATACTGCTGGGCCGGTGGTTCCCAATGTGTGCGCCGCGGCGCACTCACAAGGGCGCCGCAGCGGGATATTCCACATTTTCATCCATCCATCCATTTTGTAAACCGCTTGTCCTGGTGAGGGTCGCGGTGGCAGCAGTCCACGGAGAGTGGATCAGACATCCCTTTCCTATGCAACAGATTCCAGCTCTTCCTGGTGGGAGGGGGGATTCCCAGGCGTTCCCAGGCCAGCCGAAGGATATAACCCCTCCAGCGTGTCCTGGGTCGGCCTCTAGGTCTCCGCCCAGTGGGCCGCGCCTGGAATACCTCCCGAAGGAGCCTTCCGGTGGGTATCCTTACCAGATACTCGAACCACCTCAACTTGCTCCTCTCAATCCGAAGAAGCAGCGACTCTACTCCGAGGTTGTCCCGGATTTCCACATTTTGTGCCATATTATATTTTCGGACTTTGGGCGCCGCGGAAAAAATCCTGACAGGACTAAGGACGCCGCGAAGCGAGGTTTGGGAACCACCGTGTTGCGCGATCGATCGATCGATGGACAGCGCTGCGTAAACCGACCCGTGGTTCGGGTGCGAACCCGGCGGCTTACAGCCTTTACAAGGGCAACGTCGCGTACCCGATTCGCCGGGGGACCGAGGTACGGGAGAATTGCGAACACATACAGAAAGTAACGGTCACGCCGCGAGCAGAGAGCTTCTCGGAAACACATTACAGACGCAACTCCTTCAAAGTGAACTCGCGGAAAAAGACGGAACTACCCGCAAGCGTCAAAGGGCATCGCGCGGAAAGGTGTCGGAAAAAGCGCGCGCGGCCTGTGCGTGCTGAACGACGAAACCACGAGCAGTTCCCGAATAGCCGCACTGTTGGCTCTGTTGTGTTTGAAGCGTGGGCACTTCGGCGAATATACAAGCGAGAGTGCGGACGCAATAGCCTTTTGGCAAAAGTATAATTGCGCCAGCGTACTGATGTAGATTTCGCAGCTAGTTACATGACGGTTGCTCTTCGGAGTTGTTCTTTCGGGATAGCCGTGTCACTGAGCGCTCTCCCTCTCTATCCCTGGACGATGCTTCCAACGTGGGAGGCGAAACGTCGCTCGACACGGCTGTCCCGAAAGAACAGCTCCGAAGAGCAACCACTAAATCGCACCACCGTCCCACTGTTTGCTCGGGGTTGGCGAGGCGAGTGTGGTGCCCTGGTGGTGCCGCGGGAGCGAAAATACTACAGAAAAGGCTCAACGTTACAAGCCGGTCACGTTGAAACAAAATATACAGAAACGCCGTGGAGGGCAGAGGAGGAACGCTCGTCACAGAGCAGCTATGGAGAGCAATTCTCATAGACAGCACAACTTTGAGAGCTGTTTTTCGGGATAGCCGTGTCGAGTGTTGCTCCTCTCTGCTGACGATGCCTCCGACGTGGGAGGTGAAACGTCGCGAGGGAGAAAGGACGAACGCTCGACACGGCTATCCCGAAAGAACAGCTACCGAGAGGAATTCTCATCGCACGTCGAGCCGCGACATCTTACTTTAACACAAAGTACAACGTTACAAAAATATAAGAAGCAATGTTTCCTTTCGAGTGAGCGACGCATCTGTGTCACACGGCCACCACTTAATACGCTGGAATTCCCTTTCAGTCGCGCGAAGTAACATTGTACCGTTACAGTATAGATCAATCACGTTGACACTTTTGTAAAAGCCTACTTCTCGCGTAAAAAAAATACAGACCGTGCTGTACAGTGGTCCAGATGTCTAGTGATCCCAACCTCTCGTTTAATTTCCCTAAAACCTAGTATTTCTTGTACACCAAATGGGCGCGTAATGGAACGTAGGCAATATATATAAAACAATGACATGTAAACTTAGTTAATCTAAAATTAATGAGTGCATTAAAACAGACATTAATTAGCAAAGAAACAAAAATATTAGAGGTCAATTAAATGTGGGTCACAAGACCTGTCCACCACCATGTAGGGAGCGGTGGCTCACCGGTTAGCGTGCTGGGCTACAAACCTGACTATGACCCATGTTCGAATCCCGCTCACGGCCAACACCAGTGACGATTTTCTGAACCTGTCCTGGGCCTCCCCGAGGTCGATTCACCCTCAAATGAGGACCTAGTGCGGTGCGTAAACATTGCCACTAGGGAGACAAAGGCGGCCGGGCATGGTGTTGGTCACCCACCTCCTTGTGTGCCGTGTTGACATTTGCAAACAGCATTTGACGCTAAAGTCTGTAAAGGCTATAAGGGGGATCTTTGGTCTTTGGATCACCATTTAGATCGCTCCGTACGTAATAACCCGCACACTGGGCAATGCAGACGTTGCGGAGTAACACGCCAGATGAATAAACTGCCGGATGGCGGTCGTCACTTGTTCAGAAACAGCTGAGATGGGCTGGCCACCTTGCTCGGATGAATGACGAGCGTCTGCCCAAGGCTGTCTTTTATGGTCAAATCAAGGAAGGTGCAAGAAACGTAGGGCCGGCCACGATTGCGATACAAGGTCTGCCTGAAGCGTCACCTGAAGGTCTGCAACATCGACGTAACCTCCTGGGAGGCTCGTGCCAATGATGGAACTCAGTGGAAACGACACGTGAGAAATTCAACGAAACTTGTTGATGATTCGCACATCGAGAAGGAAAACCGATATGCTTCCAAATCCAACCCGGCAACGGGGACACCGATCTTGCAAGTTCTGTGGCAGGAGATGCACACACGGAATCGGTTTACATTCACGTATGAAGCCACGATGCCAGATACGTCATACTCAGTATTGAGTGACAGCCAGAAGCAGAAAGGCGGTGGTCACGCGGCCCCGTGGTTGCCTGTGAGCCAGCGCTGTGGTGGCAGCGGTGAGGGTTGGTGGATCACCGCACAGCTGGTGTGAAACTCCCTCTCCGTGGGCGGCGAGGAGGAGCAGTACAGCAAGTTGAATCGTCAACTGTTTCCGGTCTGCACGGGGGATAAAGCGTTGCCCCCTCGCGCGAGGCGTGGGTTTTCGTCGGTTGCTCCGGTCTCCTCCCGCGTGTGGAAAATAAACACCACGATCGTTCACGAGCTGAACGTGTCTTGAAATGAAATGCACGATGCGGCGAGACAATTTTTCCCCAAACAAAATTCCTGCGACTCAGTGTGGCTCTCGTGGATAAATAAGTTAACATTTACAATTATCAAATTGGAGGGACTTCTGTGACAGGGCATCACACGAACACGGTGAGGTGACCCGGGCGGAGCCTCCGATGCCTCTGGGCCAGATAGATAGATAGATGTTTATTATTAGAGCAGAAAAATACCCAGATGGTGACGCGAACGACTGGCAACGGATTTTGCTGCTGTTGCGGAAGATCGCGGTTCGACTCCAGCGGCGGCCCTGATTAATACTGAGGTACGGATTGTCCGAAACGATCCTACTTTACTCACAGCGGAGGTCAAAGATCCCCTGACCGTCGTTCGCAAGAGGAAGGCCCCTTATAAGCCTTAACAGACTGTAGGGGCAAGTGCCGTTCGCGAGCACCTATGAAGGTCAACGCGGCACACGGAGGGGGTGGGTGACCAGCGTCACGCCCGGCCGCCTTTGTCTCCCTAGTGGCAATGTTTACTCATTTGAGGCTGAGTCGACCAGGGGAGGCCCAGGACCGGTTCAGAAAATCGTCGCTGGTGTCGGCGGTGAGCGGGATTCGAACTCGGGTTGCCAGATTTGAAGCCCAGCGCGCTAACCGCTGGGCCGCCGCTCCCCACTGAGACGACGCACACAGCAGCAGCAGCAGCAGCAATCATTGCCACCGCTACCCAGGTCCCTCTTCTATCGTAAACTTGAACTTGAAACTCTTTGGACAGACAAACACCTGGGTGTCAGTGACAACCTGGCGGCGAGAGCGTGGGTCAGGCGGTGAAGGTTGCAGTCGTGGCGACGTTGCAGGTCTCGTGGTGGGGCCATCCGCCCGGAGGTGGGTGGCGATGACGCTGAACGTTTGGTGTTTCAGGCTGTCCGGGAGGTGACACTGCAGGTCTGGCGACGAGGCCGTGTTCGTATCGTTGAGCCGGTGCTCGTGCCGGCGAACCCGGCGGTGGCGTCAGCGAGGCCACGCGGCGGGCCTCACAGCTCCGTCGTGACGCTGTAGGTCTCGGCGGTGAGCACCGAGTTGAGCGTGTCGGTGGAGGCGGTGTCCGCGCGGAGCCCGGCGACCCCGTTCTTGTTTCCGTTGTCCGCGGCGTCGCCCGCCTTGTCGTCGCCCTCCTTGGGCACCTCCGCCTCGGCCGCCTCCCCGCCGGCGCCCTCCTTGCCCGCGATGAGCCTGACGCCGCTGTCCTCCCCCGGGTCCCTCTTGCGGGTCTTGCGCGCGAACGTCACGAAGGACTGGAAGGAGGAGCGCTTGCTGCCCGCGCCCCGACCCTTCTCCACGAAGCCCGGCGACGCTTCCGACGGCGGATCCTGCGGAGCGACAGACGGCACGAGAGTGAGCGCCGCGCGCGAACCGCCGGGACCCTCGTTCCGTTCCCTCTCGAGCACCTCGTCCACACGGCCATCCGGCACGCGGTCCTTATGCGTCTTCTTCTTTGCGATTCTTCGAAGCACGATGGTTAAACTACCCATTTTCCCATTTCTTTACACAGGTCCTTATGCTAAGCAGCCCACTGCACGCAGGCAGCCACCGGGCAGCTACTCCACACAGCTAGCTGTCCGCCGCACAGCCACCCGACACAACGATAACAACCGCCGTTCGCCACTAAGTATTAGTATTTTGTTTTTTTATCCTAATATTTTTAAACCCTTGTTGTTGTGTTCCAGGGTGGCGCAGTGGTAACATCTGCGCCTCACAGCAAGAAGGTCCCGGGTTCGAATCTCGGCTCGGGCGCCTTTCTGTGTGGCGTTTGTGTGTTCTCCCCCTGTTCTGCGTGGGTTTCCTCCGCGTTCTCCGGTTTCCTCCCACAAGTAAAAAAAAACACTCGTTAATTATTTGGCCGACAACATTATAATATATAGGAAGCAGTGGGTGGCAATATGGCGCCAGCAAACCGCCTGGCTGCCTCCTCCGCCTCTCTGCGCTTTCCTCGCGCCTCTGAGTCGTTCTCTCGTCAATGAATACCTTCGACATTGAATGAATATGTGCGCGTTATAAATGTAAAATTATTATGATTATTATTATAGTCCATGTATATGCCAACACCCTAGTCTGAGAGAAACGGCATTTCGATCCTCTATATGTCCTGTACATATGGCACAATTGACAACAAAGTTGAATTGAATTGAAATGGCGGAGACGTCACCACGGCGCCTGGGCCGGGCCGGGTACACCTTGAGGTTATCACGCAGAGTGTCGAAGGCTCGATGGCAGGAGGTCACGGGACAGACGCAGGTGCCACGGGCTGACTGACTGAGATGACTGGCCGGGGCACTACCTGCACTCGCGACCGTGCCAACTCGCTACGTTTTAGCCGCCCGACGCTCGGCCCGCTGTTGTGAGTGTCGCTCCTCCGCACAGTCATTCCCACACAGCCGGCCAGCCAGCACGCAGCTCCGCCACACAGCCATCCCACCCCACAGCGGCCCTCCACGCCGTGTCTCGGTGCAGTGTGAGCGGCTGCTGTGGCGCTCGTCTCAAACAGCCTCACCGTTGCAGCCCCATGCTCTTTTTCGTCTCCGTCCTGGTGGTTCACATCCTGAGCACACACACGCAAAGACAAAGGTCCCCTGTAAAGCCTTAGCAGACTGTAGGGTCAAGTGCTGTTAGCGAGGACCCATTATTTTCTGCTGTAATAGTAAACATCTATCTATCTATCGGTAGCTGCGGTACGATAACATCGGTCGGTCGTGCTACTGCAGGGCGGCCATATTTGTTATTGTCTGGGTCTCAGTGTGCTTGGGTGTCTATCAGCTGGTTGTGTTTTGTTTACAAACTGTTATAAGTGCATGTTCGACTTACGACCAAATCGACTTACGACGGTCAACGGAAAGTTACTGTCCGGGTCTCAATTCTGTGTTTGGGTGTCTAGCAGCTGGTTGCGTTTAATTTACAAAACTGCCGTTAGGGTATTTTTCGACTTACGACCAAATCGAATTACGACGCAAGTCGAGACTGTACTTTGAGCTCCGGCGCGCGGTCACGCGGCGCGCCGGCACTGCGAGGAAAGACCTCGCGCGGCGCTCACCTCCGTGCCGGCCGACAGCAGCAGCAGGTCTGGCGCCAGCTCGTTGTCCACCTGGATGAAGGTGCTGGGCCGCGGCACGGGCCCGGCCCACGCGTTGTTGGGCTTCTCCCGGGCCAGCCGCGGCAGCTCGTTGCCGGTCAAGTTGACCGATCGGCTCTTCCGCCGCTTGGCGTAGCACGCGAAGCAGGTGACCGCCGCGACCAGCAGCACCAGCACTATGGTCGCGACGAGCCAGGTCGGCGTGCCCGCCTGCTGCGAGCCGCTGTAATGCGGGGTCCCCTCGGTCGGAGCCGTGGAGCGAGACGCTCCGCCGGGGGAGCCGCTCGGCACGCCCGGGACCACCGGAGGTCCGGCGGCCGTGCTCGAGGCGACGGCGGTGTCGGTCGCGGTTGTGCCGGTCGCCGGTGCGGTCGTGCCGGCCACGGCTGTGACGGCTGTGCTTGCATTGGCGGCGAGTTGGGTGGCCGCGGTGTGCCCGGCGGTGCCAGGCGAGGTTTTAACGGCCGGGACGGTGGCTGTGCTGGCAGCGGCCGTGGTTAAAGCGTCCGTGGTTCGGGCGGCTGTCGTGAGGGCAGCTGCGGTTGAGGCGGCTATGCTTGAGGTTACGAGGGATTCGGGGACATTGGCCACGGCCACTGTGGTTGGAGAGACTGTGGTTTGGGCAACCGTGGTGGGTTGGGGGACATTCGCCGTGGCGGCGCGTGTGGTGTCGGCGAGTGTGGTTACGGCAACTGTCGGTGAGGCGACTCCGGTTGATGCGACCATGCCTAGGGGGACATTGGCCATGGAGTATGTGGTTGCGCTAACTGTGGTTGCAGGGACTGGGGGCACGTTCGCCAGTGCTGTGGAAGCTGCCCCCAGGGCTGTGCCTGCACTGGGCACCTGTGTGTCGGGGACCTGGAGCACAGCACGGAGGTCACACAGAAGTTAACCCAGCTGTCCACGAGCACAGCTGCCTCTGCTCTGCCATTACCATCCATCCATTGTCAGAAACCGCTTAATCCTGTACAAGGTCTCGGTCGAATTCGATTCGATTCTTCGAAGCGTGATGGTTATATGACAGTTTCCCATTGCAACAAGTTCTACTTTAGTTGCAGACAGCCCTTCAACATTTAGAGATATAATAGTCAGTGCTGGCCTTACAGGCGGGCATTGGCCTATCTTCTTGCCCCAGACTGAGGGGCTTCTGGCATCTGTTGGGTCTCGGTGAGCCGGAGCCTATCCTGGCAGACACAGGGCGCAAGGCAGGGTTAAACCAACGATGGGACGCCAGTCTATCACAGGGCACCGCCGGCAATTTAGACCGTAGACCAATTAAGCTATGCAGCAACGTGTCTTAATATTAATACAGTACTACTGTATTAAACTATAATTACATTTTCCCGCCTATTTCTCCACACGAGCCCCGTCAGCCAAATGGTCCGCGTCCCAACTCACAAGCCCCACTCTTCCCCCTCAAAGTTGTTTAAATAATAATAATAATAATAGCGTTTTATATAACGCCTTTCACCCGAGGGTCACAAAACCAAAGGAACAAAACAAATTAAATGATTAAGGCTGCTTCGAAAATATACTGAAAGGTCGAGAAACTGTCAATCTTAAGAGCGGCAAAAATCTGCCAGCGTCCGTCACTTAATTTTTTTTTTTAATTAAATTTAACGCGTCCACGCGTAACCTTCACGGACGTAAAAGTGTCTGCTTTGACTCAGTGAAGGATTTCACCCCGAGTTTCCCTCAGAAACGGAACGAAGTGCCGCTTTCCGCGCAATGGCGGTCGCCTCACGCCAGCGCCCCCTGGCGGCCACAACAACAACCGCCGTCCATGCCATCCATCCATCGTCAGAAACCGCTTGATCCTGTCCAGGGTCGCGCTGAGCCGGAGCCTATCCCGGCAGACACAGGGCGCACGGCAGGGCTATACCCCGGATGGGCCGCCAGTCAATCACAGGGCACCGGGTGGAAATTTATTCCGCAGGCCAATTAACTTATGCAGCAGCATGTCTTTGGACTGTGGGAGGAAATCGGAGTGCCCGGCGAAAACCCACGCGGGCACCTTGAGGCTCTCACCTGAGGTGCCGTGGACTGACTGCTGTGCCAGGCTAGGTGCACCTTGAGGTCACGGGACAGACCCAGGTGCCATGGACTGACTGACTGAGATGAACTGGCAGATGGACCACTTTGTGCTCACTACCGTGCCGACTCGCGGAGTTTTATCCGCCCGGCGCTCCGCCCGTTGTTGTGAGCTCGTGAGGGACCTCACCGTCACGGTCCTCGGAGAAGACAGCGGAGAGTCCGTTTGCGAGGACACGCCAGAGGTGGACGCGAGGAGAAGGACCACCACCATCATCATGATCAGACGGGGCCCTGCCATGGCTGCACCTGCACGCCGGGGAACAGCAGCGCGCAAAGATAAAGATCCCCCCCCCAGCGTAGCCGAGTCACAGACTGCCGGGGTAAGAAGTGATGTGTTGTGGTTGGATTTGTGAGTGGTAGATGTGTGTGCAGCTTCTGTTTGTGTGTGGTGGCATACTTGTGTGTGTGAAGAGTCTGTGTGAGGCTGTTAGTGTGAAGCTTGTGTTTGTTAAGCTGGTGTGTGCCGTGGCTGTGTGTGTGAAGCTGGTGTATGTGGTGGCTGGCTGTGTGTGGTGGGTGTGTGTGTGTGGGTGCAGCTTCTGTGTGTTGTGTGTGTCTGTGTGTGAATCGACTGTGTGGTTTCTGGCTGTGTGTAGTGGGGCTGTGTGGTGGCTGGCTGTGTGTGGTGGCTGTGTGTGTGTGAAGCTTGTGTATGAGGTGGCTGGCTGTGTGTGGTGGCCGTGTATGTGGGTTAAGCTTTTGTGTAGTGGCAGACTGTGTTAAGCTTCTGTATGTGGGTAGCTGGCTGCGTGTGAAGCTTCTGTGTGTGGTGGCTACCTACCCTGTTCGCGTGAAGCTCGTGTGTCAAGTGGCTGGCTGTGTGTGGCGTCAGACTGTGTGAAGCTTCTGGTGTGTCGCTACTTAGAGACTGTGCCGGGGAGCGGTGTGACAGTCTCAAACTGCGTCACGGGAGGAACCGTCTGTACCCGCGTCCGGTGTCAAACCCACAACTTCCAACTCGCCTGGGCGCCCGAGTTCCCCTCACAATTCCGCAATCGCCGTACTCCGCACAGCGTTACAACCTGACGCAACTTCCCTCTCGCCTCCCAAGCCCAGTGGAAAATGTCACGGAAACATTTTTAAACTTTGAAAAATCTTGTCGGTTTTTAATTAAGCTGTTAGGAACCGTTGAGCCTATGTAGCTCTTTTTAACAGTTGGCCAGCGCGGAGGGGTAAGTAATAATAATAATAGCATTTATAAAGCGCCTTTCACCCGAGGGTCACAAAGCGCTGCACAAGGCTGTGGAGAGAACGACATGTCAACAACGACAGAGAACGGAAAATCAGAAAAAATACCCGGTGAGCTTGCAAGCTCTTAACGGGACTCCTGTGGTACACAACAAACAAGCGAATTGCTGACAATAATTAAAATATATACAAGATTCATAAATAACCAAAATGTAAATCAACCAACAACAAAAAACATTTACACGTAGCATTGCACACATTTTTCAAATAAAATAGTCTAAAATACCTAGCATTGCACATTCTTTCAAGTAACCATGTAAGATTAAGGCTGTGCATTGCGATAGTGAAAAAAAAACAAAGGCATATTAAGGGTAAACGTAATCAAAGTAAAAAATTTGAACATTTAGAATCAAGATTAGTCTTCTTCTTTGCGATTCTTCGAAGCACGATGGTCAGCCTCTGGACATCGTTGTCTTTCAGCTCGGCCTCGAAGTGTTTGGTAGAATTCGCAGGCAATACCAAGTATTTATTACCTGACAGGGATCGCGACGTGAACGCTTCTACCTTGACCCCCATCAAGATTAGTAAGTTAGTAGATAGCATTGGCTATAACAGGGACTGGACGCCAGACCATCACAGGCCACCGGGGGTCAATTTAGTCAGTCGGCCAATTAACCTCGGCAGCAGAAGCAATTGTCTTTGGACTTCGGGAGGAAGCTCGGGGTGCTCGGGGAAAACCCACGCGGACAACGGGTAAAACATGCAAACTCCACACAGAAAGGCGGCACACGAGGCCGGAATTGAACCCAGGGTACTTCCTGCTGCGAGGCGTCACTCACTGCATGGCAAAGCATTCATTACAGTACAGGTGGGAAGAGTGGGTTGTGATACGACCGTTACGCGTAATAAACTCAAGTTACGTTGACCCCTGCCCTCACGACTGCCTGTACCCGTGACGGCCACATTTCCTCATCTCACCGAACCGGTGATTTTAAACAACACTATGGCCAACGCGTTCAGTTTTTTTGAGCTGGTGATCTGGCTAATGCTGAGAGCGCGTGTAAGGGAGCTCTCAGTTTATGTCTCTCAGTGCCGGATTTAGGCATAAAGCAGCTTTGGTCAGATGGGGCTACAAGACCGGCCCAACCACCTGTGAATGTGGAGAAGCAGACCGTACTATGGAGGAGGACTGACTTATCTGCGCTGTACTACCCACCCTCCGCAGCTCAAAAGACCGTGCAGAGTTCAATAGAGAGAGGAAGAGCGCTCGGTGACACGGCTATCCCGAAAGAACAACTTTGAAGGGCAACCATCAATGCTGGGGGAGCTTACACGTCCAGCGTGTAAGCTCCCCCGCGTAGCCTCACGCAGGCTGTAGGCTCAAGTGCTGTTTGCGAGTAGCGCCTATGAAGGCCGGCACGGCACACAGAGTTGGGGGTGAGTGAGTGGCCAGCACCAGGCCCGACCACCTTTG
>JAZEWU010000001.1:806015-817574 GCA_036362915.1 Geotria australis
AGGCAACACCGTGCGCCCGTTACGGGGTAAACACCTCTATTATCTTGCTTGATCGTCAATTTCTCTGAGTTTGACTGCCGTCTGTGTGTGTCCCCCCCCGTCTCTCCCGGCGGAGTGTCGTCCCCGGCCCGGCTCGGGTTGCGAGGCCGGCGTGGGTCCCACTCGCTTTCCCCGAGGCCTTGACTAGGCCAGGCCCGAGGCCTGCTCTCCAAGGGCCGCCGTGGTCTGTTCCCCGGTCTCTTTCCTAGGGTCTCCCCGTGTCTCTCGTGGTCTCCCACTCCATCCCCGTGTCTTTCCCAGTCGCCCACTCTCTCCCCGTGTGTCCCCCTGTGTCTCCCTCCTCTCTCCCCGTGTGTCCCCCGTGTCTCTCCCGGTCTCCACACTGGCTCCCCGTGTCTCCCCCTTTTTCCCCGTGTCTCCCCCTGTTCTCTACCCGTGTCTCCCCGTGTCTCTCATGGTCTACAACTCTGTCCCCGTGTGTTCCCCGTGTCTCTCTCGGTCTCCCCCTGTCTCTCCCCGTGTTTTCCCCGCTGTCTCCACGTGTCCCTCCGCGTCCCTCTACGTGTCTCTTCAGTGTCTCTCCGCGTGTCCCAAACGCTCTCTCTGGCCATGGCAATAAGGGTAGTGCGGCGTTGATGAGCGTTCGAGGTAGATAGATGTTTATTATTAACAGCAGAAAATACCAAGTGAGCTTGCAAGCTCTTTACGGGATTCATCCGAACGCAACACGCGAATTGATAAAATAAATAAAATGTAAAAATTACAAGTTGAGACAACGAACAACAAAAACATACAGTAAACATTTACACACAGCTTTGCACAAGACATAAGTGACCTAATAAATACAAAGCAGTTTAAAATACAAAGCAGTTAAAACATCCATAGGCTAGCTCTTTTAATGAGTTAAGTCACGTGGTGATGTACAGTATACGTGATGCATGTGCTCATTCGTTTGCTCCGGCATATCGACGGGTGCACTTCACTTACACACCTTCACATGACCTAAACTCACAAACAGAACCTCACTATGAATAAACATTGGTCACGAAAGCCTTCGTATTAATTTTACAGTATAAGTGTCGCAAACCCTCCTCCGCCTGACACAGCCAATTAGTAAAGGGTTGCAACTTGAACAAAACGTGCCAATTCGTTCTTGGCCAGACATTGCGCGCGTTAGAAATAATACAGTATTATTGTTACTTATTTGAGGCCGAGTCGACATAGGGGAGGACTGGTTGCGATGATTGTCGGCCGCGGTGGGTCAGCGGGTTTCTAGGGCAGCACGCGAACCACACGCACACACACACCTGCGCTACAAGAGACCCTCGCCAACTGCAAGCGCGGCATTCCTGGAAAAACAACGGGATTCAGCAAATAATAATAATTACAATTTATTCGTTCAAATCGGAATCGAGAGAAAACTGCTCGGAGGCGCGAGCTAACGCGATCCCACAAACCGGTTCGGGGGCCGAACCCGTGAACCGGGAAAGGACGGGGCTAGCGAGGCTCCGCGGTACGCGCGCCGTTACGCTTCACCGGGTCGGCTCAACGCGCTCTAAAACCTCGCGTCGTCTTTTTCGACTTTCAGCTCCGGGCGTCGCGAGATGGAGCGGCGGGACTCCGTGGAGGAGACGGACTCGTCGCCGGATGGCGGCCGCTGGGGCCGCAAGAGCGCCGGCGCCTCCTCCTCGTCGCCCGACTCCAAGTGCCCCATCTGCCTGGACGCCATGGACAACCGGGCGCTGGCCAGCTCGTGCATGCACGGCTTCTGCTTCCTGTGCATCCTCGAGTGGGCCAAGAACAAGCCGGAGTGCCCGCTGTGCAAGCAGCCCTTCCGCTCCATCATCTACAACGTGCGCAGCAACTCGAGCTTCGACGAGTACTGGCTCGCGCCGGAGGACGGCGGCGACTTCGCGAGCCCGGGCGCCGGCGGCGGCGGCGGCGGAGGGCGGCACGCGCGCCGCCGCTCCCCGCCGGCTCGCCCGCGCGCCGAGCGTCCTCCCGAGGAGCCGGGCGTGCTGTTCGAGGCGGCGCCGCTGCGTCGCCAGGCCGGGCCGCGCGTGGACGCGCACATCCGCCAGATGCAGCAGCAGCTGCGCGAGCGCCGGCGCGCCCGCCTCAACAACCGCAGCCTGCGGCGCCTGAAGCACGACGAGGTGGTGGCGTTCCGGCGGGCGCTGTACCGCGGCGGCGTGCGCGTGCGGCGCGTGGAGAACGGCGGGCGCTACCGCGCCGTCAGCCCAGGGTTCTTCGCGGAGAACCCGGCGGCGCTGCACCGCCTCGTGCCGTGGCTGAAGCGCGAGCTCACGGTGCTGTTCGGCCCGCGCGAATCGCTCGTCGGCCTGGTGCTGCGCCGCGTGCTGGAGAACGTGACGCGCTTCCAGGTGGACAGCGCCGCCTTCGCGCAGGACCTGCGGCCCATGCTGGTGCACCGCACGGACCACTTCCTGCACGAGTTCGCCAGCTTCGCGCGCGCGCCCTTCAACATGGAGGCATACGACGAGCGCGCGTTCTACGACGCGGCGGCGCCCGGCGTCGGCGACGGCGCCGACAGCAGCGAGTCGTCGGTCATCGCCATCTCGCCCGACGCCGTCGCCGGCGACCGCGCCGGCGGCCCGGGCGGCGCCCGCGCGCTCTGCGTCCTCAAGTCGCCCGTGACCCCCGCCTCGCCCGCCTCGCCGTCGTTGCCGCCGGGCCTGTCCGGCTGGGACGACGAGACGCCGGGCCCGTCGTACGCCGGCCGCGAGGAGACGGCGGCGGCGGGCAGGAGCCCGGGCACGCCGGACCCGACGCGCTGGAGCGGGCGCGCGGGCGCCGGCACGCTCGGCTCGTCCGCGCGCAGCCGGGAGAGCGCCGGCGGCGACGACGACGACGACGGGAACCTCACCCCGCTCGTCGCGGCCGCCGCCGTCGCCGCCCCGGCCCGGGCCTCCCCCGACGTCGCGGCGGGCGACAGCGACTCGGACGAGTGCGTGATCGTCGGCTACGTGAAGCCGCTGGCGGAGCGCACGCCCGAGCTCGTGACGCTGTCCTCCGACTCGGAGGCGGAGGGGGAGGCGGCCGCGGGCACGTCCGGCGTGAACGCCGCCGCCGCCGCCGCGGCCGCCGACGCGGCCGCGCCAAAGTCGCGCGCGCCCGAGCGCAGGTACCCGTCGCCGCCGTCCGTGTCGCTGTGCGAGACGGAGGACAGCGCAGGCACGCACTGGCTGTCCGACAGCTCGGGCGGCAGCCGGCGCAGGAGGCCGAGGGGCGGGCGGTCGGACGAGGAGAAGCCCCGGCGCGGCGCGTCGGGCGGCGGCGACGACGCCGCCGCCGCCCCCCCGTGCGAGCTCTCCTCCCGCAGGGACGAGAGCTCGCGCAGCGGCAGCCGCGAGCCGCGCTCCTCCAGGCACGGCAAGCAGAGGCGCCGGCCGTCGCGGGAGCCCAGCGCCGACGGCTTCAAGGACTGGGACAGGAGCGAGTCGCGCTCGCGCCGGTCGAGAGACGGGGACGAACGCCGGGACCGCGAGCGCGAGCGCGGTCACCACGAGCGGTCGCGCAGCAGGGAGCGGTCGCGCGGCAGGGAGCGGGCGCGCGGCAGGGCCTGGGAGCACGGCAGGGAGCAGGCGCACGGCCGGCACCGCGACAGCGAGTGGTCGGGCGAGAGCGAGCGCTCGGCCTACCGGGTCCCGCTGTGCGAGCAGAGCCGCGCCGGGGACCGTCGCGAGCGCTCCGGCCACCGGGACAAGGCGCGCAGGCGCGGGCCCAACGCCGCGCGGGCCGCCAGCGAGCGGTGCAGGAGCCGGCGGTCGCCGGCGCCCAGGGACCGTTCGCGGAGCGCCGAGTGGAGCCGAGCTCGCGACGACAGGGAGGAGCGCCACCGCGGCGTCGGCGGGCGCTCGTCGGAGAAACCCGGCGGCAAGCGCAAGTGCAAGACGCACCACATCGAGCACGCGTACTACCTGTCGTACACGAGCGCCGGCCGCGAGCACCGGCGCGAGGCCGCGTCCGCCAGCCACTCGCCGGAGCGCTACCGCGGCCGCTACCGCAACGCCGAGCCGCCGTCGGCGTTCGCGGCGCAGCCTCGGCAGCAGCCGGAGCCGGCGGCCGGCCCGTCGCACCACAAGGCGGGCGCGGCGGCGCACGGGCGCGGCAAGCGCAGCCGCAGCTCCAGCGTCGAGATCGTGTTCGAGGGCAAGCTGACCATCGACGCCGAGCACTTCCGCAAGTCGCGCAGGAAGAGGAAGAAGTCGAAGCACAAGCGGCGGCACTGAGCGGCGGCGCCGAGAGCCGGCGCCGCGCGGGCCGCAACAACCTGAATCGGTCGACTGTCGAATCGCACGCACGTACCTGCAGCAGCGAGCGCCGCCGGGAGGTGAGGGGGGTGGGCCTGGCCGCTGGAATCGCAGCAGGTGTCATCACACTCAGCCGTGTTATTGTACATTTGGTACGCTCCTGTAAATGCTGTCGTGTTAAAAAAAAAAAATGCACACTATTGTTTGGAACTCGACGGCACGGCTTTAGTGGTGGTGCGGTGGTTGTTCGGTGGTGCGGTGGTTGTGCGGAGGTGAGTGGTGTGGTGGAGGTTCGTGAAAGACGCTACTGGGAGGTTGTAGGCAGTCGACCTCCAGCAACAACGGAGGGCGGAGGAGCGACGCTCGCAATAGCGAGCCGAGCGCCGAGCGGCCAAAGCACGGCAAGTTGGCACGGTAAGGAGCTCAGGTGGTGCATCTGGGTCTGTCCTGTGACCTGTCGGCGAGCCTTCGACACTTCACGTAGCCTCAAGGTTCATGTGGCCTGGCACAGGCGCCGTGGTGACGTCACCGCCACTTCGTGGCGAATGGCGGTTGTTGTTAGTGTGGTGGTTGTATGGTGGTGAGTGGTTTGGTAGTGTGGTGGACAGTGGGGGTGGGTATCTGTTCGAGTGCCGTTGGCGAGCAGCACCTATGAAGACCAGCTCGGCACACGAGCGGATGGCTGGCCTGCGCCACGCCCTGCCGCCTTAGTCTCCCTCGTGGCCTTGTTTGAACATCGCATCAGGTAGTCGTTTAAGGCCGAGCGGAGCTAGCGGCGCACCGCCCGCGCTCACCGCCCGGGACGCCGTGTCATCGCCGAGCCGAGTGACGGAGTGTCTGGGAGGCGACGGCGCCCTCCCGGGGCGACGCTGGTGATGGACAGCGCGGGGAGATCACCAGCGTGGGTCCGGATGTCTTGTGACCCCCATTTAATTGGTTCTTTACATTGGATTTTTCCTTCACTCATCCATCCATTTTCTAAACCGCTTGCCCTGGTGAAGGTCGCCGTGGCAGCAGTCCAAGGAGAGTGGACCAGACATCCCTTTCCTCAGCAACAGATTCCAGCTCTTCCTGGTGGGGGGGGGGGATTCCCAGGCGTTTCCAGGCTAGCCGAAGGATATAATCCCTCCAGAGTGAAGCTCTGTTTATGAGTTTAGGTCATGTGAAAAAAGTGTGTAAGTGTAGTGCACCCGTCGATATGTTGGAGAAAACGAGCGAGCACACACAGCACTTACCTTCAAAGATGGTACCGACGTTTCCCTGTGACTTCCTTTTCCAAGCCCTGATGAAGCTGAGTGGTTTTTTTTTCACATTACCTAAACTCATAAACAGAGCTTCACTATGGATAACATCGGTCATGAAAGCCTACGAGTTAATTTTAAGAAATATGATGGTTGCTCTTCAGAGCTGTTCTTTCGGGATAGCCGTGTCACTGAGCGATCTCCCTCTCTCCCTCGCGACGTTCAGCCTCCCACGATGATGCTTCCAACGTGCGAGGCGACACGTGGCGAGGGAGAGCACTCAGTGACACGGCTATCCCGAAAGAACAGCTCCGAAGAGCAACCATCATGAATCGAGCAGTGAATCTATATTTGCAATAAATCAGTTCTATTTGCACTATATTTGTTGGGGGTCAAGGTAGAAGCGTTCATGTCGCGATCCCTGTCAGGTAATACTCGGTATTGCCTGCGAATTCTACCAAACACTTCGAAGCCGAGCTGAAAGACAACGATGTCCAGAAGCTCAACCAGATGCCAGAGGCCCCTCAGTCTGGAGCAAGAAGAGAGGCCAATGCCCGCCGCCTTTAAGGCCAGCACTGACTATTACATCTCTAAATGTTGAAGGGCTGTCTGCAACTAAAGAAGAACTTGTTGCAATGGGAAACTGTCATATAACCATCACGCTTCGAAGAATCGAATTTGAATTGAAATTGATTTAAATTGAAAACCTACATCAGTACACAGGGAGAACATGCAAACTCCACACAGAAAGACGGTATCCTAACCCGGGAATCGAACCGAGGTGGGTTCTTGCCGTGAGGCGGCAGCGCTGCTCATTGCGCCACCGTGGCGCAGTGAGCAGAGTTGCACAGAGTTGTACCCGTGGGTGGTTTGAGTGACGTGTGTGGGGTTGGGACGGCTCGTCTCAGCCTGCACGGCTGTGTGGCTCCCTCTAGCGGAGACCAGACCAATAATAATAATATCATTTTATAAAGCGCCTATCACCCGAGGGTCACAAAGCGCTGCACAAGGGCCGCGAAGAGGACGGCATGTCAACATCGAAAGAAAAAAAACAACCAATAAAAACCAAAGCAACAAAAAATAAATGGTTAAGACTGCTTTAAATATACTTCTTCTTTGCGATTCTTCGAAGCGCGATGGTCAGCCTCTGGACATCGTTGTCTTTCAGCTCGGCCTCGAAGTGTTTGGTAGAATTCGCAGGCAATACCAAGTATTACTTGACAGGGATCGCGACGTCAACGCTTCTACCTTGATGCGCAACTCTAATGAGATGCACACATATATCATAATTATGATATGCGTACATGTAATGAATATATTATTTCTGTTCCCGATATCGTCAAAAGATTCGTAACGGCACTAAATTCACGTGCAACCAGAAATGATGGTACCAGGCGCGTCGCAGCCGCGGGTGTTGCGGGTGTTGCGACACCCGCACATTCACGGAAACATTATTCCATCCCCCCCACTTTTTTCTGAGATAGTATCATGTCATATGTTGCGACACCCGCACATTCACAGAAACATGATTCATCCCCCCCACTTGTTCCTGCAACACCCGCGGCTGCGACGCGCCTGGATGGTACCCTCTCTTAAATTTGGGCTTCAACTCTTCGTTGGTTTGTAATTAAACCAATTCTTCTTGTTATTGGATTTCTGTTTCTTCAACACTTAAAAATCGGTATAAAACCCTATAATCTGGAATCTTCTTGACGCCCCTGCGGATTGTGAGGCCCTAAGCTGTAGCTTGTTTATCTGATGCCTAAATCCGGCATTGACCGCAGTCATGTCCGTTTCCACAGCTCGATTTCCCAAAAAAAATTGGCCTACTGAGTAAATCGCCCCAGGTGCCCTGCGATGGACTGGCGTCCCATCCTGTGGGTATAGCCCTTCCTTGCACCCTGTGTCTGCCGGGATAGGCTCCGGCTCACCGCGACCCTGTACAGTATTAAGCGGTTCCGAAAATGGATTGATGGATTTACGAAAATGACTCCCGAGGAAGAGCTGGAATCTGTTGCTGAGGAAAGGGATGTCTGGTCCACTCTCCTTGGACTGCTGCCACCGCGACCTGAGCTCACCAGGACAAGCGGTTTAGAAAATGGATGGATACTCTCCGGATTCAGAAACCTCACGACAGTGATGCCTCCGACGTGGGAGGCTTAACGTCGCGAACGGGGGTGGTGGGGAGTAGCTGTCGAGAGCGAGTCTCACCATCGCTGGGCTGACATCTCGCTGACACGGGCCCCCTGGGGGCGGTGGAGGCCGTGACGCACGGGCTGAGCCGCAGCGGCACATGACGTCCGTTACGAGCGGGCCCTCGGGCCGCGGGGCCGGGTCTGGAATTCACCCTCGCACCCTCGGCCTCCCCCCACCCCCATCGCCCCCTGCGTGGGGGGCCCTGACCACTAGCAGGCTCACGCGCGGTTTCACGGCTCGATGTATGGCAATTGCTTTCCCTCCCTGTCTCCCTCCGTGTTTGTCTTTAAGGAGGTGACGGCCATCTTAGGGGACGCTGGCAGGTTTTTGCCGCTCTTAAGATTGCCAGTTTCACGACCTTACAGTATATTCGAAGCAGCCTTAATCATTTAAAAAATGTTGTTCATTTGGCTTTTTGTTTTCATTGTTGACATGCCGTTCTTTTCGCGGCCCTTGTGCAGCGCTTTGTCACCCTCGGGTGAAAGGCGCTATATAAAACGCTATTATTATTATTATTAAACAGGAACATGTATTCCTTCCTCTAGCTTGACTGTTGAGCGGGTCAGTGGTGCCGTGCCGAAATGTTGGCTCTCTCTCTCTTTTCCGATCTACGTCTGCTCGGGGACATCTGTTCCCCCCTTGCTTGTTGTAGAATTATTATTATTATTTTCCTGTTGTTTTTGTGTCCTATGTCTTATAATGTATCGCTGTTGCTTGACTCTCAGTTATTCTGTCTCCCCGTTATTGACTTGCCGTTCTCTCCACAGCTCGGATTATGAAAAAAAAACAACCCAAAAAAGTGTGTTGCTGTTTTTCCGTTCTCTGTCGTTGCTGACATGTCGTTCTCTCCGCAGCCCTGTGCAGCGCTTTGTAACCCTTGGGTGAAAAGCGCTCTGTCAATGCTATTATTATTATTAAACAGCTTTTGAGAAGACTATAATAATAATAGCATTTTTTATAGCGCCTTTCACCCGAGGGTCACAAAGCGCTGCACAAGGGCCGTCAAGAGAACGTGACCGTGAGCACCGTTTTGCCAGTGTACAGATAATATATATATAAAAAAAAAACATACAATGTTTTGCATTTTCTGGAAATGAGACAAGTGTACTGATGTAGGTTTTCACGGCTCGATTCATGATGGTTGCTCTTCAGAACTGTTCTTTCGGGACAGCCGTGTCGAGCGATCCCCCTATCTCCCTCGCGACGTTTCGCCTCCCACGCCTGATGATGCTTCCGACGTGCGACGTTCGGCATACGGACAATTCCACAAATAGATTCACAATTAATTGGTCACGTATACAAGAATTACTTGTTTACTGTTTGGTGCTCTGTTAAAATAAATTTTATTGAATTTTAAGATTGATGGCTGCTCTACAAAGCTGTTCTTTCGGGATAGCCGTGTCACTGAGCACCCTCTTTTCAATCAGTTGACTCTCAGTTGATCTGTCTTGATGTTACTGACATGCCGTTCTCTCCACAGCCTTGTGCAGCGCTTTGTGACCCTCGGGTGTTGCCCCAGGTGCCCTGCGATGGACTGGCGTCCCATCCCCGGTATAACCACTGCCTTTCGCCCTGCGTCCGCCGGGATAGGCTGCGGCTCACCGCGACCCTGTACAGGATTAAGCGGTTTCTGTAAATGGATGTGCGTGTGTGTGTGTCGGGTGGGGTTCGTTACTGAATTTAGTCTGGAGTCCCAGACTCGGGGTGGCACAGGCCGTGCCGGGCTCCGTGCCCCGCGTGAGACGCCGAGACGCTCCAAAGTGACTCATTAGCGAGATAATCCGCTTCAAATCCGTCACCGTGCTCCCCTCCGCGTAAGCTGCCCTCCCCGAATCCCAGGTGGGGGGCGGGGGGGCCTCTCGTTATCACAGCCTCACGATGCTGTGTGGGGCCACTGGGCCCCACCGCACGCAAACACCCCCCCACAGGCCTCCCTCCACAAACCCGTTAGCTTCCCCAGATTACAAGCGTGGCGCGGATGGGGGGGATTTGTTGGTAAAATGTCGTCGCCTTGTGGGGGGTGGGTTGGTGAGCTTGCCAGAAGCTCGTTTTGTACTTTTTGTTTAATGAGCACGTGAGATTGTGGGTGGGTGCGAGGTATGGGGTGGTGTGGGGTGGTGTGGGTGATGGGGGAGTGGTGGGGGTGTTCAGGCCGAGAGGGGACCGAGGGGCCAGGCAGGGGGAGCCGGGGTCCCGGGCGAGTTCCGAGCGGCAGAGCGGAACCGGTCGGGCCACATTTTCTCTCAGTTCTTTTGATGTCGCTCGGAAACAAGTCAGCCTTGTCGCGACTTGCGTGAGACTGTGTGCGATGTGTGATGTGATCGACGGGAGCTGGGTCCCTGCTTGCTCTGTGTGTGTGTGAGTGTGTGCGCCGGCGCTGGGCTACAAATCTGGCGACCCGAGTTCGAATCCCTCTCACGGCCAACACCGGTGACGATTTTCTGATCCGGTCCTGGGCCTCCCCTAGGTCGACTCAGCCTCAAATGAGTACCTAGTGCAGTGCGTAAACATTGCCACCAGGGAGACAAATGCGGCCGTGCGTGGTGCTGGTCAGCCACCCCCTCGTGTGCCGTGTCGACCTTCATAGGTGCTCGCTAACGGCACTTGCCCCTACAGTCTGTAAAGGCTATACGCGGGATCTTTGTCTTTGCCATTATAGGTGCTACTCGCACGTTGTACTATTATTCGCCGGGTACTCCGGTTTCCTCCCACAGTTCAAAGACACGCTGCCGCGTAGCTTAATTGGCCTGCGGACTAACTTTCCCCCGGTGCCCTGTGATGTACTGGCGTCCGGTCCTGGGTATAGCCCTGCCTTGCGCCCTGCGTCTGCCGGGATGGGCTCCGGCTCACCGCCACCCTGTACAGGATTAAGCGGTTTCTGACAATGGAGGGATGGATAATAATAGTACGTGACCCTACAGTCTGTTAAGGCTGTATATGTGGATCTGTGTGGTGTGTGTGTGCGTGGTGGCCTCAAAGTGCACCTGGCCTGGCACAAGCGATGTGGCGACGTCACCGCCACTTAGTGGCGAATGGCCGTTGTTGTTGTTGTGTGTGGATAAAACTCGGCGAGTTGGCACGGTTGGAAACACAGGTGGTGCATCTGTCAGTCATCTCAGTCAGGCAGCCCTGGGCACCTGAGTCTGTCCCACGACTTGCTGCCAGCGAGCCTTCGGCACTTCACGCGGGCCGAACGTGCACCCGTCTTGGCACAGGCGGCGTGGTTGCGTCACAGCCAATTAGCGGCGAACAGCGGCTGGTTGTTGTGATGTTGACAGTGCTAATGTAGCGGTTAGCGCGCCCTGCTACAGACTCGATTTTGACTCCCATTCACTGCCAATACCATTCATCTATCCACTGTCAGAAAGCACTTCTTCCTGTGCAGGGTTGCGGGGAGCCGGAGCCTATCGCGGCAGACACAGGGCACAAGGCAGGGGTAAACCGAGGATGGGACGCCAGTCCATCGCAGGACTCTGCTGTAACAATAAACATCTATCTATCTATGGTGGTGGGGATCAAGGTAGGAGCGTTCACGTCGCGATCCCCGTCAAGTAATACTAAACACTTCGAAGCCAAGGAGCTCAAAGACAACGATGTCCAGAAGCTCAACCAGATGCCAGAAGCCCCTCAGTCCGGAGCAAGAAGAGAGGCCAACGCCCGCCGCTTTTAAGGCCAGCACTGACTATTATATCTCTAAATGTTGAAGGGCTGTCTGCAACTAAAGAAGAACTTGTTGCAATGGGAAACTGTCAGCATATAACCATCACGCTTCGAAGACTCGAATTCGAATCTATGGTGGTTGTTGTTGCGTGCGCGCGGTCTCGCCAGGGGGCGGCAGTTCCCCGACA
>JAZEWU010000001.1:847773-859312 GCA_036362915.1 Geotria australis
CTTCGAAGCCAAGCTGAAAGACAACGATGTCCAGAAGCTGCCCATCGTGCTTTGAAGAATCGCAAAGAAGAAGATGATGATGGTGATGATGGTGGTGATGTTCTAACGATGTTTATTATTACAGCAGATAGACGTTTATTATTACGGCAGGAAAAATACCCAGTGAGCTTGCAAGCTCTTTGCGGGATTCCTGCGACACGACAAACATGTGATGCCACCCACCCGCATCACGCGGGGGCGTCCCCGCTCCTGGAAGCGTCGCGTGGAGGTGCTGCGTGGAGCACAGCGGTGGAGTAGCAGCTCGGAGGAGCAGGGTGGAGTTATTGGGTGGAGGAACTCAGTGCAGGAGCCTAGTAGAGAAGCAACGTGGAGCAGCCGGGTTGAGGAGTACGGAGGAGCAGGGTGGCGGAGAAGTGTGGAGCAGCAGCTTGGAGGAGCAAGGTGGAGTCACTGGGTGGAGGAACAGGGTAGCTAGATAGATAGATGTGTTTTTTTAATACAGCAGAAAAATACCCAGTGAGCTTGCAAGCTCTTTACGGGTGGAGCAGCAGGGTGCAGCGGTAGCTAGTGAGGAGCAGGGGTGGTGGAAGCTGAGCGGTGGAGCTGAGAAGTGGAGCTCAGTGGAGGAGCTGAGATGTGAGTGGAGGACCCGGAGCACGGCGCGTCGGGTTTTATACGCGGGGGCCACGCGGGGGGTGTATTCACTCGGGCGCCCCCAGGGCCACGGGTTTCAGGCCGGCGCCCCCAGGGCAGGCGGGCTGGGGGTCTACATCACAGATAGGCACGGGCAGTCAGAGAGACGCGGACACTCAGACACGGAGACAAGACTCCCCTCCGTGCCTTGTCTCCGTGTCTCTCTGTGGGGAGCGGTGGCCCAGTGGTTAGCGCGCTGGGCTACAAACCTGGCGACCCGAGTTCGAATCCCGCTCACGGCCACGAACACCAGTGACGATTTTTCCGAACCGGTCCTGGGCCATCCCCTAGGTCGACTCGGCCTCAAATGAGTACCTAGCGCGGTGTGTAAAATATTCCCACTAGGGAGACAAAGGCGGCCGGGCGTGGTGCTGGTCACCCACCCCCCTGGTGTGCCGTGTCGACCTTCATAGGTGCTACTCGCTAACGGCACTGGCCCCTACAGTCTTGTTAAGGCTACACGGGGGATCTTTGTGTTTGTTGGTGATGATGGGAGGGAGGGGAGTAGCGGGAGGGAGCGCCCTGGGCGTGGGGCGGCACCCGGTGTCGAGCTTCTCCACCGCGCACTCGGTGGCCCGCGCACTCGAGCCCAGACTGCCCACACAGGCGTCCGGACAGCCCTGCCCTTCCGTGTTGAGCCTTGCCCTCTCGGTGCCCTTCCGTGCCCTCGCTTCGTGTGCATTGTCGTTCAGTGCTCAGGCTTGCCCTTGAGTCTTGAACCCTGCTGAGTGTTGCCCTGCGATTCAGTGGGCCTGCCCTTCAGTGTCCGGCCTTGCCCTCCCGCGTGGCCGAGGCCAGGGTGGCACCATGGGACGCTGTCCCTTCCTCCTCCTCCTGCTGGTGCTGGTGGTGCTGCCGGCCAGGGGGGCAGGTGAGTGAACACGGGGCACTCACTCACTCATACACTCAGTCATACACTCACTCATACAAAGATCCCCCGTTATAGCCTTAACAGACTGTTGGGGCAAGTGCCGTTAGCGAGCACCTACGAAGGTCGACACGGCACACGAGGGGGTGGGTGACCAGCACCACTCATGCACTCACTCATACACTCACTCATACAAAGACAAAGATCCCGCGTGTAGCCTTATCAGACTGTGGGGGCAAGTGCCGTTAGCGAGTAGCACCTATGAAGGTCGACACGGCACACGAGGAGGTGGGTGACCAGCGCCACGCCCAGCCACCTTTGTCTCCCTAGTGGCGATGTTTAAATATCGCACTAGGTACTCATTTGAGGCTGAGTCGACCTAGGGGATGCGGCCCGGGACCGGTTCAGAAAATCGTCACTGGTATTGGCCGTGAGTGGGATTCGAAATTGGGTCGCCAGGTTCGTAGCACAGCGCGCTAACCACTGAGCCACCGCTCCCCACGTCCCACGTAGACTCTCACTCGTACACTCACACATGCACAAAGACACATACAAAGATCCCCGTATAGCCTTATCAGACTGTAGGGTCAATTGCCGTTAGCGAGTAGCACCTATGAAGGTCGACACGGCACACAAGGGGGTGGGTGACCAGCACCACGCCCGCCACACACTCACACTCACTCATAAACACACACCCCGTATAGCCTTTAACAGACTGCAGGGTGACGTGTTGTTAGCGAGCACCTATTAAGGCCACAGCACCTTTTCGTGCGCGGCATGCATTTATGCAGATAGATGTTTAGCAGAAAGGGGATCAAGGTAGAAGCCTTCACGTCGCAATCCCTGTCAAGTAATACTTGGTATTACCTGCAAATTCTACCAAACACTTCGAAGCCGAGGAGCTGAAAGACAACGATGTCCAGAAGCTCAACAGATCCTAGAAGCCCCTCAGTCTGGAGCAAGAAGAGAGGCCAATGCCCGCCGCCTTTAAGGCTAGCACTGACTATTATATCTCTAAATGTTGAAGGGCTGTCTGCAACTAAAGAAGAACTTGTTGCAATGGGAAACTGTCATATAACCATCACGCTTCGAAGAATCGAATCGAATTCGAACAGCAGAAAAAATACCCGGTGAGCTTGCAAGCTTTTTACGGCATTCCTACGACACGACAAACGAGCGAATTGCCAAAAAAAAATCGACACACACGCGCGTACGCTCACAAACCGCATTCATTCATAACTACCACAGGCTCATAAACGGATCACAATTATCATTCATTCATTGTCAGAAACCACTTAATCCTATACACAGGGTTGCGGTGAGCCGGAGCCAATACCGGCAGACACAGGGCACAAGGCAGGGCTTTATCAAGTATGGGGTGCCAGTCCATCGCAGGACACCGCTGGGTAGTTTAATCAACAGACCAATTAACAATAACAGCGTGTCTTTGGACGGTGGGAGGAAACCGGAGTACCATGCGAAAACCCACGCGGACACGGGGAGAACATGCAAACTCCGCACAGAAAGTCACCCGAGCCGGGAATCGAACCGGGACAAGTCTTGCCGTAGGGCACCAAAGCTCATAACATCTCAAACAAAAACACTCACACCCCGTTAACTAACACACACAGTCACACGTGCCAAACTATGCAACAACAAAGATCCCCCGTATAGCCTTAACAGACTGTAGGGTCAAGTGGAGATGGGTGTAACACACCGATCTCCACACACACACACGCGCGCTCACACACTTTCACAATAACAACGATCTCCCGTACAGCCTTAAAAGACTGGTGGGTCAAATGCTGTTAGCGTGCCTCGGGTGGGTGATCAACACGGACGCACGGCCGCCTTTGTCTCCCTTGTTGTAGAATGATTATTAGTCTCCCTGTTGCATTTGAAGCTACCGCTTGAAGCTACCGCTTGACTCTCAGTTTTCTGTCTCCCCGTTGTTGTTGTACCGTTTTCTCTTCACGAAAAAAAACCCAAACAAATTATTGCTGATTTTCCGTGCTCTGTCGTCGACATGTCGTTCTCTCTGCAGCTTTGTGCAGCGCTTTGTGACCCTCGGGTGAAAGGCGCTATATAAATGCTATTATTATTAGTGACAATGAACGCAGATGTGTATTATCATTATTACAGCAGATTAAAAAAAACGGGCGGCACGGTGGCGTAGTGGGTAGCGCTGCCGCCTCACAGCAAGAATGTCCCGGGTTCGAATCTCGGCTCGGGGGCCTGCATTTCTGTGTGGAGTTTGCATGTTCTCTCCCCGTGTCCGCGTGGGTTTACGCCGGGCACTCCGGTTTCCTCCCACCGTCCGAAGACATGCTGCCAGGTGAATTGGCGTACTAACTAAATTTCCCCAGTCGCCCTGCGATGGACTGGCGTCCCATCCTCGGTGTTCTCCTGCCTTGCGCCCTGTGTCTGCCGGGATAGGTTCCGGCTCACTGCGACCATCTACGGGATTAAGCTGTTTCTGAAAATGGGTGGATGGACAGCATTAAAAAATCACCCAGCGAGCTTGCTAGCTCTTTACAGGATTCCTGCATTGACACAATGACACAATGCAGGAATCCAGGTACGCATTTGAGTCTGAGTCGACCTAGCGGAGGGACCAGAGGGTTCGTGGGGTTCGTAAGCGCAGGGGCGCTAACCGCATGCACACACACACACATACACACCGACTCGTAACATTCACAAACACATGCTCGCCGCTACAGACACCCGCCAAGTCGCATAATCACACAAGCAGAGGCAGGTGCTTGAGAGGTGGGGGTGCGGAGGATAGAGGGGGTGTGGGGGGGTGTGGGGGGGTGTGCGGGGGTGTGGGGGGTGTGCGGGGGGGGACAACAGGGGGCGAGTGGAGGGTGCTGTGGTCAGCGCCGCGTCAGGTCGCCCCTGGCTGCCCAGCAGAGATGTTTACACAAGATAGATATTTGTGGGCGGCACGGTGGTTGTGTAGCGGTGAGTAGCGCTGCCGCCTCACAGCGAGAAGTTCCCTGTCAGGTAATACTTTGGTGTTGCCTGCGTATTCTACCAAACACTTCGAGGCCGAGCTGAAAGACAACGATGTCCAGAAGCTGACCGTCGTGCTTCGAAGAATCGCAAAGAAGAAGAAGCAAAAAGTCCCCCGGGTTCGAATCCCGACTCGGGTTGCCTTTCTGTGGTGGAGTTTGCATGTTCTCTCCCCGTGTCCGCGTGGGTTTTCGCCGGACACTCCGGTTTCCTCCCACACAGTCCAAAGACATGCTGCTGCGTAGGTTAATTGGCCTGCAGACTAAATTGCCCCCCCGGTGCCCTGTGATGGACTGGCGTCTTATCATGGGTACAGTATGGCCCTGCCTTGTGCCCTGTGTCTGCCGGGATAGGGTCCGGCTCACCGTCGACCCTGTACAGGATTAAGCGGTTTCTGACAATGGATGAATGGGTAATAGTACAATAATAGTACGCGACCCTACAGTCTGTTAAGGCTGCATACGGGGGATCTGTGTTGTGTGTGTGAGTGGCGTGTGTCTGTGATGTATTGATGGTGAGGAGCGGTGGCCCAGTGGTTAGCGCGCTGGGCTACAAATCTGGCCATCCGAGTTCGAATCCCGCTCACGGCCAACACCAGTGACGATTTTCCGAACCGGTCCTGGGCCTCCCCTAGGTCGACTCAGCCTCAAAAATGAGTACCTGGTGCGGTGTGTAAATATTGCCACTTTGGGAGACGAAGGCGGCCGGGCGTGCTGCTGGTCACCCACCCCCCTCGTGTGCCGCGTGAACCTTCACAGGTGCTCGCTAGCGGCACTTGACCCTACAGTCTGTTAAGGCTATACGGGGGATCTTTGTCTGACGGTGTCAGTGTTCATGACGGTCCCGCCACGGCTGCCCCCACAGTGATGGACGCATCCCACGAATCGGGTTTCCGGGTGACCCCCTCAGCCCCCCCTCGGGCGGCAGGGTCCCTGGAGACCCCCGAAGACCCCGGTGTCCCCGCGGCGGAGCTGTCGGGTCCCCTCAGCCTCTCCGCCTGTCTTCTGGCCTGCACGGGTGAGCGACCACGACGACCCCCAGTGACCCCTGTGTCACCACGGGGCCTCCGGGATACAATAATCCATCCATACATCCATTTTCTAAACCGCTTGTCCTGGTGAGGGTCGCAGTGGCAGCAGTCCAAGGAGAGTGAACCAGACATCCCTTTCCTCAGCAACAGATTCCAGCTCTTCCTGGGGGATTACCAGGCGTTCCCAGGCCAGCCGAAAGATATAATCCCTCCAGCGTGTCCTGGGTCGGCCTATAGGTCTCCGCGCACATATTCGTTCAGTGTCGAAGGTGTTCGTTCGACGAGAGAAGGACTCAAAGGCGTAGCGAGGAAAGCGCAGAGAGGCGGAGGAGGCAGCCAAGCGGTTTGCCGGCGCCATATTGCCACACACTGCTTCCTATATATTATCATGTTATCTGCCAACTAATTAATGATTTTTTTTAAGTTGTGGGAGCAAACCGGAGAACCCAGAGGAAACCCACGCCGAACAGGGGGTTGACACATAAACTCCACACAGAAAGGCACCCAAGGCGGGAATCGAACCGCCTCGGGCAAAACCATACTTTCTGTGAGTCGCGGATGTTACCACTGCGACAACACAAACACCACCAACAACAACCGCCGTTCGACACTAAGTCGCGGCGACGTCACAAACGGTACTCGTGCCAGGCCAGGTGCACTATAAGGCCACGTGCAGTTCGTGAACGCTCACTGACATGAGGTTACGGGACAAACCCAGGCGGCTTGGGCTGACTGAGATGATTTGTAGAGGCACGGGAAAGACCGTGCCTCTACTGTGCCAGGCTAGGTGCAAGAGGTCACGGGAAAGACCCAGGTGACATGGGGCTGACTGAGTGAGATGACTGGCCGAGGCATCACCTGCCCTACTGTAGCAAAG
Organism: Geotria australis; assembly: GCA_036362915.1. NCBI lineage: Eukaryota > Metazoa > Chordata > Hyperoartia > Petromyzontiformes > Geotriidae > Geotria > Geotria australis. The sequence goes on from JAZEWU010000001.1 coordinate 854,257, forward strand.
CCTTGGCCGCCTGGGAATTATCGGGTCAGGGGTCACGGGTTGGGTTGAGGGGAGTTGGCAACGCGCTGTGTTTTAGCCGCCCGGCGCTCATCCACCATCACAACCACCACCAAAGTCAAAGATCCCTCCATATAGCCTTAAGAGACTGTAGAATGTTTTATATTATTATTTTCCTGTTGTCTTTATGTCCTATGTCCTATAATGTATCGCGATTGCTTGACTCTCAGTTAATCTGTCTTGATGTTATTGACATGCCGCTCTCTCCACAGCCCTGTGCAGCGCTTTGTGACCCTCGGGTGAAAGGCGCTCTATAAATGCTATTATTATTATTAGGGTTAAACTCTGTTAGTAAGCACCTATGCAGGTGGGTCACCAGCACCACGCCCGGCCGCCTTTGTCTCCCTAGTTGCAATGTTTACACACCGCACTGGGTACTCATTTGAGGCCGATGCGACCTAGGGGGAGACCCAGGACCGGTTCAGAAAATCGTCACTGGTGTTTGTGGCCGTGAGCGGGATTCGAACTCGAGTCATATAGCCAGGTCTGTGGCCCAGCGCGCTAACCACTGAGCCAACACTCCCCATCATTACCGTGGACAGCAACACCAACCCGGGCTGGGACCCTCTCGCCCCGCGGGGATAGAGCGTTGCCCCCTCGCGCAACGTGTGCGTTTTCTCCGGTCGCTCCGGTTTCCTCCCACAACATAAAAAAAAACTCATTAATTAATTAACCGATAACATCCTAATATATAGGAAGCAGTGTCTAGTGGCAATATGGCGCCGGTAAAACCGCCTGGCTGCCTCCTCCGCCTTATCTGCGCTTTCCTCGCTACGCCTCCGAGTCGTTCTCTCGTCGAATGAGTGCCTTCGGCGGTGAATGAATATGTGCCACGCGTTATAAATGTAAAATTATTATTATTATTAATCGGGCGGTCGCCGTGCGTGCCTGAACGCAGGCCGCCCTGCCCGGGGTCTCCTCGCCGGGACCTCCTTCTCGTACGCGTTCCGCTCCGAGGGGGAGACTCTGTTGGCAACAACGACGGCGGGGCGCCCCGAGGGCAGCAGCGGATTCCGCCTGGAGGGCAGCGCGCACGTGCACGTGCTGAGCCCGTGCCACCTCGTGCTGCAGGTGGGCAACCCCCCCTCACCCCGCACCATTACACGCCGGGGATCAAGGTAGAAGCGTTCACGTCGCGATCCCTGTCAAGTAATACTCGGTATTGGCTGCACATTCTACCAAACACTTCGAAGCCGAGGAGCTGAAAGACAACGATGTCCAGAAGCTCAACAGATGCCAGAAGCCCCCTCAGTCCGGAGCAAGAAAAGAGGCCAATGCCCGCCGCCTGACTATTATACCTTTAAATGTCGAAGGGCTGTATGTGACTAAAGAAGAACTTGTTACAAATGGGGAAACTGTCATATAACCATCACGCTTCGAAGAATCGAATTACACGCCACTCCCTGGTTCGTGAGCGGGAATCGAACCCGCGTAGGTCGTTGGTGTTGGGAGTGCAGCGCGCTCACCGCTGCACCACCGCTCCCCCTCACAGAGCGTGCGCACACGCAAGTGTTGTGGGGAGTAGTGGCCAATTGATTAGTGCGCTGGGCTACAAATCTGGCGACCCGAGTTCGAATCCCGCTCACGGCCACCAACACCGGTGACGATTTTCTGAACCGGTCCTGGGCCTTCCCCAGGTCGACTCCGCCTCAAGTGAGTACCTAGTGCGGTGCGTAAACATTGCCGCTAGGGAGACAAAGGCGGCCGGGCGTGGTGCTGGTCACCCACCCACTCGTGTGCCGTGCTCGCTGACGGCACTTGCCCCTACAGTCTGTTAAGGCTACACGGGTGTTCTTTGTCACTGTCATGCACACAAGTCTCCATGTGTAAAAGTGTCCCCGTGCCCCTCCGTGTCTCCCCGCGTCCCCGCGTGTACACGTGTCTCCTTGTCTTGCAGTTGCGCGACACGAAGTTCTATTCTCTCGAGGGTCGCCGCGCGGAGCCGCTGCCCGCCTCGCCGGAGCTCAGGTACCCGAGCCTCCTCGGGGACCCCCACACCCGGTTGCCCCGCGTCGACCCCGGGACGCCCGGGACTCCGCGAGCCCGTGTCGCCCAGGGCTCCCGCGCGCGTGCGGCCCGCCTGGCTAGGGGGGGTCCGAGAGGGGGGTCCTAGGGGGATGTCAGAGGGCCCACTCCCCGCAACGGGAGCCGTTGTAGCGGGAAAGTCGATTCCGCACAGCACGGCGTCTCCCCCCAGTCCAGTCCCCCCCTCCTGTCCCCCCGACCCCCCTCACACGCCTCCTCCGTCCGCACCCCCTGGGGCTACCGCGGCATCTGCGGTGCGAATTCCTCCGCGTACGGGGAGCGAGCCGGGACGCGCTGAGCTGAGGGGTGCGGGGAGAAGCCCCTCACTACCCCACCCTCACCCCCTCCCTCCTGCTCCCACCTTCCCTCCCCGTCCCTCCAACTGCCCCCAGCCACCTCCCTGCCGCTTCGAATTCGATTCGATTCTTCGAAGCGTGATGGTTGTTATATGACAGCTTCCTATTGCAACAAGCTCTTCTTTAGTTGCAGACAGCCCTTCAACATTTAGAGATATAATAGTGAGTGCTTGCCTTACAGGCGGGCGGGCATTGGCCTCTCTTCTTGCTCCGGACTGAGGGGCTTCTGGCATCTGTTGAGCTTCTGGACATCGTTGTCTTTCAGCTCCTCGGTTTCGAAGTGTTTGGTAGAATTTGCAGGTAATACCAAGTATTACTTGACAGGGATCGCGACGTGAACGCTTCTACCTGGATCCCTACCGCTATCTCTACGGGAGCTTACCTGCCTCCGCGTGGCTCCCACTCAGACCAGCGCACCGCTTCAGTGTGAGAGTCGCTCCGCAGCGCTGCTCTTTCGTGATAGCAGAAGCCTGGCGGTGCCTCCGACGCGGGAGGCGAAACCTCGCGAAGGACACCGAAGGCTCGACACGGCTATCCCGAAAGAGGAGCTCTTTAGAGCGATTCTCACCAAACGCCGAGCCGTGAAAACATACAATCAGTAACCCTTTCGTTATGACGGTGGGGTCAAGGTGGGAGGCGGGGGGTAGAGAGGCGACACAGTGGGGCTGCAGCCTTCACCTACCTCCCTCGGGTCTCCCGAGCCATACAGCCCACCACCACCACCCCCCGCACCCTCCCCTCACGTTCCCCTGAGCGCGAAAGTGGAGGTGACATGGCGACGCGCGGGCCGGATCAGTGAGGAATTGGATCTGGCGGGAGAGCGAGGGAGGGGGGTGGGAAAGAAATCCGCGGCAGCGTGAGAAATGTATGTCGACGTTGAGCGGTGTGGCCCAGTGGTTAGCGCGCTGGGCTGCAAATCTGGCGACCCGAGTTCGAATCCCGCTCACGGACAACAGCGGTGACGATTTTCTGAAACGGTCCCGGGCATCCGCTAGGTCGACTCAGCCTCGAATGAGTACCTAGTGCGGTGTGTAAATATTGCCACTTGGGAGACAAAGTCGGCCCGGCGTGTTGCTGGTCACTCACCCCCTCGTGTGCAGTGTAGACCTCGAAGGAAGTGACGGCCATCTTAGGGGGACGCTGGCAGCTTTTGCCGCTCTTAAGATTGCCTGTTTCACGACCTTTCAGTGTATTCGAAGCAGCCCTTATCATTTAAATTGTGACCCTCGGGTGAAAGGCGCGCTATAAAATGCTATTATTCTTATAGGCGCTCGATAACGGCACTTAACCCTACAGTCTGTTGAGGCGATATGAAGGATCTTTGACTTGAGGTGGCGTGGGGAGCGCTCTCCGTCCCCGCTCTCCCTCACCCCGCTCTCTCCACGCGAGGCGGAGGAGGAATGCGCGGCCTTCTCGCTAATTACGCGCCGGGGCCGCCAATCATCCTAGCGGGGTCAGGGGGGGAGACGCGTCCTCCTGCCTCCCTCTCCCCGCGACCCCGTGGAACCCTCAAGACCCCCGCGGAACCCTCAACATATACCTGTGGAACGCTCAGAACCCCAAAACCCAGTGGCATGTTCAACATTATCGACATTATCAACCGCGGGAAAACACGCAACTGCCGTGGTTGCGACGGCAGCGACGAACAGCGGCATCAGCAACAGAGATGCGCACGGCGGAGATGAGCGTTGCAACCGGTCGCGCAACTGATTGCAACCGTCCATTATCATCCATCCATCCATTTTCTGGGCGGCACGGTGGCGTAGTGGGTAGCGCTGCCGCCTCACAGCAAGAAGGTACACCCGGGTTCGAATCTCGGCTCGGGGGCCTTTCTCTGTGGAGTTTGCGTGTTCTCTCCCCGTGTCCGCGTGGGTTTTCGCCGTGCACTCCGGTTTCCTCCCACCGTCCAAAGACACGCTGCCAGGTTAATTGGCGTACTGAGTAAATTTCCCCAGGCGCCCTGCGATGGACTGGCGTCCCATCCTCGGTGTTCCCCTGCCTTGCGCCCTGTGTCTGCCGGGAGAGGCTCCGGCTCACCGCGACCCTGTACAGGATTAAGCGGTTTCTGAATATTGATGGATGGATCCATTTTCTAAACCGCTTGTCTTGGTGAGGGTCGCGGTGGCAGCAGCCCAAGGATAGTGGACCAGACATCCCTTTCCTCAGCAACAGATTCCAGCTCTTCCTGGGGGGAGGGATTCCCAGGCGTTCCCAGGCCAGCCGAAGGATATAATCCCTCCAGCGTGTCCTGGGTCGGCCTCTAGCTCTCCGTCCAGTAGACCGTGCCTGGTAGACTTCCCGGGGGAGCCTTCCAGGGGACGGCATCCTTACCAGATGCCCGAACCACCTCAACTGGCTCCTCTCAATCCGAAGGAGCAGCGACTCTACTCTGAGGTTCTCCCAGAAACCGCTTAATCCTACGCAGGGGTTGCGGTGAGACGGAACCTATCCCGGCAGACACAGGGCGCGAGGCTAATCAATGCAACCGGTCGCAACTAATGGCTCGTGCGAGGAGTGTGTCGGCCCCGTGCCGGACCTTGACCCCTTGTCCCGGAATGACCCCGACTGGTTAACCCCCGAGCGCCCGGCCCCCCTCCCGCCTTTTCCGCGGGGTCACG
>JAZEWU010000001.1:868497-878934 GCA_036362915.1 Geotria australis
TATTCATAGTAAGGTTCTATTTATGAGTTTAAGTCATGTGAAAAGGGTGTGTAAGTGAAGTGCACCCGTCTATATGCCGGAGCAAACGAGTGGGCACATGCATCACTTACCTCAAAAGATGGCACCGACGTTTCGCTGACATTCCTCTCTGATTCCCTGATGATGCTGGCTGTAATGCCAGCGAAACGTCGGTGCCATCTTTTGAGGTAAGTGATGCATGTGCCCACTCGTTTGCTCCGGCATATCGACGGGTGCACTCCACTTACACACCTTCTCACATGACCTAAACTCATAAACAGAACTTTACTATGATTAATAAGCGTTTTTGTTTTTTAAGTTGGCGGGGATCTGAAGCTATGCAGACACGGGATCACATAGGCCGGTGTGGGTGGTACAGAGACTGATGGAACTTGGTGGTGGTGTAACTGAGTGGTGGGTCCTGGTGGTGGTGGTTGTGCCGAGTCAGCTCGAAGCTGTACGTGCTGCGAGGGGCGGAGCGGTTGCCCCTGAAGAGGCTGGCGCGGCGCTCGGCTCCCCCGACACCGCACTGCTCCAGCAACGCACGTGGGTGGCAGCCGGACCGCACCCACACCGCTACCACACAGCAATCACTACCACACAGCAACCACAACCACACGGCAACCACAACCGAACAGCAAACACACCGCAACCACACTGACACACATCAACCACAACTGCACCGCAACCACAACCACAAAGTAACCACACGGAAGCGACTGTTACCATATGCTCTCTACAAGCCGTTCTTCAATAGTATGTGAACTCGTATCAGCCGTACGACAAATACATAATGGTTATTATGTGAAACAGAAAATATTTTTTGAAACAGAAATTATTATTTGAAACAAAAATTAACAAACATGCCGTCCTCTTCGCGGCCCTTGTGCAGCGCTTTGTGACCCTCGGGTGAAAGGCGCTATATAAAATGATATTATTATTATTAATGCGCAAATGAAATCAAATGTTTCGGGTCAATTAATCGGGGGTAACCACAAGACATCTGGACCACCCTGTACGTCGGTACCAGCCTTGACCCTGCCGCTGCGTCCCCATGTCCCCTCACTCCGTCACCCCCCCGGCCCCCCGCCCAGTGTCGGAGCAACTGGGCTGGCAGCTGTGCTCCGAGCTGTCGCTGCCGCCCTTGGGCCCCGGCTCGGGGTTCCCGCTGCTGCCCGTCCCGGCGCGGGCCTCCCTCTCGCTGCAGAAGACCGACCCGGGCCTCCAGCAGTACGTGCTGGAGGCCACCTACGACGTGGAGCGGCAGGTGTGTGTGTGTGCGCGAGCGCGCGCGGGGAGCGGTGGCTGGGTCGCGTAGCCCGCGTGCCCGGCCATCGCATGCCCGAGCAGCTGCTGTTTGGCCGGATAGAGGGGGCTAAACGGGCGCTGCACGGGCTAGAGAAGATAGATGTTTTTTATTACAGCAGAAAATTTACCAGTGAGTTTGCAAGCTTTTTACGGGACTCCTGCGACGCAACAAACACGCGAATTGCTGACAATAATAAAAATGTATACATGAGGTGGACTGATGCGGACAGGAGGACCTGGAGCTGAGTGGACTTGCTGAAAACTGGTACTGACTATTGTCACCGTGGATGCGGACGTGTCGCCACGGTTACTGACGAGCGTCGCCGTGGTTACGCCCGTGTCTCCGTGGTTACGGCAGGACAACCTCCCGTGCCCCAAGAAGGCGCTGGTCCACGTCGGCGTGGCGACGCCGGGCTCGCGGGTCAACCGCGACGTCTCGGCCACCGTGGAGCTCCGCTGCCAGGAGATGAAGGCCCGCGCCGAGATCGTGCACCCACACGGATCGCTGCGGGTGCTCGGTATGGACGGGGGGGGGAAGGGGGAAAGGGGGCCCGGGGGTTGAGGGGCGGAAGGGTGGCAGCTGGCGTGAAAGTCAATGAAAGTAACTTACATTTAACGCAAACATTACCGTTTCTGGCAATGAGACAAGTGTTAAGATCTTAAAACACTAAATGGACACCTTTTGCAAGGGGTCCAGTTTGCAAGAAGCCACACATGCTTGTGGCAAAAAATGAAAACAAAATACTTTGATAATATATGCAAGTTCTTACCTTTTCTGCCTAAGACAAATGTGTTAAGATCTGAAAACACCAAATAGACACCTTTTACAAAGTGTCCAATTTTCAAAAAGCCACACGTGCTTGTGGCAAAAAATTGTAAACAACACGCCAAAAGGCAAGCCTTTTGGCAACACTTGGCTAAACACTGAGACTAGGCTCTAAAGAGAGCTGTCTCTCGTGTGGGCCAATCAGTTTAAAGGACAATTAATACATTATCGTAGCATTTTGCTGTGAGGCGGCAGCGCTACTCACCGCGCCGCCGGTGAATGAACAACGATCAGAAATTATAATCACTGTGATTGTCGTTCCGCGATGAATGACGCGGCGGCCATGCTGCCGCCCCCCCAGGCGACCTGGACGACTTTGATAAGAAGAAGCGAGCGTTGCTGCAGCTCACGGTGGACAACAAGGACGAGTACTTCGTGAAGGTGGGGCCCGGCGCCGGCGCGGAGTGGAGGGGGCCCGCCGGCACGGCACCCGCGGCAAAATCACTCATTCACCTCAGTTCCTTCGTCACACAGAGCGTTGCAGCCTCATCAGGGACTGTCCCCGCACAGAAGATGATGACTATTATGTGATATATTGATGCAGGTTTTCACGGCTCGATTCATGATGGTTGCTCTTGAGAGCTGTGCTTTCGGGATCGCCGTGTCGAGCGCTCTCCGTCTCTCCCTCGCGACGTTTTGCCTGATGATGCTTCCAACGTGAGAAGCGATACGTCGCGAGGGAGAGACCGCAATCGCTCGACACGGCTATCCCGAAAAAAAACCAGCTCTGAAGAGCAACCATCATGTTCTGTGATAGATTTGATAGATGTTTATTCTTACAGCAGAAAACACCCAGTGAGCTTGCAAGCTCTTTGCGGGATTCACAACAAACACGCAAAAACGTGGTGCTGTGATGATGGTGTAATGTAACTGTGATGCTGCTGCGATGGTTCCCTACTGGTTTTCTGATGGTTCCCTGATAGTTCCGTGCTGGCGCCGCGCGCAGGGCCTGTGGGAGGAGCGCCCGTCCGACGCCGAGCAGCGGTTCCGGGCGCTCGTCGAGGCCAAGGTGTCCCCGTCGGGGCCGCCGGTGCTCGCCTTGGCCAACGGCACGCTGGTCCCGGGACGCACGCTGGCGCTGCACGGGGTCCTCCAGAACCTGCTGAGCGACACGGCCACGTTGGCTGGTGAGGCCTACCCCCCCGGTCACCCCCCCGGCCCTCGATCGGCCCCCATCGGCCCCGCACCCCGCGCGCCGCCCCGCTCGCGATCCCGCCAAGTCCCGCCGCGTCGTGACCCGTCGCCCGCCTCCTCTTCCGCAGTGAGCCTGAGGAAGGCCGCGGGGGGGCGGACGGAGCGGCAGGCCGACGGGTCCGGCCGCTACACGGGCGAGCTGCAGCTGCTGGTGCCGCAGGTGGTCGGCGCCAAGGCCTCGGGCTCCGTGGACGTGCGCGACCGCGCCTGGGCCACGGCGCTCAGCCTCAAGTACGGCGTCCGCGGTGAGTCAGCCCGCCCGCCCGGCGCCCCGTGTCGCTGCTTCCCGTCCACCGGCTGCCGGGGGGAACGAGCGCAGGCCGGCCGAACGCCGGTGGCCGGCGGGCCTTCGTGCCACGGCCGGCTTGCTAGTAACGGCGCCCGGCTTGCGGCAGCATTGTACGCTTCCGCCCTGGGGTGTCCTGGGCGTTACGCGGCGTTGCAATGCGATGTGGTGCCACGTCGCGTGCCGTGCGGCGTGCCGTGGCGCTGACGCCCCGCGTGTCCCCCCCACCACCCCGTGCCGGCGCCGCGAGCAGGCGACGCGGCGGCGGTGCCGCACGCGTGCGACGCCAGCCAGGCGCTGCGTCTGGGCGCGCGGCTCGCGCTCGAGGCGACGCACCAGCTCGCCTGCTCCCAGCTGCCGGCGATCGCCCACAAGGTACCCTCGCTCGGACCCACCCTCCCGCCCGCTCCATTCAATTTGAGCCGAGCAGGGGTGAGCGGGTGGAGGTGGTGGTGGACTTGTGTGGTAAGGCCAGTGTTGATGGCAGTCGTGGTGGTGGTGTTGGAATTGGTGGTGGAGACTCATGTGCAACCGACCCCCATGCCACACACCGGGGTCTGAGAGAAACGGCATTTCGATCCTGCCATATGTCCTGTACATATGGCAGGATTGACAATTAAGTTGAATTTAATTGAATCTATCTATCTCCCGTCTCCTCCTCCGTGGCAGCTGAGCGTGAGCCACGGGCCGCAGGGCGCCAGCACGCGCTCGCGCCTGCAGGTCAGCTACGGCGCCGAGTGGCAGCTGGCGTCCAACAAGAAGCGGCTGCTGCTGGAGCAGGACTTCAACGACAAGACGGACGGCGGCGCCGTCAAGTACCTGGTCCAGGTGCTCGCGCCGCACCGCCGCGCGGCACGCCGCGGCGCACCACGGCGTACCGTGCCGCGCCACATCACGTCACACCGCACCAAAGCAGAATACGCCGTGGCTTAGCGCTACATACAATGTCACGCCGGGTGGCAGAGTGGCGCAGTGGTAACATCTGCCCCTCACAGAAAGAATGGTCTTGCCCGAGGCTGTTCGATTCCGGCCTTGGGCGCCTTTCTGTGTGTGTTCTCCCCCTGTTCTGCGTGGGTTTCCTCCGGCAATATGTTGGTGCCGGCAAACCGCCTGGGTGCCTCCTCCGCCATTTGCGCTTTCCTCGCGCCTTTGAGTCGTTATCTTGTTGAATGAATACTTTCGACATTGAATGAATATGTGTACGTTAGAAAATTAAAGTTATACAAATTCTTATTATTATCCCATGACACATCACGGCATGTCATGTGGTCACACCACAGTGTGCAATGTCAAACCACGTGATGCTACAGCATGCCACACTACTTTGTAGCACACCACAGCACACCACAATGTGCCACAGAATATCACAACGCACCAAGCCACACTGCATGACGCCATACCACGCCACTACACAGGACAACATGCCATGCCACCGCAGCATACCATGTCACATCACGCCACACAACGGGGAACCCTGCAGTACCCTAACAAACATCCCCCGTGGAGCCTTAACAGACTGTAGGGTCGAGTGCCGTTACCGAGTAACACCTATGAAGGCCAACACGGCACACGAGGAGGGGGGTGACCAGCACCACGCCCGGCCGCCTTTGTCTCCTTAGTGGCAATGTATACACACTGCACTAGGTACTAATTTGAGCTGAGTCGACCTAGGGGAGGCCCAGAACCGGTTCAGAAAATCGTCACCGGTGTTGGCCGCGAGCGGAATTCAAACTCGGGCCGCCAGGTTTTTAGCCCAGCACGCTAACCACTGAGCCACCTTGGTAACCTAACCAGCACTGCGACTCTAGCCCCTTCTAAACTGGGGGTCAGGGGGTCACGGTACGGCGTTGCCGGTTAACTGGGATCCTGTGTTCGGGCCCCGCTTATCCGTGCGTGTCGCGGGTCTGTCGCGGCAGTGGAAGGCCCAGCTCCCGGCGCGCAAGCTGGACGCGGAGGCGACGCTGAGCCACGTGCACACGCTGCGCGGGAGCTACGCGCGCAACACCTCCGTGCGCGCCGCCAACGGCGGGCGGCCGCTGCTCGCCGCTCAGCTCCTCTGGAAGGACGAGTCCAGCCCCGAGCTCTGGGCCTGGGACGGTGAGCGGCGGGGCGGCCGGGCCCGGTGGGGCGCGTTTGCGGCGTCGGTCGTCGGAGTCGCGGATTGGGCGAATTCTTTCGTCCAGTGTGCGGCGTTGCTATCAATTTTAGGTGTTGACGTCAGCGGCGTTGAGAGCTTGAAGGCCGCCCCAGAGTTAATGGGCAATCGCTCGTTCGCTCACTCACCTACTCACACACAGCAACAACAACCGCCGTTCGACGCTAAGTGGCGGTGACGTCAGCACTGCGCCAGTGCCAGGCCAGGTGTACCTTACCCACACACACAACCCACCCACTCACACACTCACCAGGGAGTTAATAGGCACGAGTCACCAATATGGGAGACGGTTTCTATCGTGCCTCCGAATCAACGGGCGCATCGGAACTTGCCGCCTTTCTCTCAGACGCCAGCATCGGCACACACGTGGAAGGACTTGGCTTGGATTGGCTTGCACGGCCCCTGGTTTGAATCCCGGCTCGGGTGCCCTTTCTGCGCAGAGTTTGAACGTTCTCCCCCGTGTCCTCCCGCGGTTTATCCCCTGGCGCCTGCGCGTGTCGCCGCGCACTCAGGCTCCGTGACGGTGGACTCGCCGTGGCTGCGCGGGCGCGTGGAGCACGAGCTGCGCCAGCCGGAGGCACGCTCGTTCGTGACGCGATCGACGCTGGCGACGGACTCCGCCGGCCGCTCGGCCCGCTCGCCGCGCGCCGCCGCGCCGCCCGGGCCGCGGCACGTGCTGGAGGCCACGCTCAAGAACGCCGAGCAGCTCAAGGAGCTGCTGCTGCAGCTGTCGGGGCCCAAGGGCACCGTGCTCAAGGTGCGGCAGCTAACGAGCTTCCAATCACGATTCTCCGGGGAGCACTAGCTGGCACCGGGGGCACTAGCGGGTTCTAAGATCGCAAGCGGGCACTAGGCGCGCCGGCGGGCACTTGGGAGCACTACCTATCACTTGGGGCACTAGCTGGCACTGGGGGTACAAGCGGGCAATGTGAGCAGTAGTTGGCACTGGGAGCAGTATTTGGTGCTGGAGCACTAGCGGGCACTTGGGAGCACTACCTGGCACTGGGGGCACTAGCTGGCACTGAGAGGACTATCTGGCGCTGGGAGCACTAGCTGTCACTTGTAGCACTAGCTGGCACTTTGGAACACTTGCTGCACTGGGAGCAGTAGTTGGCACTGGGGGCACTAGCGGGCACCGTGAGGACAAGCGGGCGTCGCCACCGCTGGCGGGCACCGTGGGCTCCTCACGGCTGGCGCTGACGGTTGGCGCGACGCCCCCGCCGCCCGCAGGTGCTGTCGAGCTCGCGGGTGAAGCCCCAGCACTCGTTCTCGAGCCACAACGAGCTGCGCTGGCCGTACACGGGCCCGCTGGCGGCCGACCTCCTCCTGGAGGAGAAGGCGGGCGGCAAGCGCGGCCGCCTGGAGCTGCGCTACCCGGGCGGCGACGCCAACCTCACCGGCAGCTGGGACGACAAGGTACTGATTTTGAGGGTGTTGTGAACGGCGCTCCTCCGCCCTCCGTTGTTGCTGGAGGTCGTCCGCCTCCAACGGCCCAGTAGCGCCCTCCACAGAGGTCGATCTTGACACCGCCGGTACCAGTTTTCAGCAAGTCCACCCAGATCCAGGTCCTCCTGTGCCGCATCGGTCCATCTCTTCTCACAAGCACGACACGCGTGCCTGGGTGCGTGCGCGCGTGCGATGACCCGGTGCCGCGTGTCGCCCGCGAGCAGGCGCCGGTGCAGAACGTGTCGCTGGGCTGCGCGTGGCGCGCGGGCGACGGCGCCCCTCGCGCCGTGCAGCTCGCCGCCTCGCTGGAGCGCGGGGACGGGCGCGGGCAGGCGGCGCTGCACGTGCGGTGAGCGCGGTGGCGGGCGTGGGTGCGGCGAGTGTGTGAGTGATTGGACTCGCCGGTGACTGGTACCGGCGGTGTCGAGATCGACCTCTGTGGAGGAGGTTTGCGAAGGACGCCACTGGGCAGTTGGAGGCAGTCGCCTTCCAATGACAACAGAGGGCAGAGGAGCGACGCGCCGGGCGGCTAAAACTCAGCAATCTGGCACGGTCCTGGGAGGACAGGTGGTACTCCAGCCAGTTATCTCAGTCAGGCAGCTGATGGCACCTGGGTCTGTCCCGTGACCTGTCAGCGAGCCTGCGTGATAGCCTCAAGGTGCACCTGGCCTGGCCCGGCACCGTGGTGAAGTCACCGCCACTTAGTGGCGAACGGCGGTTGTTGTTGTTGTGAGTGTGGTGAGGGATGTGGGGCCACGTGGGTGAGTTTAGTGAGCTGTCGGGCACCGTGTTGGTGAGTGCGACGTGGTGTGAGCGTGATGATTCACGTCCATGTGTGTGGACGGTAATGGGACAGCGGTTAGCGCGCCGTGCTACGAAACCGGTGACCCGAGTTCGATTCCGGATCGGGCCCAATAACGGTGACTAATGTACCGATGTCGGTTTTCGCGGCTCGATTCATGATGTTCGATCTTCAGAGCTGTTTTTCCGGGATAGCCGTGTCACTGAGCGATCTCGGTCCTAGGCCTATCCTGGATCACATTTAGCCTTGAACGAGCACCTGGCACGGCGTGTGAACGTCAGGCCGTGGTGCTGGCCACCCGCCCCTCGTGTGCCGTGCTGACCTTCGATGTGGCGCCCCTTTCCCAGCGGCATCGTTAACGCGTGTCCGGGGCGTTGCGTGCGGCGGGGCCGGTGTTTGTGTCGGCGCCAGGCACCCGTTCGGCTCGCCGCGGGACGTGAGGCTGCGGGCGTCCGTGTCGGCCGAGCGGCGCGCCCGGCGCTCCGCGGGCGAGCGGGCGCGCCGCTACGCCGCCGAGATCGCCGCCACCATGGACAAGCGCGACACGGTCACGGCTCAGGCGTCGCTCGGCACGGAGCCCGACAGCCCCGAGGTGACGCCCGCGCCACCCTGCGCCTCACTGCGCCACCCTTCACTGCTCGGCTGCGCCACCGTTAATCGCCATGTACCACCCTGCATGTCCTCGAAAAACTATGCACCACGCTGCCCAGCTGTAAACCACCCTGGATCACCCTGCACCACTGCTAAAGTGAAACTCCCAGATGCAATGGGCAATGACTTGTGTTGTTTTGCCCGTGTCTCTGTGTCCCTGCATCCCCATAACCCCGTGTCTCCGTGTCCCCGTGTCCCCACATCCCCGCGTCCAGGCGTGCGTGAGCCTCAAGCAGCCTTACAACATCCGCCTGGTGCCGAAGGCGGCCGAGCTCTGCCTCAAAGGTCGCCGCGAAGGCCAGGTCAGCGCCCGCTCGGACTGCGGCCTCACCCACGCCGCCACGCGCCATGTCGCCACGTGTCGCCGCGTGTAACCCCCGTGTCATCGCCCGTGTCACCGCACGCATCATAGGTGGCGGTGTGTTACGATCCCCGCCACACAAATTCGTTTCCTGCCAACAGTCACCAAAACCAGTGACGACTTTCGAAACCGGCCCCGGGCCTCCCCTAGGTCGACTCAGCCTCAAATGAGTAGCCTGGTGCAGTGTGTAAAACATCGCCAATGGGGAGACAAAGCCGGCTGGGCGTAGTGATGGCCACCCGTGCTGACCTTCACAGGTGCTACTCGCTAACAGCACTTGAGCCTACAGTCTCTTAAGGATATACGGGGGATCGTTGTGTGTGTGTGTGCGTGCCGTGCGGAGGAGCGACGCTCACAACGGCGAGCTGAGCGCCGAGCGGCCAAAGCACAGAAAGTTGGCACAGTAGGGAGCACCGGTGGTGCATCTGCCAGTCATCTCGGTCAGGCAACCCGTAACACCTGGGTCTGTCCCGTGACCTCCTGTCGGCGAGCGTTCGACACTTCACGTGGCCTCAAGGTGCGCCTGGCACAGGCGCCGTGGGGACGTCACCGAATGGCGGTTGTTGTGTTGTGTTGTTGCCGTGCAGTACAAGTACTCGGGCAGCGGCAAGCTGAACCTGGGCGAGGTGGGTCAGGGCAAGCTGAGCGGGCGCTACCACGGCACCTTCAACAGCTGGAAACACGAGCTGGAGCTCAGCGCCAGCCACACCTTCAAGGTGACGCCGCCCGCCGCGCTCGCTACTCACCCACCACTCACCGCTCGCAAGCCCACGAAGAGCTCGCGAGCTCACTGGGTATTTTCTGGCGTAATAATAAACATCTGTCTAGCTAATAATAATAATTTTGCATTTATAACGTGCACATAGTCATTCAATGTCAAAGATATTAATTTGACGAGAAAAGGACTCGGAAGCGCGAGGAAAGCGCAGAGAGGCGGAGGAGGCAGCCAGGCGGTTTGCCGGCGCTATATTGCCACACGCTGCTTCCTAGATATTATGATGTTCTCGGCCAACTAATTAATGAGTGTTTTTTTTTTTTAATTGTGGGAGGAAACCGGAGAACCCGGAGGAAACTCGAGCAGAACAGGGGGAGAACACACAAACTCCACACAGAAAGGCGCCCAAAGGCGGGAATCGAACCGCCTCGGGCAAGGCCATTCTTTCTGTGAGGCGCGGATGTTACCACTGCATAGACACCCTGCCCTGTGCCTAACACCCTGCACTCTTCACCCCGCCCCCCTCCACGCCCCCCTCCCACTGCATGTTTGCGTCGCGCCCTGCTGCTGCCGGTGCAGGTGAAGGTGCCTGGCGCCGCTGAGCTCAAAGCGGAGGTTTTCTCCCTGGACGGGAAGGGCCTCAATTTTAACTACGGCGCCGCGGGGCAGCTCACG
>JAZEWU010000001.1:913886-924713 GCA_036362915.1 Geotria australis
TACGTAAAACACAGGGAGCGGCAGCCCGTGCGCCCCCGCTGGGCGCGCGGGCTGAAAGAAGATGAATGCTGAACACGACTTACCCCGAAAGAGCAGTTCATACAAATCGATGTCAATATAGAGGAAGATCCGGAAAGAGGAGTTCTCCAGAAAGATTCTCATCACACATGGAGCCGTGACAAACTTACATACAGTGAGAGGGGCGGAAATCCCCGGTCACTTTACCATAAGATAAAGAGGAGTGAAAAACGTTACCAACTTGCGATAAAATATTTTTAAACACTGTCAGAGTAGTTTTCAACACTGTCAGAGTACAATATATCTCTAACCAGCTCCATGAAGTATTGTCAACTGACCATTGACTAATATATCTAACATCCATCCATTGGTTGACAACAACCGCTTGATCCTGTGCAGGGTCGCGATGAGCCGGAGTCTATCCCGGCAGACACAGGGCACAAGGCAGGGCTGTACCCCGGATGGAACGGCAATCATTCACAGAGCACCGGGGCAATTTAGTCAGCAGGCCGATTAACCCATGCAGCAGCATGTCTTTGGACTATTTGAGGAAAGCGGCGTGCTCAGAAAAAACCCACGCAGACACGGGGAGAACATAATAATAATAATAATAATTCAATTTATATAGCGCCTTTCACCCGAGGGTCACAAAGCGCTGCACAAGGGCCGCGAAGAGGACGGCATGTCAACAACGAAAGACAAAACAATAAAAACCAAAGCAACAGAAAATAAATGATTAAGGCTACTTCGAATATACTGAAAGGTCGTGAAACTGGCAATCTTAAGAGCGGCAACATTCTGCCAGCGTCCCCTAAGATGCCCGTCACTTCCTTGAAGACAAACACGGAGGGAGACAGGGAGGAAGGGTGAGCAACAGGGACACAGAGACAGGAAGACAGATAGACAGACACGACGCTACTATGAGTCACGCTCATAGTAGCGTCCGTACAGCTCGGCTGTGATGAGTCCGTGCCCTGTGGCTTCTGCCGACAGGAATCGCTCTCCCCCAGCGCCGTGTCCAAACGCGTGTGGCGTCTCGAGCCGCATCCCGCGATACATGATAGGGGATAGATCATAAAGACCCCAGAAATAAACAATTAATAATAATAATAGCAACTACAGAGCGCCTTCAACCCGAGGTTCCCAAAGCACTGCACAGGGCCGCGGAGAGAACGACAAACCAACAACGACAGAGAACGGTAATCAGACAGCGTTGAGCCGCATAAGTGGTCCTAGCACGATGGCTTGAAGGCTTTCCCGAACAAGTAAGTCTTGAAACGAGATTTGAAGATGTTCAAGGACTCCGCTGAACGAATTTCCAATGGAAGAGCGTTCCAGAGTCTTGAAGCAAAGCGCGAGAAGGCTCTGTCTCCCATCGAATGGAGGTGCAACCTGGGAACATGCAGCAAGCGAGTATTGCAGGATCGTAGTCGTCGTGTTGAGGAGGGTGCCTGAAGAAGGTCACGGATGTATGTTGGAGCTGCGTCAGTGAGACCCTCGTAAGTGAGCAGGAGGATCTTGAATTCAATCCTGTGTTTAACAGGTAACCAGTGGAGAGACATCAGTAGTGGGGATATCTGATCACGGATTGGTGTGCCAGTTAGGACTCTGGCAGCCGCATTCTGCACACGTTGGAGACGATTGATCAGGTAGGCAGGGATGCTAGGAAGCTGTGCATTGCAATAATCTATTCGTGTGGAGATGAAGATGCGTATTAGCTTCTCAGCATCAGCAGGTGACAGGATGTTGTGCAGTCTGGCTATATTTCTGAGATGAAAATAGGCTGTAATACCCCACTCAGCATCGTGTCAGGATGTGCCGTCGGGTGTTGTATCACGTTCACGTCGTCGATTTGGACACCATGAAGACGAGGGCACACGCCTCCAGGGTCATGCCAGGAGTTGCTGATTCACCCTCACAGCCGGCAGTCCCAGCACCGTCTCGTGCCGGGTCGTCTTCCACTGGCTGCGGGAGCTGGGATCTATCGGTGCGCTTGCATGTCATCCTCACACAGAAGCAGGTCGAGGCGTAGACCGTCTAAGCACCTTGTCTTTATTTTATCCACGAGCCGCGTCGCCGTCACCAAGCAGTGGAACGCTTTACCGCACTCTGCACACTGCTTCACAGGCACCCTCCCTTCAGCCTTTTTGACTCACGCAAGCAGTGGAACCGCGCTCTCTCTCCTTCGCACAACTACGTAGCAAGCACACCCAGTGAGACTCCCAAAACACACTTCTCCCCCCTCGCTCGGTCGTCTCTGCTCTTATCCTCGCTCGTGATGTGTATTGGCTAGCCGACGTCACTACCTTCCGGGCTCGGCGCTGTTACTCAATATAGCTTTGGCTCAATATAGCTTTGGCTATATTTAGTAACCTTAGTCCCTTTAAACAATGAGAGGCGGGGGACCAATAATCTCACCCTTCGTTCTGTGGGTCATGATGTGACCATGCGCCCCTCCACTTCCATAGCCCCCGCAAATCCTGGCATGGGGACTTTAACCAGGGCATTACAAGGCTACCTTTGTCACCTTGTTGATGTGTGTCTCGAAAGTGAGTGAGGAATCAAGAGTCACACCTAGACTCTGGACTGCCTTAGCAACTTCAGTTGTCTGGTCGCCAAGCATTAATTGGATAGGTTCAGCCTTGGACACTTGCTGCGGGGTTCCGACAAGCAAGACCTCTGTTTTTTCGCCATTTAGTCACACCCAGGGATGATAGTCAGCACCTCCAAATCTGTGGCCATGGTCCTCTCATGGAAAACAGTGGGTTGCCCTCTTCAGGTGAGGGGAGAGCAGTTGCCCTTAGTCGAGGAGTTTAAATATCTTGGGGTATTGTTCACGAGTGATGTTAAGCGGGAACGTGAGGTTGACCAGCGGATTGCAGCAGCGTCTGCAGTGATGCGGGCACTGTACCGGTCCGTGGTAGTGAAGCGGGAGCTTGGTCCTAGGACAAAGCTCTCGGTTTACAGGTCAATCTACGTCCCTATGCTCACCTATGGTCATGAACTTTGAATAATAACCGAAAGAACGAGATCGCGGATACAGGCGCCAGGAAATTAGGTTTCTCCGCAGCATTGCTGGGCTTACTCTCCGTGAGAAAGTGAGGAGCAAAGAAATCCGGGACAACCTCGGAGTAGAGTCGCTGCTTCTTCGGATTGAGAGGAGCCAGTTGAGGTGGTTCGGGCATCTGGTAAGGATGCCCCCCGGAATGCTCCCTCGGGAGGTATTCCTGGGGCTGCCCACTGAGCGGAGACCTAGAGGCTGACCCAGGACACGCTGGAGGAATTATATCCTTTCGCTGGCCTGCGGAACGCCTGGGAATCCCCCAGGAATAGCTGGAGTCTGTTGCTGATGAAAGAGATGTCTGGTCCACTCTCCTTGGACTGCTGCCACCGTGACCCTCCTCAGGAAAAGCGGTTTAGAAAATGTATGGATGGATGGATATTTGAATTGAGCCAGGCGTTCACAGTAGCCAGTGAAGAAGACATGCAAAGACCAGAGGCATTGATGGATGGCTTTGCATGGATATAGATTTGGATGTCATCGGCATAGCAATGGTAGTGTAGATTGAGGCTGCGCAGGATATGGCCAAGAGGTTGTAAATAGATGCTGAAGAGGAGTTGGCCGAGAACTGAACCCCGAGGAACTCCAGACAAAACCGGATGAATCTCCGAGTTTTGTCCTTCAAGGGTGACAAACTGCTTCCGGTCGGAAAGATAGGATCCCAGCCAATTCAAGGCAGATCCAGAGATCCCCATACTCTCAAGTCGCTCAAGTAGGATCCGGTGACCAACAGTGTCAAAGGCAGCACTGAGGTCCAGGAGGACAAGATAACTTGGCAAGCTTCAGGAGCGACGAGTAGATCATCAACTACTTTTTCCAAGGCAGTTTCAGAACTTTGGCCGAGTCTGAACCCAGATTGAAAGAGATCGAGGAAGTCGTTGTTAAGAAGATGTTGCTGGAGTTGTGCAACTACCGCTCGTTCAAGGTCCTTAGAGATTAATGGTATATTTGAGATGGGACGATAATTATCATGGATGCTACAATCGAATCCAGGTTTTTTAAGCTGGGAGGTAACTGCGGCACATTTGAACAATGGGGAAAGATACCGGAGTGGAATGAGTTATTGAACATATTAGTAACGTACGTGGACAGGGGTTCGAAATTTGCCCAGATGATTTTGAATGGGAAAGTATCCGAGGTGCAGTTTGAGGTCCGGGATCCTTTAATGCGGAAACATATCAGGAATTGTGATGTCACAGAAGGTGGAGTAACCATTATTGGGCTATTGGTTGGTGATTAATGCTGAGTAGAGATACGATTGGCGTCAGTTTTTTCAGAGAAAAACTGAATCAACTGTTCTGCCTGATCTTTATTAGTGACGGGAGACGAGTTTGAGTGACTGGCAGGACGAAGGAGCTGATTATTGGTCAAAAAGAGAAACTTAGGCTTGTCACAGTTATCGGCCAGAATGCTGGAAAGATCGCTGGTGCAGGCACAGATAATTGCCTTCCGATAATGGAGGAGTTGTTCCTTAAATATTTCACAATTGACGGTGAGGCCAGATTTTCTCCTAGTCCATTCAGCCTTTCGTACATTCGCCTTGAGATCCCGGAGTTCAGCTGTGTACGAGGGGGATGGCTTTCTGTCTGAGATATAGGGTGATTTCAATGGGGCCAAATCATCACGTAGGTTTAATAGCACATTATTATAAGATTCTGCATCAGGGACAGAATGAGCTGAGGCAGAGAATGAAGTACTGTTGATTGCCTCGGCAAATAGTCTGGAGTGAGAGCGCTAAGGTTTCAAAATTGGATATGGCGCTTGGTGATTTAAGTGGGAGGCAGTATTTGGAGATCAAAGCATACAGCAGAATGATCAGACAAACCAGGATCAGTGACGGACATGTTGGCTACCGAGATTCCCCGGGAACAAACCAAATCTAGAGTATGGCCGCATCTGTGAGTGGGAGATGTTCCGTGTTGAGTGAAGCCCAGTGAGGTCAGAGTGGCCATGAGATTCCTTGCAAGACGGCTCTTTAGAGAATCAACATGGATGTTGAAATCACCAAGGATCAGGATTCTTTCAGAACAGGAGCACATCTTAGACAGCAGCTCAGACAGTTCATTGACAAAAGAATTAGAGGCTGCATGTGGACGGTAGAGCAGCACCAACTTCACAGGTTGAGCCGACCTCCAATCCAGAGACATATGCTCGAATGAATTGAAGGTTGGCGACGGAATCAGTCGGATATCGGCAGAAGCATGGTGGAGAACTGCAAGGCCGCCACAACGGCCATTTTAACGAGCCTTCTGTTGGAATGTAAAGTCTCGCTGTAAAGCCTGATTCAATGAGACGAAATCGTCTTGATGATGCCAGGTTTCTGTGAGGCAAAGTAGGTCCAGATTGATGTCTGAGATCAGCTCGGCATTGAGTGGGGCTTTTCTGTGTTCAGAGAGCGCACATTGAGCAGAGCAAAGTGGGTTTCGGTTGCAGGCAAGGTTTGTGCTGGGAGAGGAACATTGACCAGCGGAATTTTAATCAAGCAACGTCGATCTGCAACCGATCTGATTCGTGGTTCCCTCTGTAGCCGGTAAATAGGGCTTAAGATGGGAATGGTGGGAGGGAGAGCAACTGTAGGCAGGACAGAGGGCAAACAGCCAAAAGGCTAGGAGTACAGTGAACTGGCGAAGGAATCACGCTCTTCATAGCTGCGGAAGTGTAAGTTATCATATTGAACAGGGGCCTGGTGTAACACATCACTGCACTATACTCAACATGGGGAGATTATAAAGACTATTGACAGTAAGTGTTAGAGAAAGGAGTCACAGTGTTAGAAACTAGAGACGCACAGTATTTGAAAAACCGACGCAAACCGCATAAAACCGCACAAAACACGATGTTAAACTACAGTATGTGTAGACTGCATCAATTTCGTAGAGGGAGGGCACTGAACACATAGACTCCAGTGTTAAATACTCCCATAGGATACAGTGTTAACTTAAGCACATACACTCTAATGTTTAATTCTTCCACAGACTGCAATGTTAAATTACGCCCATAGACTCCAATGTTAAATGCTCCCATAGACTCCAACGTTAAAGTGTCTCATAGACTCCAATGTTAAATCATCCCATAGACTCCAATGATAAATTCTCCAATAGACGCAAATAATTTGCTTAAAATATAGTAATTAACCGCAAATACTCATACTAATCATTAGAAGGAAAGTAAATAAACAGGCAGAAACAATAGGTAAATGGATAGGTTATTATTAAGGCAGACTTTAACGCGGGCGTGGTGGCGGCAATGCCGGCGCCCACTTTTCCGGGATGGCGCCTGAGGCGAGATACACGTGAGAGTTTATTGTGAGGGAGGGAGAGTGAGAGACGAGAGAGTGGGTGAAGAGTGAAGAGATATGATATGCTCTGGCACAGTTACTGTATTGACGACAGCGAGTGTTGAGCAGGGAAGAGAGGAGATTCAACAGCCACCAAATGATGGAGTAGTCTTCAGGAAAGGCTGGGCTTCTGGGCTGGACTAGGCCACGGCACATTTAAAGCACTAGTTTAAGATAACACTATAAACAAATAACGGCAATTTCGCAAACTTAACAATAGCATGACAATAATTAGAAAGAAAACAGCAAGAATTTTACCGAGTTATCTCTTAAATGATTTTTTTTTTTTTTTTCGGCGAACGTGAGAGCTGCTCGTGAGTCACGGCAAGGCGTCCTTCGTGCCATCCCTCGTCAGCAATAGTAAGTTAAGAGTGAGGAAGGAGATCACAGATACAAGCGGCACGTGAGGGACGCTGGCATTACAACCCACTCTCAAGATTGCCTTCAAGATTGCTTTAAGAATACCTTATCCATTTAATTCTTGTTGCTTGCTTACTATTTGTTTTCCTTATAATGTTTAGTTTGAGTATTTGCTGTTAATTTCAATATTTTAAGATGTTATCTTCCATCTAGAGGGAGCGAGTGAAGCCTTGGGCTTGCATTGCCCTCCAATTCAAATTCGATTTGTCGAAGCGTGATAGTGAGATGACAGTTTCCAATTGCAACAAGTTCTTCTTTAGTTGCAGACAGACCTTCAACATATAGAAATGCAATGACCTGGTGCAAGCCTGGGCAAGCCTCTGTCGGCACCGGCGAGGGAGGGGGCGAGTGACTGCGTCACACCCCACCCTAAAGGGGGGATGATATAATGGGGGTTTTTCCCCCCGCCCCTAATTGTTAAAGGGGATTGTAGTTGCTAAAGATAGCTTAAAGGATGTAATGATTAGCGAAGGGGGGGTGACGTCAATGAGGACGTCAGATGCCTTTGCAGGGATAAATGGAGTGTGTGCTCAGTGGGTCGGGGAGGTCCAGGCGTGGTTCTGTGGGTGGTGTCCAGAACGAGGTGTGCGTGCCCGGAGGCGCGGCAGGAGGAGGCCCCACAGGCCTGGTTTCCACGTGGGTTGGCTGTGGGGCGGGTCGCCTGTGAGAAAGGCGTGGTGGCAGAGCCCGACCAGCTGTGTGTGACATGGGAGCCCGAGTGTTGGCTGTGCGCTGCAGCGATCCACTGCTGGCTTGTAACTAAACGGCGGTGCCTGTGAGTGGGGAACTCGGTGATAGCAAGCTTGAGTGGTCGTAGTGACGGACTGCTGTTCATGTGAGAAGTCTTGCTGGTGAATTAAAGGACAATCTGCTTAGAAGCCTGCGCTTCGACCTTCATCTGTATTGGGGGTGAGTTGGCGGCTCCTGGGTCACGCCGACAAACGTTTGCTCTCGTCTTCGTGGGGTTCGTAGTGACGGAGGGGAACCTGGTAACAGACCCGACGGCTCATCTTGAAGCGAGAGTCGACCCGTCCGTTACAGACATAATAGTAAGTGCTGGCCTTAATGGCGGCGGGCATTGTACTCTCTTCTTGCTCCAGACTGAGGGGCTTCTGGCATCTGTTGAGCTTCTGGACATCGTTGTCTTTCAGCTCTTTGGCTTCAAAGTGCTTGGTTGAATTTGCAGGTAATTTCCAAGTATTACTTGACAGGGATCACGATGTGAACGGCTTCTTCCTTGATCCGCAGATGCCCTTGATGCCCTGAAGCCTTGGACTTTCCTTGACAAACCCGTCTCACCTTTGCTCAGCTGGAGCCTCGACACTCGTCGTCACACAGCATAGTTCTGATCACACAGCATAGTTATTCTCTCTCTCTCTGCTTCTTCACTCTTAACTTACTATTAAGCAAAGACCCGGGCAAAGCTGCGACTCCAGCTCTGAGTCCGACTACACTGCCCCATTCAGCATCTTAACTTCCGGGTTTTAAAGAAACCCAAGCCTATTAAAATGACACCCGTGCCTTAAGATGGTATCTTTAGCTGCCTTAACCATTTAATTTAATTATTTTCATTTTAATGTTTATCATGGCCTTCCGTGTCGGGGGATCGATTGAAGCCTCGCCTTTGCCTTGCCTTGAAGCCTGCGCCTTTCCTTGAGAAGCCCGGTTTTTTATCTCCGCTCTGCTGAACAGTAATAATAATTTCAATTTATATAGTGCCTTTCATCCAAGGGTCACAAAGCGCTGCACAAGGGCCGCGAAGAGGACGGCATGTCAACAACGAAATAAAAAACAATAAAAACCAAAGCAACAGAAAATAAATGATTAAGGCTACTTCGAATATACTGAAAGGTCGTGAAACTGGCAATCTTAAGAGCGGCAACATTCTGCCAGCGTCCCCTAAGATGGCCGTCACTTCCTTGAAGACATACACGGAGGGAGACAGGGAGGGTGAGCGACAGGGAGAGACAGAGGGACACAGAGACAAGAAGACAGAGAGACAGACACGAGGTGGAAACAACGCCAATCCAAATTAAACAATCAACATTGAAACACAAGAACACACGCAACAGCAAAAATCCCAGGCACCCACAACAACAAAAACACAACTTCCACACAGGACACCACAATCGAGTTTAGACAAGGCAGGACTGGGCAAGGAGTAGGCCGCGCAAAACAGACAACAAAAAACGAGCAATAAGAGCATGGCAGACAACAAAAACAAACACCAAAGTTACACAGAAACAAACCACCAAGCCAAAGAGAAAAGGAACAGATGAAAAGTGACAAATGTGCAACAAACTAAAGCCAAATAAATACGTAAAACACAGGGAGCGGCAGCCCACCCGAGGGTAACAAAGCACTGCACAGGGCTGCGGAGAGAACAACATGCCAACAACAACAGAGAACGGAAATTCAGCAACAATTTGTTTTGGGGGATTTTCATTTTACATCCGAGCTGTGGAGAGAACGGCATGTCAACAACGGGGAAACAGAATAATCCGTACAGCAGATGCTCACAACAACAACAACACCGCAACAACAACAACCCGAAACTGATAACACAGCAAAATTCCTCTCTCTCTTTCCTCACTTACTTAACCCTCATCATCAAAATCAGTATTTTCACGTCGTGAATTGAGCTAGATCCAATTCAATACTCGTTGTGCGGTTTTCAAAAAGGAATAAGGGGCGCTGACTGATCATTTCATTCTTGCTGCCTTGTGTTTTTTTCTTTCTCAATATTTGTTATTATTAGTTGCTATTAATTGCTATATTTTAAGCCTACAACTGACTCTCACGTCTAATGCTGTGCTCCCATCTCGAATGCTGTGACTCCTATCCCTGGCACTGTGTCTCTGTTTAGTCGATACACTGTACACTTACTGTCTATAGTAGATATGTTTTATCCAAACTGTCTATAGTGTAGTGATGTATCGCATCCGACCCCTGTTCGATATGATAACGTACACTTCTGGAGCTCTAAAGAGACTTGATTCCTTCACCCTAACCCCAATCCTCAACAACCATATTCCCCTCGTGAGCGTGAGTGGCCATTTGCATTGCTACCTCGGCCCGGGGAGTTACAAATTGTACAACGGATTTGTGACATACGTTAAACTCCTAGAGATACACGGAGACGAATTGTGATATATAGAGACTTTTGGAAAGACATAGACACACATAGAGAAACATAGACACATATAGAGACTGATAGATCCATAGTCTAGCTCTTGGACCAGCACGCGCCTCCGCGTGCTGGAGGCAAGTAGGCTGCAGCTCCCTGTGTTAAGCGAATTTATTTAGCTGTAATTTGTTGTACATTCGTCATTTTTAATTTGTTCCGTTTCTGTTTGGTTGGTGGTTTGTTTCTGTGTAACTTTGGTGTTTGTTTTTGTTGTCTGCCATGCTCTTGTTGCTTGGTTTTTTTTGTTTGTTTTGCGTGGCCTACTCCTGGCCCAGTTTGTGTAAGTACTGCCTTGCCTAGACTCGCCTCGTGGTGTTGCCCAGGTGTCGCGTGTGGAAGTTGTGTTTTTGCTGTTGTGGGTGGCTGCGTTTTTTCTTTGCTGTTGCGTGTGTCTATGTGAGTGTTTTTGTGCTTCAATGTTGATTGTTTAATTTGGATTGGCGTTGTTTCCTCCTCGTGTCTGTCTCTCTGTCGTCCTGTCTCTGTGTCTATATGTCTCTCCGTGTTGCTGACTCTACCTCCCTGTCTCCCTCCGTGTTTGTCCTTTTGGAAGTGAGGACCATCTTGGGGGATGCTGGCCGTTTTTTGCCGCTCTTAAGATTGCCAGTTTCACGACCTTTCAGTATATTCGAAGCAGGCATATACATTTATTTTTTGGCACTCGAGCGTTTCACTGCTGCGTGTGAAGAGGCTGGGAGGAGTCAGCACCTCTAAATCTGTGGCCATGGTCCTTTCACGTACAATAATCGGTTGCCCTGGCGACGACAACGGAATGGCCTACCCCAAGGTAGTGTGTTGGCTCCC
>JAZEWU010000001.1:948759-969665 GCA_036362915.1 Geotria australis
TGCCGTTCTCTTCGCGGCCCTTGTGCAGCGCTTTGTGACCCTCGGGTGAAAGGCGCTATTATTATTTTAATTATTGTCAGCAATTCGCATGTTTGTTGTGTTGCAGGAGTCGTCTAAAGAGCTTGCAAGCTCACTGGGTATTTCTCTGCTGTAATAATAATAAAAATATATCTATCTTAGTCAGTCAGCCCCCAACGACTGAGTCTGTTCCGTGACCTCCTGTCAGCAAGCCTTTGACACTCAAGATGCACCTAACCTGGCACAGGTGCCGTGGTGACGTCATCGCCACATGGTGGCTAACAGCGTTTTTAGTGCAGCAGTGTGCCTACCTGTGCGGAGTGGGAGTGTAGCAGTTGGCGCACTGCGCTACGAACCCAGCGACCCGACATCGATTTCAACTCGCGACCAACAACACCACTCACACCACATTCACACCACCCCCTCTCGGGCGACTCAGCCTTAAAATCGACCACCTGGTGCCGTGTGGAAACATCAACACCGGGGAGACAAGGCCTGCCGGCCGTTAATCGATGCGCGCCGTGACAGCACTTGCCCCGACAGTCTGTCGAAGGCCACCCGGGGGATGTTTGTCTGTGTGCCCACCCGCGTGCAGCGCTGGCGGTGCGCGTGCCGGTGTTCGACGCACAGCTGCGCTCGTACGCGGCGGCGTTGTGGCCGGGCGGGTTGCGGCCGCCCCCCTCGGCCATGGAGCTGGAGCTGGAGTTCCTGCCGCTGGGCCGCGACGGGACGCTGCTCTACAGCGACGACGCCGGCGCCGGCGGTGGCGGCGCGGCTGCCGGGGACTTCGTGGCGCTGGTGCTGAGGGGCGGACACCTCGAGATGCGATTCGACTGCGGATCGGGAACCGCCGTGATCCGGTGTGTGCCTGCTCGTTACGGTCACACCACCGTCACCACACCGTCACCCCAACGTCACAACCGTAACTGGTATACCAGTACAGTGGTCCCTCGCTTGACGATGGTCTCACGATATGATGAAATCACTTTACGATATACGCGCTATAAGAACGTCAGTATCGCATTACGATTAAATTTGAACTATTTACGATATGTGTTACTATATGGCTGCGCGTGAGCGTGGATGGTGCGGCAGCCAATCAGTGATGCAAACGCACGCCGCTTGGGTAGCTTCTCAGCCAATAGCAGCACTTTTTAGTGTTTACGTCTCAACTTCCAAGGACTTGGAACGAATTACCATAAAACAATGTACAGTGTTATTGGTCTCACTTCACGATGGTTTTCACATTACGATACGTGTTCTGGAACGGATTAATATCATAAAGCGAGGGACTACTGTACACTAACACCATCACAACCACTGGCAGAGTACCCGCCCTGTGGGCGATCTTGATCCAAGCGTGTAACACGTTCTTCTGCCATCTCTTGTTGATAACGTTTTCTGCTCACATGACTACCTTGAGCTGGATTTCCAGCGGTTGCCTTTTGGGAAATATTGTTGCCGGCTATCTGAAGTTTCAAAAGAGTAATTAATAAGTGGGATGTAAAGCTGACATACGACATAAAAGCCTTGGTGTTGTGCATATAAAAATGTGCGCTTATGAGTTGAGATCCCGCTCACGGCCAACACCAGTGACGATTTTTTTATCGGTCCTGGGCCTCCCCTAGGTCGACTCAGCCTCAAATGAGTAGCTAGTGCAATGTGTAAACATCGCCACTAGGGAGAAAAAGGTGGCCGGACGTGGTGCTGGTCACCCAGCCCTTCATGTGGCCGTGTCGACCTTGACAGGTGCTCGCTAACGGCACTTGGCCCTACAGTCTGTCAAGGCTATACGGGGGATTTTTGTCTTTGTGCGCAGGAGTGCCGCCCCGGTGACGGTCGGGGAATGGCACGTGGTTCGGGCCTCCCGCAGGGCTCGCCTGGGCGTCCTGCAGCTCGCCGGGCAGGCCCCCATCTCGGCCGTGGCCCCGGTGCGTGTTGCCGCGTACCTCTGCGTCTCTCTATCTGTGTGCACAGGCAGGAATCTCGGCGGTTAGCGCGCTGGGCTACAAGCCTGGCGACCCGGGTTCGAATCCCGCTCACGGCCAACACCAGTGACGATTTCCTGAACCGGTCCTGGGCCTCCCCTAGTTCGACTCAGCCTCAAATGCGTACCTAGTGTGGTGTGTAAGTATTGCCAATAGAGAGACAAAGGCGCCCGGGCGTGGTGCTTGTTTCTTGTTGTGTCGCAGGAGTCCCGTAAAGAGCTTGCAAGCTCACTGGGTATTTTTCTGCTGTAATGATAAACATCTATCTATCTATTTTCATGTGCCGTGTCGACCTTCAATGGTGCTCGCTAACGGCACTTGACCCTACAGTCTGTGAAGGCTACACGGGGGATCTTTTTGTGTGCGCGTCTGCAGGGTTCCTTCACCCAGATCAGGTGCAGCTCGCCGCTCTACCTGGGCGGCGTCCCCGACTACGACGCCGTCAAGAAGAACTCGGGCGTCACCGCTCCCTTCACCGGCACCATCCAGAGGGTGCGAGGCGCAATGTCACCCGACCCGGCCCGGCGTGGCCTGGACCCCAACCAGATCTGACTCAATCAGACCTGAACCAACCAGACCTGACTCATTTAACATGAAGGCTTTCGTGACCAATGTTATCCATAGTATTGTTTACTCCTTCAGCACACCGGTATGTTGCAGAGCGAACCCACGACATTTACAATGAAGGCATGACGTTTTGTTCACGCGACAAACCCTACTAATTGGCTGTGCCGGGTGGAGGCGGGTTTACGACATTTATTTTTTTGCGCGACCTAACCCATTAAACGGGATATATATACTACAGACCTGAACCAATCAGACCTGACCCAACCAGAGACACGACACGACGCAATTCCGCCCAACCCCACCAGACCAGACCCGAATCAAATTGTAACCCGTGCTGTGTCCGTGTTCCACGTGCCCCTCACCGTGCCCATCTGCTCGCCCGGCGCGTGGCAGCTCGTGGTGAACGGCCGCACGGTGGCGCTGGGCGCGGAGCCGGCGGGGCGCCTCGCGTCCGGCGCCAACGTGGGCAGCGGCGCCACGGCGTGCGAGGCGGCGCCGTGCCACAACGGGGGCAGCTGCCGCCCCAGCGGGGACGCCTACAGCTGCGACTGCCCGCTCGGATACCAGGGCAACAGCTGCCAAGAGGGTGGGCCGCGCAGCTCGCTCACTGCCACCCCACTGGCCCCCTCATCGCCCGAACCGTGCCCTCGCACAGAGCGTGCCCCCCCCCAACTCTTGTCGTGCCCACCGCCTCCTCCTACTCGTCCCGCTAGCTAGTGCCCGCTTGTGGTCGGCGCCGGTGCCTCTATAGCTGTGCCTAACGCCTGTGCTGCGCTGATTTTCCCCCGGACGCGTTCCAGACAGCGGATTTTTCGGAGCGAACGGTAAGTTGTGAGCACGGCCCGCGGGCCCGGCGCACCTGCCCGGCACTCAGCTGGCATACCTACAGTAGCCACACCTACCGCACACGAACGCCCCAAACCCTAACCCACCACACTGGGCTGACACCACACGCACCACCACGACCCTCCCTTCCATCCATCCATCCATTTTCAGAAACCGCTTGATCCTGCACAGGGTCGCGGTGAGCCGGAGCCTATCCCGGCAGACACAGGGCGCAAGGCAGGGGAACACCGAGGTTTCTGCTGGCATGCACTTCTGGCACACCTGCCTGGCACGCTCCCAATGCACCTGTCACACAAAGATAAAGACCGCCCGTATAGCCTTAACAGACTGCAGGGTCAAGTGCCATTAGTGAGCACCTAGGCATGCCGACACGGCAGACGAGGGGGTGGGTGGCCAGCACCATGCCTGGCCGCCTTTGTCTCCCTAGTGCTTGCAACGTTTAGACACTGCACTAAGTACTAATTTGAGGCTGAGTCGACCTAGGGGCGGCCCAGGACCAGTTTAGAGAAATTATCGCTAGTGTTGGCTGTGAGCGGGAATCGAACTCGGGTCGCCAGGTTCAGAGCGCAGCACGATAACCACCACATTACCAACAACAACAACCGCCTTTCGCCACTAAGTGGCGGTGACGTCACCACGTCGCCTGTGCCAGGCCATATGCACCTTGAGGCCATGTGAAGTGTCGAAGGCCCGTCGACAGGAGGTCACAGGACAGACCCAGGTGTCATGGGCTGCCTGACTGAGAGGACTGACAGATACACCACCTGAGCTCCCTACCGTGCCAACTTGCTGTGCTTTGGCCGCTCGGCGGCACGCACGCACGCACGCAAAGACGGCCGGAGTAGCGTTGACCGCCGGAATGTCTTCTCCGTCCTGTCGCCCCGCGTGTGGACCGGCAGCCGTGGAGGACTACGAGGAGCTGCCACGCTTCACGGGCTCCAGCTTCATCTCCTACGAGAGCTCCAATATCCTGAAGCGGTGACGCGGCACGGCCGTCACTCGCGGACACCGCACAGACAGCACACGGAGACACCACACGCTGGCGTCACACACGGACACCACTCATATACACCACTCACAGACACCACACACACATCTTTGCATGTGTATGCACGTGTGTGTGTGTAAAATATACAAGGTTTAACCCTTTCCGGGAATGAGAAAAAAGTGTTAAGATCTTACAGTTTTTGTACGGCAAAAAAAGGTCCAGTGTGTGTGTGTGTGTTGGAAGTAGTGTAGAGGTTGGTGCACTGTCCCGCACGGGCACCTGAGTTACATTCCTGCTTATGGCTAACACCAGTGACCGTTATCTGAACTGGCCCTGTGCTTCCCATAGGTCGACTCTGCCTCAAATTGGTACCTGATACGATTTACAAACATCGCCACTAGGGAAACAAAGTTAGCCGAGCATGGTACTGGCCACCCCACTCCCTCGTGTGCCATGCGGGCCTGCATAGGTGCCGCTTACTAACAGCGCTTGCCCCAACAGTTTGTTTAGGCTACACGGGGGATCTTTGTATTTGTGTTGCTGCTCCGTCTGCAGGGTCTCTGGCTTCAGGTCCAACGTGTTCTTACGCTTCAAGGCCACGGGCCCCGATGGCCTTCTGCTGTGGAGGGGCGGCATGCGGTGGGGCCGTGGGGCCGAGGAGGGGGACTACATCCAGCTGGGCCTGCAGGGCGGGGCCCTCATATTCAGGTGCGCACCCCAACACGCCACACACCCCACAACGCGCCACACACACCACACCGCCCGCCACACCACACCGCGCGCCACACCGCGCTCACCCTGTGTACCGTACACGCTCCCCACGCGCACCCAACGCTACCCGCACACACCACCCGTTCGTCTCTGTGTCCCTGTGTCTCTGTTTCCCCGTGTCCTGTCCTTGTGCTTCTGTGCCTCCACACTTCTATGTCACCTGGTCCCGTTGTCCTGTGCCCTGTATCTAGAAGTGAAAGTAAGCCGGTACAGTCCGGTACAGCATACCGGTAAGAAAGTGACCGAAGCATTCAGTACGATACAGGTGGGAAGATGGGGGGTGGGTTGTGATATCACCATTTCAGTAAGAAATGTAAGTTAGTTTTACCCCTGCCTGTATCCCAGCTTCTCTGTGTCCCTGTATCTCTGCGCCCCTTGCCCTGTGTCCCATTCCAATGTTCACTTGTCCCCAAAAAAAAAATTGTTGCTAATTTTCCGTTCTCTGTCGTTGTTGACATGTCGTTTTCTCCGCAGCCCTGTGCAGCGCTTTGTGACCCTCGGGTGAAAAGCGCTATATAAATGCTATTATTAAGATTGCCAGTTTCACGACCTTTCGGTGTATTCGAAGCAGCCTTAATTATTTAATGTTTTGTTGTTTTGATTTTTCATTGGTTGTTTTTTTCTTTCGTTGTTGACATGTCGTTCTCTTTGCGGCCCTTGTGCAGCGCTTTGTGACCCTCGGGTGAAAGGCACTATATAAAATGCTATTATTATTATTATTATGACCCATGCCCCAGATCCCCCTACATTGTACCCCGTGTCCCCGTTCCCCTGCATTCCAACGCCACCGGGTCTCAGTGTCTCGTACCCTGGGGCGGTATCGGGTGGAGGGGGTGGTGCCCGTCATGAGGTCGTGGGGGTCAAGAGGTTGGCCGTGTCGCGTGTGCCCCGCAGCTACGACCTGGGCAGCGGCCCTGCCCACATCCTCGTCAACAGCTCCTTCAACGACGGCCTGTGGCACCGAGTGAAGGCCGTGAGGTGAGCGTCGTTACTCCTGGCGCTCGTTGTACCCAGATATAGATAGCTAGATGTTTATTATTACGGCAGAAAAAATACCCAGTGAGTAAAAAAAAACACTCATTAATTATTTGGTCGATAACATCATAATATATAGGAAGCAGTGTGTGGCAATATGGCGCCGGCAAACCACCTAGCTGCCTCCTCTGCCTCTCTGCGCTTTCCTCGCTACGCCTCTGAGTCGTTCTCTCGTCGATGAATACCTTCGACATTGAATGAATATGTGCGCGTTATAAATGTAAAATTATTATTAATTATTATTGCAAGTTCGTTACGGGATTCGGGTGACACATCAAACATGCGAAATGAGTAAAATACATAAATATAAACAAAAATATAAAAATAACAAATTAACCAAAACATAAAAAAAAATTCACACAGCATTGCACATAATTGATCAAATACAGATGGAGCGTGGTGCTGCCCACACCGCTTCCTTGTGCGCCGCTCTGGAACCTCAGAAGTGCTCGCTAACAACGCTGACCTCAACAGGAGTGAATCCTGTATGGCTTGGCTGTACTGGGGTTCTTTGTTGTTTGTGTTCACGAGTGTGTCGTTGGCACACCGTGCTACGCACCCGCTGACTCAAATTCTATTTCCGCTCACAGCCAACATTGGTGCGGTGATTAAACAGAAGTAATGGGAAGACACAGGCTGCTGGGCGTGTTTTTGACCCTATCACCCTCTCATGTGTTGTGCCTTGCTTCATAGGTACTCGCTAACAGCACTTGCCGCAACAGTATGCTAAAGGCTATTGGGGGGATCTTTGTATTTGTCCGTGCAGAGAGGGGCAGACGGGGAAGCTGACGGTGGATGATTTTGGAGCGGTGGTCGGACGCTCTCCCGGTCACATGACCCGCCTCGACCTCACCGGGCCCCTCTACCTGGGTAGGAGCGTCGATTTTGCGTGTGTTTACTCTGCGTGTGTGTGTGTACTGTGTGTACTATTTTTCTTAACCAGGTGAAAACTCAAGAGACCCCCCCCATGACAAATGAAATACAGCAATGAAGCAAATAGCAATCAAGAGGAAAAAAATAATAAAAACAGATACATGTTAATGTAGGTTTGTTACGGCTCGATGTGTGAGAATTGCTCTTAACTGGGCTTTCGAGGTAGCTGTGTCGAGCGTTCCTCCTCTCCTGCGCGACATTTCACCTTCCACGTTGGAGTCATCATCAGGCTTTTGACTGGTTAGGCTTCTGACTGCCTAGCTAGTAGCTAACCAGTCAGAAACCTGATGATTACTCCAACGTTGGAGGCGAAACGTATTGAAGAAGAAAGGAGGAACACTCGACACAGCTATCCCTGAACAGCAGTTGTTAAGAGCAATTCTCAAAAACAGATAGGCTTTACCACCACCCCCTCGTGCGCCATGCCGCCTTTCTCTGTGGAGTTTGTGTGTTCTCCCCCTGTTCTGCGTGGGCTTCCTCCGGGTTCTCCTGATTCCTCCCACAACTTATAAAAAACACTCAATAATCAGTTGGCCGATAACATCATAATATATAGGAAGCAGCGTGTGGCAATATGGCGCCGGCAAACCGCCTGGCTGCCTCCTCCGCCTCTCTGCGCTTTCCTCGCTACGCCTCTGAGTCGTTCTCTCGTCAAATGAATACATTTGACATTGAATGGATATGTGCGCGTTATAAATGTAAAATGATTATTGTTGTTACTCGATAACAGCGTTTGCCGAGACAGTCTGTTGAAAGGCTACGCGGGGGGATATTAATCTTTGTTGGCGTGCGGTGTGGCCGGCGTGCAGGGGGCGTGCGGGCGGGCGGCGGTGTGGCGGGCCCGGAGGGGCCGCACGTGAGCCGCGGGCTGGAGGGCTGCGTGTCGCACCTCACCCTCGCCACCGACGTCCACGTGGCGCTCATCGCCCAGGCGACGGGGGGGCACAACGTGCAGTCGTGCTGACCGCGAGCCGCGCACTCGCCCCGATAACAACCGTACAAAGATAACAAAGATCCCCCGTATAGCCTTAACAGACTGTTAGGGCTATACACTACCATGCACACGATCATACACACACCCGACACACACCCTACACACAATAGTACACACGATCAATCACACGAACATACACACACCCTACATATAATCCTACACACACCCTACACACAATCCTACACACAATCATACACACATCCTACATAGAATCCTACACACCATCCTACACACACCCTACACACAATCATACGCACACCCTACACACGATCCAACACACAATCATACACACATCCTACATACAATCCTATACACGATCCTACGTACACCCTACACACAATCCTACACACAATCCAACACACAATCATACACACACCCTAGACACAATCCTATATCACTGCTACACACCCCATATATGTACACAGCTTGTAAATGTAACATGAAGGCTTTCGTAACCAATGTTTTGCATAGTACAGTTATATCCCTTTTTTAAGGGTTAGGTCACGTCAAAAATAAGTGTCGTTAACCCGCCACCACCCCACACAGCCAATTAGTAAGGTTTGCAATCAGCTGATTACTCTGAAGTAGTAAAGAATTGGCACGTTTCGTTCACGTGACAAACCTTCCTAATTGGCTGTGTCGGGTGGAGGCGGGTTTACGACACTTATTTATTACGTGACCTAACCAATAAAAAATTGATATACTATCGATGTACACAGCTACACACATGCACTAGACAATGATCCCCTGTATAGCCTTAGACTGTAGGATCAAGTGCTGTTAGTGAGCACCTATTAAGGCCAGCAGGGTAAAGGAGGGAATGAGTGTCCAGAATCCACGGCCAGCCGCCTTTGTCTCCCGAGTGGGGATGTTTACACACCGCACCAGGTACTTAATTGAGGGTGAGTCGACCTGTGGAAGGCCCAGGACCGGACAAAAAAAAATTGTCACTGGTGCTGGCCGTGAGCGGGAATCGAACTCAGGTGGCGGGGTTTGTAGCGCAGCGCGCTAACCGCTATATTACCCGCTCCCCACACCCCTACGAAATCCTACACATAATATACTTATGCATACTTACCCACTGCAATAAAGACAAAGATCCCCCGTATAGCCTTATCCGACTGTTGGGGCAAGTGCCGCTAGCGAGCACCTATGAAGGTCGACACGGCAAACGAGGGGGTGGGTGACCAGCACCACGCCCGGCCGCCTTTGTCTCCCTAGTGGCGATGTTTACACACCGCACTAGGTACTCATTTGGGGCTGAGTCAACCTAGGGGAGGCCCAGGACCGGTTCAGAAAATCGTCACTGGTGTTGGCCGTGAGCGGGATTCGAACTCAGGTCGCCAGATTTGTAGCCCAGTGTGCTAACCACTGGGCTACTGCTCCCCCAAAGCAATACACACACACCCACACACACCTTCACACTGTATAACAACAACCACCAAGCACCACTCACTACGTGGCGTTTGCATCGTCAAGGCGCTTGTTTTCACAAACTCTGTCACATACACACACCTCCCTATGTATTTACAGACGTCCCAACCTACATTACTACACACCTACACTCTGTGCTGCTGCACACCACGAGACGTCAACCCCTCTCTACACCCGACCAACACGCAGGCATCCCGACACCCAATCACTCCAACACCCAGTCACATAACTACCAAAATCCTTCCACATGTCCTGCCACCCTGCAGTCGCCCCAACTCCTCCTCCCTCCCCAGGGCCCGTCTCCCCATCCTGCAGTGCCTCCACTCTCTGGGCCCTAACTGCGCCTCCATTCCCCACATTTCCCATGACCCCTGATCAGTCTCTGCACCCATCTTCGCCCCCCTGACCCGTATCACATTCCTGCGTTCCTTCTCCCTACTAGGATAATTTTCCTAGATAAATTGTCCCAGGTGCGTCGTTAACCTGCTTACCCTTCCCTGCTGGACACCTGTTAAAAAGAGCTACAAGCTCAACGGTTGCTTTCAGCTTTGATCAAATCTGACCGACTCAGTGAACCTAAGCCACTCCCGTGTATAGAGCTTCCCACCATGCTCGTGCTGAATTCACATAATAAACGCGGCCTCCGCTGATGCCACTTCTATAAAAAAAAAATATAATGGTCACGCCCGTTATTTATTTCCCTTAACGAGTTTACAGACATTTAAGCCTCCCTGATTCTGAGATTTGGTGCGTGTGAGACTTTAATATTTTGGTTGCTGGGCTCACTCTCCGGGACAAAGTGAGGAGCACAGAAATCCGGGACCAGCTCG
The DNA here is from genome assembly GCA_036362915.1 of Geotria australis. Taxonomy (NCBI): domain Eukaryota; kingdom Metazoa; phylum Chordata; class Hyperoartia; order Petromyzontiformes; family Geotriidae; genus Geotria; species Geotria australis. The sequence continues at coordinate 959,164 of JAZEWU010000001.1, forward strand.
GAGTAGAGTCGCTGCTTCTTCGGATTGAGAGGAGCCAGTTGAGGTGGTTCGGGCGGTATTCCAGGCGCGGCCCACTGGGCGGAGACCTAGAGGCCGACCCAGGACACGCCGGAGGGATCATATCCTTCGGCTGGCCTGGGAACGCCTGGGAATCCCGCAGGAAGAGCTGGAATTTGTTGCTGAGGAAAGGGATGTCTGGTCCACTCTCCTTGGACTGCTACCACCGCGACCCTCATCAGGACAAGTGGATTAGAAAATGGATGGATGGATCTGTGTTTGTTCTGAGTAATCGGTGCTGCAACCCACTGCAGCCAATAGGCCATTGCAGCCACACCTCATCTCGTGAAATATCGTGCCCGCTATAAATTGCATTATTATTATTATTAAATAACAGTATTATTATTACTACTACAAGGACTAGGTTGACCACAATGCAGTATTTGAAAAGTCGTTTTTTTATTGATATCCTGAGTCTTGACAATCTGTCAACTTTCCATGGAGAATGAGTTATTTAAATGTGACGAGTGTCTATACAGTTAGGGTTTCCAGACAATAACCGGTGAATAGTTATTAACCGGTTCTGAAAGTCAGGAACCGGTAACCGATTCCAGGGTAGCGTTAGTCGCGAATGCACCGATTGGCCACTGGCGAACCTGCAAACGGCACGGCGTGTGCGGCTGTCGGTTAAAAGGTAAAGGTGTAGCCCTGAAATATATCCTGCTCACTCCACTGGCTGTTCGAATTCGATTCGATTCTTCGAAGCGTGATGGTGATATTACAGTTTCCCATTGCAACAAGTTCTTCTTTAGTTCCAGACAGCCCTTCAACATTTAGAGAATATAATAGTGCTGGCCTTAAAGGCGGCGGGCATTGGCCTCTCTTCTTGCTCCAGACTGAGGGGCTTCTGGCATCTGTTGAGCTTCTGGACATCGTTGTCTTTCAGCTCCTCGGCTTCGCAGGTAATACCAAGTATTACTTGACAGGGATCGCGACGTGAACGCTTCTACCTTGACCCCCACTGACTGAGATGACTGTCCAAAAACACCACCTCTACTCCCAACCGTGCCACTCACCCTCCTCAAACACACAGAACACCATCACACACCGCCATACATCCCTCACACACCCTCGCTTGAACATACACTTTCTCACAAAGACACACCCTCATACACACCCATTCTCAAACACCGTTACTCCCTCACACTCCTTTACACACACAGCCTCTTACACTGACACTCGGCTCACTGACCGCCTCTCTGTCCACTCCTCCTACGCTCCTCGTTGCCATAAATAGACGGGGCTCCGAGGTCGTGCGGGTGTCAAGGCGATAGTGTTTATCGTTCCCATCTTACCACCAGCAACAAAACCACCATAGTCACGATCATCATAAAATATCACCATCAAATCATGAACAGTCTACACCTTATGTGTATTCATAGTGAGGCTCTGTTTATGAGTTTTAGGTCATGTGAAAAAAGTGTGTAAGTGTAGTGCACCCGTCGATATGCCGGAGCAAACGAGCGAGCACATGCATCACTTACCTCAAAAGATCGCACCGACGTTTCGCTGAGCTTACTGTCACTTACACACCTTTTTCACATGACCTAAACTCATAAACAGAGCCGCATCCTAATTTTCCCATCACCCCCCTCATCCTTAATCATCATCCTCGCATCACTCTTCCACTCATCCTTTCATCATCATCTCATCAAAACCACCTCATCACCATCATATTGGGCGGCAAGGTGCCGCGGCGAGTAGCGCAGCAAGAAATATCTGGGCTCAATTCCCGGCTCGGGTGCCTTTTCTGTGTGGAGTTTGTATGTTCTCCCCGTGTCCGCGTGGGTTTTCGCCGGGTACTCCTGTTTCCTCCCACAGTCCAAAGACATGCTGCTGCCTGGGTTAATTCGCATGCCGACTAAATTGCCCCCCAGTGCCCTGTGATGCTGTCACTTGCTTACCCCTCCCCGCTGGACAACAGTTCAAAATAGCTAGATAGCGCAACGGCTCATTCCAGCTTAAGTAAACACTGACTCACTGATTTATATTCATCATCATTCCCCACCACCCATCGTCATTATTTTCAAAGTTCCCGTCCCCGGTTTCCGGGCAGAAGATAGCCGCCCCAGCCCCCAGGAAGGCCCCACTAAAGGGGTACGGTGGGCCCTTACAGCCAGCAGTGGATAAGTTAACACCCCATTTGACATGTTCTCTCTGCAGCTTTGTGCAGCGCTTTGTGACCCTCGGGTGAAAGGCGCTATATAAATGCTATTATTATTATGTGCCTCGTCGTGTGGCTGTGAGAGGGGTGTGAGGTTTAGTTTGTGTGTGTGAGGAGTGTGAATTAGGGGGGTCGTGGTGAGGGAGTGTAAGGAATTGCCGGTGTGTATTAGGGTAGCCATTCTCAATTCATCAGTGGGACGTGAGCGCCACCTAGTGGTCCGTGGAGACCAGACCCCCTCGTGTGTCGTCCTGGCCTTCATAGGTGCTACTCGCTAACGGCACTTGACCTTACAGTCTATTAAGGCTACACGAGGGGGGTCTTTGGGGTGTGTATTAGGGCGTCTTGTGAGGGAATGTAAGGGGGAGCGGTAGCCCAGTGGTCGCACTGGGCTACGAATCTGGCCACCCGAGTTCGAATCCCACTCACGGCCAATACCAGTGATGATTTTCTGAACCGGTCCTGGGCCTCCCTTGGGTCGACTCAGCCTCAAATGAGTACCTAATGGGGAGTGTAAACATCGCCACTAGGGAGACAAAGGTGGCCGGGCGTGGTGCTGGTCACCCACCCCCTTATGTGCCGTGTCGACCTTCATAGGTGCTCGCTAACGGCACTTGCCCCGACAGTCTGTTCAGGCTATATAGGGGGGGGATCTTTGTCTTGTTAGTGGAGGCCGTTAAGGGGGGGTAAGAGTTTAGAGCGTACGCGTATTTGAGATGGGTGTGTGTTAGGAGAATGCTGTGATGTTGGGGCTGTGATCGCGAGGGGCGTGTGTGTGTGTTTGTGAGGGTTCTGAGTGGGTACGGGTTGAGAGGGTATGTGAGGCCTTGGGGGGGTGTGTGAGGTAGGCATGCTTGTGAGTGGATGGTTGGGGGTTGAGACGAGTCGGGGTAAGCGTTCGGAGTTTGGATCGTGTGGCAGGATGCCCGGCCCCTATCCCCGCCCTCTCTTCCTCTCATCCAAGTGCCGGGGTTCTGTGCGAGGGGATCATACGAGGTCTGCGCCGTGAGGAGAGAGGCCATGATGCGAGCGGCGGCACGGGGACTGGCGCGGGCAGGAAGGATGGTGAAGCAGGGTACGGGCAACCACAATCCACCATAACCACAACCACCACCATAACCACAACAAACCAAAACTACCACTACACAACCATTACAACTATAACCAGCATAACTACAACCACCGCAAACCAACAAAGATTCCCCCCGTGTAACCTTAACAGAATGTAGGTTGCAAGTGCGCTTAGCGAGCACCTGTAAATGCTGACACGGCACACGACGGAGTGGGTGGCACCACGCCACAACCACCACATAACCACAACTACATAACCACATCCACCATGACAACGTTACAGTACATCCACAACAAACGCAATCACATTCACCACAACCGCTCACCACATCATGGCATTATAAATAATTTCAACAACCACCAACACTAAACCACAATCACATCGCAACTAAAGCAAAACCCTCTCAACCACCACGCCATAATCACCTCAACCACGCTATGAGCACACAGCCACAAACACATCACAGCCACCACAACTAAACTACAGCCACACCTTGAACACCACAAGCACCCCATTCACATCACTACACTACAACCCGCTCAGCCACACCACGTGTCTCTGTGAGGGGTGTTCACGCGTTGTTGCTCTGTGTTCACGCGTCGGTGCCGTGTCTTCACGCGTTGTTGCCCTGTGTTCACCCGTTGGTGCCGTGTGTTCATGCGTTGGTGCTCTGTTCACGCGTTGTTTCCGTGTTCACGCGTTGGTGTCGTGTGTTCACGCGTTGGCCCTCTGTGTTCACGCGTTAATGTGCCATGCTGGGTGTTCACCCCGCAGTGCGTGCCCAGCACGGTTTGGCCAGTGCCAGCAGCCCGGCAGAGCCGCCCACGCTGCCACCCTGCAGCTTCCAGCCTCAGCCCTACGAGGTGAATACACCGCATACACTGTCCTGACAACACCTTGCAACTACATCGAGACGTGACTAAGGCACATTCATTGATCATTGCTTTTTAAATATGCTCTTTCGGGATAGCCGTGTCGAACGCTGAGCCGTGAAAACCTACATCAGCACGAAGGCATTTTATTGGCATCTCGTGGCTGCATCCTTTAGTTATGAGTCAGCACTAGGCTCTCCACCTGTCCTGGTTTTCCAAGGATCTCTCCTCCTTTTGGAAGAGGCAGCTGTTCTGGCAAATCAGAAACCGCTTAATCCCGTACAGGGTCGCAGTGAGCCGGAGCCAATCCCGGCAGTCACAGGGCGCAAGGCAAGGGCACACCCAGGATGGGATGCCAGTCCATCACAGGGCACCGAGGGTAATTTAGTCTGCAAGCCAATTAACCTATGCAGCAGCACGTTTTTGGACTGTGGGAGGCAACCGGAGTGCCCGGCGAAAACCCACGCGGTCACGGGGGAGAACATGTGACCCTCGGGTGAAACGCGCTATATAAATGCTATTATTATTCTGGTTACCCCATGTACGATATGTCCCGGTTTTTTGTGCCTTCCGAGGTGCCAACAATAGTCAGCACTGAGTGACTCCAGAAACTCATGACCGTTCGTCACCTCCGTGTCACTCTCTTATCGCCGCTAGAATGGTAATTGTTGCGGTGAATTTCCCTCGTGGATTCGTCCACCCATCATGATTCACTCCCAGGACTGGTTCCTCCACACTGACCGGTTCTTCCCCAGCCGTACCGTGTTCGTTCAGCCGCCATTGACCACGCTACTAGTCACCAGCTCAATCTTCTTTGTCTCTTGCTCCACGCTGGAGTTCCCCCTCCTCAAATCTGCATTTCTTTCTCCAAGCTCTCATCACCGTAACTTTGCTTAATTCGAGTAACGCGTTACCCTGTTTATAATGATTTGAATAGTGCTGTTTGTTCCTGGCCACAAGCTGTTTTGGGCCTTGAGACCTGCGCTCAGCAGCCGTGATTTTTTTGTTGAAACCCGCTGTGTTTTGAGGTGGAACGTCACGCTGGCGCGGTGAGCAGTGTTGCCACCTCACAGCAAGAAGGCCCTAGGTTCGATTCCCGGCTCAAGTGTTCTTTATGTGTTGAGTTTGTGTGTTCTGCCCGTGTCTGCGTGGGCTTTCGCAGGTTACTCTGGTTTCCTCCCACAGCTGCGACTGTCTCGGTTAATTGGCCCGCTGACTAAATCGCCCCCGATAACATGTGATACACTGGCGTTCCATCATAGGTATAGCCCTGCCTTGCGCTGTGTCTGCCGGGATAGGCTCCGTCTCACCGAGACCCTGTTACACGATTGATGAATGGTAATGTTTTGAGGTGGCCAGGAGATGGCAGCACGGCATGGGATTTTGTGCAGGTCTGTGTCAGTGTAGACGCATCTGTGTAACGCTCAAAGGCTACAGGTTTATGTACAGTACGTATTTGGACCCTATGTAAGTCTGTGCAATTCAATGAATCCTATTAGAATAAAACATTTCTGCCTAGCTGCAATTGAAACATATGATAGGTAGTTTGAAGGGCTGCATATGGTCTTTCCTAAAAAAAACCCTAAAAATTGTTTTGCTGATTTTCCGTACTCTGTCGTTGTTGGCGTGCCGTTCTCTCCGCAGCCCTGTGCAGCGATTTGTGACCCTCGGGTGAAAGGGGCTCTATAAATGCTGCTATTATTATTTTTTCCTTTTATTATGCAATACACTTATTCAATGTATTCCCATCGCACTGTTACACTTTTGCACTTCTTTGTCTCGTATTCATTGGAATTATTGGAAATGTTTCTCGTGTGCAATACTGTGTGTTACTATTTACTTTATTATTATGGTGAGGGTTTCATAATTGCACAATTTAATGCTGTAAATTCGTTGTATTACCCTCTGATTTTATATATTGTTTGCGTTGGTTAGTTTAAACGTTCGTTGTATCGCAGGAGTCGCGCATCCAGAGCGTGCAAGCTCACTGGGTATATTGGGGGTCAAGGTAGAAGCGTTCACGTCGCGATCCTTGTCAGGTAATACTTGGTATTGCCTGCGAATTCTACCAAACACTTCGAGGCCGAGCTGAAAGACAACGATGTCCAAAAGCTGACCATCGTGCTTCGAAGAATCGCAAAGAAGAAGACTGGGTATATTCAATGGGTCTCTATAAACCTGAGCATAAGTTTCTCTGGATTAGTGGATGCATCTATGCAAGTCTACGGGTCTTTGTGGGGATCAAGGTAGAAGCGTTCACGTCGCGATCCCTGTCAAGTAATACTTGGTATTACCTGCAAATTCTACCAAACTCTTCGAAGCCGAGCTGATGTCCAGAAGCTCAACAGATGCCAGTCTGGAGCAAAAAGAGAGACCAATGCCCGCCTTTAAGGCCAGCACTGACTATGATATCTCTAAATGTTGAAGGGCTGTCTGCAACAAAAGAAGAACTTGTTGCAATGGGAGACTGTCGTGTGGCCATCACGCTTCGAAGAATCGAATCGAATACGGGTCTTTGTAAGTCAATGTAAGCATAAATGTATAATCGGACTCGGTGATGTGTATTATACTTCTTCTTAGCGATTCTTCGAAGCAGCGCGATGGTCAAATTACAGTTTCCCATTTTCTTACACAGCCCCTTGCATTTTCATTGAACTCCGCAAGGTCTTTTGAGCTGAATATATTTGTGTGTTGTTGATGAATGTGTACAATTTTACGTAAGCATGTAGGTCTCTGAGTAGACATATGGACTTTGCCCAACGTGTAAATCAGTAATGCGTGTGATGGGGGTTTACGCAACTCTGTGGGTCTTGTGTAAGTCTGTGTATCTCTATGGAAGCCTGTGTCTATTTGTTCTTTTAATTATGAAAATGTCGGGAATATCCCTTTGCGATGGAACATAGAATTTGCAAAGGTGTATTTAATTAGTGAAGCTCTGTTTATGAGTTTAGGTCATGTGAAAAATGTGTGTAAGTGAAGTGTACCCGTCGATATGTTGGAGCAAACGAGCGAGCACATGCATCACTTACCTTAAAAGATGGTACCGACATTTCGCTGAGAGTTACACTCAGCTTCATATCGATACCTAGTTAAGTCCGTGGGTCTCATTGTAAGCGTATGTAAGTCTTTAGGGTCTCTAAATAAACGTCCGTGAATCTCTAAGTCTATGGGGCTCTGTTTAGGTATATGCAAGTATCCGGATCTCAAAGTAGGCCATTGGCTCTCTATGTAAACCTATGTCTCATTGTATGCTAATCCATTGGTCTCTATGTATTCTGATAAGCCTATGTCAATCTGTCTCAATTTAAGTCTTTATAAATGCTATTATTATTATTATTTGAAGCCTATGCAAGTATATGGATCTTATTCAAAGACATGCTGCCAGGTTAATTGGCCTACTGAGTAAAATTGCCCCAGGTGCCCTGCGACGGACTAGCGTCCCATCCTCGGTATCCCCCTGCCTTGCGCCCTGTGTCTGCTGAGATAGGCTCCGGCTCACCGCGACCCTGTACGGGATTCAGCGGTTTCAGAAAATTGATGGATGGCCGGATCTTATTGTAGAGTTATGTATGTAAATGTTCGTTGTTTTGCCGTTGTTTCGCTCAGCGAATGGTTGGGTTCAATGTGACCCTGGGCCATTCGACCAATGCAAAGATTTGCCCAAACGTTAATTTTTTGTTGATGCAAGCCAACACTCTGCGCATTTGGCACAGTGATGGTACACGGAGTAATTATTTACCCCGCTATGTGGAATGCCTCCAGCGCAGCAGGTCACGCTCATCCCTACGCTGTTGCGCTGCCAGGCTCTGGGTTTCTGTCATCCAATACGGCGGTGGCTCAATTTCTGCTGGTGCTACCCTGTATTGCCAGCATGTGCTATACGTTGTAAAGTGGATGTTTAAGGTCTCCTGAGGTCCGAGCGCTGAGCTGACATAGCTGAGACCGCGGATCAGCCGCCCGTGATTAAACCGGGTTCGATCACAGGATCTTGCTCAGTGAGCAGTTTAACAACCGGCTGAAGTCTGAAAAGCTCTTCAGGGGAAAAACATATTTTAGCACGGCAAATCTATCTCGTCTTATTTTGTTCATATAAATCATGTACAGTCATAGTGTTATAGGATTATAGCAGTGGTTCTTAACCTGGGGTGCACGCATCCCTTGGGGGTGAGAGATGCCCTTGCTGGGTATGCGATACATGCCAGATTTTTGTATTTATTGTATTATATATGTATTGTATTCGATTCGATTCTTAGAAGCCTGATGGCTACACGACAGTTTCCCATTGCAGACAGCCCTTCAACATGTATTGTATTATACATGTAATTTATTAATAAGATGTGTGAGAATATATTTTGAAAAATAAAGGGTTGCAGGCTGCAGTGAATGTTAAGAACCACTGGATTAGAGGTTATAAGATTGTTATGGTTGGGCATACGTTGTACCCCTAGTGATAGTCCCTTATGCTGACAATCTCTACCTCCAAGCCAGCCTATTAGCGGCGTTCCAGAAAATATCGAGTGGGAATTCAAGCACTTTACAGAATGTCACTTTGATGCTCCTTCTCGTGTGCGTCGCGTGTGTGGCGTGGCTTGGCATGGCGTGTGTGTGGTGTGCCGTGTGTGGTGTGCCGTGTGTGGTGTGGCGTGTGTGTACGGTGTGGCATTGCGTGGCGTGCCGGTTTACAAACCTGGCGACCCGAGTTCAAATCCCGCTCACGGCCAGCACCACTGACGATTTTCTGAACCGGTCCTGGGCCTCCCCTAGGTCGACTCAGCCTCAAATGCGTACCTGGTGCAGTGTGTAAACAACATGCTGATTTTCCGTACTCTGTCGTTGTTGACATGCCGTTCTCTTCGCGGCCCTTGTGCAGCGCTTTGTGACCCTCGGGTGAAAGGCGCTATATAAATTGATATTATTATTATTATTTGTCATGGTGTGGCGTGTGCAGTCTATGAGCTACGAGCGGATGCGCGCCGTGCGGCACGCGCACCTCAGCCCGGCGCTGCTGTCGTACTTCTCCCGGCCGCTGCTGCTACACCAGGGGCACATGCAGTGGCTCTGGGACGAAGACGGGCGCCGCTACCTCGACTTCTTCGCTGGCATCGTCACCGTCAGCGTGGGGCACTGCCACCCGTGAGACGCCCCGCGCGGGCACACGGGGGAAACACTTATTTTCTTTTCGATTCTTCGAAGTGTGATGGTTATATGACAGTTTCCCATTTCTTTCACAGTTATTTGCATTTTTATTGAACTCTGCAAGGTCTTTTGAGCTGCAGAGGTTGGGTAGTAGAGCGCAGACAAGGCAGTTCCCCATAGTATGGTCTGCTTCTCCACATTCACAGGTGGTTGGGCCGGTCTTGTAGCCCCATCTGACCAAAGCAGCTTTTGATCGTCCCGTTCTGGCACGTGGGGATAATAATAATAATAATATCAATTTATATAGCGCCTTTCACCCGAGGGTCACAAAGCGCTGCACAAGGGCCGCGAAGAGGACGGCATGTCAACAACGAAAGAAAAAAACAATGAAAACCAAAGCAACAGAAAATAAATGATTAAGGCTACTTCGAATATACTGAAAGGTCGTGAAACTGGCAATCTTAAGAGCGGCAAAAATCTGCCAGCGTCCCCTAATCGCTGCCCACCTCATAGGGACAAGCCCCGGGATGACAAAATGATGTTTATAAATGTTTATTATTACAGCAGAAAAATACCCAGTGAGCTTGCAAGCTCTTTACGGGACTCCTGCGACACAACAAACATGCGAATTGATGTCAATAATTTAAAATAGATCCCTTGGGGGTGAGAGATGCCCTTGCGGGGGGTGCGAGACGTGCCAGATTTTGGTATTTATTGTATTATATATGTATTTATTAATAAGAGATGTGAGAACATATTTTGATAACCAAGGACACTGGGACACAAGAACATGGACACATAGGATGTGGGGAATACAGGAAACACAGAAACACGGGGATAAACGGAGGCACACGGATATAGCGACACGGGGGATGATAATAATAATATCATTTTATATAGTAATAGCATTTATAGAGCGCCTTTCACCCGAGGGTCACAAAGCGCTGCACAAGGCTGTGGAGAGAACGGCATGTCAACAACATCAAGACAGATTAACTGAGAGTCAAGCAATAGCGATACATTATAGGACATAGGACATAAAGACAGCAGGGGAAATACTTTCACATGTTTGAAACGTAGCAGGAGAGGAAATGGGGGGGGGAAAGACTGGGACACAGAGCACAGAAATAACATGGCGACAAGGGGAGACGGGGAGACGGGGGCGTGGGATAGTCGGGACTGGGGGAATATGGGGGATGAT
>JAZEWU010000001.1:975477-988447 GCA_036362915.1 Geotria australis
GAATTTGCAGGTAATACCAAGTATTACTTGACAGGGATCGCGACGTGAACGCTTCTTCCTTGACCCCCACCGTCCATAGGTGCTGCTCGCTAACAGCACTTGCCCCAACAGCGTGTTAAGGCCACGCGGGGGGATCTGCGTGTCGGATGCCGCAGGTGCAGACGGGCTTTGGGCGTCTCGGGAGCCACACGTGGGGGTTCGAGTCCCACGGCGTGATGCCCGACATCGTCACCATGGCCAAGGGAATCGGCAACGGCTTCCCCCTCGCCGCCGTCGTCACCAGCGCCGGTAACGCACGCGGCGCAGCGTGGGTGTCGCGTAACGCTGGCTCGCACCACACTCAACGTCACGCTCAATATCGCACACACACGACAGTCACTCACACGGCGTAAACATAGTACAGGCAACACGAAGGCTCTCATGACCAATGTTATCCATAGTCTAGCTCCTTTTATAAAGTACCTAACTCATAAAAGGAGCTAGACTATGGACAGTACAGGCAGTCCCCGGGTTACGAACGAGTTCCGTTTTTAACTCTAAGTCGAATTTGTATGTAAGTCGGAACAGCCAAATGTTTGTCTTGGTGTATAGTTTATATTTTACCTAAAACATCTTAATTATAATAATGCAGTAATAATAAACCGCTGAAAACGCGCAGTGTTTTGAGCGTCGCGCAAAAATCGTCCGCCCGTTCGTTAGTACGAACCATTCTATATAACTCGATTTCTTTCAATGATAGGCTTTATGGAGGTCGGTACATAAGTACGGGCATTCGTAAGTCGGGCGTTCGTAACCCGGGGACTGCCTGTAATGCCACACTCGCCCACAGACCACACTCCTGAGTGGTACGACACATCAATACCGTATACACTACGCATCACAGCACTCCCGCTCACTCACACACCAATGCCATACTGGCCCACAGAACACATTCACACTCTGCTCACACCACACTAGATACACCACAACACACTCATACCATACACAGTACTCCGGTTTCCTCCAACAGTCCAAAGACATGTTGCTTGGGTTAATTGGCCGGTCTAGACTGCCCTCGGAGCCCTGCGATGGACCAGCGTTCTATCCCGGGTATAGCCCATGTTATCTAACTTCCTTATCCCACCCCGCTGGACAACTGTTAAAAAGAGCTGCTTAGCTCAACGGTTCCTTCCAGCTTAAATGCAAACTGACTGAATGACCAGCAACCCGAGTTCGATTACCGCTCACGACCAATAATGGTGACGAATATTCTAACCAGTCCTGGTCCTCCCCTAGATCGACTCCGCCTCAAATGAGTACCTGGTGCGGTGTGTAAACATCAGCATTGGGGAGACAAAGGCAGGCAGGCAGGCGTGCTGCTGGCTACCCAGCCCCTCGTGTGGCACGCTCGCTTCTTCTTCTTTGCGATTCTTCGAAGCACGATAGTCAGCCTCTGGACATCATTGTCTTTCAGCTCGGCCTCGAAGTGCTTGGTAGAATTCGCAGGCAATACCAAGTATTACCTGACAAGGATCGCGACGTGAACGCTTTTACCTTGACCCCCTTGCTAACGGCACTCGCCCCAACAGTCTATTAAAGGCTACACGGGGGACCTTTGTCTTTGTGCGCGCGTGCAGAGGTGGCGAGCGCCATGACCACAGCGCTTCACTTCAACACGTTCGGCGGGAACCCCATCGCCTGCGCCGTCGGCTCCGCCGTGCTCGACGTGAGTGCCGCTCCCTCGCGGGGGCCCCGGTTACACGCGGGGGCCCCGGTTACACGCGGGGGCCCCGGTTACACGCGGGGGCCCCGGTGACACGCGGGGTCACGGCTACACACAGGGATAGGGTTCGGCCTGGGGACCACGGTACATGTCTTGCGTGTTCCTCTCTAACCTGGTGTCTGCTTTCTTGCTCCTCCGTCTACTACTATCCTGGGCCATCATCATCTCCACATTCACCCCACAGTTATTCATATCTCTATTACTCCTCCCAGATGACGACCTCTCGGTCCTCCATGTTTTTGCTACTAGCTAAAAAAAAAACCCACTATTTGGCCGATAACATCTGAATATAGAGGACAACGTTTCTGATAGATGTTGATGCTGGCTTACTGCGTGGCTGCCGTCCCCTTCCTCTCTGCAGTTCTTAGCGCTTCCGAGTCGTTTACATCTCTTCGAGAGAGAATGAAACTGCGGCGGTCTTTTACGAGTTGTAGATTATTGTTATTTTCCCATCATCTGGGCTCTCCCTTCCTGGTCCTCGGTCTCCACTCGCTCCTCTCCTGGGCCACCATCTGCACATCCACTCCAATCCAACTCTTGTGAGGTCTGCCTCTTGGTCTCTGCCCTGGTGCTTCAGTGCTCCATCATATTTCTTCTTACTTGGGGGTTCCCTCACTTCTCGCGACACATCCTGGGCGTCCGAGTCAATGTAATCGAGCACCGTAGAGTTCGGCCATTATTTTTTAAGGAAATATATTTGAATTCCAGATACATTTATTCCACACTCGGCAAGTGTCTAACACGTGTATTCGGAGTTTTGAATGAATAGAGGAAAAGTCTGCCGCTTTCCGACCAAAATGTTTATTGCAAAAATAATGTTTTGCTTCCATCTTTCGCAAATATACACCGTCCGTTTGTTTTCATACGTTAAATAATGCATACGTGTATATTCGGAAACCTTTTGACCAATATTAACACGCCAATCTTCGGTCGTAAAACTAAAACCCGAAAAGCATTTCGACGTTGAGCTCTGTACCGTTCAGCAGAGGCTCAGCGGTGTCCACGTGAACCCCCCCCATCGTCCTCGTGTGTCCCACTTGTCACCCTCTATCTCAACATCTCCCCACATCTCCATGTCCATGTCATCACGTGTTCCCACATGTCTCCGTAAATCTCTTCCTGTCTTCACACATAAGTCCCACCGTGCGTCCCCAGGTGTGTGTGTTAACGTGTCTCCGCGTGTCTCTGCGTGTGCCGTGCCCAGGTGATGCGGGAGGACGGGACGCAGGCCCTGTGCTCAGAGGTCGGAGGGCGCCTCCTGGCCGGCCTCGCTCGGTTCCGCGACGAGTTCGAGGTGGTCGGGGACGTGCGCGGCAAGGGGCTCATGATCGGTGTTGAACTCGTCGGCGACAAGGTACGAGGACACGCGGATAGGGTGACAGATACCAGTGCGTACACGCACACACAACTGGGCACACACACGAGGGCACATAGACATACAAGGGCCCCGTATAGCCTTAAGACTGTAGGGTCAAGTGCCGTTCGAGAGCACCTATGAAGGTTGACACGGCACACGAGGAGGCGGGTGACCAGCACCACACCACGCCCGGCCGCCTTTGTCTCTCTAGTGGCGATGTTTACACACCGCACTAGGTCCTCATTTGAGGCTACGTCGAACTAGGGGAGGCCCAGGACCGGTACAGAAAATCGTCACTGGTGTTGGCCGTGAGCGGGATACTAACTCGAGTCGCCAGGATTCGTAGCCCAGCATTGCACTAACCACAGCTACCGCTCCCCGCACCTGGACATACAGACACAAACGTACATAGGACACGACAACAGATGCATGCAGAGACAGACACATACGAACACGTGCAGGCTGCGTGAGTGCCGCTCTGCTGTGCGCCGCGCAGGCCAGCCGGACGCCACTCCCGTCGGCGGAGATGAACGAGATCTGGGAGGACTGCAAGGACATGTCGCTCCTCATCGGAAAGGGCGGCATCTACGGACAGGTGACGCCGGGTTGCGTGGGGTGCTTTGGGTGGTCGTGAGGCTTTGAGTGGGGATTGGGGGTCGAGTGGGGATTGGGGGTCGAGTGGGGATGGGGGGTCCAGAGGGGATGCGGAGCGCGCGCATCCCTGTGGCGGTGTCGCAGGAGTGTTGCGTGTTGTGCGTCGTGTCGGCTGCAGGTGTTCCGCATTAAGCCGCCCATGTGCATCACCAACGCCGACGTGGACTTTGCGCTCGCCGTGATGCACCGGGCCCTGAGCAACCACCGCGACCGCCACGCCGCGTAGAGCCGGTCGCGCCACCACACCGCCACGCAACACGACGACTAACCCGCACTACCACATTGCCAGAAACCACCGTTCGGCTACACCAGGTGTAGCCACACACTACCACACTGCACCACCCCAACCCACCACAACAAGTCGTATATTTTCTTTAAAAAGCTGACGATTAGCAGCGCTTAAATTTGACTGGTGTAGGTTTTCACGGCTTGATTCATGATGGTTGCTCTTCAGAGCTGTTCTTTCGGGATAGCCGTGTCACTGAGCGCTCTCCCTTTCTCCCTCGCGACGTTTCGCCTCCCACGTTGGAAGCATCATCAGGCGAACCGGAGTGAGGGAGAGCGCTCGACACGGCTATCCCGAAAGAACAGCACTGAAGAGCAACCATCACTTAGATTTGAGTTTACGGTATTGAGCAAGGTTAGTGAGACTTAGGTGACGTGAGAGCGACAGTACGGATTATAGCAGAGCGGATAAGAACTAAGAAGCATCTCACCTTGAGAAAACTACACAGGATGGGGAGGGAGCTCCAAAGTGGAGCAGTGTGGCGGGAAGGAGGAACTGTGAACCATTGTGGTTGAGCACAGTACTGATGATAGAACGAGGCCTTAACATGGGCGTTCAATAATAATAATAATAATAATTTTACATCTATAACGCTCACATTAATTCAATGTCGAAGGTATTCATTCGACGAGAGAATGACTCAGAGACGCGAGGAAAGCGCGGAGGAGGCAGCCAGGCAGTGTTGCCGGCGCCATATTGCCACACACTGCTTCCAATATATTATAATAATAATAGAATTTATAGAGCGCCTTTCACCCAAGGGTCGCAAAGCGCTGTACAAGGCTGTTGAGAGAAGGGCATGTCAACAACATCAACGCATGATGTTATTGGCCAAATAATTAATGAATGTTTTTTTTTCTTGTGGGAGGAAACCGGAGAACCTGGAGGAAACCCACACACAACAGTGGGAGAACACACAAACTCCATACAGAAAGGCACCCGAGCCGAGATTCGAACCCGGGGCCTTCTTGCTGTGAGGCGCAGACGTTACCACTGCGCCGCCCTACCGCAGTGGTAACACCGGCAACAGTGACTGTGGCAGCAACGACGACGGCAGCGTAATGGAAGGAGGAGGTGACAGTACAACGTGAGCGAGCGCAGGATCATTAATCAAGCAAATTGCTTTACGTTGATTGTGTGAAGCAGTTAGGGTTTAGAGAGGCTCCTGTTCAACAGTTGCACAACTCCACCTGCCAGCGACCCCACACCCAACCCACACGCCAGATCAACACTACTTAACCCACACTATTAGATGCATCCTCTTTACGCATCCGCACCTGACCTACTCTAACCCCATTGACAGCCACACTACAGTGATTCGTTAAATCGTGACAATAAATTACCTCACGCCGTGCCGCAAGTGTCTCTCTGTGAACATATCCTGCGTTCTCGTGAGGCTTACAGGTCGGCTGCAGCACTTTTGTACAAAGCAGCAGCGTTTAAAACGGCAGGCAGAGGTGGCCCCAGCGCTCCAGGTCAGGCCGCCCCGCCGCCTTAACCCCTTGCCAAGGGGCGATTGTAACAACACGACCCCAACTCCTGCACAGCACTCCGACACAGCACGACCCAGCGACACCAGAGATTGCACGCGCAACGCCGTGACTTTACAGATTTTATCGCCGCAAAAATAACGAATAACAAGGCTGATTAAGAGGTGCCCGGGCGCTCGCGCGGCTATTTCCGCTTGTGCTTGCCCTTCTTGCCGGGTGCTGCCGGCACCGCGGGTGCTGTGGGGGGGGGGGCGGCGGTGGCGCGGGGGGCGGCGTGGCCGGTGCTTCGCAGGTGCTGGAACAGCCGGTTCCGGGAAGAGAAATCCTGCCCGCAGGTGGCGCAACCCAGGGATTCCTGCGGTGGCATCGGAGAACGCACACGTGGGGTTGCTCCGGCGCACGTGGGTGAGCGTGTGTGCTGTGGGTACGTTGCGAGTGGTGTGGTTGTGGTGAGCGAGGCAGGTGTGTTGAGATTGTCGTGTGAATGTGGGGGCAGTGTGACGTGTATGGAGTGTGGATGTGGCGGTGTGCGTTTGGCGACAGTGAGGGTGTGTGCGTGAAGCAGTGTGGAGAAGGATATTAATGCTGGTGGAGTTATGTTGTGTAAATAATGACAGGGGTGTTGATAATAATGTGGTGACTGTGTTAATGGCATTGTGTTGTGGTTGTGCTGTATAGTGTGGAGCGAGGATGTGAAGTGAGTGGTGCTAAGGTTTGTGGTGCGTGGCCAGATTGATGTGGTGAGCGACGGTAAGCATGCCATAACAAGTGAGCTGTGCTGCATACCTGGCTGGTGCTCGGCTCGCTGAGTTGGGGAGCGTCCTTTTTCTTCTTGCCCTTGCGTCCTCCGTCCCTGCGGGCAGTCTTTCCATCAGCCACAGACCCCCATGTGTCCCCGTGTGTTTGTATCCCAGCACAAACGTGTCCCCGCACATCCCCCTGTACCTCCCCATGCTGTTCGAGTCACGTGGCCTTACCTGGAGCTCGCCGCGTCGCCGCCTTTCTTCCCCCGTTTCCCCTCCTCCTTCGTGGGCGCCGTCCCCTCCTTCTTGCCCGTCGTCTCGGGGCCTTCGCTCCTTGCGGAGTCCTCCGCGCTGGGTGCCAGGCACGGTGTTCCGTGGTTGTCGGGCGTGCTGTCGTCGTGGTCAAGTGCTGTTTCGTCTGTGTGCGCGGTACCGTTGGTCTGTGCGGTGTCTTTGTCGGCTGCGGTGCTGGCGGTATTGGGAGTGTGCGGTTCGTGGTTGGGCGTGGGGCTGTGCGGTGCGTGGTGAGTGGTGTCGGTGCTCCGAGCTGATTTCCCCGGGCCCCGTCGCCTCCTCGCGTCGGTCTTGGGCAACTCCTCCTCCTCCCCATCATCGTCATCATTGTCATCATCGCTTTCGTCGTCTTCGGTGTCATCAGCATCCTCAGCTTCCGCATTATCACCTCCATCTTCATCCCCATCTGCAGCATCTTTCCCGCCTCCACCGTCAGCAACTTCCTCCTCGAGGCAGGCGCCTCCTCCCTCCTCCTTCACGGCGCAGCAGGGAGCAGCACAGCGGCGTTAATGGAGAACACACGACAGAGGGTGAGGGTATGGTGAGGAGGGCGGGGTGAGGAAGGTGTGATGAGGTCACAGTGAGGTGGAGCGCACCTGGGGCCCCTCGCCGGACAGGAATGCGAACTCCTCGGCCGTCATCTGCTGCCGTAGCCACGACACGTTGTCTCGGTGCTTCTTGGAGCGGTCGTGGTTCTCCTTCCTGAGCCGGGACACCACATCACCGCAAACTTCACACCAATTCGCCGCATACCGCACCCTGCGCAACAACGCATCGCACACGCCGCCATCCCACACGCCGCCATCCCACACGCCGCCATCCCACACGCCGCCATCCCACACGCTGCCGGGCCCGCACCCCAGTGAGTTCGAGCAGGAGCAGTACTCACGCCTTGAAGCTTTTGAAGGCCTTGCTGCAGGCCGCGCAGTACAGCTCAAGGTCCTCCCAGTCCCTCGCGGCCTCCTCTGCACGGGACACACGCGGGAGAGGGGGGGGGACACAACGGGCGTGAGTCCTGCACGGAGAAAACGCACTGCAGCGTGGGGGGCGCGGGTGAGGCACGGTGATGGGAGGACAGGCGGTGATTGGTGGGTGTCGCTTGCCAGTAAGATGTTGGTGGGGTGCCGGTAGGATGGTTACTAGGGTTCAAGTTTGTTTTGTTTAGCCAGGTGAAAAGATCTCAAGAGACCACGATGAGTAGAATTTGCAAGCGTGACCTGGGTCACCAATAAGACACGGTAAATTAAAGTACTACAGCGATGAAACAAACCGAAATAAAAGCAAAAACAACTGCTTGAATATGTGAGTCATTGTAAATATTGAGAAAAAAATACAGTTCAGTGTTAAATAATGAATTTCCCCGCAGGACAGGTCGGCTTGGAAAGATTATTTTTAGACCAATCATCGTACAATGACAAACGAAGTTACAATTGTTGGATGGATGCTGGTGTGACTCTGGCGTGATGCTGGTGTGAGGCCGGGTGCCGTGTGGTGCGTTAGTGACCTGGCTCTGCGGACGCGGTTGGGTCTTGGTTGGACTCGTCCCCGTCGCTGGCCGGGTCCTCCCCGAACTCTTGCTGGTAGCTCGCCTCCAGCGCAACCAGCTCCTTCTCGAGCCCGTCGAGACAGACCCAGCTGGGCTGCTCATAGCCCTCAGCCAGCCTGCCATACAACAACAGCTGCTACTTGCCACGGGGTCACGGTGACGTCACCACAGGCGCTTGTGCCATGCTAGGTCCACTTCGAGGCCGTGGCGTGAAGTATGTAAGGCTTAAATCAACCCAAACCTGGGATGCACATGCACAAGCAAAGACGTTCACAGACAAAGGTCTCCCTTATAGGCCGAATTAATCGACCTAGGGGTGACCTAGGTGTGGCCCAGGACCGGTTCAGAAAACCGTTATCGGTGTTGGCCGTGAGGGAATCAATCTCGAGTTGCCAGGTTGGCAGTGCTGTGCAATAGCCACTGCACGACTGCTCCCTAGAACACGCAAACATTAACAGATATACAGATACATGCACCAACTAACTAAATACCGCCGTTCACCATTAAGTGGCAGTGGACGTCACCACGGTGCCTGTGCCAGGCCAGGTGCACCCTGAGGCCACGCAGAGTGTCGAAGGCTCGCCGACAGGAGGTCACGGGACAGACCCAAGTGCCATTGGCTGCCTGACTGAGACGACTGGCTGGGGCACCACCTGTGCTCCCTACCGTGCCAGATTGCTGAGCTTAAGCCGCCCAACAACAAACACAAAGATCCCCCGTATAGCCTCACGCAGACCGTAGGGTCAAGTGCCGTTAGCGAGTAGCACCTATGATTGCCGACACGGCACACGAAGGGGTGGGTGACCAGCACCACGCCGGCCAGACATACAGGGACATGCACCGAGTGCGCGAGCGCTCCCATTTGCGTCACGCGCGTGCACCGCACCTGGCTCTCTCCGCCTTCTGGCGGCGCCGCGCGTCCTGCGAGCGGCGCGCCCGCTCCGCGTTGCGCTCCTCCAGCACGCGCTTGTGCGCCGCGACGCGGGGGTCGCGCTTGCGCGCAAACGCCGCCAGCTCGCGCACCGCCTCGGAGCGCTCGCGCCGCGCCCGCTCGCGCAGCTTGCGGTTCTCCTTCTCCATCGCGCGCTTCTCCCACCGGTTGCTCCCCTGCGCCGCCACGCGTCCAACGTTAGCCACGGTCAGGGGGAGGGAGAGAGGGAGCGGGGAGAGAGGGGAGGTGAAGGAGGGGAGGGGAGGGAGGGAGGGAAAGGAGCAGTAGAGGGAAGATAGAGGGGAGAGGATACGGGAGGAGAGAGGTGATGGAGGTAATAAGAGAACACATTGTAGGGATCTCCCAGTGCAGCCAGTGTAGCAGCGTGGGTAAATGAACAATCGGTGGGGAGTTGTATGGTGCTGGGTGGGTGCCAGATCCCGGTAGGATGCTGGTAATGCGGTGGTAGGGTGCCGGTGGGGTGCTGGTGGGACGGACTCACCTGCCGTGTGTCGTAGGTCTCTTTCCACGAGAACAAGCGGCGCGAGGCGAAGCTCTGCCAGTACGCGTAGAACACGTGCACCACCTGCAAAAATAACATCGCATCATCGGTATTCTGCCTTCACACGGTCATTACAGCCCCTGTCGAACCTTCTCCAAAGCCAATGTCACATCAGTGTCACCAACATCGCACCACGATCACACCTCGATAAAAAATGCTGCCATTACTATGTTGGTTAATTCGCACGTTTGTTGTATCGCGGGAATCCTGCGTACAGAGCTTGCAAGCTTCACTGGGTATTTTCTGCTGTAATTAAAAACATCTATCACCTATCTATAAACAACCATCACACTTTTACCATCTCCACCGTCACGACGCCACCACAACACCAGCAGCATCGCACTTCCACCAAGTTATCACGATAACGACAACACACAGTGCCATCGCCCCCCCACGCCACCCGCCATCGTTACCGTCTCGTAGTCGCTGCCCGCGTCTCCGAACGGCGGGAACTCATCGTCGGCGTCGTCCTCCACGAACTCCACCTCCTCCTCCGCCACCTCCTCAAACACGCCGCGGTACACGGCGTAGAAGCCCTGCGGCACGGCGAGGCGGCCGGGGACGGGCAGCAGACGAGAGGGACGGATTAGCGCCGGCGAGCGGAGCCCACAGTTAGAGACTTCATCTCACGCTACACACACAGCCTCAATACGGCCTGCGACCGTGTTAGACGCATCCGTAAAGCGCAACTTTTCTGTGCTAATCGGGTGGAGGGAAAAAAATGTCGACCAAGTCTTCCCGTGACTAATAGTAATTTACATTATTAAAGCACCTTTCACCGAAGGTCTGAAAGTGCTGAACAAAAAAATTAGAACAAAAAACACAGAAGCTTATAAACACAGCACGCACACTGATAAACAGTAAAACCCCATAACTAATGATTAAATTAAATTACATTTTAAAAAACCCCAACTAGAAAACGTCCAAACGCTTTAGGGTACAGGCGTGTCAGATTAAAGCACCGTGGTGATGTCACGACCACGTAGTAGCTCAATGGCGGTTTTTGTTGCCACTGAAGGTATGTGAACGTCTGATTTGTTAATATTTTGTTTTTTTATCCTAGTATTTTTGACCCTTTGTTGTTGTGTTCCAGTCCATGTATATGCCAACATCGGGGTCTGAGAGAAACGGCATTTCGATCCCCTATATGTCCTGTACATGTGGCAGAATTGACAATAAAATTGACCTGAATTGAATAAGGAAAAGGCTTCACACCTAGGTTTTGCGTCCACTGGGGGACCCCTGGGCAGAGCGAGTGCCACCCCCCACGAGGGAGGAGGGCCTCACCTTGTCATCATCGCTGAAGCCACTGTAGCAGGAAGCGGTGAAGTACGGCATGAGGTCGAGGCTGTCGTCGGAGAACTCCCCGCCCGACATGGCGCCCTGCAGGATGGCTTCTCTGTGTGCGTCGTACCTGCAGCCGCACCGCAGCGCCATCACCGCTAATATCGTGAGCATCATCATTGCGACCATAATAATATATATTTCTAACGCGCGCAAATTCTCTGGGCGCGTTGCACCCGTTGATTCAGAGGCGCGGAGCCTGGCTCAGTCGGTTTGTTAGGATTCGGTGGAGAGGTGACTTTTAAAAAGTTATTTTATGTTGTGGGGGACTGTGTCAGGCGTAATAGATGTGGCAGGCTGTTGATTGTGGATGCCGCGACCGAGAATCGGTGTTGTGCAAAGGTTGTCCGTGAGCGCGGTGTGTGGAGCAGGTGCTATGATGAGCTGCGTAGAGTGCGGGATTGTGTTGGGGCGGGTGGCTGGAGTAGTGATGCAAGGTATTTAGGGTGTCCTGTGTGGATAGCGCGGTGGCATATTATTGCGACCATAACCAGCACCATCCGTCACCACACATCACTGTAAACATCATCATGACCAGTATAAACAAACTTGAAATAAATGTTCAACGCTAAACAGAATGAGTCATGGTTTCTGCTTGTGCATTTTGCTCTGGCTCTCAATCCGTATGTGGTAACCCCTATTACACATTAAATGATGCTGTAAGCTGCTGCCTGTTTTACGTGTTTGGGCCTCGGCAATCTAAATTAAACAAAAATTGGCTGTGTGCGGCTGTGGTGGCTCTGTGCGGACGTGGTGGTAGCTGTGTGTGGCTGTGTGTGGTGGTGGTCGGGTCGCACCATGCTCGCTCCTGCGCGTCGCTCAGGACGTCGTACGCCGCCTGGATCAGCTTGAACGTCTCCGTCGCCTCCTCCACATTGTCGGCGTTCTTGTCTGGAGCACACGGCCAATGTTTCACTGTTATTTTACGCCACTAGGTAACAACTCAAAATACATAGATAGGTGTTTATTATTACAGCAGAAAATAGCCAGTGAGCTTGCAAGCTCTTTGCGGGATTCCTGCTACACAACAAATGCGCGAATTAACAAAAAAATCACAATTTAACACAACGAACCACAAAAAAGGTAACATTTACACACTGCATTGAACAAGCCATAAGTGACCAAATAATACAAAAAATATAGGAGACCAGGCTGCATCTCAAAAACAACAGCACTTGATGCAAGAAGGACCAACGAACGGGTCGGCCCAGGAGACAAAAACGCAGGGAGCCTCCAAGATCCACGCTCAGCACGCCCTACAGCTGTGGCTGCGACACTATAAAATCGAGGAAGCTGAACAGGACGAAGCCAGCCACATGCACGCCACGAGCACGCTCGTACACACAAATACAAATATCCCCCGTGGAGTCTTAACAGACTGTAGGGTCAAGTGCCGTGAGCGAGCACCTATGTTGCAGGGTGGCGCAGTGGTAGCATCCGCGCCTCACAGAAAGAATGGTCTTGCCTGTGGCGGTTTGATTCCGACCTTGGGCGCCTTTATGTGTGGAATTAGTGTGTTTTCCCCCTGTTCTGCGTGGGTTTCCTCCAGGGTTCTCCGGTTTCCTCCCACAACTTAAAAAAAACCGAATTAATTAGTTGGCCAATAACATCATAATATATAGGAAGCTGTGTGTGGCAATATGGCGCCGGCAAACCGCCTGGCTGCCTCCTCCGCCTCTGCGCTTTCCTCGCGTCTCTGAGTTCTTCTCTCGTCGAATGAATATCTTCGATATTGAATATGTGCACGTTATAAATGTAAAATTATTATGATTCGCACGCGTGACCTGGGATATTCATCTGCTGCCAATAGGGGGCGCTGATTGCTACAGTGTGAATAATGGTAATTGAGTAATTTGCGGTGTCAGTTTCAAACGTGGCAAATGTGTACGCCGGTACATAATGCCCGACTCTTGCGAATTACGTCGCTGGATACGTATCGTTCCCTGTGTTTAACGCGACAGCGCGTACGTACTGTTATTGTGATTTATACACACTGCGCCT
>JAZEWU010000001.1:989594-1000806 GCA_036362915.1 Geotria australis
GCGGAGTTCAATGAAAATGCAAGGGGCTGTGTAAGAAAATGGGAAACTGTAATTTAACCATCGCGCTTCGAAGAATCGCAAAGAAGATATAGCGCCTTCCACCCGAGGGTCACAAAGCGCTGCACAAGGGCCGCGAAGAGAACGGCATGTCAACAATGAAAATGATGCTTCCAACAATGATGCTTCCAATGTGGCAGGGGAAATGTCGCGAGAAGGAGAGAGGGGGAGCGCTTAGTGACACGGCTATCCCGAAAGAGCAGCTCTGAAGAGCAACCATCATAAATCGAACCTAGAATGTTGCTGATTTTCTGTTCTCGGTCGTTGTTGGCGTGCTGTTCTCTCCGCAGCCCTGTGCAGCGCTTTGTGACCGTCGGGTGAAAGGCGCTCTATAAATGATATTATTGACAGTGATGATGCAATCTACAGGGTGGTCCAGATGTCCGGTGTCCCCCATTAATTCTCCATCCATCCATTTTCAGAAACCGCTTAATCCTATACAGGGTCGCGGTGAGCCGGAGCCTATCCCGGCAGACACAGGGCGCAAGGCAGGGCTATTCCCCGAATGGGACGCCAGTCCATCACAAAACGGAATACGTATGCCTGTTTCCAAATGGGTGTGTGATGTAATGTAAGCAATATAAGAATGGCATGTATAAACTGCATTAATCTGAAATAATGGATATTTCAAACAAAAATGAATGAGTAAAGGAGAACAAATATTAGGGGCCAATTATATAATCTAACAAGCGTTTGCGTGTATGCTGTATATATACTGTATATGTGTGTCCCGTGATGGACTGGCGTCCCATCCTGGGTGTAGTCCTGTCTTGCACCCTGTGATTGGCGGGATGGACTGGGCGGTTTCTGACAATGAATGAATGAAAATGTATGTGTCTCTGCTTGAGAGTACCGGGTTCGGATCCTTCATGAGCGCAAATTTTATCAACACAACACCACTGTTTTGTCTTATTTCAGCTTTACTTACCACTTGTTGATTACAGTTCTGAAACTGTAACACAATTTCAGCTTTACATTCCCACTTTTGCACAACAGTACCATCAACCCTCATAAGCACTCTCCCACCTTCATCCTGACGTCAGAAGAACGTGTTACACGCTTGGAACAAGATCGCCTTTCACCCAACGGTAGCAAAGTGCTGTACACAACCAAGATTGAGAATAAATACATAAATAGAAAACAAACAGCACGCAGGCTGACTGACACTGCAAACGGTAAAACCCCACAATTAGTGATGACATAAAATAAAACCCCGATTTAGAAAGTCTTGTAACGCTTTTCAGAACCGGTGTGAGTCTTGAGGCAAGATCCGAACGAGCCGATGGACTTGATGAAGCTGATGTGGAAGTGAGTTAGTATAATTCTATTATGTCACCTTTTCACCGACTCACAACAAACCGACTGAGCAGGGCTCCGCGCCTCCGAATCAACGGGTGCAACGCACCAGGAGAAAATGCGCGCGTTACAAAAGTAGATTATTATTATTAAAATAATAATGCCCCACCTGGGGGCTGCACGTGAAGTAGCCCACTACATCCCCATTGAACGGAGGTTTAATTGATACATACAGCAGAGTCTGCGTGGCCTTGTTGCTGTATATTAAATAACGGATAGTTCTGAATCACCAGGCCTCCAGCTGTCCACACCAATGTTTTCCAACAGCATTTGTTGACGCAGAAAAACACGGATGGATTTCACCTTCTCTGGGTCCATCTGTGTGGGACAGAGTGTTGCCCCCTCGCACGCTTGGGTTTTATCCGGGTCCTCCAGTTTCTTCCCAGATATTGCTGTGGCAGGGGCAGTGTCGATATAATAGATCAGAGAGCGTGTTCCAGGCCGCTTATGTGATCAGGAATTGTTTAATTTCATCGCAAACTTTAGAAAACGCTCCTCCACTGCCATCGCAGCCGCGATGAGCACCGGTCATTCACACGCCCACACATGCGAACGGGGCCCACAGCCACATTCCTGCATGGACAGGGGCCCCCAGGGTGCAGACAGAGGCCCCTAAGCATCACACAACGAGGGACCCTGGAGTCAGAGACAATGTTTGGGTGTGAAAGGGGTTTCCAGGCCAAGCAGGGATTGTGGACAGGGATTGTCAGGATCAGTACAGAGACCTCCAGGGTTCAGACCAGAGGCCCTATGATAGACATGGACCCTCTAGGTCAGACGAGAACCTTGAGGATCAAGACAGGGATCCAGAGACTAGACGTGGGTCTTCTGGACGAACACAGAGACCATAACTTAAAAAATACTCATTAATTAATTGACCGATAACATCATAATATATAGGAAGCAGTGTGTGACAATATGGCGCCGGCAAACCGCCTGGCTGCCTCCTCCGCCTCTCTGTGCTTTCCTCGCGCCTCTGAGTCGTTCTCTCGTCGAATGAGTACCTTCGACAGTGAATTAATATGTGCCACGCGTTATAAATGTAAAATTACTATTATCATAAGGTCAGCACGCAGTCCCCTGCTTCAGGCTGAGTGGCCTGCAGCCAATCCGGGACCTGCTAGACAAACCTAACTCCTCCACAGCATGAGCCCCCGAGGCAGGACACAGGTCCCCGGAGCCGCCACAGGGGGCCCCCAGGGCAGCGTGATCCCCAACGCTAAGCACGAGTCCCCTAAATCTGGCCG
The DNA here is from genome assembly GCA_036362915.1 of Geotria australis. Lineage (NCBI taxonomy): Eukaryota > Metazoa > Chordata > Hyperoartia > Petromyzontiformes > Geotriidae > Geotria > Geotria australis. The sequence goes on from JAZEWU010000001.1 coordinate 992,255, forward strand.
AGGCCGTCATTGGGGCCGGCACGGGCCGCGGCTCAAGGGGCGCCAGCGCCCTCAGCAAAACGAGCTTACATCCCAAACAGGGGGATCAAGGTAGAAGCGTTCACGTCGCGATCCCTGTCACGTAATACCTGGTATTACCTACACATTCTACCAAACACTTCGAAGCCGAGGAGCTGAAAGACAACGATGTCCAGAAGCTCAACAGATGCCAGAAGCCCCTCAGTCTGGAGCAAGAAGAGACGCCAATGCCCGCCTTTAAGGCCAGCACTGACTATCATATCTCTAAATGTTGAAGGGCTGTCTGCAACTCAAGAAGAACTTGTTGCAATGGGAAACTGTCATACAACCATCACGCTTCGAAGAATCGAATCGAATTCGAAATCCCAAACAGGACGCAGAAGGGTCGGGGGGTGGTCGCGGAGCCCCCCGCAAGCTCAGGGCACCGGCGCCGTGAGCTGCGTGTGCATGCGCGCCAGCACGTGTTGGATGCTGGCGAAGCCGGGCCGGTCGGCGGGCGCGTGCGCCCAGCACAGGCGCATGAGGTTGTAGAGGTCGAGCGGGCACGCGGTGGGGCACGCCAGCACGTTGCCGTCGCGCACGAAGTAGATGACCTCCTCGTGCGACATGCCGAAGTAGGGCTGCAGGCCGTTGGAGAAGATCTCCCAGAGGACGACGCCGAAGGCCCAGACGTCCGACTCGCTGGTGTAGCGGTTGTAGAAGATGGACTCGGGCGGCATCCATCGGATGGGGATGGCGTCGTTCTCGCTCGCCTTGTAGTAGTCGGCCGCGTAGATGCTTTGCGAGAGGCCGAAGTCGGAGATCTTGACGACGAGGCGGTTGCTGACGAGGCAGTTGCGCGTGGCCAGGTCGCGGTGCACGAACTTGCGCTCAGCGAGGTAGGCCATGCCGGCCGCCACCTGCGTGGCCACGAACAGCTTGTCGGCGCAGCACAGCGACACGGGCTCCGAGCCGCTGCTCTGCGCCGACAGCGTGGAGCGGTCGCCCTGCGTCGACACCGTCGTCGCCGCCGCCGCCGCACCGGCTGCCGGCGCCGCCGCCAGCGCCCCCTCGGAGCTGCAGCGCCGCAGGTACTCGTTCAGGTCTCCGTGCGGCATGTACTCGAAGAGGAGGCAGAAGGGCTTCCCCACGGCGCACACGCCTGCGATGGGAGAGCACACTCAGCAGGTGTGCGTGAGATTAGGTGTAAGCGTGATCACGGCTGATTTGATGAACCGGTCCTGGGCCTCCACTAAGTTGCCGCAGCCTCAAATGAGTACCTGGTGCGGTGTGTAAACATCGTCACTAAGGAGACAAATGCGGCCGGGCATGGTCCTGGGCCAGCCACCCCCTCCTGTGCCGTGCTGGCCTCTATAGGTGCTTGCTAACAGCTTACAGTCCGTTAAGGCTATACAGGTGATCTTTGTCTTTGATTACGTTTAATAGAGTGCAGCAGCAGCAGTTATCGAGCTGCGGTACGAACCCGGCAATCCGTGTTCGACTCCTGCTCACGATGGCCTAAAATTGTACGTGGCCTGGCACAAGCGCCATGGTGATGTTGTGGTGCATGCCTGCGCAGACGCGTGGTTGTGTGCATGCAAGTGTGTGCGTGCGTGCAGGAGCGACGCTCACAACGGCGAGCCAAGAGCCGAGCGGCCAAAGCACAGCAAGTTGGCACAATAGGGAACACAGGTGGTGCATCTGCCAGTCATCTCGGTCAGGCAGCCCATGACACCTGGGTCTGTCCCGTGACCGCCACCTAGTGGCCTCAAGGTGCATATGGCCCGGCACAGGCGCCGTGGCGACGTCACCGCCACCTAGTGGCGAATGGCGGTTGTAACGTTATGCGTGTGCATGCGTCACCGAGCAACTTGACGATGTTGGGGTGCGTGAACTCGGCCATGAGAGCGGCCTCGCGGTGGAAGTTGGCTTGCATGTCCGGTGACGCCTCCTCCTTCAGCATCTTCACGGCCACCATGGTGACCGTCTCGCCCACCAGCAGCCCCGGGGCCCTGCCCCACACGGGTCCCGGTTGGCGGGGGGGGGAGACAAGGGGCAGGATGAGGACACGGGGTCATGGAGGCATAATAATAATTTAACATTCATAACGCGCACATATTCATTCGATGTCGAAGATATTCATTCGACGAGAGAAGGACTCAGAGGCTCGAGAAAAGCACAGAGAGGCGGAGGAAGCAACCAGGCGGTCTGCCGACGCCATATTGCCACACACGTAAACTCAAATCTAAGTCATGGTTGCTCTTCAGTGCTGTTCTTTTGGGATAGCCGTGTCGAGCGCTCTCCCTGTCTCCGGTTCGCCTGATGATGATTCCAACGTGGGAGGCGAAACGTCGCGAGGGAGAAAGGGAGATCGCTCAGTGACACGGCTATCCCGAAAGAACATCCTCTGAAGAGCAACCATCATGAATCAAGCCTAGAAAACCTACTTATATACAAACCTATATTGTATCGTATAAGTGTGACAAAGTGAGGAGCACATAAATCCGGGACAACCTCAGAGTAGAGTCGCTGCTCCTTCGAATTGAGAGGAGCCAGTTGAGGTGGTTCGGGCACCTGGTAAGGATGCCCCCTGGAAGGCTCCCCCGGGAAGTCTACCAGGCACGGCCCACTGGGTGGAGACCTAGAGGCCGACCCAGGACACGCTGGAGGGATTATATCCTTCGGCTGGCCTGGGAACGCCTGGGAATCCCCCCTCAGGAAGAGCTGGAATCTGTTGCTGAGGAAAGGGATGTCTGGTCCACTCTCCTTGGACTGCTGCCATCGCGACCCTCACCAGGACAAGCGGTTTAGAAAATGGATGGATGGTTGGAAGTGTAACCGATATGCAGAGGGGTCGTGGTAGACCAGGCCGGGCGGACGAGCGGGGGGAGGCGCGGCTCACCTGGCCTGGAAGACGCGGCCGAAGGCACCCTGGCCGATGTCGCGCACGTACTGGATGTTGTTGCGCGGGTACTCGAGGCTCTGCAGCCGCGAGCTCAGCAGACTCGACAGGCGCTGGTACATGGGGTTCGGCGGGATGCGCTCCAGCAGCACGTGATTGGCGGGCGCCTCGCACGGCGGCCCGGCCCTGCGGCACACCGCACCACACCGTGACTTTGCCGGTCGCTCCGACATTATCGTGATGTTGTTGGGATTTCGGGCCTGTGCTCAGCAGCTGTGCGAGCTAGAATTTCTCTACAGAGTTGCTTTTTCAGGATAGCTGTGTCAAGTGTCGAGTTTCGGGCTAGCCATCGTCAGGCGTCAGAGGCTTGTTGATGCCTCCAACATGGGAGGTGCAATGTCGCGAAGGAGAGAGGAGGAATGCTCGATACAGCTATCCCGAATTGCACTTCAGAGCAATTTACACGCATCGAGCCGTGAAAACCTACGTCAATACGCGTCAACTAGCATAAGAACAACACGGCACGCACCACCACAGCACGTCACACCAATCCGTAACACAGCACACCACGCTATGTCACAGAAATCCACACCGCACTAGAGTAATGTGATGTGACTTCCGCACTCATCGCAGTCAAAATAACATTGTGAATCTTCAGACGGGAATTTAGCCAAATTAAGTGCAGGGCCGGTGAAAATGTAGACACACCCCAGGCAGACATGCAAGATAAAGCAAAGATGGACCATATAACCTTAACAGACCATTGGGGCAAGTGCTGTTAGCCACCTATGAAAGCCGGCACGGCATCGAGGTGGTAGATAGCGGGCACCACGCCCCCACCACCCTTATCTTCCTAGCGCTGATGTTACACCCTGCACCAGGTGCTCATTTCAGGCTAAGTCAACATAGGGAAAGTCCAGAACTGCTTAAGATATTTAAAACTGTTATTGGTGATGAGTGGGAATCAAAGTCGGGTCGCCAACTTCATAGCGTAGTGTGCCAACCACCGCAAAAGAGAGAGAGAAGATTCCCCGTATAGCCCTTAGCTAGCACCTACGAAGGCCGACACGGCACACGAGGGGGTGGGTGGCCAGCACCACGCCCGGCCGCCTTTGTCTCCCTAGTTGCAATATTTGCACACCACACTAGGTACTCATTTGAGGCTGAGTCGACCTAGGGGAGGCCCAGGACCGGTTCAGAAATCGTCATTGGTGTTGGCCATGAGCGGGATCAGAACCCGGGTTGCCGGGGTTCGTAGCCCAGCACGCTAACCACTGAGCGACCGGCTCCCCACACGCGCACACGCACACACGCGCACGTGCGTTCGCGTTGCCGCACCCCTCGCCGGGCCCGTGCTCCCGCTCCTTGTGCTGCTGCTGGCGCCGCACTGCGTTGCAGACGGCGGCGCCCAGTAGCAGCAGCAGCGCGGTGGCGCCCAGGCCGGACACGAGCGAGATCACCACGAGCATGGAGTGAGTGGCCGATGCAGCCACGGGGGTGAGCGGCGCCACCGGCCCCGGCGTCCTGCGCTCCGGCTCGCGCGGCGGGGATTTGGTCGTCGGCGCCGACGAAGCCTTGGCCGGTGACCCTGGGTGGAGGGAGCGCGCGCGTGAGTGGCGGGTGACCGGCGGAGGGTGCTGCGGGAGTGACACGTGGGGGGCGCGCGTGGCGGCACCGCTGACGCTGAAAAGCAGGGCTGGGTAAAATCACGAACGTGCGGCGAGTGCCGAGTGGTGGAATTTCACAACGCTGCCTCTAGATTAAATTTCGGGAGTCGATATTACGATAAACCCCAAAAAAAATTGTTGCTGATTTTCCGTTCTCTGTCGTTGTTGACATGTCGTTCTCTCCGCAGCACTGTGCAGCGCTTTGTGGCCCTTGGGTCTTCTTCTTTGCGATTCTTCGAAGCACGATGGTCAGCCTCTGGACATCGTTGTCTTTCAGTTCGGCCTCGAAGTGTTTAGTAGAATTCGCAGGCAATACCAAGTACTACCTGACAGGAATCGCGACGTGAACGCTTCTACCTTGGGTGAAAAGCGCTCTATAAATGCTATTATTATTACTCGATTTACATAGCAGTTATTTCTGACAAATATACTGACTGTATTAGCTTTATACAACCAAAATACACGTAGATTTTTGATACTAATAATGCACTTCAATAGAAAAAGCTACAATTCTTAGGTACGCGATTTGATCAGTGCACCGCAAGCATTCAAACAACGTTGACCAATGGGTTCGAGTCCTGGCTCGGGTGCATTTCTGGGTGGAGTTTGCATGTTTTCCCCGTGTCCACGTGGGGTTTCGCCGGTTACTCCAGTTTCCTCCCGCAGTCCAAAGATACGCTGCCTAGGTTAATTGGCCTGCTGACTACATTAGACCCCGGTGCCCTGCAACGGACTGGCATCCGATCCTGATGATATCCCTACCTATCACCCTGTGTCTGGGCGGCAGGGTGGCGCAGTGATAACATCTGCACCTCACAGAAAGAATGGTCTTGCCCGAGCAGGTTCGATCCCCGCCTTGAGTGCCTTTCTGTGTGGAGTTTGTGTGTTCTCCCCCTGTTCTGCGTGGGTTTCCTCCGGGCTCTCTGGTTTCCTCCCACAACTTAAAAAAATACTCATTAATTAATTGACCGATAACATCCTAATATATAGGAAGCAGTGTGTGGCAATGTGGCGCCGGCAAACCAGCCTAGCTGCCTCCTCCGCCTCTCTGTGCTTTCCTCACGCCTCTGAGTCGTTCTCTTGTCGAATGAGTACCTTCGACAGTGAATGAATATGTGCGCTTATAAATGTAAAATTATTATTATTACGATAGGCTCTGGCTCACCGCGACCCTGTATTGGATTAAGCAGGGAATTGTTGTCGGGAGTCAGCGTTGTATCCACAAATCCGAGCGGCCGCCCAGCCCCCTCCGCCTGCAGGGAGACGCGCGTGTGGGCCTCGGCGCTGCCAGAAGGGTTGTCGGCGCGACACGTGAAGTTGGCGGAGAGGAAAACGCGGAGCCGGACCCAGGACTCCGTCACCGTGCCACGCGTCACCACCTCCGCCGACAGCTCAGGAGGCAGCTGCGAAGGGCGACACGGCGACAATCGTAGCAACACAATTGTAACCACAGACACTCGGTGTCGTTACAACTCAATACAGCGGTCCCACGCTTGACGATATTAATCCGTTGCGGAACACGTATCGCAATGTTAAACCATCGTAAAGTGAGACCAATTATGCTGTACATTCTTTTATGGTAATTCGTTCCAAGACCTTGGAAGTTGTAAACACTATAAAGCGCCGCTATTGGCTGTGAATCTATCCAAGCGGCATGCGTTTGCGTCGCCGATTGGCTGCCGCGCCACGCACGCTCACGCGCAGCCATATCGTAACACGTATGTAAAGTGAAATTTGATCGTAATCGTGATACTACTGTTCTTATAGAGCGTATATCGTAAAGTGCTTTCATTGTGAGGCCATATTAAAGCGAGGAACAACTGTATCTGTGTGTATGGGTATCTGTGTGTGTGTGTAACGTGATACTACTGTTCTTATAGAGCGTATATAGTAGAGTGATTTCATCGTATTGTGAGGCCATCATAAAGCGAGGGACCACTGTAAAACGATGCACATCTTAACTGGGACACGAAGTGGAGGATTTGGTGTAGTGCCCAATGTGGGTCACACTGTGGTGCCCAGTGTGGTGCCCAGTGTGGGACTCACGGGGGCTCCGTCACGCATCCACCTGAGTGTGGGCGCAGGGATCCCCCGGGCGCGACACAGCAGCACGAGCTCGGCCCCGTGACGAACCCGGTACTCGGCCTCCGGGGCCTGCAGCATGCGGGCCGGACCTGCGGTGCCGACACGGCACAGGGAGACACGGCGTGGAGACACGACACAGAGACATCGGACACGGAGAGATACGAGACATGACACACGCAAGCGTCGCGTGAGGACACACGGACACACGTGGAGACACAGAGACACAGCACACTGATAGTGAACATCGCTTCATGACACATAGAGAAGCAGAGACGCGGTGTGGAAACACAGAGACATGAGACGCATCCGACAGAGGGACACGCACCTTCGGAACTTGCAGGGTCCACGCTCCTCTCTGCCAACACACGCGCACAGCACACAGAGGTAGGGTTAATGTTCACCGTATCTCAGTGTCTCCCGTGCCCCCACACCCTGTGGTCCCCATGTCTCCATGTGACCGTGCCCGACATCTCCGTGTCATTCATCAACTCATTATCAGTCCCCACTTCATCCTCTAGAGGCTCGCAGTGAAGCCGAACTATATCCCGGCATACACAGGGCGCAAGGCAGGGGTATACACAGGATGGGACGCCAGTCCGTCGCTGGCCAAGCTGGTCAATTAACTTAGACCAATCCATGCGGACAAAAGGAGAACATGCAAACTTCACACAGAAGGACACCTGAGCCAGGAACCAAACCCAGGTAGTTCTTGCTGTGAGGGGGCAACGCTACTCATTGTGCCACCATGCCGTCCCATATCTCCGTGTCCCTGTACCCAATGTCCCCGCGTCTCCGTGTCCCATGCCTGCCGTGTCCCCGCGACCCTCGTGTCCCGTGTCCTCATGTCCCCGTGTAATAATAATGAAAAATATTACATTTATAACGCGCACATATTCATTCATTGTCGAAGATATTAATTCACCGAGAGAAGGACTCAAAGGCGCGAGAAAAGCACAGAGAGGCGCAGGAGGCAGCCAGGCGGTTTTGCCGGCGCCATATTGCCACACACTGCTTCCTATATATTATGATGTTATCGGCCAAATAATTAATGAGTGTGTTTTTAAGTTGTGGGAGGAAACCGTAGAACCCGGAGAAAACCCACGCAGAACAGGGGGAGAACACACAAACTCCACACAGAAAGGCGCCCAAGTCGGGCATCGAACCACCTCGGGGAAGACCATTCTTTCTGTGAGGCGCAGATGTTACCGCTGCGCCGCCCTGTCCCTGTCTCCCTCTGTCCCCCTTGTCCGCGCACCGTTCACGGTGAGCATGGCGGGCCGCGAGTACTCCACGCCGATGCTGTTCCGCGCCACACAGCGGTAGACGCCGCCGTCCGTGCGGGTGGCTCCTCGCAGGCGCAGGTTCCCCGACGCCAACACCGACATGTGGCTCGACTTCTGCGGCGCGTGGGGGCAGCACGGGGGTGGGGGGGCACGGTGGACACACAGGAGGGACAGAGGTGAAAGTAAGCCGGTACTGTCCGGTAACCGGCCACCGGTAATAAAGTGGCCGAAAAATTCAGTACGGTACAGGTGGAAAGATGGGTTGCGCTACGAATTTACCATTTAATTTTTTCGAACCGCGGTCAACCACGGAAAATTAAAACCGCGGATGCTGGACCTGCGGATACAGGGGGACTACTGTGTAAAAAGGCGTGCATTTGGTGTTTTAAGATCTTAACACGTCTCTCATTGACAGAAAAGGTAAAGCCTTACATGTTTTACACTACTGTATAAGTTACTTTTACCGCTAAACAGGCGGGACAGAAGTAACACGAGAGCACACAGTGACTCACGAGGACGCATGGGAGACAAACGGAAGCATACAAGAACACATTGGGACACGTGTGAGGACACAGGGTGACACGTGGAGAGACAGGGAGGTATGTAGACACAGGCGGC
>JAZEWU010000001.1:1104810-1125121 GCA_036362915.1 Geotria australis
CCCGCCCCTTGGTGGGGGGGGGGCGTGCACACAGACGTCACGACGGAATGTGCAGGAATGCATTTTATTGGAATCTTATTGATTAATGAATGTATTTAAAGTTTCTCACCGTGACGGTGACGAGGCCGCTGACGACAGCAGTGACGATGGTGGTCATTGTCAGTGATAGCGGCGCCGGGGTGTGGTGGAGGTGATGCCTCCGCGTGGCGTGCGTGAGCTCATTGGTGGGGTTCATTGTTTTTGTGGTGGTTGTGGTGATGGTGGTGGTGCGGCGGTTAGCCGGCCGAGCTACGAACCCGGCGACCCGGGTTCGATGCCGGCTCACGGCCAACACCAGCGACGATTTTCTGAACCGCGCCAGGGTCGACTCGGCCCCAAATGACGAGTGACCTGGTACGGTGTGTAAATATCGCCCCCGGTAGAGACAAAGGCGGCCGGGCGTGGTGCAGGCCACCTAATCTCTCATGTCCGTGCTGGCCTTTATAGATACTCGCTGTTGCTGCTAAACGCTTCTGTTGACACTTTTACGGCTGATAATAACAATAGCATCTACAGCTTATAACGCGCGCGGCTTCATTCACTCTGGAAGAGGGAGAGAGAACGACTCGGAGGCGCGAGAAACTGTAGAGAGACGGGGGAGGGGGCAGGCAGCCGTGCGGTAATCCGGCGCCAACATTTGCCAGAAAATATGACTATAAGATACTAGTGGATGATATCCGGCTGCTGAAGATAGTTTCGCTGACAGCAATGACGTTCACAAGGTCCAGGGATGCGTTGGGGAGGATGAGCGTGAGTGGGTGCGACCCGGTCGAAGGATTCATTCATTCATTCATTTTCAGAAACCGCTTAATCCTGTACAGGGTAAGTGAATGTCACGTGACCAGGATCAAGGATGTTGACTTAGTGGGTAATTGCGATGACTCGGGCCGCTGGAGGCGCGGTCAGGTGACGCAACGGGGAACAGGGTCGCTCTCAGAGCCAGCCCAACCCTAGCACCTACCTAGCCTCTAGCCCTAACCCTCGTCCCTAACTCTATCCCTGATCCTAGCCCCTATTTATTATATGTGTAAATTATTTTTGGTTGGTTGATTTAAATTTTGGTTAGTTATGAATCTTGTATTTTAGCCGGGCACTCCGGTTTCCTCCCACCGTCCAAAGACATGCTGCCAGGTTAATTGGCCTACTGAGTAAAATTGCCCCCGGTGCACTGCGATGGACTGGGGTCCCATCCTCGGTATAACCACTGCCTTTCGCCCTGTGTCTGCCGGGATAGGTTCCGGTTAACCGCGACCCTGTACGGGATTAAGCGGTTTCTGAAAATGGATGGATGAATCTTGTATATATTTTAAATTATTGTCAGCAATTCACATGTTTGTTGTGTCGCAGGAGTCCCTTAAAGAGCTTGCAAGTTCACTGGGTATTTTTCTGCTGTAATAATAATCATCTATCTATCTATAACCCCCAACTCAAGCCCTATAGGCCTAGACCATAACCTGTCGCAGCTGTATCCATAACCCTACCTTCAAACTCTTGTCTGACCAAGACAAAGACAAAGATCCCCCGTATAGCCTTAACAGACTGTAGGGGCAAGTGCCGTTAACGAGTTTCACCTATGAAGGTCGACACGGCACACGAGGGGGTGGGTGACCAGCACCACGCCCGGCCGCCTTTGTCTCCCTAGTGGCAATGTTTACACACCGCACTAGGTACTCATTTGAGGCCGAGTCGACCTAGGGGGAGGCCCAGGACCGGTTCGGAAAATCGTCACTGGTGTTGGTGGCCGTGAGCGGGATTCGAACTCGGATCGCCATATTTGTAGCCCAGCGCGCTAACCGCTGAGCCACCGCTCCCCACAATCTTGCCTGACCGTAGCCCGTATCACTGTCCCTAACGCCTAGTTTTAGCCCTAACCCATCCATCCATTTTCAGAAACCGCTTAATCCTGTCCAGGGTCGCGGTAAGCCGGAGCCTATCCCGGCAGACACAGGGCGCAAGGCAGAGTTTTAACCCTAACCATCGCTACTAACTGTAGCTTTAACCCTAACCCCTAAGTTTAGCTCTAAATCCTAACTCTAGCCCTAACGCTATCCCTATAGTCCTAGCACCCAAGTCATCATTATTATCATAACCCGCTCTCCGTGTGAATGCGTGTGACGGGCACGGCGCCCTTAGTGACTCCGCGGCCCCGGGCGAAACTAAACGATGTAAGAGCACTCGAATTCGATTCTTCGAAGCGTGATGGTTATATGACAGTTTCCCATTGCAACAAGTTCTTCTTTAGTTGCAGACAGCCCTTCAACATTTAGAGATATAATAGTCAGTGCTGGCCTTAAAGGCAGCGGGCATTGGCCTCTCTTCTTGCTCCAGACTGAGGGGGCTTCTGGCATCTGTTGGGCATCTGGACATCGTTGTCTTTCAGCTCCTCGGCTTCGAAGTGTTTGGTAGAATTTGCAGGTAATACCAAGTATTACTTGACAGGGATCGCGACGTGAACGCTTCTACCTTGATCCCCTTAAGAGCACTGCATCCTCCCGATGAATGTTGCCATAATGGAATTCAGTTTCAATCGTAATAGATTTATCTTTAACAGAGCACCAAGCAGTAAACACGCATTCTTGTATACGTGACTAATCGTGAAACTATTGTGGAATTGTCTTTATGCCGAATGTCTCTCGGCCAAACGGTTGAACATCGGCCTCCCCCCTAGGGGGGGTGGGACTGCAATGGCCTGCGTTGCTTCATCGTTAAGACCGATAAGTGTGTGAATTTGTGTGCCACTTGTCAAAGAGCGGTGGCTCAGCGGTTAGCGCGTTGGGCTGCAAACCTGGTGTCCCGAGTTCGAATCTCGCTCACGGCCAACACCAGTGACAATTTTCTGAACCGGTCCTGAGCCTCCCCTTTGGTCGACTCAGCCTCAAATGAGTACCTGGTGCGGTGTGCAAACATTGCCACTAGGGAGACAAAGGCGGCCGGGCGCCTTTGTCTTCCTCGTGTGCCGTGTCTACCTTCATAGGTGCTCGCTAACGGCACTTGACCCTACAGTCTGTTAATGCTAAACGGGGGCTCGTAGTCTTTGCCACTTGTCAATGTGCGTGCATGTGGCGTGATGCCCGGAGATAGATGTTTATGATCACGCTCCGGATGCGGGATTCCTGTGGTACAACAAAACGTCCGAACTCACCAACCAACGCAAACGATATCTAAAATCACAACACAGCCGCCCACGCGCTGCTTTGGTCGTTCTGTTTTAGTGCTTTATTATGAACCTCTTCTTCACGTTCTCTACGCTCTGTACGTGTACTTGAGCTTCTATAAACGCACAATCTGGCACGGCAGCCAATGGCCCATGGGTCTGTCCCATGACTTTGTCTGTCGGCGAGCCTTAGACACTGCGTGGCCTCAAGGTGCACCTGGCCTGGCACAGGCGCCGTGGTGACGTCTCCGCCACTTAACGGCGAACGGCGGTTGTTGTTGGTACGTGTGGCTGTGCATGGGTGGGTGCTTATGGCACTTGCCCCAACAGTCTGTTAAGGTTATACGGGGGATCTTTGTCTTTGCTAATGTGCAGGGAACGGTAGAGTGTGTAGTAGTTAGCCGCACTGCGCTACAAATATTCCCACACACGAATTCGATTTCCACTCACGACTGCCAACGCCAAAAAGAGTTATCTGAACCGGTCCATCTTTAGATTAAACGTACTGTATTCCGGGTAAAATATTGTAATGAACTAATTATAGGTTTAACGTCATTAATTTGATTTCCAATGCTGCTAATTTCCTTCGGTGAAATTGGGCTGACTCTACTATTGTATTTCCCAGTAACTGGCTGCCCTGACTCAGTACAGGCGATGTGACCAGATGTTTAGTTTATTTAACTTGCTGAGGTATCAAGAGACCGGGAGCGGTTTTGACTGCAAGAGTGACTGACCTGGCTTACGCACATCACAACATAAACACTGGTACAGCACTGAACCAGACAGACATTACATCAAACGCACCAACAATCATCGTTGTCAACACCCGCTTCGCCCTGTAACGCGTCGCGAGCATCCGGATCCTATCCCGGCAAATACAGGCCGCAAGGTAGGGCTATACCATTGAAGGGACTCAAGTTCATCACAGGGCGTAGGAGATCATTTAGTCAGCAGGGCGGTTAACTTAAACAGCAGTGCGTCTTTGGACTGTGGGAGGCAACTGGACTGGAAACATTCTAATTCTATACAGAAAAGGACCCGAGGCGAGAATCCAACTCGGGAACCGTATTGCTTCGAGGAGGCAGCACTGCGCCTCCGTGGAGCCCTGATCAAAAGCAACCGAACAGAATTCAAGGCAAAAGCAAACACTTTACACAAATATCGAACAACGCCCAAACAATCGTGGATGTTAAATACATTTCCTGTAACGAAAGTTGGCTCTGACACAATTAAGAGTGAAACGAAGTTGAAGAAACACGGACGTCTTTGTGGGCTGTTTATTGCGCTCGTCTGCAAACAGACCTGTATAACCGTACGAAACATAATTGGACACACACACGTGTATGAATCACACGTGTATGGACAAAGATATATGATTCACAAAGACCCCCCCCCACCACCCATTTTTAATCGTTAACAGATTGTTGTGGCAAGTGCTGTTACCGAGCACCTACGGAAGGCCACAACTGCACACGGATGAAGCGGGTGGCCAAGCACTCTGCCCGGTGGCTTTTGTCTCCCCAGTGCTGACGTTTACACACTGCAACAGGTCGTCATTTAAGGCTGAGTCGACCTAGAGTAGGTCCTCAACCAGTTTACAGAATCGTGACTACAGCCGTTGGCCTTGAGCGATAGTGAAATCTGTGGTTGCTGGGTTCGCATCGGAGCGCGCTAAACACCACACGACCGCAGGTAGAGAATGGCTGACAATAATGATTGCGTACTGATGTCGGTTTTCACGGCAGGTTTCCATGCTTTCATCAACGTAATCATTATCGTGCTGGTTGCTCTTCAGAGCTGTTCTTTCGGGATAGCCGTGTCGAGCGATCTCCCTCTCTCCCTTGTTGAGAGAGGAAGATCGATAGACATATGTTTATTATTACAGCAGAAAAATACCCAGTGAGCGTGCAAGCTCTGGACGGGACTCCTGCGACACAACAAACATGCGACACGGCTGTCCCGAAAGAACAGCTCTGAAGAGCAACCATCACGATAACTGGACCTTTTTTGCCGTTGTACAAATAATGTAGAATAAACGAGGGTTTAACCCTTTCCGGCAATGAGAAAAAAAGTATTATTTGTACAACAGAAAAAAAAGTCCAATAGTCTAAACAGCTTGACCCGAGTTATGGATGCAGTGATATTTGCATTGTCTTTAGAACGCCTGCCTTCTGGAAGCAATTGACTAACACAGACTGGGCAACTGAAAAAGCTGTCTGGTGTTTGGCCAATAGGTTTGAAGGACAATGCATTATCATAGTTTCACGACCTTTCGGTATATTCTAAGCAGCCTTAATCATTTAATTCTTCTTCCTTTGGTTTGTATTGGTTGTTTTTTTCTTTCATTGTTGACATGCCGTTTTCTTCGCGGCCCTTGTGCGGCGCTTTGTGACCCTCGGGTGAAAGGCGCTATATAAAATGCTATTAGATTATTATTTGCATGTTTTTGCCACAAGCTCTTAACACTTTTGCTCATTTCCGGAAACGGTTAAACCTCGTATATTCTACATCACGTTAATGCTGACGCTGATGAAACCACGGAAAACACGTATGAATCACACACACACACATATAGGTAAGCTCGGCACACAGGTAGGGGTTAAAGTTTGAAAATCAACTTGCGGACGTTTGCCAAGGGCTGTTGAGTGCACACGTGGCGGCCTTCCTCCGCCCGTCCCGGCACTGCGGAGCACCGGAGGAAGCCACCTCATCTCCGTTCAACGCCCAAACTTCACCGCCAACCACAGAAAATAAAATGTGCAGCTCTGTGCTTGATCACCGGGGCCTGTGGATCACGCGTGGAAACGAGAGCGAGCACGGGGAAATAGCCAATTCCAAGTCAATGATGATGATGATGATGAAAAAATACAAAGTATACAAAATTCCCCGAAACCACAACGCAGAAAAACGTGTAAATAGCAGTGTACAAAAACCTGCTGGCTTGAGGTCTTGCCGCATATGCGCTGCCCACCTCGCCACAGAAAGACAAAGATCCCCCGTACAACCTTAACAGACTGTAGGGGCAAGTGCCGTTAGACAGTAGCACCTATGAAGGCTGACACGGCACCCGAGGGGGTGGGTGACCAGCACCACGCCCGGGGGGGCTTTGTCTCCCTAGTGGTAATATTTACACACCGCACTAAGTACTCGTTTGCGCCTGAGTCGACCTAGGGGAGGCACATGACCGGTTCAGAAAATCGTCACTGGTGTTGGCCGTGAGTGGGAATCGAACTCGGATCGCCAGGTTTGTAGCCCAGCGCGCTAACCACTGGGCTACCGCTCCCCAAACACACACACGTAGCCCAGGCTTTCGGGCTGACACATCGGAGACACAAAAAAACAGGGGCAATAATAATAATAGCGTTTTATATAGCGCCTTTCACCCGAGGGTCACAAAGCGCCGCACAAGGGCCGCGAAGAGAACGGCATGTCCAACAACGAAAAAAAACAAAGGAACATAAAAATTATTAACGCTGCTTCGAATAAAGGTCGTGAAACTGGCAATCTTAAGAGCGGCAAAAATCTGCCAGCGTCCCCTAAGATGGCCGTCACTTCCTCAAAGACAAACGCGGAGGGAGACAGGGAGGGAGGAAAATTGTTCTCCGTAGCTGTTCTTTCGGGATAGCCGTGTGGAATATATAGGTTTTTCTGGAACAAGTCATGTAAAGCCGGGTTTTTTTTTTCAGTTACACGTACAGTCTTAACTCTCTTACTCGATTGATGCCCACGGTATGTGCCGGTTTTTGTGCCTCCTGGCAACTATAGCTTCAGGAGAGACAGTTTTTATAGTTTTGCTATGCCTCCCTTCCTCCTTCATCGGAGGAGTGCAGACCACAGTGGTTTGTTTGCTCTGCGGTCCATAGTCTAGGTTTCATGGCCACAAGCACACGACTGTGGCTTGTGTCTAATGTTTACATCTACAAAAAATAGATAGATAGCTAGATGTGTAGGGCCGGCACGGTGGCGCGGTGAGTAGCGCTTCCGCCTCACAGCAAGAAGGTCCCCGGGTTCGAATCTCGGCTCGGGGTGCTTTTCCGTGTGGAGTTTGCATGTTCTCCCCGCGTCCGCGTGGGTTTTCGCCGGGCACTCCGGTTTCCTCCCACAGTCCAAAGACATGCTGCTGCATCGGTTAATTGGTCTGCTGACTAAATTGCCCCCGGTGCCCTGTGATGGACTGGCGGCCCATCCTGGGTATAGCCCTGCCTTGCGCCCTGTGTCTGCCGGGATAGGCTCCTGCTCACCGCGACCCTGTACATGATTAGGCGGTTTCTGACAATGCGATGGGATGAAATGATGGAAACACCGAGTCCCAGGTCTGCCTATCCGGGGTTGGGTGGTCGCGCCTCTGACTCACCCCGATGTGTGAACATCGTTAAGACCCGGTTAGTGTTGATGAGTTAATGATTCTTCATTAGTCACTGATTAACCAGCCGCACGTGTTGCTCCCCTCCCTGTGTGCGTCACCGAAGGGCGGTGGTGCAGCCGGTAGCGGCACTGCGCTCCGAGCCCGGCAAACCCGAGTTCGATTTCCGTTCCCGACTGAAAAATAACCACTCGTAGCCTTAACTCTTAAACACGGGGCAGCACAGGGAAATTGCAGGGAGCACCTCCGTAGATGGTCGGCCGTTTGGCCGAGCCACGTTCAGCGTGCAATGTTTGCTTCTGTTGAGTAGTTTCGTACGTTTGATGTATCGCAGGAATCCCGCTTCCAAAGCTTGCAAGTGTTAGCGATAGGAGCCAGGGTTAGCAATAGGAGCCAGTGTTAGAGATGGGTGCCAGTGTTAGAGATGGGAGCCGGTGTTAGAAATATGAGCCAGTATTAGATATGAGCCGGAATCAGAGATAGGAGACAGTTTTAGAGTGTTGAGCCAGTGTTCGAGATATAAGCATGTGTTGCATCGCATCGCAGAAATCCCGCATGCAGAGCTTGCAAGCTCACTGGGTATTTTCTGTTGTAATAATATCCATAATCTATCAATGAGGCATCATCAGGTGATACCTCCAACATGGGGGGGAGCGAAACGTGGCGAAGGAGAAGAAATACTCGACACGGCCAACCCGAAAAGCAGCTACGGAGAGCAATTCTCAAACATCGAGTCGTGAAAACCTACATCAGTAAAATTCCACAATAGATTCACAACTGATTAGTCATGTACACAAGAATGCTTGTGTACCGCCCGGTGCTCTGTTAAAACGATGCTATTAAATTAATCAAAGATTAAAATTAAATCCCATTATTGCAACATTCCATGGGAAGATCCGGTGCTTTTAAAAGGTGCGTGTGTCATCATTGAATTTTGCCCGGGGCCCCATACTCACGAAGAGCGCCCGTGGGTGCAGCCGACGGATTGTGTCGGGAAAGGCGGTGGTGCCATTCACCTCTGGAGTGAATAGGGTGGCACACAACACCTGGGCATCTCGTGGGGCAAATATGATAATAATAATAATAATAGCATTTTGTATAGCGCCTTTCACCCGAGGGTCACAGAGCGCTGCACAAAAGGTGGATGATTCTGGGGAAAAACAGGGCAAGTGGGAACCCGAGTCGTAATTTTTAAAACATAATCAACAACAACCGTCGTTCGCCACTAGTTGGTGGTGACGTCCTCACGGCCGCTGTGCCAGGCCAGGTGCACCTTGAGGGCACGCAAAGTGTCGAAGGCTTGCTGACAGGTCACGGGACGTACCTAGGTGTCCATGGGCTGCCTGACTGAGGTGACTGGCTGGGGCACCACCTGTGCTCCCTACCGTGCCAACTCGCTGAGTTTACTCCGCCCGACGCTTGGCTCGCTGTTGTGAGCGTCGCTCTTCCGCCCTTTGTTGCGTCTTCTTCTTTGCGATTCTTCGAAGCGCGATGGTTAAATTACAGTTTCCCATTTCTTTACACAGTTCTGTTGCTGTTGGAAGGCGACTGCCTCCAACTGCCCAGTAGGGTCCTTCACGAACCTCCTCCAAAACAATCATCAAATAACAAAGACACGTGTACATAAAACAATCAGCCTTTGTGTGCATTATGCAAAAAATAAACAACCGTTCCTGTCCTGAGGTTCTTTTGTCTTCGATCACCATGAAAGTAAAGTTGAGCAAATTTTATGAGCACCTTTTTTGCCAGTGTAAAGATAACGTTAAAAAAATACAAGGTCTCATTGACAGAAAAAGGAAAAACCATTATTTGAGTAAATGCGTTTGCTCAAATTCTCATAACGTTCATCTTGACCAAAGGCCGGAGAACAGTAAATGCAGTTCTTCAAGAACTGCTAACGGTTGTTTTCGCAAAATATGTAAGATACCGTTGAGCTATGTGGCTCTTTTTAACAGTTGTCCAGCGGGGAGGGGCAAGTAACAACATCCCAGTGCACCGGGGCCAATTTAACTGTTTTTACTACTTTGTACGATCTCTTTATTTATTTGGTCGCCTATGCCTTGTGCATGGCTGTGTGTAAATGTTTACTTTATATTTTTGTGGTGCGTTGTGTCAACTTGTCATTTTTATATTTTTCTTGTAAAATCGCGTGTCCGCTGTCTCTCAGGAATCCCGCGAAGAGCTTGCAAGCTCGCTGGGGATTTTTTGCTGTAATAATAAACATCTCGATCCATCCATTATCAGAAACCGCTTAATCCTGGACAGGGTCGCGGTGATCCGGAGCCTATCACGGCAGATACAGGGCGCAAGGCAGGGTTATACCCAGGACGGGACGCCAGTCCACCACAGGGCACCGGGGCAATTTAGTCCACAGGCCAATTAACCTATGCAGCAGAATGACTTTGGACTGTGGGAGGAAATCGGAGTGCCCGGCGAAAACCCACGCGCACACGAGGAGAACATGCAAACTCCACACAGAAAGGCCCCCGAGCCGGGATTCGAACCCGGGTACTTCTTGCTGTGAGGCGGCAGCGCTACTCACTGCCGGCCCCTAAATAAACATCTATCTACCTAAAATTAACTCGAAGGCTTTCATGACCAATGTTATTCATAGTGAGGTTCTGTTTATGAGTTTAGGTCATGTGAAAAGGTGTGTAAGTGAAGTGCACCCTTCGATATGCCGGAGCAAACGAGCGAGCACATGCAATCACTTACCTCAAAAGATGGCATTACAGCTTGACGTTTCGCTGGCATTACAGCTTGCTGTAATGCCAGCGAAACGTCGGTGCCATCTTTTGAGGTAAGTGATTGCATGTGCCCACTCGTTTGCTCCGGCATATCGACGGGTGCACTACACTTACACACCTTTTCACATGACCTAAACTCATAAACAGAACCTCATTATGAATCTATCGTCCTAATTTTAGCCTGAGGCTCTGTGACTCCTACAAGTGAGAGTTGTTGTTGTTTGAGAGTGGGGTTCATGTCGGCGTCGTCATGGCGACCGTGTTGATAGCGGCGGCTGGCAGTGATGGCGGCGTTGGTGCCGTGATGGCTCCGTCGCGAGTGGCCACCGCCTCTTGTAAAAACTTCTAGCGGTGACTGAGCAAAGCGTCCGGTATCACGCGGACACAAGGAGTTCTTTAATCCACCACTCCCCAGCCTTCATGTCTCCCTCAGAGGGCCCCACATTTCGCACGCTGATACGGAGGGGGGAGACAGTCGCCAGTTACAAACACATTCCTGAGGGGAAATTTTAGCCCGAACGTATCTCACGCCAACCTATGGTATGTGTAAAACAAAAATTGTTGGTTGAGTTAAATTTGGTTATTTGTGAATCTTGTATATATTTTTTTTATTATTGTCAGCAACTTGCATGTTTGTTGTGTCCCAGGAATCCCGTAATGAGCTTGCAAGCTCACTGGGTATTTTTCTGCTGAAATAAGAAACATCTATCTATCTCCACCACCCGACATAGTCTGAGTATATCGTCACATTTGCGTGCGTTTAAGGCGCCAGGACTTGTTTGGGAAAAGTGTTGTTTGTGGAACGCCTGTGAAGGCCGACGCGGCACACGACGGGGTGGGTGGCCAGCACCATGTCCACGGCTTTTGTCTCCCCACTGCTGATGTTTTTAGACAACGCACTCGGTGCTCATTTGAGGCTGAGTCGACCTAGGGGAGGCCAAGGACCGGTGCAGAAAATTGTCACTAGTGTTGGCCGTGAGCGAGATTCGAACTCGGGTCGCCAGGTTCGTAGCCCAGCGCGCTAACCACTGGAGCCACAACAACCGCCATTCTCCACTGAGTGACGGTGACGTCCCACAGCGCTTGTGCCAGGCCAGGTGCACTTTGAGGCCACGCGAAGTGTCGAAGGCTCGCTGATAGAGTGTCAAGCGACAGACCCAGGTGTCATGGGCTGCCTGACCGAGATGACAGGCAGATGCACCACCTGTGCTCCCTACCGTGCCAACTCGCTGTGATTTATCCGCCCGGCGCGCCGCTCATTGTTGTGAGCGTCGGTCACTCTGCCCTCTGTTGTTGTTGGAAGGCGACTGACTGCCTCCAACTGCCCAGGAGCGTCCTTCACGAACCTCTTCCCCACACAAACACAAAGATCTACCGTACAGCCTTAACAGACTGTTGGGGCAAGTGCCGTTAGCGAGCACCTATGAAGGTCGACACGGCACACGAGGGGGTGGGTAACCAGCACCACGCCCGGCCGCTTTTGTCTCCCTAGTTGCGATGTTTACACACCGCACTAGGTACTCATTTGAGGCTGAGTCGACCTAGGGGAGACCCAGGACCGGTTCAGAAAATCGTCACCGGTGTTGGCCGTGAGCGGGATTCGAACTCGGGTCGCCGAATTCCCCACACACCCCCACACAAAGCAACTATTGAAAACCCTCAATAAATATCTCACGGGGCCCCCCCAGTAAAACACGGCCCCACCCCCAATAAAAGAGTCACAACAGACCGGGCCCCCCAGCAACTCCAATAAAGCCAACCAGAGATTGCTTTATTGGTGATAGAGGGGGGCTCTGGGAGGAGGAGAGGGAACGAGAAGACACGGGGACGAGAGACACATCTTCATTGCGATTGTTCTTTGACACATGATGGCCTTAAATGTGGGAGACAAAAAGGTCAGGACCGACGCGGGCACCAGGGGAACATCTTCGATTCGATTCTTCGAAGCGTTGATGATTGTATGACAGTTTCCCCATTGCAACAAGTTCTTCTTTAGTTGCAGACAGCCCTTCAACATTTAGAGATATACTAGTCAGTGCTGGCCTTAAAGGCGGCGGGCATTGGCCTCTCTTCTTGCTCCAGACTGAGGGGGCTTCTGGCATCTGTTGAGCTTCTGGACATCGTTGTCTTTCAGATCCTCGGCTTCGAAGTGTTTGGTAGAATTTGCAGGTAATGTCAAGTATTACTTGACAGGGATCGCGACGTGAACGCTTCTACCTTGATCCCCATCTGAACCTGGGACAGGGAGACACGGTGTAGGCAGTGGGGTCGATTTTTGTTTTGACCATATTTCACCATCTAATTCCACGGGGTTTCTGCATGGATTTATGGGATTCTACGTGAGCATCTGTATGAACAAAAACATTCACACAGACCTATCCTCTATGTGAAACACAAAGGTATCTGTTAGTGTGAATCTATGGATCTATAGGTGGTGCTGGCCACCCACCCCCTCGTATGCCGTGCCGACCTTCATAGATGCTCGCTAACGGCACTTAACCCTCCAGTCTGAGGCTATAAGCGAGATCTTTATTGGTCTACAAGTGAACCTGTTTGCCACTATTTTGATCTAAATGTGTCTATGTAAGTCTGCGTGTCTCTATGTATACGTATCTCTGCGCCTGTGGGTCTCTATGTAAGTCCATGAGTCCCGTTGTGGGGCCATTGGTGACCGAAACGAGACCATTCCTCACTTCACTGGACTTCACTGGCCAGTTGTGTTAACTCGTAATTGTAATATTCATTTTTTTTTGGCAATTCGCATGTTTGCTGTGTTGCAGAAATCCCGCAAAGAGCTTTTAAGCTGACCGCGTATTTTCTGCTGTAATAATAAACATCCATCTTTATAGCTTGATAAACGGGTAATAATATAATAATATCAATTTATATAGCGCCTTGCACCCGAGAGTCACGAAGCGCTGCAAATCACAAGCGGCTGAAACCCGCTATCAAACCCAGGTTACCTGCGGTGCTCAGTCAGTACCTCTCACGTAATGAATCCGCGCCGCGATAGGGGGGGGTGGGTGGTGGGGAGGGCATCTGAAATCCGTAGCTCCTCTTCCTGTGCCAACGTCAAACACAGGAAGCTGAAACTCGAAATCCAAAACAAAGTCAGGAACTGACCGCGTGCCAACGTTGGGGGGCTGTGTGACGGGAGGGGCAGGGCATTTGCGGTAGCATGGGCAGTGGCAGGGCCAGTTGTGAGTGGAGGCAGTTCAGGGGCATGGATAGTAATAATAATAGCAGCGTTTTATATAGCGCCTTTCACCCGAGGGTCACAAAGCGTGGCACAAGGGCCGCGAAGAGAACGGCATGTCAACAATGAAAAAAAAAGGAACAAAATAATGATTAAGGCTGCTTCGAATATACTGAAAGGTCGTGAAACTGGATAGTGGCAAGGCTGCGTGACGGGAGGGGGTGGGCATTCGTGGTGGCATGGGCAGGAAGCAGGGCAGTTGTGACGGCATGGGTGGAGGTAAGATTGTGAAGGGGGAATGGGTAGAGGCAGGGCTGTGTGAGTGGAGAGATATGGGCAAAGCAGTGCGGGGGTATGCATAGAGGCAAGGCTGTATGAGGAGCGGTACATGGGCAAGGCTGTGAGGGGGCATGGCTAGAGGGGCATGGCTGTGTGCTGGTAACGACGTGGACAAGAGCAGGAATAGCACGCGCGTAGTTACCGAGTTGCTGTCACGTGAGCTGGTTGTTTCTCAGAAGACCTGGTCTATTTCCTGCCCGTTCTCGAAGTTGGTCTATTTCCTGCGCGGAAGTCACGCTCGACCCAAAATCGAAATCGCACGCGAGGAGCAACCGGGCTCCTGGAACCGGCTCGAGTCATTGTTGAGCCGCCGTGGAAACGGGGCGTGAGGTGTGCGGTGTTAGGTGGCCGACCGGAGAGTGTCGTCATGGAATAAGCGAATTCTGTTCGTTCGACTGAGTGTGCTTGTTTATTAATGAGACAGATGTGAGATTAAAGCGACCGGGTGTGGTGCTGGCCACCAACCTGTCATGTTTTGCTTGTTATTATAGTCCATCCATTCATTTTCAGAAACCGCTTAATCATGTACAGGGTCGCGGTGACCCGGAGCCTATCCCGGCAGACACAGGGCGCAAGGCAGGGGTATACCGAGGATGGGACGCCAGTCCATCGCAGGGCACCTGGGGAAATGTTGTCAGTACGCCAATTAACCTGGCAGCATGTATGTTGGACGGTGGGAGGAAACCGGAGTGCCCGGTGAAAACCCACGCGGACACGGGGAGAACATGCAAACGCCACACAGAAAGGCACCCGAGCCGGGATTCGAACCCGGGACCTTCTTGCTGTGAGGCGGCAGCGCTACTCACCGCGCTATCGTGCCGCCCTTGTTATTAATAGCAATAATTACAATTTACTGATGTAGGTTTTCACGGCTCGATTCCTGACGGTTGCTCTTCAGAGCTGTTCTTTCGGGATAGCCGTGTCACTGAGAGCTCTCCCTCTGTCCCGCGCGACGTTTCGCCTGATGATGCTTCCAACCTGGAAGGCGAAACGCCGCGAGGGAGAGGGACATCGCTCAGTGACACGGCTATAATTACAGTTTACAACGCGCCGCGCATATACGTTCAATTTCTAAGACAGAGAGATCGACTCAGAAGCGCGAGGAAATCGCACAGAGGCGGGGAGGGGGAAGGCAGCCACGCGGACAGCATTTGCCAGACACGGTGTCCTCCTATATAATGTGATGTTATCGGCCAATTCATTTGTTTAAAAATCAATTGTGGAAGGAAACCGGTGAACCCAGAGGAAACCCACGCAGAACAGGGGGAGAACACACAAACGCCACACAGAAAGGCGCCCAAGGTGGGAATCGAACTGCCTCGGGCAGGACCTTCTTCCTGAAGTGCGGATGTGACGGCCATCTTAGGGGACGCTGGCAGATTTTTGCCGCGCTTAAGATTGCCAGTTTCACGACCTTTCAGTATATTCGATGCAGCCTTGTGTTCCTTTGGCTTTTATTTGTTTTCGTTGTTGACATGCCGTTCTCTTCATGGCCCTTCTGCAGCGCTTTGTGACCCTCGGGTGAAAGGCGCTATATAAAACGCAATTATTATTATTATTGTTTCCACTGCATAAGCACCCTGCCGGCCAATGTGTATAGAGTTTGTTTCTGCGATGTAAACAACGGCGAACGATATTGTTACTCATTGTGTCACGGGAGCAAAACAAACTTCTGTACTCATGTCAAGCAAGACCAAACACCCGCACGACGGGCGGAAACATTAAACAATTAACCGCGTAATACAAAACAAAACAAAATAAACACGTTTATTTGTCTTTATGAGGTGTAAGGGATATGGATGTGTACGCAGTGGGCCGTTGCGGAAATTCCTAGACTCACGGCCGTGTCAAGCCCCAGGCCCGCCCAGGGGGGACCGCTCTCTAGTGGCAGCTGCCCCTGTGCGGCACGAGGGGATTGACTGAATGGAGCGGTGGTGCAGTGTAAGGCGCGTCGGACTACGAACCTGAGTTAGATTGCCACGGCTCACATCAGTGGCGAGTGATGCCTCTGAACCGGTCCTACACAACCACTCCCCCCACCGCGCCTTCACCAACCCACACTGACCATCGTGGTCAAGCACACCCCATTATCCACAAGCTGGGGAGAGCAGGCCTTCATCCATCAGTAGATAGATAATAATAATCATTTCAATTTATAGAGCGCCTTTCACCCGAGGGTCACAAAGCGCTGCACAAGGGCCGCGAAGAGGACGGCATGTCAACAACGAAAGAAAAAAACATTCAAAACCATAGCAACAGAAAATAAATGATTAAGGCTACTTCGAATATACTGAAAGGTCGTGAAACTGGCAATCTTAAGAGCGGCAACATTCTGCCAGCGTCCCCGTCAGACAGATAGATGTTTATTATTACAGCAGAAAATACCCAGTGAGCTTGCAAGCTCGTTACGGGATTCCTGCGACACAACAAACATACGAATTGGTGACAATTATTTAAAATAAATACACGATTCATATATAAACAAAATTGTAAATCAACAAACAAAAAACACATTTACACACTGAGTAGATTGACAGAGTGCAGTAAATTATAGTGTATTACGATTTACGTTTGCAACTGTGACTTTAGTATCACCATTGTATACTTCATCATCATCATTGTTAAGAACTGTTTTTTCGGGATGGCCGTGTCACTGAGCGATCTCCCTCTCTCCATCGCGACGTTTCGCCTCCCACGTTGGAAGCATCATCAGTATATGTGTTCCATCCGTCCATTGTCAGAAACCGCTTAATCCTGTACTGGGTTGCGGTGAGCCGGAGTCTATCCCGGCAGACACAGGGTGCAAGGCAGGGCTATACCCAGGATGGGACGCCAGTCCATCACAGGGCACGGGGGAAATTTAGTCAGCAGGCCAATTAACCTATGCGGTAGCATGTCTTTGGACTGTGGGAGGAAACCGCAGTGCCCGGCGAAAACCCATTGTATACGGGCAGTCCCCGGGTTACGAACGCCCGACTTATGAACGCCCGAACTTACGTACCAACCTCCGTAAAGCCTATTATTTAAAAAAATCGAGTTACATACAATGGTCCGTACTAACGAACGGGCGGACTACTTTGCGCGACGCTCGAAACACTGCGCGTTTTCAGTGGTGTATTATTATACTTAAGATGTTTTAGGTAAAATATATAAACTGTATACTAAGACAAACATTTAAACTAATTGACGCTAGACGTGAACCGTACGTAACTGTTCCGACTTGCGTACAAATGCGACTTCCAGACAGACTTACAAACGGAACTCGTCCGTAACCCGGGGTACTGTCTGGACTTGAATATAACAACTTTCCCCGGGAGAGGTCGGGATGGCTGCCCCCTCCAGCCTCCTCCAAGGAGGCTACAGTGAAGGAGCGCTAATGGACGTCGCGTGTTAGTCAAGAGTAGCCGGGTGAGTCGTGCAACGAGTCGAGGCGCTTTGATTGCCTCGAATACCGAGGCCGCCGTTTCCTCCGCGTGCGTCACCCTCAATGGCACATCCTTTGTTAAGCAGCCGTGACCAATCACTTAATCACTCACTCGATCATCAACGCCATCACAATCTCCTGCAGCCATTATCGTCAGAGTCGCTGGTTGGCTCCGCGCACTCCCGGTTCTGTCCACGTGTTTTTTACACGAGAGCAAAACCACGTGATTTCACTCTCCTGAAAATACAGTCTGGTTAAATAAAGGTAGCCTATAAGTTATAGATGTTTATTATTATCAGATAGATAGATAGATGTTGATGTTTATTATTGCAGCATAAAAATACCCAGTGAGATCACAAGCATAGGTAATGAATTGTCAATTGGATCTCACCTGGTTAAATAAAGGATGCCCGTTACAGGGATAATGTATGTAAATGGAGCCTCAACTGGTTAAATAAAGGACAGATAGATAGATGTTTCTTATTACAGCAGAAAATACCCGGTGAGCGTGCAAGCGCTTTACAGGATTCCTGGGACGCATTCCGTCTCAGGAGGCTCAAACGAAACACTCTAAAATGAATTGGCCAAACATCTGAGTGCAGGACCCTCCTGAAAATCAGTCATGAGAATCTCGGTGAGCTTGCAAGTTCCCGTATGAAGCTTGCAAGCTCACTGGGTATTTTTCTGCTGTAATAATGAACATCTATCTATCTATCTATGTGGTTCGTATGGTCATTGTGATGTGACGGTGATGGCGAGGCTGTGATTGAGGAGTCATGACGCCCGATGATGCCTCCAACGTGGGAGGCGAAACCTCGCGAGTGACAGATGGATATCGCTCGGTGACACGGCTATCCGGAAAGAACAGCTCTGAATGAGCAACCATCATGAATCGAGCCGTGACAAATCTACACAAGTCACAAATTGTCAACATCACGGTCACGTGACGTGGGCGATGATCGATGATGTTGATAGGAAGCGGGCAGCGAACAAACCCAGGACATTTCGGAAATGCTGTGATATCACCGCATTGGGCATCACCAACATCCAGACACCCCCCGCCCGTAACCACCAACACACCCACCCACCGCATTAACCCCCCTCCGATCACTACCCGCCTCGCCTCCAAGTAACGATAAGCGTCGGCCATTGTGTGCCGGCTCCGATGCCCGGAATTCGAATGTAGGAAAAATATACAAATTAATGAATAATAATAATAAATTAGAGTGCTTAATTTAGCCAGGCCAGCCTCGCCGACTCTCAACGGTTAGTCAGGCGTGTGGCGCGTCATCACAGCCTTAATCAGGGTCGCATTGCAAGACACGTCACGGCCCCGTCAGATAGATAGATGTTTATTATAACAGCAGAAAAAAAAAATACCCAGTGAGCTTGCAAGCTCTTTACGGGACTCCTGCGACACAATAAACACGCGAATTGCTGACAATTATTTAAATATATACAAGATTCCTATGTAACCAAATTTAAATCAACCAACATAAAAAACATTGACACGTAGCATTGTACACATTTTTCAAATAAAATAGTCCGAAATACACAGCATTGCACACATTTTTCAAGTAACAGGCAAGATTAAGGTTGTGTATTGCGATAGTGAAAAAACCTGAAGCATATTAAAGGTAACATATTCAACTTTGAGAGTGGATAGTGCAAAAAATGGAACCTTCAGAACACGAATTAAGATTAACAGTCACAACTAGGCAGAAATTTCAATTCTAACTGGGATCTACGTTTAGTGATGGACGGTAGTGACTAGCTTCAGATCCCCCGCGTGAGGGAAACAGAGCACCCCATTGCTGCTACGCTGCCATGCACACGTCACTTACACTTGTTGTCTGTGTATGTAAACATTAATAACATGGTATTTAAAACGCGCACATATTCATTCAATGTCGAAGGTATTAATTTGAAGACTCAGAGGCGTAGCGAGGAAACCGCAGAGAGGCGGAGGAGGCAGCCAGGCGGTTTGAAGGCGCCAACATATTGGCGCAAACTGCGTCCTATATATTACGTTGTTATCGGCAAATTCGTTAACGAGTGTTTTTTTGTAGTTGTGGGAGGAAACCGGAGAACCTGGAGGAAACCCACGCAGAACAGGGAGGAGAACACACAAACCTCCACACAGAAAGGCGCCCGAGACGGGAATCCAACCTGCTCGAGCAAGACCATTCTTTCTGTGAGGCGCAGATGTTACCACTGCGCCACCCTGCCGCCCAGTATTCTTGACTTTTTTTCTGTGTCTGCCGGGATGGGCTCCGGCTCACCGCAACCCTGTACAGGATTAAGCGGTTCCTGACAATAGATGGATGGAATACTTACGCTTGAATGTTATTGTACAGAATCGTTTGGCACTGAGTTGAGGGAGAGAGAACGGGAACGAAGAATCCTATGTATCTTATGCGTTTGTGATCAATACACTTGACAAACCGGGATAACAACGCTGCTCACTCACAGCCGCGATAGTTTACAAGTACATTCAGTTCACGTTAAAGTGAATTCTACTAATAGTTAGGGCCGGCACGCTGTTGCCTCACAGCAAGAATCTCCCGGGTTCGAATCGCGCGTCGGGTGCCTGTCTGTGTGGAGTTTGCATGTTCTCTCCCCGTGTCCACGTGGGTTTTCGCCGGGTTCTCCGGTTTCCTCCCACAGTCCAAATACATGCTGCTGCACGGGTTAATTGGCCTGCTGACGAAATTGCCCCCGGTGCCCTGTGAATGGACTGGCGGCCCGTCCTGGGTATAGCCCTGCCTTGCGCCCTGTGTTCCGGCACCCTGTACACGTACAGGATGAAGCGGTTTCTGGCTTGGGTCTCTCCCAGGTCACGTTGTCCCCCGCGTCGCGACGGAGCCGGGCAGCACTGAGGCTCCCTTTGTGCCGGAGAAATTAAACCAGACTCTGATCTCAGTTTGATAAAGCAGGAATCCCATTACTGCTCACCCATCACTCACCACCCTCCTCACCTATCACAGCTCCCTCGATATTCACCGCCTTAACAGACTGTAGGGGCAAGTGCCGTTAGCGAGCACCTATG
>JAZEWU010000001.1:1148179-1158508 GCA_036362915.1 Geotria australis
GGAGATCTTTTTCTTTCTTTTGTGTAAATGCCCGGCGGTTTTCCAGCGCCATATTGCACCGCACTGCTTCCTATATATTAGGATGTTATCGGTCAATTAATTAACGAGTATTTTTTTTTAAGTTGTGGGAGGAAACCGGAGAGCCCAGAGGAAACCCACGCAGAACCCGGGGAGAACACACAAACTCCACACAGAATGGCGCCCAAGGCGGGAATCGAACCTGCTCGGGCAAGACCATTCTTTCTGTGAGGCGCAGATGTTACCGCTGCGCCACCCTGCCGCCACGTATCTCACGTGCATGTGATCAGTACGCTTGACTTGAACGTGGTTGCGCTGTGTGGCGTGCAGGACGGGCTGGCAGATCCCAAGGGGCAGCTCCTGCTCGTGTCGCAGCTGCAGGAGGAGCTGCACCGGCTGCGCACCGCCAACGCCGACCTCTACAAGTTCGCCAGCTCCCAGCTCCCCCCGGTGTGACGGCGCCGCCGCCGGCGCCGCCACCCAGGGCCGGCGCCAGAATATTTTGCGCCCGAGACAAGGCCAGCTACTTGCGTCCCCCACCCACTAAAAACAAAATCGCCAACTTCAACTTTTTAAAAACAGATGTTTTGTAGGAAAAATTGTTATGCCGTCAACAAAAACACAAAAAAATTACACCTACATGAATAAAACAAATCCTAAATATAATTCAAAGTCCCTGACATTTCTCTGAGATAAACATGTTTTATCGCGCCCTAGGCGGCTGCCTCGTTGGCCTAATGGTGGGGCCGGCCCTGCCGCTACCCTCCTCGTCCCACCGCCCACAACGCCCTGTTTTGCCGGCCTGGCGCAGCCGTCAGCCCGTCAATCACCGTGGGAACTGTGACGGCTTTGCGTCGGAGCTCGTTGGCGCTCGTTGGAGTGAGAGGAACGGAGGTGAACTGTGAATCCCCCACGTGATCGCTGAGGAGGAGGAGGTGTCGTTTGTTTTTGAGCAGCGCTTGGACATCGCTGACGATGAATAATTTTTAGGCGTTTTCATCTGTTACCCTTTATTTTTTTACGAGTCCCGAAAGCGTGTTTGCACCATCACCGAGGATTTCAAAATAAATGCCTTGAATCCGCTGCGTGGTTCTGTGTTTATCATCCAAAGGGTTGAGCTTTAGGGGGGGGGGGTTCAGTTGTTTCCGTGTCGGGCAGGGCTGGCCCCGATTAGGGACAGCTCACGGCCACAGTGGGGGCATTGGCCCTGGCCCTAATACAGCTTCCCCAAGTCCTGGCCCAAGAAATAGAGGCCGGACATGCTGTCATGAAGAAATTACTATTACGGGGATGTGAGTAAATGCTTTACTCAATCGGGAGAACACGTGGCAATCATCGCCCACTGCTATGAACCTCCTCTAATCTCGATACGACAAGAAAAACCCATCACAGAAGAATAGTGCAAGCCAGAAAACCACAAGTTTCAAACGCGTAAAAACCTCTCAGCCTTTGCCCGTTTTGCAAACGCCATCAGCGGTTAGTGAAGGAGTCCTCTGTGGTCCTCGTGTCTTAGGTCACCAAAATAGATTCGAGCAAATGTGACATGCAACAGCACGTTATAGAGGTGGGTAACTGTAGACTCGATAACGCAACCCTTCTCGATATCAAGATTTCTGGTTTAGCCAGGACCCACGCTGAACTGGCAGCCCTTTCCTCAGCCCTACCCGCTATTAAATAGCCCGTAAGGGCAACAGCGCTTTGTGACCCTCGGGTAAAAGGCGCTATATAAATTGATATTATATATATATTATTACCGCCTCACAGCGAGACGAATCCGCGTTCCAATGCCGTTTCGGGTGCCGCCTTTTGCTGCTGCCTAGGTTAATTGGCCTGAATACATTACCCTCGGTGACCTGTGATGGACCTGCATCCCATCCAGGATATAGCCCTGCCTTGCGCTCTGTGTCTGCCGGCATAGGCTCCGGGCTTACCGGGCCCCTCTACCGTTCTCTGTCGTTGTTGACAATTCGTTCTCTCCACAGCCTTGTGCAGCGCTTTGTGAACCTCGGGTGAAAGGCGCTATATTTAATGCTATTATTATTACTGAGCAAAGTGGGTACTGAGAATGAATGACTGTCCCTTAGTAAGATGGCGGGACAAGTAGCACATGGCTGACGTCATCAAAAAATACCCGGATTATAAATCATTATTCACATACGCTATGAAGAAGGGCCCTTGGCCGAAACGTCGTTGATTTACTATATTTTCCCCTTTGAATGCCACGAGTGTGACAGCGGGACGGGTCTGGGTGTGTGTTTTGCTGATCACGCCCGGGCGCCTCGCCTATGTGAACTACGAAATTTGAGGACGCGCGGCGGCTTCCGTAGACGCGAAACGCGCTTTCTGTATCGGGGAGACATGGCGAGCGGACCCTCGCAGGGTGAGAGGGAAACTTTATCATCATCAGCAGCAACATCATCATCAGCAGCAGCAACAGCATCATCAGCGACAGAAGGAACATTACGGCCATCAGCAAGTAACGCCATCACTGTCACCATCACTCGGCAACATCATCACAACCAGCAGAAACATCATCATTGACGTTATGGTGGCAGGGTGGCGCAGTCATAACACTTGCAAGGAACCAAGTTCCATTCCCGGCTAGGGCGCCGCCTTTCTGTGTGGAGTTTGCTGACATGCCGTTCTCTCCTCGGCCCTTGTGCAGCACTTTGTGACCATCGGGTGAAAGGCGCTCTATGAATGCTATACAGATGTAGTAACTTACTTATCCCTCCCCGCTGGACAACTGTTACAAAAAGCTACACAGCTCAACGGTTCCTTACAGCTTAAGTGAAAATTGTCCCCCTGTTCAGCAGATCGTGAGTCTGCGTGAAGTCTCTGTGACTGAAGGGAGCGGTGGTGTAGTGGTTAGCGCGCTGCGATACGAATTCGGCGACCCGATTGTTTTAGAATTATTATTATTTTCCTGTTGTCTTTATATCCTAGAATGTATCGCTTTTGCTTGACTGTCAGTTAATGTCTTGATGTTATTGACATGCTGCTCTCTCCACAGCCCCGTGCAGCGCTTTGTGACCCTCGGGTGAAAGGCGCTCTATAAATGCTATAATTATTATAAATGAGTGCCTGGTGGGGGTCAAGGTAGAAGCGTTCACGTCGCGATCCCTGTCAGGTAATACTTGGTGTTGCCTGCGAATTCTACCAAACACTTCGAGGCCGAGCTGAAAGACAACGATGTCCAGAGGCTGACCATCGTGCTTCGAAGAATCGCAAAGAAGAAGAAGTGCCTGGTGCGGTGTGTAAACATTTGTCACTAGGGAGACAAAGACGGACGCCGTGGTGCCGGCACGGCAGGTGCCGCGTTGGCCTTCATAGGTCGGCACGGCACCTACTGACTAACAGCACTTGACCATACGGTCCGTTAAGGCGATGCGGGGGGATGTTTGTCTTTGTTATTCCAGACGTGCAGAATAAAAACCGCGCCGCCATCCTGGCGGAGCTCAACAAGGAGAAGAAGAAGCTGATGACGCAGACGCCGGCGAGCAGGTGACGACACACCAACTACCGCACACCAACTACGACACCACACACCAACTACACCACTACACACCAACACACACCAACTACCACACCAACTACACCGCCACACACCAACTACTCCACCGCACACCAACTACCCCACTGCACACCAACCACCCCACTGCACACCAAAGACAAACATCCCCCAGTGCCCGGTGATGGACTGGCGTCCCATCCTAGGTATAGCCCTGCCTCGCACTCTGTGTCTGCCGGGATATGCTCTGGCTCACCGCAACCCTATACATACAGGCTTAAGCGGTTTCTGAATGAATGACTCTGTGCCATTAGCAAGCACCTATGAAGGTCGACACGGCACACGAGGGGGTGGGTGACCAGCACCACGCCCGGCCGCCTTTGTCTCCCATGTGGCAACAATGTTTACACACCGCACTAGGTACTCATTTGAGGGTGAGTCAACCTCGGGGAGGCCCAGGACCGGTTCAGAAAATCGTCACTGGTGTTGGCCGTGAGCGTGATTCGAACTCGGGCCGCCAGGTTTGTAGCCCAGCGCGCTGCTAACCACTGGGCCACCGCTTACTACACCACCACCACCACCACACAGACACCACCCGCAACGCTTGTAGTTTCAGGGTGGTGACGAGGCTGCGTGTGTGCGTGTGTGTGCGTGTGTGTGCGCGCGCAGCTTCACGCTGGCGCGTCCCATCGCCAAGGAGATGCGGGAGCACGCGGAGCTCCAGCACACGGCGCAGCAGCAGAAGGCGGCGCTGCAGGTACGGCCGCGGCCCACACGGCCACTGCTGCTGCTGCAATAGGTGCAGCTGTGTCACCTGTATGCCGCCAGTCATCTCAGTCGGCGAGCCTTTGGCGCCTCACGCGGCCTCCACATGCAAGTGTATACAGTCTCTACTTACGACGGGGTCACGTTCCGATGACCCCGTCGTAAGTCGATTTGGTCGTAAGTCGAAAATGCCCTCGTAACGGTTTGTAAACAAAACACA
This sequence comes from Geotria australis, assembly GCA_036362915.1. Lineage (NCBI taxonomy): Eukaryota > Metazoa > Chordata > Hyperoartia > Petromyzontiformes > Geotriidae > Geotria > Geotria australis. Next base: position 1,152,694 of record JAZEWU010000001.1, read on the forward strand.
AGCAGCTGCTAAACATCCAAACACAGACTAAGACCCGGTTAATGACAAATATGGCCTGGCCGCCTTGCGGCGACGCGGCCAGCCGATGTTATCGTACCGCAGCTGCAGCGGTCGGAGTTAGACTTTACGACCAACCGTTGGGACTCGAAAATAATATAATAGTTACGTCCGATTTTCGCCGGGCACTCCGGTTTCCTCCCACCGTCCAAAGACATGCTTCCAGGTTAATTGGCGTACTGACAAAATTTTCCCAGGCGCCTTGCGATGGACTGGCGTCCCATCCTCGGTGTTCCCCTGCCTTGCGCCCTTTGTCGGCCGGGATAGGCTCCGGCTCACTGCGACCCTGTACAGGATTAAGCGGTTTCCGAAAATGTATGGATGGATGGAGTTACATCCGTGTGAATTCATGCCCACCTGTGTATTTCCTGCATACGCGTGTATGTCTGCATATGTATATATGTGGGGAACGGCAATGTAGCGATTAGCACGCTTCGCTGTAAACTCGGCCACCCGAGTTCCAATCCTGCCGACGGCCAACACCATTGAGTGATTTTCTCGCGTGCCGTGCTGGCCTTTATTGGTACTACTCGCCAACAGCACTTGCCCCTGCGGTCTGTTAAGGCTATACCGGGGGCGGGGGATCTTTGTCTTTGCGTGTGTGTGTGTAGGGAGCGGTAACCCAGTGGCTAGCGCACTGGGCTACGAATCTGGCGACCCGAGTTCGAATCCCGCTCACGGCCAACACCGGTGACGATTTTCTGAACCGGTCCTGGGCCTCTCCTAGATCGACTCAGCCTCAAATGAGAACCTAGTGGGGTGTGTAAACATCGCCACTAGGGAGACAAAGGCGGCCGGGCGTGGTGCTGGTCACCCACCCCCTCGTGTGCCCTACTGGCCTTCATAGGTGCTCGCTAACGCACTTGCCCGAACAGTCTGTTAAGGCTATACGGGGCATCTTTGTGTTTTGTGCGTGTGCAGCACGCGCACGCGCACTCGTTCGGATTCTTCATCACGCAAGACTCGGCCTTCGGGAACCTCATCCTGCCCGTGCTGCCTCGCCTGGAACCCGAATAACATCCCCCGTCCCTCCCGTCTGCAGCTCCGCTCGCGCCCGCCTCCAGTAACCCGCTCTCGCCCCACCAGACATCCGCGATCCCGCGAGCCCAGCAACAACGGCGAATGCCGCCGGTCGGCACCGAGCGGCGGTGACGCTCGTGCCAGGACGGGTGCGCGTTGAGGCCGCGCGAAGTGTTGCAGCCTCGCTGACGGGAGGTCACGGGATGGAGACAGGTGCCGCGGACCGATTGCCCGACGCGACTGGCAGACGGAGCGCCTGCGCTGCCTACCGCGCCAACTCGAGGCCACGTGTATTGTCGGAGGTTCGCTGGCGGGTCACGGGACAGACCGGGCGCTTTGGGCTGATTTCCTGCAATGGCGAACCGACCCTCCAAGTGCAACACATAGAGCACCTGCGTGTATGTGTGTGACTTGGGTGAGGCCGGGACGTAGGGATGCGGAGACACGTGGGGACACGGTGGGGGGCGATGCGGAAGCTGCGGATAAGGGAATATATGACATTGCAGGCACAGGGACGTGCGGTACGTTGGGAGAGGGGAGGTAGGTGAGGGGCGACAGGGATATGCAAGACAAACAGAGACGGGAATTTAACACCAAGGTTTTGGTGACCAATGTTATCCACAGTCTAGTTCTTTTTATGAGTTAGGTCACGTGAAAAGTGTATAAGTGTCGTAGACCCTCCTCCAACCCGACATGCCAATCAGTAAATGGTTGTCACGTGAACAAAAACGTGCCAATTCGTTAGCACTTCAGCACACCGGTATGTTGGAGAGCGAGCCCACAACACTTACAACGAAGGTACGACGTTTCGCTGATGGTCGCAATCAGGATCTGACGGTTCTTTGTTCCTGATGAAGCTGATTGCAACTATACACTTTTTCAAGTGACCTAACTCATAAAAAGAACTAGACTATGGAGAGATAGGGGAGACAGGTCTTATTATTTGCGATTCTTTGAAGCACGATGGTCAGCTTCTGGACATTATTGTCTTTCAGCTCGGCCTCGAAGTGTTTGGTAGAATTCGCAGGCAATACCAAGTATTACCTGACAGGGATCGCAACGTGAACGCTTCTACCTTGACCCCCTGGGGAGACAGGTTATTGACATAGACACGAACTTTTGTTTTAAGCTAGAACAAGCCGGAGAACTCTGAAGTTTTATCACAGGCGTCCAGCCCAAGCCGGGATTCGCGTTCGCGGAAGTCGCATATGGGGGTAATGCGTTGATGTGGGTTTTCACGGATCGATGTCTGAGAAGGAGACAGGAGGAACGCTCGACACGGTTATTCCAAATGAGCAGCTCTCGAGAGCAGTTCTCACGAGGAGAAATTAAGCAATCATGACTAAACTCTCTGGTGCGTAAAAAACGACAAAAAAGTTAAACTTGAAGGAAAAAAATGGATGAATTTACACGTGCTCAGTCACAGTTGGCATCGCTGCAAGTCGCAGTGGCAGATGTGGCCGTAACTGACATCGCGTGTGCAATTAACTGACGTGGCGTGTGCGATGAACTGACGTCGCGTGTGCGTTTAATAGCAAAGGGGAGAAAGGATTGATGAATTTTAGAGACGCGCGTTTGCGAGACGTGAGTTTGACAGACGGGTGATGGACAGATGTTTATTATTACAGCAGAAAAATACCCAGTGAGCTTGCAAGCTGTTTGCAGGACTCCTGCGACACAACAAACAAGGTGGGAGACGCGGGGAGCTGTGCCCTCGGTTGTGCAAAGCGCGAGAGGCGGTGCCTCCCTCTGTGGCGATTCTGACGTCATCGTGACTGGTCGCTTGCGAAGGCAACGGTGTAGACCTGATGTCATCAGGGCGTGTGATGTCATCAGGGTGCGCGATACCGCGGGCGAGTTAAGCGTCATCTGTAACAATCTTCCATGCCGCCTGCCTTGCAGCGAACGTTTACGATCCCGTGACGTTATTCGACGGAGCAGGCCGCGTGTGCCCGCGTCGCGGTCTACATTTACCGAATTAGAAAATAAATTACCTGCAAATTACTCATTATAATAATAATCATAATTTTACATTTATAACGCGCACATATGCATTCAATGTTAAAGGTAGTAATTCGACGAGAGAACGACTCAGAGGCGCGAGGAAAGCGCAGAGAGGTGGAGGAGGCAGCCAGGCGGTTTGCCGGCGCCATATTGCCACACACTGCATCCTATATATTATGATGTTATCGGTCAACTAATTAATGAGTGTTTTTTTTTTATCAATACCCACGTCATCATCCATCCATCCATTTTCTAAACCGCTTGTCCTGGTGAGGGTCGCGGTGACAGCAGTCCAAGGAGAGTGGACCAGACATCCCTTTCCTCAGCAACAGACTCAGACTGTAGAACCTATCCCGGCAGACACAGGGTACAAGGCAGGACTATCTCCAAGAATGGGATGCCAATCCTTCGCGGGGCACGGGGATAATTTTAGTCAGACTAATTAAGCGAGGCAAACGCAGCAGCGTGTCTTTGGACAGTGGGAGGAAGCCGGAGTACCCGGTGAAAACCCCACGAGGACACGGGGAAAACGTGCAAACGCCACATAGGCACCCAGGTCGGGAATCGAACCCGTGGTTTCTTCCTGTGAGGCGGCAGTGCTTCCCGCTACATCACCTTTGCTGCCTACCCACACATTACTGTTTCTGGGAAACGCACAGCGACTACAGCTCACCTACAGTGGGGGTCACAAGGACCCTGCTGAAGAAGAGCCTTGGGTTGGTGTTATTGCAGTACAGTCTCTCGACTTACGACCGGGTCATCGGAACGTAACCCCGTCGTAAGTCGATTTGGTCGTACGTCCAAAATGCCCTTGTTACAGTTGGTAAACAATATGCAACCAGCTGCTAGACACCCAAACCCAGACAGAGACCAGGACAATAACAATTATGGCCAGCCGATGTTTAGATAGATATAGATGTTTATTATTACAGCAGAAAAATACCCAGTGAGCTTGCAAGCTCTGTATGGGACTCCTGCGATGCAAACATGCGAATTGCTGACAATGTTAAAGTGCCGCAGCTGGAGCGAGCGTCGTTAGACTTTACGACCAACCGTCGGGACTCGAAAATAATATAATAGGGTTACTGGGACGGCCGTCGTAAGTCCGGGTGGTCGTAAGTCGCATATGTCGTAAGTCGGGGAGAGGCTATATATCGATCTTGTACTCCCAGGAAAGCCTGACTCAAGTTTATCGGCCGGGTCCTGATAGGTTCTCGCAGTAGTGGGCGATGTTGCTATTTTTCCAATTAAGTAATTTAATTAACGTACTAATAATAATATGACTGATGTCAATAGGCGGCCTATAAGGAGACGTCTGGTATTCTGAGAGGTAGGCATTCACACTGTACTGTTTAAAATATTTCAATCATATAAAATAAATTAGAAAATCCCACTTTCGCAAACGATCTGCGTGCTGCGAAGAAGGCTCATTGCCCCAAACGCCACCCATTGTATATTTTTCCCTTTATTGGTCGCAGTGGTTTAATTGGCGTACTGACTAAATTTCCCCAGGCGCCCTGCGATGGACTGGCGTCCCATCCTCGGTGTTCCCCTGCCTTGCGCCCTGTGTCTGCTGGGATAGGCCCCGGCTCACCGCGACCCTGTACAGGATTAAGCGGTTTCTGAAAATGGATGGATGGTCGCAGTGGTGACCAGTGTGTTGAGTGTACTGATGATGCCTCCAACGTGGGAGGCGAAACGTCGCGAGGGAGAGAGGGAGATCGCTCAGTGACACGGCTATCCCGAAAGAGCAGCTGTGACGAGCAACCATCAGTGTGTTGAGTGTTCATCTGTGCATGTGCAGTCATCTCAGTCAATCAGCCCATGGCACCTGGGTCTGTCCCGTGACCTATCAGCCTTTGGCACGTCGCATGCCCACCAGCAACAACGGAGGGCAGAGGAGCGACGCTCACAACAACGAATTGATCGCTGGGCGGCTCAAACGCGGCGAGTTGGCGCAGTCGGGTGCACAGGTGGTGCATCTGCCAGTCATGTCGGCAGTGCCGGATTTAGACTTGGTGAGGCCCTAAGCTATATATAAAGATTTGAAGCCCCTTGCTAAAACATTACACCAGACGATCTCACAAAACTTGAAAACATATATGCCTTTTAATTATTTAATAGCAAAGTGAAAAATACAAATTATTTTCAAATGAATGCATTTACTGACGATGGAAACGCAATTAGGAACGTTTTCACAACGGCTCATAAACCAGGATAAAGATGTGTAATTTTGTGCTGCAACCAGAAATTATGGTACCCCCTCTTAAATGTGGACTCTTCGTCGGTTTGCAATTCAACCAATTCGTCTTGTTATTGGATTTCTGTTTTTTCAACACTTAAAAATGGGTACAAAACCCAATGTGGAATCTTCTTGAGGCCCCTGCGGATTGTGAGGCCCTAAGCTGTAGCTTGTTTAGCTTATGCCTCAATCGGGCACCATCAGTCCGTGGCACCTGGGTCTGTCCTGTCACCTCCCGTCAGCGAGGCTTCAACACCTTCACGCGGCCTCAATGTGCACCTGTCCTGTCACGAGCGCCACGGTGACGTCACCGCTGCTGCTTATTGCGCGACATTGCCAACACAGGCGGCAACAGCCTTTAATATATATATTTTGCCATCGATCTATGTCGAGGGACGTCATTGCGTCGTGACGTCGCTGTGTTTCGAACGTCAACACCGTGACGACGTCATTCCGGTGACCGAGTTTTGGGGATGAGGGGCCCCGGACCCT
>JAZEWU010000001.1:1191455-1213062 GCA_036362915.1 Geotria australis
ATTTCAATTTTACCAGCACATGGAGCGTAGTCGGAGATGGTGGCACAACGGAGGGCGGAGGAGCGACGCTCACAACAGCGAGCCGAGCGCCGAGCGGCCAAAGCACATCAAGTTGGCACGGTAGGGAGCTCAGGTGGTGCGTCTGCCGGTCATCTCAGTCAGGCAGCCCATGACACCTGGGTCTGTCCTGTGACCTCCTGTCGACGGGCCTTCGGCACTTCACGTGGCTTCGGGGTGCATGTGGCCTGGCACGGCCGACGTGGTGACGTCACCGCCACTTAGTGGCGAAAGGCGGTTGTTGTTGTTGTTGTTGGCACCACGACCTCCATCTTGAGACCCGGAGAGGACAACCGTTGCAATCCTGAGCACACAGCGACACACAGGCATCCCATTACTCGTCGGCCTTGATCTCTCCACAGCTGGGTTAACGCCTCGCCAAGTCATCCAGCGTCTCTCGCAGTTGTTGATGCTGACCCGGATTGGCTGGTCGCCCCCCAATGGTGCGGGTACAGGAGCAGAATTTTACGGCCGGATGCCCTTCATGACGCCAACCGTCTTTAGTCGGAGAGTCTTAGGATTGTTATTTGCCTGTAAATTCCCCTCAGACCTGTTCACCAAGGGAGACCCTAGCAGGAATGCTAAACTCCAGACCTGTTCACCAAGGAGGACGGTAGCAGGAGTGATAGACTACAGGTGACATAGTTCTGGGGTTCATAGGAACACACAAAGCACTCCACCACACTTCTTCGATGTAACAATCCATTTCATACATGGAGAACAAGCCTGATTTCTCTGCTGCATTTCCACTGTGGACGTCCTGTCAGGTGTTCCCTCCGCTGGCTGCCACTCCGTTGTTAGTCTCGACCGTCAAGTCATCAACCCTTCCAGCTGCAAGTCCTGCCCAAGCCCACACTTCATTTTCATATCCATCTATTGTCAGAAAACGCTTAATCCTGTTCAGGGTTGCGGTGAGCCGGAGCCGATCCCAGCATACACAGGGCGCAAGGCAGGGCTATACCCAGGATGGGACGCCAGTCCATCACAGTGCACCGGGGGGCAATTTAGTCAGCAGGCCAATTAACCTATGTAGCAGCATGTCTTTGCACTCTGGGAGGAAACCCACGCGGACACAGGGAGAACATGCAAACTCCACACAGAAAGACACCCGAGCCGGGATTCTAACCCGGGAACTTTTTGCCGTGAGGTGGCAGCGCTGTTCACCGCGCCATTCAACATAAATGTCTCTAACTTACTCAGCCTATCACCCCTCTGGGCTCAATACATTATGGACCACAACGTGGGGATGTCAACAGTAGTTGTGCTATGGCTAATAATAATATAATAATATCATTTTATATAGCACCTTTCACCCGAGGGACACAAAGCGCTGCACAAGGGCCAAGAAGAGAACGGCATGTCAACAACGAAAGAAAAAAACAATAGACTCTCCCCACCGTAAAAACGTGGAATGTCCACCCCTGGCTCTCAGGGCCGTAGATGGCAGATGAGAGGTCTAATTTGTGCAGGAAACTACTTTACCATATTTAGGAAAACATGTCACATTATATGAGCCAGAAGGTTAAGCTGCTGACAACATGTTTCCCTGCTATAAAAAGAAAGTGTTTACATAATTTTACCAGAAAATGACGTCAAAATTTACGTATTGGAAAGATTATTTGACAGGGCATCAGGAAAAGTTGTAAAGCTGAGTGTCCGGTTCCGGCCTCGATTGGCTCTGTTTGGTGAGGATGCTCTGTGTTTGGTGAGAAAGCGCAGCTCGTCATAAGCTCACCCAGAGCCACACAATACCCGGCCCGGGAGCGTGGGGTAAGTACCAGCGGTGTCAAGATCGACTCTGTGGAGGAGCTTCGTGAGGGACGCTACTGGGCAGTTGGAGGCAGTCGCCCTCCACCAACAACAGCGGGCGGAGAAGCGACGCTCACAACAGCGAGTCGAGCGCCGGGCGGCTAAAACTCAACAATTTGGCACGGTAGGGAGCACACAGGTGGTGCCCCGGCCCAGTCATCTCACTCAGTCATGAAAACTGGGTCTGTCCTGTGACCTGTCAGCGAGCCTTCGACACTCTGCGTGGCCTCAAGGTGCACATGGCCTGGCACATGCGTCGTGTTGTTGAGGGGGGTGATGTGGGTGATGGGGGTGGGCGAGGGGGGGCGGTGAGGCCAAGGGTTGGGGGGGGGCGACAACATTCCTTTTCATAAGTGCTCGACTCTTGCCACCGAGCCCCGGAGGCGCAGAGTTCGACTCCCACTGCTGCCACCATCCACTATCGCTTTTGGGGCAAATCGAGCGCGGTTGGGGATCGGGATAGAGTTAGTTTGGGATACAGATGGGGTTTATGAATTGGGGTGGGGGTTATTGTCGTGGTTCGTGTTGAGATCGGTATTCCTAAGGATTGGCGTTAGGTTTTAACTTTGATAGGAAATGGCGTTAGGGTTTAAGAGAAGCAGTAAGTCACAACACAACCACCCACGCATTTCTGCAAGATATTTACTTGGTACAGTCAGCCTTCAATAGTAACAATAATCTTCGTGAGGAATTACAGCCCTTGACCCCACTGCTGCTTGAAGGCCTCTCTGAGCAGATAGGGTGAAGCGAGAGGCCCAAGACCAGTTAAAATATCACACGCCACTAATGTTAGCCTCGGTTGGGCCTTAAACGGAGGTTCATAGCGCGGGGTGCACGGCAAGGATATGCCCAGGAGAGGACGCCAGTCCATCGCAGGGCACCGGGGCCAATCTAGTCAGCAGCAGGCCAAATTAATTTGGTAGCGTGTCTTTGGACCGTGGGAGGAAACCGGAGTGCCCGGCGAAAACCAACGAGGACAACGTGCAAACTCGACACAGAAAGCCACCTTAACTTACAGATGTTTGGACTCGTGTTAAATTATGTTGCGAGTTTTTTTTTTTAATAAACGTTGGAGGCATCATCAGGCGTTCAGAACACGACTTACACCCCTTTAAACTATGGCGCCGGCAAACAGCCTGGCTGCCTCCTTCGCCTCTCTGCGCTTTCCTCGCGCCTCTGAGTCCGTCTCTCGTCGAATCAACATCTTCGACATTGAATGAATATGTGCGCGTTATAAATGTAAATGATTACTATTATTATTAAACAAGCCGCGCTGAGTGACAGATAATGGGAACTAAGACTCTCACTGCCATGTATCTTATGGTTTATTTTCCTTTTTTATTTATTTACTTTTCATTGTTGACATTGCGGAGTTCAATGAAAATGCAAGGGGCTGTGTAAGAAAATGGAAACTGTAATTTAACATCGCGCTTCGAAGAATCGCAAAGAAGAAGATTGTTGACATGCGGTTCTCTTCGTGGCCCTTGTGCAGCGCTTTGTGACCCTCGGGTGAAAGGCGCTATATAAAACGCTATCATTATGTGTATCGGGGGTCAAGGTAGAAGCGTTCACGTCGCGATCCCTGTCAGGTAATACTTGGTGTTGCCTGCGAATTCTACCAAACACTTCGAAGCCAAGCTGAAAGACAACGATGTCCAGAAGCTGCCCATCGTGCTTTGAAGAATCGCAAAGAAGAAGATTATGTGTATCCATCCATTGTCAGAAACCGCTTAATCCTGTACAGGGTCGCGGTGAGCCGGAGCCTATCCCGGCAGACACAGGGCGCAAGGCAGGGCTATACCCATGATGTGATCAAAACATTTGCCTTGGGTTGTCACCACTCCGCTAGTCGAGCGCCGTACAAACCAACAGGGGCCTAGTGCAAATGAGCGCTGACGGATCGCGTTTAAACCCGGACTATTCCCTGTTCTCGCGGCTCCCCGCGGCTCCCTCCGCTCCCTCACCACGTCCTCCTCACCTGCTGGGCGCATCTCGGCGTCGGTGAAGGCGGGAGTTCTCTGTCTTTCTCTCTCGTCCATTAACCACGCCGAGCCCAGTTCGCGCCTCCATCGCTATCAGCGGCGTCGTGACGTCATCACGCATGGGGCGGAGCGTCATGTCTCCCGCGCGTGACGTCATCGCGCACGAGTATTGGTTCTCTGCTGACTAAATTGCCCCCGGTGCCCTGTGATGGATTGGCGGGTATAGCCTTGCCTTGCGCCCTGTGTCTGCCGGGATAGGCTCCGACTCACCGCAACCCTGTACAGGATTAATCGGATTCTGACAATGGATGGATGGCATACTGTAGCAACAAATACCATCCCCTACCTGGGGATAGAAGATTGAAAATTGCTCTCAAGAGCTGCTTTTTTGGGGGGAGAGCTCAACACGGCTATCCCGAAAGAGCATCTCTTGGGAGCAATTCCCATCGCACACCGAGCCGTGACAAACCTACATTGATGCACCACTGGTCAATCAAAATCAAGACTCTCAGTTAATCTGTCTTGATGTTGTTGACATGCCGTTCTCTCCACAGCCCTGTGCAGCGCTTTGTGACCCTCGGGTGAAAGGCGCTCTATCAATGCTATTATTATTAACTTGTAAACACAAAAGCGATGGATTTCGCCACGCTGCCATCTGCTGCCAGTCACGTGGCCCATCAGCCCTATATGGCAATCTGTGTATGTGGGTCGTGCATGGACGATCTAGGTGCACACCGCTGCTTGGCTTGTCGCGTCCGATAACATGGGAAGCACTCCGGTAGAGCTGCACACAGGGTTAAACGGCAGGGGGCAGTGTTTCCTCACCCTACTCACCACAGTACAATATACACACATCTTCCATGTAGAGTTGTAGACTACAGGGTCAAGTGCTGTTAGCCAGTTGCACCTATAAAGGCCAGTATGGTACACGAGGCGGTGGGTTGCCAGCACCACGCCCGTCCGCCTTTGTTTCCCTAGTGGCGATGTTTACACACCGCACCAGGAACTCATTTGAGGCTGAGTTGACCGAGGGGAGGCACAGGAACGGCTCGGAAAATCGTCACTGGTGTTGGTGGCCGTGAGCGGGAGTCGAACTCGGATCACTGGGTTCGAAGCGCAGCGCGCTAACCGCCATCCCACCACTCCCCATCACCACCACCATCATCATCTGATCTCGTTGTCAGAAACCGCTTAATCCTGTACAGGGTCGCGGTGAGCAGGAGCCTATCCCGGCAGACACAGGGCGCAAGGCAGGGCTATACCCAGGATGGGACGCCAGTCCATCACAGGGCACTGAGGGCAATTTAACCTATGCAGCATGTCTTTGGACGGTGGGAGGAAACCGGAGTGCCCGGCGAAAACCCACGTGGACACGGGGAAAAAATGCAAACTTCACACAGAAAGGCACACGAGTCGAGATTCAAACTCGGGGCCTTCTTGCTATGAGGCGGCAGCGCTACTCACCGCGCCACCGTGCCACCCCACCATCATCATTCGTGACCTATTTCTGCTATCAATCCTCACTCGGGTCCAACCCGACACCAGGGTCATAACCCCCCTCAGGTCTCAAAACCTGGGTTCGATTCCGCACCCTCTCCATCACAATAGGCATCACGAGCAACCGTGATGTATCGACTGCTTCCCTAACGGCCCTCACGGGGGTTCGTTCTCCGTTAGGAATGTCCCCCACGACTCTACCCCATCAGATTACCATGGCAGTGCGGTGTGGTGATGCGCCGCGGTTATAAACTAATAGACCGAAAGCATAACACTCACAGAATACACACAGAATAATGAATAGTAATCCATCCATCCACGGTCAGAAACCGCTTAATCCTGGAGAGGGTTGCGGTGAGCTGGAGCCTATCCCGGCAGACACAGGGCACAAGGCAAGGCCATACCCATGATGGGACGCCAGTCCATCACAGGCCAATTAACCTATGCAGCTGCGTGTCTTTGGACTGTGGGAGGAAACCGGAGAGGGAATCGTCTGTAGGCGTCACGAGTACGTTAATACACAGCCGTAACAAAAAAGATTTGATCGTATTTAGATGCACAACGGACACGGAACACGCACATAGAACACACATTTCACGCGGAGAGAACGCACAGAGAATATACAGAACGCGCGTGCAGAACACACACACAGACCATGCAGAGAACACACACACAGAACACACACACTCAAAACACACAACACACAGAGAGAACACACAGCGCACACACACGAAGACAAAGATCCCCCGTATAGCCTTATTCTAATGTAGGGTCAAGTCCCGTTAGCGAGCACCTATGCAGGTCAACACGGAAACACGAGGAGGTGGGTGACCAGCATCACGCCCGGCCGCATTTTGTCTCCATAGTGGCAATGTTTACACACCGCATAAGGTATTCATTTTGAGGCCGAGTCGACCTAGGGGAGGCCCAGTACCGGTTCAGAAAATCGTCACTGGTGTTGGCCGTGAGTGGGAATCGAACTCGTGTCGCCAGTTTTTGAAGCCCTGCGCGCTAACCACTGGGCCACCGCGCACACACACAGACAAAGCTCCTCCGTGTAGCCTTAACAGACTGTAGGGTCAAATGCCGTTAGCGAGTAGCACACCTATGAAGGTCGACACGGCACACAGAACACACGTACACACACACACTGACATAGCACGCCCTTAGGTCGCGAGCCGGGACCCCCACAGAGCCCCGTTTGTCCCACAAGGGGTCCACAGGGGTCAGTTTTCCAACGACGGGGTAGACCCCCGTTGGGTCGAGTCGTTGCACAAGCGCAACTCCATATAAACACACCGACAAACACACACGCCGCAGAAACACACAAACACAGAACGTACTACTGCGTAAACACACAGAGGTCTCCTTGTCGTCCTAAGAGGCCGTCGAGGGTAAGTGCCGTTAGCGAGCTCCTCCTATCTGGGCTGGCCCTGCACGGGACGGAGTCGCCGGCACGCGGTGCTGATGTGGACACACTTTACTAGATAAACATTTAAAGGCTGGGTCGCCCTAGGTGGCCCTGGCCCGTTCGGATATTTGTCACTGATGTTGGCCGTGAGCGGGAGTCGAGGTTGGGTTGCCCTGGTTCGTAGCGCAGTGAATTAATCGCTGCGCCACCGCTCCCCACACACACACATCACTTTTTTTGTTGATTCCCCCAGATAGCCTTAAGAGGACTGTAGGGTCAAGTGCTGTTAGCGAACACCTATGAAGGCCAGAAACGGCACATGAGGGGGTGGGTGGCCAGCACCACGCACGGCCGCCTTTGTCTCCCGAGTGGCAATGTTTACGCACTACACTAGGTACTCATTTGAGGCAGAGTCGACCTAGGGGAGGCCCAGGACCGGCTCAGAAAATCGTCATTGAGCGGGATTTAACTCGGGTGGCCAGGTTTATAGCTCAGCGCGCTACCCACTGAGCTACCGCTCCCCACAGATCACTATATGCGCTTACACACACAGACTAGCACAGAGGCCTGTAGACTTCGAGACCCACACACACAGGATTCACGAACCACATTTTCCATGAGTCACGCGATTCTGGAAAAACCTTGAGTTCATAGTCGAGTAAAGATTTCCCACCACAACCCAAACCCCCCCAAACCCGAGTATCCCCTAAACTCCCTGCACCCCCCCCCCACACACTGCCAGCCCCCCACACCCGCACTCCCAACCACAGCCCCACACACCACGACATTTCCAAATTTCTCGTCGACTCAAGCTGCTTTCATTTGGATGGGATCCCGGATTTTCTGGGCCAATTCATTCGGCAGTGAAGGGCTGGCGCGGCGGCCCGAATTCCTGACATCATAATCCAGGGAAAAACACAGGCAATCAATACACACGTCCATCACGGCGATACTGCACACGCAGGGAAAGTAATAATTTTACATTTCGCTGAAATTAACGCACAGACATGACCTTTTGCGTCCAAGCATTTCTGGGAAGAGACTCCGGCGGAAGTCGTTCTGGGAAAGAGGGCCCAAGTAATAACTATCGTGATTAAACTCTAAACGTTTTGGAAATATCCGCGTTTTTGTATTATTATTATTATTATTTTTTGAACGGATGCAAGATGCCACCGCGTTTCGAGTTCTGGCCACATCGAGTAGACTCGAGTTGTAAACTGTAGGTGACAGACTCGCAGCACACAGACCCGTAGAGTTACATAGAACATAGTGATACATAAAAGACCCACAGTCTCACGCAGGTTCCTGTTTGAGACTGTGGGTCTTCTCCTGTTGTGTCGCAAGAGTCCCGTAATGAGCTTGCAAACTCATTGGGTATTTTTCTGCTGTAATAATATCTATCTATCTGCGGAATGACACATGGAGCCACAGGCATACAGAGACACAAACGTACACAGAGAAAATGGATTCTGCGCTTTGTTTTGATAAATCCCATCTGTGGCACGTCAAATAAAATCGGCAACGATAATGCGACATTTTAAAATACGTCCAAACATACCTCGTAAATACGGCGTGCGCCAGGGTCAACCGGCGCATTTGTATATTTAATGCAGAAAGAACGTGTCGGATATTTTTGTGGCGCATCCTGTGAATACCGACACACGCGCCACATCCGTAAACTGTACAACACAGACACCGAGACATACAAAGATCCCCCGTATAGCCTTAACAGACTGTACGGCCAAGTGCTGTTAGCAAACACCACCAAAGGTCGACACGGCACATGAGGAGGTGGGTGACCAGCACCACGCCCAACCGCCTTTGTCTCCCTAGTGGCGATGTTTACACACCGCACTAGATACTCATATGAGGCCGAGTCGACCTAGCCGGAGGTTCAAGACCGGTTCAAATAATTGTCACTGGTGGTGTTGGCCGTGAGCGGGATTCGAACTCGGGTGGTCAGGTTCAGTAGCCCAGCGAGCTTAACCACTGGGCTACTGCCCAGTTCACACGGCTCCATTGACAGACACTCACAAACACACCGCACCCTTACACGCACAGACACGCAAAGGCACGGCCACACGCATACCTTGTACAAGCGCATGAACACACATACACGTAAACATACACCCATGCACTCACACACACACGCAAGAGACAAAGGTCGCCCGTATAGCCTTCAACAGAATGCACGGTCAAGCGGCGTGAGCGAGTAGCGCCTATGAAGGTCGGCACGGCACACGAGTGTTGGTGGATGGAGGGCGGCCACCACCACGCCCGGCCGCCTTTGTCTCTCCGATGCAGAATTTTTTTTTAAATACACACTGCACCAGGTACTCATTTGAGGCCGAGTCGACCTAGGGGAGACCCAAACCCGTATTGGAAAATCGTCACCGGTGTTCACCGCGAGTTGGAATCAAACTCGGGATTCCAGGTCTGTAGCGCGGCGCGCTAACCTAATACCACTGCCACTCCTCACAGCACCACGACCTTAAGTCTCACCGATGCTTCACACACACCTCATAAGAGATGCTTATGTGAGGGATTCCGTCAGCGGGCGCCGGTGGCCGCGAGCGCGGGAATCGAACTCGGTTGGCCGCATTCTCCGCGCTGTGGCACAACAGGATTGTGGTTGCGGTGGAATTTCAAACGCAGCCATCCATCCATTTTCAGAAAGCGCTTAATCCTGTACAGGGTCGCGGTGAGCCGGAGCCTATCCCGGCAGACACAGGACGCAAGGCAGGGCTTATTACCCAGGCTGGGACGTCAGTCCGTCACAGGGGACCCGGGGGAAAGTTAGTCCTGCAGGCCAATTAACGCGGTGAAAACCCACGCGGACACGAGGAGAGAACACGCAAACTCCACACAGAAAGGCGCCCGAGCCGAGGCGCACACACACGCACGGACAAAGATCCCCTGCATAGCCTTAACAGACTGTAGGGACAAGTGCCGTTAGCGAGCACCTATGAAGGTCGACACAGCACACGAGGGGGTGGGTGACCAGCACCACGTCCACACACACACACGCGCAGACACGCGCCACGTGGGCAACGTCTCCATGTGTTTCTGGTTTATTTCACAGCTCATGAGGTCCGCGTGTCGTCACGTAACGGCTCGCTACACGAGGAAACACACGGACGCGTGGCACACTCACGTTACACGTACACACACACACGCGCGCGACAAAGACGAAAATCTCCCCATAGATTTGGACATACCGTTGCGACCAAGTGCCGTTAGCGAGCTAGCACTTATGAAGGCCGGCACAGCACATTAGAGGGGTGGGTGGCCAGCACCACGCCCGGCCGCCTTTGTCTCCCGAGTGACTGTGTTTACACACCGCACCAGGTACTCATTTGAGGCTGAGTCGACCCGGGGGAGGCCCTGGACCGGTTCAGAAAATCGTCACTGGTGTTGGCCGTGAGCGGGATTCGAACTCGTGTCGCCAGGTTTGTAGCCCGGCGTGCTAACCGCTCGGCTACCGCTCCCCTACACACACACACACAAACAACAACAACCGCCGTTCGCCACTACGGGGGCGGTCACGTCACCACGGCGCCTGTGCCAGGCCAGGTGCACTTTCAGGCCACACACGGACACACACAGGCACAACGACAGACACACGCACAGGTTAAACATCAACACGCTGACACCAGCTCACTCCCGTCGCATCCTTCATATTATAATATTTTTACATTTAGAACGAGTGGCACATATTCATTCACTGTCAAAGGTACTTATTCGACGAGAGAAGGATTCGGAGGCGCGAGGAAAGCGCAGAGAGGCGGAGGAGGCAGCCAGGCGGTTTTCCGGCGTCATATTGCCACACACTGCTTCCCATATTAGGATGTTATCGGTCAATTAATTAATGTCGCCGCATGGTGTGATGCGCCCAGGTCTCCGATCGACCCCGTAACACGATGCGGAAACTCGTCGCAAACGAGACAGGAAAGCGCAGGCCGCACACCAGGCAGTGAAATCCCAACCAGGCACGGACAACACGAGCTCCACACGCAGCGCACCCGGCCTTTGTGCATTGCGCAAGAACCATCAGCAGGTTCCGGGAGAACTGCGCTACGGGCGTCACCTCTGGTCGCCCGTCAAAATGCATCGGAGCGAACGAGACCCCCAACCCACAGGCGGAGACAAGCATAGACCGGTTTCGCCCCCGATTAGGATCAACCAGGACCGTACTCATTCATTCATTCATTTTCAGAAACCGCTTAATCCTATACAGGGTCGCGGTGAGCCGGAGCCTATCCCGGCAGACACAGGGCGCAAGGCAGGGGAACACCAAGGATGGGACGCCAGTCCATCGCAGGGCGCCTGGGGAAATTTAGTCAGTACGCCAATTAACCTGGCAGCATGTCTTTGGACGGTGGGAGGAAACCGGAGTGCCCGGCGAAAACCCACGCGGACACGGGGAGAACATGCAAACTCCACACAGAAAGGCACCCCGAGCCGAGATTCGAACCCGGGACCTTCTTGCTGTGAGGCGGAAGCGCTGCCCACTACGCCACCGTGCCGCCCCAGGACCGTACTGATGGAGGTTAGTCGCGGCTCCGACGTGCGATGGGAATGGCTCTCGAGAGCCGCTCTCTTTCGGGATAGCCGCGTCGAGCGTTCCTCCTCCTCTCTTCTTCGCGACACTCACTAATTGATTGGCCGAAAGCATCGTAATATATAGGACGCGGTGTGTGGCAATATGTTGGCGCTGGCAAAACCGCCTGGCTGCCCTCCTCCACCTCGCTGCGGTTTCCTCGCTACGCCGCGTCGAATTAATCACTCAGCGTTAGTTATAAATAGCATTTATTTATGTATTTGTTTTGCCTCCCACGTTGGAGGCATCGCCAGGTGTCTCCAAACGTGGGAGGCCAATCGGCCTGACGATGCCTCCAACGTGGGAGGCTAAACGTCGCAAAGGAGAGAGCAGGAGGAATGCAGTCGAGAGCTGGTGAGAGCGATTCTCACTCGTCAGCACAGCACAGCAGATTCATCCGTTGCAGCGGCCTGAACGGGATATCCAGTGGCTGCTGCATCACCATCTCGTCACCATCGCGTCACCACTAATACACAACAACAACATCGACGCTCACCAACGCTCACCGATTCACAACCCACACACACAGCGCGCGTGCGCTCGGCAGGCGCGACAACAACAAGACCAGCGGCGCCGACACGAAACTCACGACACGACCACAACGGCGCCGTTCGCCGACGACCGCCGGCCATGTCACCGCGGGGCTCGTACCAGGCTAGGTGCACACGGGCCGCCGCGACCACCGCAGGTGAACGAAAGCGCACGGGTGCCCGGAGGCGAGGTTAAGGGTAGAGTTAGAGCCAGTGGCTGGTTGGCTGGGTGGGTTAGGGATTTCGCTCAGTGGCTATCGTTGGTTGGTAATGGTTAGCGGAACAGATAATACTAGTGGCTGGTTGGCTGCTTGGTTACTGTTAAGGACGGAGCTATTAGCACGCGGTTAGCCGGTGCCAACTCGCCAGACACTGGCATCCTATATATTATGACAGGTATCGGCCAGTTCACAGACGAGTGCTTTTCATGTTGTGACAGGAAACCGGAGAACCCGGAGGCAACCCACACGGACACGGGGGAGAAATAGCACACAAATTGCACCTGGCAGAAAGGCGCCCGAGGCGGGAATCGAACCGGCCCGGGCGGGATTCTCCGGTTTCCTCCCACAAATAAAGAAAAAACACTCATTAATTAATTGGCCAATGATACCGTAGTATGTAGGACGCAGTGTCCGGGAAATCTTGGCACCTGCTAACTGTACGGCTGCCTTGGATCTCCCTGCCTCTCTGCAGTTTCCTTGCAGCTCTGAGTCGTTCTCTCTCCAAACGAATACCTTCGACGTTGAACAAATATGCTGCCGCGCGTTATAGATTCTAATATTACTGTCGACAAACGTCGCACTGTAGTCGTTGGTGGACCACGGAGCCCGCGGGGGTCGCAGGGGTCACGGGCTGACTCCACGGGCCGACCGTCCCTCTCCCGGTAGCCGTGACCTCACCGTGACCTTGCCAACCCTGACCTCACCGCGCCCTGTTCGCCTCTTTCCGCGCACGGCCAGCCCGTCGCCGCGGCCTTCTCGACGTAGACTTCGCACCGCGACCTCTCTCCGTCGCCGCGACCTCGCGACATTTCCCAACGTGAAGTCCTCGTCGCGACTTGTCCGCGGCTTGTCGCCTCCGTCACCGCTACGCCCGGCCTGCGGCCTCCCCGTCCTCGCAAACGCCCGGCGTCGCTGCTGTGCCTTGCGCCGGGAACCCAGGCTCGGGGGCTCCTATCCGAGTCCCTGGCTTCTCCGCTCCAGAGGCCCCGACTTCACAGAGCACGGGAGAACCCGGCCGAGGAGCTTCAACGGTATCACCGTCGTCCCGTTCCGGCCGCTGTGAGCTGACGACCACCTCCGCGGTGGCGCGGTGACGCCGCGCCGACGGCGACGGGCCCCCCTTGGACGATCCGTCGAGGCCGCCGGACCCCATCCAAGGGCCCGGGCGCGCGGGGGGGGAGCCGGCCCCCCGCCCCGCGGGGCTCGAGGGGTCGCGCGCGAGCTGGCCGGGGGTCGAGCGCGGGTCCACGGAGAGGCTGCGGCGCAGGCTGGAGAGCAGCGAGCCCATCTTGTGCGGCGCCGGCATGTGGCGGCCGAGCAGGCGGCACACGGCGCGCAGCACGGTGCGGCGCAGCAGGATGTACACCCACGGGTCCAGCACCTGCGCGGTGGCCCGGCGCGGAGAGAGGTCAGCGGTTTGGAGAATTGCCTCTCGTTTAAAGTGTTTATTTATTTATTTTAGATGATGGGCGTGCCCCTACATTGCGCCCTGTGTCTGCCGGGATAGGCTCCGGTTAACCGTGACCCTGTACAGGATTAAGCGGTTTCTGCAAATGGATGGATGGATGGAAAAATTACAATAATTTTTCGTCTAAAAAAGCTATTTTTTTAGTTTCTAAAATAAAAAAATATTGGTTTAGGTTTTTTCATTTACTGATACTATCTATTATTGCAAACAACACGACATGCGGCTAACACAGGGAGTCAATGAACAGTCAGTCAGTTTGTATTTAAGCTGGAAGGAACCGTTGAGCTACGGAGCTCTTTTTAACAGTTGTCCAGCGAGGTGGGGTAAACAACATACACGTGGGGGCAATTTAGTCAGGACAATTAACCTGGGCAGCATGTGTTTGGACTGCGGGAGGAAACCGAAGTACCCGGTGAAAACCCACGCGGAACGGAGAGAACACGCAAACTCCACACAGAAAGGCCCCCGAACCGAGAATTGAACCCGGTGGCTTCTTGCTGCGAGGCAGCAGCGCTACTCACCGTACCACCAACATTCACGTAACATCCACGAAAATACAGCGTCAGAGAGCAAACAAACATGACACATTTGGAGAGTACAGTAAAAACACCCGAGGCGACACGCAGCGTGCTTGCGCTTAATGTTTTTGTGGGGGGGAGAATTGCCTCTTAAACATTTATTACGTGAACATTACGATTTAAAACCGTGCCGCGTGGCCACACAGTGTTCGTTCAATTTGGACATTTTTTTGTATTTATTCCAAAAGAGAACGACTCAGAGGCGCAACGATAACACCGCGGGAGAGGCGGCAGGGAGAAGGCAGCTACGCGGTCAGATGGCGCCAACATTCGCCAGACGCTGCGTTCATAGCTATAGCTTATGATGGTATTGGCCAAGTAAGTAATGAGTGTTTTTTGCAGTTACGGGAGGAAACCGGAGAACCCGGAGGAAACCAGTGCAGAACCGGGTGGAGACGATGTAGAAGAGGGGGAGTTACAGGGTGAGTGGTGGTGAGGGTGAGCAAAGCGGGCATAGAGTGCAGAGTGGTGGTAGTGAGTGTTGAGCGCTGAGCGAGGGTGAGCACCAGGTAGAGTGGTAACGCCTCTGTGAATGGCGGTGGCGAGTGCTGAGCGGCGGTGAATGTTGGTGATTGGCGAGTGGTCGTGAGTGTTGGCGAGCGGTGGCGAGTGTTGGTGAGTGTTGGCGAGTGCTGAGCGGTGGTGAGCGTTGGCTAGTAGGCGAGCAGTGGTGAGTGTTGGTGAGTGCTGAGCAGTGGTGAGTGTTGGTGAGTGCTGAGCGGTGGCGAGTGCTGAGCGGTGGTGAGTGTTGGCGGGTGGCCAGTGTTGGTGAGTGTTGGTGAGTGCTGAGTGGTGGTGCGTGTTGGTGATTGGCGAGCGGTGGTGAGTGTTGGAAAGTAGGCGAGCGGTGGTGAGTGTTGATGAGCGGCGAGCAAGGGTGAGGGTGAGCACCTGGTAGAGCGGTACCGCTGTGGTGAATGGTGGCGGCGAGTGCTGAGTGTTGGTGAGTGTTGGCGAGTGCTGAGCGGCGGTGAGTGCTGGTGATCGGCTTCCGATGGTGAGCACCTGGTTGCAGCAGGCGAGTCTCAGCAGCAGCAGGAAGCGCTGCTTCTCGGCGCTCACCAGGAACACGCAGTCCGAGTCCGGCTCCCAGAAGTGGCGCCACGCAAACATGGCGACCGTCACCTGCACACCGGGTCAGGGGTCGCGGGCAGGGGTCACGGTCAGGGGTCGCAAGTCAGTGTGAGGGTGGCTCTCAGAAAACTTGCTGAAAACTGGTACCGGCGGTGTCAAGATCGACCTCTGTGGAGGAGGTTCGTGAAGGACGCTACTGGGCAGTTGGAGGCAGTCGCCCTCCAGCAACAACGGAGGACAGAGGAGCGACCCTCACAACGGCGAGCCGAGCGCCGGGCGGCTAAAACACAGCGAGTTGACACGGTAGGGAGCACAGGTGGTGCCCATCATGACACCTGGGTCTGTCCCGTGACCTCCTGTCGGCGAGCCTTCGACACTTCACGTGGCCTCAAGGTGCATATGGCCTGGCACAGGCGCCGTGGTGACGTCACCGCCGCCTAGTGGCGCATGGCGGTTGTTGTTGGCTATCAGAGTGTGCGGGGTCAGGGTAAGTCTTGGTCAGGGTAAGGGTCGTGGTGAGATAGAGATGATGTTCCAAGCGGGTAACACATAGATAGGTTTTCGTGACCAATGTTATCCGTGGTATAGCTATACCGGTGTGCTGACGTAGTAACGATTTGGCACGTTTTTGTTCGCGTGACAACCCTGATTGGCTGTGTCGGGTGGAGGCGGGTTTGCGACACATATTTAACATAGATAGGTGTTTATAATTACAGCAGAAAATATCCAATGAGCTTGCTTGCTCTGAAAGCGGGTTTGTTGCAATACAACAAACGTGTCAAATAACCAACGTAAACAATACTTAAAATTAATGGGTGTTTTTTCAGTCGCGGTATGAAACCGGACAACCCGGAGGAAACCCACACAGAACAGGGGGCGAGAACACACAAAGTCCACACAGAAGGGCGCCTGAGGCGGGAAACGAACCGCCTCGGCCAGGAGGCGCGGATGTTACCACTGCGCCACCCTGGTTACACGTATTACTCAATTGGCAATCATCATCATCATCATCCACTGCTGCAAAACGTCTACAAATCTGGCCGTGACAAGATAAGCCGATCACAAGTAAAAAAAAACCTCTCAGCCTTTGCGCGTTATGCAAAAGCCACCGGGACCTTCCGTCTGTGAGGAGGCGCGGATGTTACCACCGCACAGCCACCCAGCTGCACACGTGTGGGCGAGTATCGCGGTGTGTTGGTGAATGTGGATGGGCAGCAGGGTGTCTATGCAGTGGTTACATCTGCGCCTCGCAGAAAGGATGGTCTCGCACGAGGCGGTTCGATTCCCGCCTTGGGCGCCTTTCTGTGTGGAGTTTGTGTGTTATTTTCCCCTGTTCTGCGTTGGTTTCCTCCCGGTTTTTCCGGTTTCCTCCCACGTAAAAAAAACCCACTCGTTGATTAGTTGGCCGATGATATCAAAATAATAAAAAGCAGTGTGTGGCAACATGTTGGTGGCGGCAAACCGCCTGGCTGCTTTCCTCGCGCCTCTGAGTCCTTCTCTCGTCAAATGAATATCTATGACATTGAATTAATATGTGCGCGTTATAAATCTAAAATTATTATTACTATTATTAGAATACAGGCACACCCTGGAATCAAGTCACCTTGGGTTCCAGGCTGATGCCGCAACTCGAAAATATCCGCAAGTCAAAGCTGTTGCCTTTTTTATTCACTTATCGATGCGTTTACTGCACTTTCCTCGCCACGCCTCCAAGTCGTTCTCCCGTCGAATGAATACCTCAGACATTGAATGAATATGTGCGCGTTATAATTGTAAAATTATTATTATCATTAAATACAAAAGCATTTTTCCACATTGAACGAACACTGTGTGGCCACGCGGCGCGGTTTTAATTCAATTCAATTCAACTTTATTTGTCAACTCTACCATATGTACAGGACATACAGAGAATCGAAATACCGTTTCTCTCAGACCCCGGCGTTGTTTACTGTCGTTCTGCAAATGACTCGCAGAAACCGACGGCTCGTAATGTCCAAGGAATAAATGTTTAAGAGGCAATTCTCTTGAATGAATGTGTGCCACGCAGCGTTATGAACGTGAAAATTATTATTATCGATGAAGCGTATTGATGAGCGTTTCGGCGAGTGTTCGCTGGCGAGCGTTCGCCGGCGAGCGTTTGGGCGTCGAGCGTGTGGCGCGCGCCTCCTCACCAGAAAGGGGCTCCAGCAGACGGTGCCTACGAGCATGATGGCCACGAGCTGCACGGCCATCTCCACGTCGTGGCCGCGGCGCGCCGACGCCGTGAGCGAGGTGCGCCGCTCCCGGCGCCACCGC
Source organism: Geotria australis (assembly GCA_036362915.1). Lineage (NCBI taxonomy): Eukaryota > Metazoa > Chordata > Hyperoartia > Petromyzontiformes > Geotriidae > Geotria > Geotria australis. The sequence continues at coordinate 1,208,978 of JAZEWU010000001.1, forward strand.
CGGCGCCGCGCCCGCGCCAGGTTCACCACCGTCACCGCGTTGCACACCAGCGACGCCGCCAGGCACGCCAGGCCCACCGCCGAGAACAGGAGCGCGAACGCGAGCGCCGGCAGCGCGCCCGCTCCGGCGGCCTGGCCCCGCACGTCCGCGAAGCACCACGACCCGGGGAAGTGGGGCACGTAGGCGCCGGCTCCGACCACGGGCATCGCCGCCAGCGCCAGCGCGCCGGCCCACACGGCCAGCACGGCGCGGCGCGCGCCCCGCGCCGTCGGCCGCGCCGCGAAGCGCAGCGGCAGCGACACGCCCACGCAGCGCTCGGCCGCCATCGCGGTGCCCAGGGCCAGCGGCGCCAGCGCGAAGAACACCATGCAGGCACCGAAGAAGCGGCAGAGCGAGCCGGCGCCCGGCGAGGGCGAGCCGGCCGAGGGGCCGTCGTCGAAGTCGCCCCAGCGGAGGCCCGCGCCGTAGGCCCGCGCCACCAGCGAGCCCGTGACGAGCTGGCCGCTCACGTCGGTCAGCACCAGGCCGCCGGCGAACACCAGGAAGGAGGCGCGTGGGCGCGAGCGGAAGCGCCGGTACAGGCGCCCGACGACGGCCAGCGCCGCCAGGTTGCTGCTGGTGCCGAGCAGCATGAAGACGAGCGACGTGGCGATGGTGAGCTCCGGCTGCAGCGGGCCCGTGGGGCCGCACGGCGCCGCCGTGGCGTTGGTGGCGTTGCCGGCGGTGGCGTTGCCGGCGGCGAGCGGCACCGGCGGCGAGGGCCCGAGGGCGCCGAGGTCGGAGGTCGTCGCCATCTGGTTGTTAGCGCCGCGCTCGGGTCCCGCTCCGCGTGTGCGCGCCGCGTCCCGCGCGTCTCATCGTCCCCCCTGCTGGCGCCGCGCGCGCGCTCGCGACGCGCGACGATCTCCCCGCTGGTGTCCGCTGGCTCGTCGCGTGACCTGAGTCCGCACTCTGCCACCTCTTCGTTATCTTACTCCTCCTTATTGTTGTGTCGCGGGAGTCCCGTAAAGAGCTTGCAAGCTCACTGGGTATTTTTCTGCTGTAATAATAAACATCTACCTAACATGTATCTTTCTCCCCCCTCTCTCCTCCACCACCTCCTCCTCTTTTCCTCTTACTCTACTCTTCCTCCCCCTCTCGTCTTCCTGTCTTCACCGCCTCCTCGTCCTCCTCCTGGTCTTCCTCCGCGTCGTATCCTCCCGACTCGGGTGCCCGGCCACGGAGCCTGGGCCAGAGATGGGGGGGGGCCGCTGGTTAGGGGCGCGCGGAGCCCTCAAGCCGACACGCACGCGGCCCAGCGAGAGACCTCGGCGGTGCGGGCGAACGCGTTCCTTCGTCTCTCAGCACGACGCTCGCATCAATCCTCACCGCCAACCGCGCGCGGCACATTCCCCAACGCACGTGCCGCTATTCCTAACCTCAACAAGACGTAAATCGACAGCTCCCGAACATCACGCGTCCCCGCGTCTCGTCCGTAGCCCTACCCCCGAACGCAGCGGTAACATCTGCGCCTCACCGATAGATAGATAGATGTTTATTATTACAGCAGAAAAAATACACAGTGAGCTTGCAAGCTCCTTACGGGACTCCTGCATAGACACAAAACAGAAAGACGGTCCTGCCCGAGGTGGTTCGATTCCCGCTTCGAGCGCCTTTCCGCGTGGAGTTTGTGTGTTCTCTTCCCCTGTTCTGTGTGGGTTTCCTCCCACAACTAAAAAAAACCTCACTCGTTAATTAATTTGCCGATAACATCATAATATATCGGACGCAGTGCGTGGCAAAATGTTGGCATCGGCAAACTGCCTGACTGCCTCCCCCCACCTCTCTGCAGTTTCCTTGCACTTCTGAGTCGTTCTCTCTTCGAATTAATGCCTTCGAAGTTCAATGAATATGTCCGTCCATCCATTGTTAGAAACCGCTCAATCCTGTGCAGGGTCGCGGTGAGCCAGAGCCTATCCCGGCACACACAGGGCGCAAGGCAGGGCTATACCCAGGAATGGGACGCCAGTCCCATCTCAGGGCACCGGGGACAATTTAGTCCGCAGGTCAATTAACCTATGCAGGCATGCACCCACATGTTTTTGGACTGTGGGAGGAAACCAGAGTGCCCAGCGAAAACCCACGGGGACACGGGGAGAACATGCAAACTCCACACAGAAAGGCACCCAAGCCGAGATTCGAACCCGGGGCCTTCTTGCTGTGAGGCGGCAGCGCTACTCACCGCGCCACCGTGCCACCCCTAACTATTATTATAATTCACTTAAACGTGAACTGAATGTACTTGGAAACAAATCTATTATTATTAATTATTAAATCGCGGCTGTGCGTGAGCAGCGTTGTTATCCCGGTTTGACCTCGGAACGAATATTTAAACCATCGAGCGGCAATATATTGTGAATATTTATTCCTGTAGTGAACGTTCATCGCTTACAACCTGCTGTGCGGTGTGGCCAGATTGCTGGGGGGGAATTCCTGCGCACTACTACCCAACCTCTGCAGCTCAAAAGACCGTACAGATTTCAATAAAAATGCAAAGAACTGTGTAACAAAATGGGAAACTGTAATTTAACCATCGCGCTTCGAAGAATCGCAAAGAAGAAGTATTACGCCACGTGGCACAGTATTCGTTCGGCGTCGAAGGTATTCGTTCGAAGAAGGAACGTCTCAGAGGCACCGTGAAGAAACCGCAAAGAGGCAGGGGAAGGCAGCCACGCGGGTTAGCCGGTGCCAACATTTGCCAGACACTGCGCGCTATATATTACGATCAGGCGCGTCGCAGCCGCGGTTGTTACGGGTGTCGCGACACCCGCACTTTCACAGAAACATGATTCCATCCCGCCCAACTTTTTCCTGAGGTAGTCTCGTATCTATGGGTAGTCTGATGAAACGAAACTGAGTTCCCAACACGTGAAAACCTATTGGCCAAGTTAGATTGATTGAACGGTCATCCAGCCAATCGCAGCCATTTGACCAACCCACGAGGCCAGCAGGGCGGGAAGAGTAAACAGTTGAAGTACGGTACGTGCGGGGGGCCGAAGGCGCGGGGGGTTGCGGTGGTCATGTCCCACCCCTAGAACCCCCACACTTTTCAAATCGCCGCTCCACCCCTGATTACGATGTTGGTTGCTCTTCAGAGCTCGCGACGTCGGAGGCGAAATGTCACAAGTGAAAGAGGGAGCGTTAAAACAGTTAACACTGCGATGGGAATACATTATAAGGAGAGCGAACATTTGCGAACATTCCAAGCACAGATCAAGTTTTACAATCGCAGCCAGGCAGAAATGTTATCACTCATCACACACCGAGCCGTGAAAACCTACATCACTACAACACGAAGCTCCCCCGTGCAGTGGCGTAGCGTGGGGCGCAAATTGTAAAAATTAAAAAAACATAAAGTAGTAACAATAAATAAAAATTGCGCGCCCTCCCCCACTCACACAGAAAATCTCCCAATGTTCGAACATTCTACACAGTTTTTCAACATGACGGGGCAAATAAACGTTGCCACGTAACATTTTCGCCGTGATAATTTTTGCCGACGCGGTAGTCATTTCTTATTCAGTACTGGACTGGTGGAAGGGACTCAGGGAGTGCGAACGGTCCACGGGTCAGGGCGGGCAATACTTGCCTTGCCCCGGGCGCTGGCAAGCCACGCAACGTCACTGCCCCCCCCCCGTGTAGCCTTAACAGGCTGTAAGTGCTGTTCGCCATTAGCACCGATCAACATATATAACGCACGCGAATCGTGGCGGGAAATTTGCCGATACGTGACGGTAAGCCTCACCGGCGTTTCGGAGAAATGTTACCCCGTGCCGTTTCCGCAACGGCGAAACCCATGGGAGCAGGGCCTACAAGACGAATAGGCTTCATACATTCATACGGTGACCACTGCATAGAACGCATCAACAGTAACAACAACATTGCCCCGAATGGCTCTCACACACAGGGCCCAAGGTAGAAGCGTTCACGTCGCGATCCCTGTCAAGTAACACTTGGTATTACCTGCACATTCTACCAAACACTTCAAAGCCAAGGAGCTGAAAGACAACGATGTCCAGAAGCTCAACAGATGCCAGAAGCCCCTC
>JAZEWU010000001.1:1232487-1250594 GCA_036362915.1 Geotria australis
ACTCGCCGATGACTGGTACCAGCGGTGTCAAGATCGACCTCTGCGGAGGAGGTTCGTGAAGGACGTTACTGGGCAGTTGGAGGCAGTCGCCCTCCAACCACAACAGAGGGCGGAGGAGCGTCGCTCACAACAGCGAGCCGAGCGCCGGGCGGTTAAAACTGGCACGGTGGGGATCAGAGGTGGTGCCCACAGCCAGTCATCTCGGTCTGTCATCCCGCGGCACCCGGGTCTGTCCCGTGACCTCCCGTCAGCGAGCCTTCGACACTCTGCGTGCGCCCGGCCTGGCACAGCCGCGGCGGAGACGTCGGCGCAGGCGTTCGGGGCGCGTTGCCGTCCGACCGCTCGTGCGCCGCTCCGGCCTTCGCGGGCGCCGCGCGCTAACGGCGCTCGGGGGGCCCCACAACTCCCGTTAAAGCCCGCGTGGGGGGGGGAACCGTTGCGCTTGTGGTTGCAGGTGAACGGCTGGGACATGACGATGGTGACGCACGACCAGGCGCGACGCAAGCTCACCAAGCAGGGCGAGGAGGTGGTGCGCCTGCTGGTGACGCGGCGCTCGCTGCACACCGCCGTGCGACACGCGCAGCACATGCTGTGAGGGTGGCGGCGCACAGCCGGGGGGGGGCGGCTAGGGGTACCAGAGGGGCAGCGTCAAGGGTGGCAAGGGCTCAGGGGTAGGGCTACGTGGGTCAGAGGGTTGGATACAGGGCGGGCTGGGGCGTGGGGTGGCAAGTGCTCAGAACATCAGTGGTAGGGTCAAGCTGGCAGGGGAACGCAGGGCAGGGAAAACACAGGGTGAGGGCCGCAGAGGGACGGGACCAATCTGGGCAGGGGGTAGAGAGGGGCAGGACCACTGTGGAATAAATACAGAGGGGGGGCAGGTCTACAGAGGGGCAAGGCCCAGGGGGCTCAGCACCTCAGGGATAAGGCCACGGGAGCAGCGGCACGGGGGGGACAGGGCCCAGGGTAAGTGAAGATCGTGTGGCGGCGGTGGCGCGGTGTTACGAGTTGAAATCATTCTTGAGAACGGTAGAACTCACATTCGTCAATAATGCCTTAAAGATATTATGACCATAATAGGCGACGTCTGGGGCAATGGAACCTTCTGCACGGCACACAAGAGGCCAGAGAGAGACAGCGAGAGGCCTACGTGCTGTGAGGAAGGGCCGGTGCCTGAAACGTCGCCTCTCGTGTGCCTTTTATTCTTAAGACCACACGGAGTGATTATTGCGGAGTGAGTTCTTCCGTTGGCCGGGCTTGCGCATCACTGCCAACGTAGTAGCAGCAGCAGTAGCAGCACAACCAAATATTTAGTTGTAAAAACGTGACGTTTTTGTAATCGCCCGAATCGGTGTTCGTATGCAGTCGTAATATGCAGGAGCCTCCTTCCAAACTCGGTCATCCTCTCTTTCCACAAGTCCGGTGACTAGGAGCCGTCTTTTCTCTCTATGAGTTACCCTCTCAGGCCAACGTAGTTGCAGCATTTACCAAATATTTAGTTTTATAAACTTGGTATTTCTGTATTTTCCCGAATCGATGTTTGTTTGTGTTCGGAATATCCCGGAACCTTCCCAAACGCAGTTTTACAAACCCAGTCATCCCCATTCTCTATGAGTCATTCTCCCTATGCGTCATCCTCTCTCAGGCCAATTGTAGCAAGCAGCGTTACCAAATATTTAGTTTTTATAAACGCAGCGTTTCTCTGGTTCGTGATTTCACGAAGCCTTCCTTATTGCCGTTTTACGAACTCGGCTTTTCCTATGCAGCAGCAGTAGCGGCGTTTAAGTCAACGTTCCTTACGCGGTTTCTCCCGACCGTACCGCCGGTCCGGTGTGCGGTTTCACCGGATCGGCGGTGCGCGTGCGGTTTCGTAAAGTGTCGGTTGCCCGCACAGCGTGTGCCTTCGCCGCGGCGTTGGCATTTTTGACATTTTCTAACCGGTCGTTACCAGCAGTGTTATCACGAAAAGTGAGTGTTGTTTTTTTTCTCCAGAAAATAAAGTGAGTTTTGCAAAAATAAATAAAGTGGAAGTGACGTTTGTGAAGTCGCGTCTGGGGCTGCGCGTGGGGAGCAGCGGTTAGCACGCGACGCTACGAAACCGGCTCTGACCCGGGTTCGAATCCCGCTCACGGCCACTGACACCAGTGACGATTTTCCAAACCGGTCATGGGCCTCACTTAGGTCGACCCTAAGCTTGCAAGCTCACTGGGTATTTTTCTGCTACCACCGCGACCCTCAGCAGGACAAGCGGTTAAGAAAATGGATGGATGGAATAATAAACATCTATAATGGACATCTAAAGTGAAATTTGATCGTAACGTCATACAAATGTTCTTATAGAGCGTATATCGTACAGTGAAATTTGATCGTAATGTGATACTAATGTCAAGCGTATCGCTCACACAGCCTGCGTCCGGGACCCAGACCAGGAATCTTACTCGTCGGCGGCGAGTGAGCTGGCCAAACGCTCTTCCACGTGGGTGTGCTCAAGAACAGAACCGGCCGGGTGACCCAGCGGTAAAGTGGGTGACTCAGCGGCAGTGGCGTATCTAGGGTATGGCAGGTATGCCACGTGCCCTGGGCGCCACTTGAAGGGGGGGGGGCGCCACTGGGCAGTTTATATTAAAGTCAGACAAGCCATTCTCGGATAGTGAAAAAATAATTGTGTCAATTAAAAGATTAACGAGTATTTTTTTGCTGATATTTTGGTACATTAATCGAAAAGATGGGTGTCAGATGTTTGGACTCAGCGGTAGAGCACGCGACTCGCAAATCAGAAGCTTGCGAAGTCAATTCTTGTTGGGGGTGGGACAACTCAGCCCATCATCCCCCCAGAGTCCATAAAACGAGCACCGCTTTACGGGGACGTTCACAAGTAGTCGCACTGTTTAGACTCGTCGCGCGTGATTGGAATGACGATTCTCGGCAACCGGCGCGACAGTTATAAACAGGAGATGAGCGCCGATGTCTCGATAATAATTTGAAGCCGGAAATCGCTCGAAAACTTCTGTTTGTATCGCGAACTTCCAAATGCAAAAACAAAAACTTTGGCAGAATTGTATCTGAAGAGCTGCTCTTTCGGGATAGCCGTGTTTACAACAGGCCGATGACTGGTTGGAGCTAATAGAAGTTGTGATTTTACATCGGTGGGACTGAACACGTGGCTTGCTTTTTGCTTTTCAAAGTGTCACTTTAGATGTTTTTTCATACTTTATTCGTTCTCAGGGTTGCGGTGAGCCGGAGCCTATCCCGGCAGACACAGAGCGCAAGGCACGGCTACACCCAGGATGTGATGCCAGTCCATCACAAGGCACCGTGGCCAATTTCGTTCGCAGACTAATTAACCTATGCAGCAGAATGTATTTGGACTGTGGGAGAAAACCGCAGTGCCCGGCGAAAACCAACACGGACACAGAGACAACATGCAAACGCCACACAGAAAGGCACCGGAACCGGGATTCGAAGCCGGGACCTTCTTTACTGTGAGGTGGCAACGCTACTCACCGCGCCACCGTGCCACCCTATATTTTAGATGTCTTTCATTTAATGTTTCAGAGTGTAGTTAAGTTAGATGTTATCCATTTCACGCTCTAAAGTCTCCGTGTGTGAGCGGCACACGGTTATCGCGCCGCTGAAGGGGCGCGCTGACGGCACAACGCCAACACGGAGACAGCGCCGCGTCTCCGCCCGGGGCGCCCGGCACCGACGCGCACCGTCACGCTCAGACACGAACTCCGACGCGCGTGCTCGCACTGTACCACGCTCCGACACACCCAGCACTCCGCTCGCAACACGCTCCACTCGCAACATACCCCGATGTCAAACACTCCAACGCATTCTACTTCCAATACAGTTCACTCACAAGACACCCCGATTTCAAAACACCCCAACAGACTCTACTCGCGACTCACACCACTCCCAAATACTTCAACACACTCTACCCATAACTCACCCCACTCCGAAATACTCGAATACACTCTACTCACTACTCACCCCACTCCAACACACTCTACTCCCAACACGTCCCAATTGCAAACACCCCAACACACTCTACCTGCGACTCACCCCGCTCCCAAATACTCGCAACACTCTACTCGCTACTCACCCCAATCCAAAATATTCCAACACACTACCCTCAACTCGCCCCACTCCCAAATACTCCAACACACTCTACTCTCAACACACCCCAATTTCAAACACTCCAATGCACGGGTACCCTTTTTGCCAGTATACCGATGATGTAAAACAAATATACAAGGTTTTACCCTTTCTGGCAATGAGACTTCTCAGTTTGCAAGAAGCCACTCGTGCTTGTAGCAAAAAACATTCTGAGAGCATTTTGTGTGCGTGTTTTTGCCACAAAGCACGTGTCTGGCTTCTTGCACACTACGGCACACATCACCAACATTCATCTCCACGAAACCAATCCAGCAGCAGAGAACCGGCACATTCCTAAAACGCTCCACACGCCACCACCACACTTCACTGCAAAACGGTCGATAAAAAAAGAGACATTTATTTGCACTTACAAAAATAATAACGATAAACGGGGGTCTGTCGTATGATCTTGAAGCAACAGGCGTCGTCCTTGCGTCGAGTTGGCCGCGTCTGTAAACTGACGCGTCACTCCGTTGGGTTTTCCCCGCCGTAAATTCGTTGTATTACCTTGTGATTTTATATGACGTATTGATGTAGGTTTTCACGGCTCGATTTATGATGGTTGCTCTTCGGAGCTGTGCTTTCGGGACGGCCGTGTCACCGAGCGCACTCCATCTGTCCCTCGCGACGTTTCGCCTCCCACGTTGGAGGCATCACGAGGGAACAGCTCCGGAGGGCAACCGTCATTTTACATAACGTTCGCTAATTACATACGTTTGTTGTATCGCAGGAATCCCGCGTCCAGAGCTTGCAAAGCTCACCGGCTATTTCCTGCTGTAATAATAAACATATATCTGGTTGGAAGGCTTTCATGACCGATATTATCCATAGTGTTTTAAGGGTTTAAGGTCACGTGAAAAGTTTTGCAAGTGTGGTGTAACCGTCGATGTTGGGAGTTGCACCCAGCATCATCAGGAAAAAATAAACGAAACGTCGAGAACACCTTTAAAGGTAAGCGTTGTGTGCCCAGTCGTTTTTTCCAACATATCGACGGTTTGAACATGCATAACTTTTCACGTGACCTAAACCCTTAAAACACTATGGATCTATCTATCTGCAGGCACCAAGCGGCGCCAACCCCTCTCGGCCGGCGCCACGGGGGTCACGCTGGCACCAGCGACACGGCTGCTTCTCAATCACTCCACCGCCGCCGCCGCCGCCGCCGCCGCAACCGCCACAATCACCAGAATAACGCTGGCACCACAGTGCCAAAGATTCCCCCCCCCGTGTAGCCTTAACAGACTGTAGAGTCAAGTGATGTTATCGGCACATCTGTAAAGGCGCGGGGGTGTATACTGGATGCGGTGTATCGGTATGGGGGGAAATTATGTTGTGGGCGGCCAACCCACGGATGGCATTCGGATTTAGCCACGGGGCCTCGGTTACACACAAAGCAACACCCGCAAAAACAAATTGAAAATAGAAAACACAACTGTGTGGTAACACAGCGCGGCGTTGTGTTACGAACGTGCTGTGAGCAAGCAGCCGCTGAACCTGATCTTGTGTGGGAACACGGGTTAGGGTCACGGTGAGGATAAGGGCCGGATTGAGGGTTAGCGGGAGTCAGTGCAAATGACTGGCTGAGGCAGTTTTTCAAATTAGTTATAATAATTTTACATTTATAAGGCGCACATATTCATTCAATGTCAACGGTATTTATTCGACGAGAGAACGACTTAGAGGCAGATGAGGCAGCCAGGCGGTTTGCCGGCGCAATATTGCCACACACTGCTTGCTATATATAATGATGTTATCGGCCAACTAATTTTTTTAAGTTGTGGAAGGAAACCGGAGAACCCGGAGGAAACCCACGCAGAACAGGCGGAGAACACACAAACGCCACACCGAAAGGCGCCCGAGGCGGGAATTGAATCGAACCTCCTCGGGCAACACCATTCTTTCTGTGAGGCGCGGATGTTACCACTGGTGTTATGACATCCCTCTGGGGTCGAGAGCAGTAAAGGACAAGAGCAAGGGTCCAATACAGACCCTTGTCCCCAGTCCTCACCCACAGCGAACCAACAACCCAGCACACTGCATCCAGTATACCACCCAGGAGTAACGGACGCCAGAGAGATTGCCCTGCGCCAGAGTGAATTATTGCCACGAATAGGAACGGGCGGCCCGGTCTATTCCCGGGACCTTCCTATGCCTGCCTGGAACAATTCCCATTTCCGTTGGCCCAATGTGGGTTATGTTTGTGGGTCACATGCTGCCGCCATGGTCCCGGGTTCGATTCCACACGCCGCGAGGTGCATCTGGCCTGGCACGAGCGCCGTGGTAACAAACGTCACCCCTTACTGTCGCTGCTGCCGCCATCCGTTGGCAATAGACGGCAAAGACAAATTAGCAGCCCGTTCTGAAGATGGTTTAAAAAAAATCTAAAACTGAGAATTGCACTCAAGCAAGATAGCCGTATTGAGTGTTCCCCCTCTCTCGTCACGGCTATCCCGAACGAGCAGCTGTTGAGAGCAATTCTCATCACACATTGAGCTGTGACAACCTACCAGGCTGGTTCAGACTTCTTGTGACCCCCCCCCCGCCATTTAATTATCCAAAACTCAAATATGTTTGGACCGCAATGGGTATGTAATGTAACGTAAGCAATACATAAATGACATCCGTAAACTTTTCTAAACTGAAATAAATAAGTAATGTTATTTCACACTGAAATGAGCAAAGGAAAAAAAAATGTCAGGGGGTCGATTAAGCGGGGGTCACCGGACATTTGGACCACCCTGAACATCAATATTAATCAACCAATCCAACTAGGGGGGGCGTAGCAGTGGGGTAACTGGAAGGGGGGGGTCTTTCCCACCACTCATGGTGGCCCCCCACAAAACAGCTCCACCGCCCCCCCACCACCCTTTCCAGAGGAGCCACTGACGTTCAGAGAATACAAACATTCCTCGTATAGCGCTGCCTCTCACAACGCCGTTTAGCTATACCGCGCTTTATCCTGGTATGCACGCAGGCATTCCTCTTATAGCGCCGTCTCTCGTAACGCCGTTTCGTTAAAACGCGCGGCTTCCTGTCCGAGCCGCACGCTCACGGTGCAGTTTCTCCGAACTATGGTTTTCACTTCCCGTACGTTTTATAATTTCCACATCGTGTTAGTGAGCATATTTAAAACAGCCTGCTACAGCGCCGTTTCCTCCAGCGTTCCGTCTACCAGGAAGGCCCGAGACGAGGTTTGCCCGTACATTTGTCTGCAGCGGCTGCGAGGTTCCAAAGTACAACGGTTAACGCGCAATTTCAACGTGTTACTTTGCAATACTGCGGTGTTGGCAACGGCGCACAAACACAAATAAACAACGATGCGGCCCCGCCGCCAAGCACGTTCGTCGATCGCACGATCGTTACAACAACCGCTGCATCGATCCCGTATTCGAACGCAACGCGTGGCGAGCGAGCGTGGAACGTGAGGGAGGCTGGTGGTGGTGGTGGTGATGGTGGTGGGGAAGAGACAGAGCCTGGGTTTGCGGTTGAACCCAGGCTCGCGGAGAAGGGTGGCGGGGGGAACGATGGGGGTAATGTGAACCGCAAAATAAAAACCTCGAGCGGTCGCCGGCGCCGCCGGAATCGCCGGGAATGTCGCGATCGACTCGCCGCGCGGGGGGGATTCTCGCAAACCGCGACGCACGCTCCGCAGCCGTGCCGGGACAGCCGAGTCCCGAGCCTCTCTCCCGCGAGGGTCCTGCCACTCGGCACGTTGGCTGCGGCGACGGCGCTCCGCCGGTTGCATTGCGCGGAGCGAAAAGCGAAAAAACACGCGGAAGCAGTCCACGGATGGATTTGATCCAATACTTTTGAGAAATGTCTCCAAAGAGCTGCTCTGTCGCGATGGCTGTGGTGAGTGTTTTCTTCTCAGTTGTCCTTCGTGACGTTTCTCCTCCCGCGTTGGGTGCATCTGTTCCCTCCTTGCTTGTTGTAGAATTATTATAATTTTCCTGTTGTTTTTGTGTCCTATGTGTTATGGTTTAACGCTATTGCTTCACTCTCGGTTATTTGGTCTCCCCGTTGTTAACATGCCGTTCTCTCCACAGCTCGGATAAAAAAAAACCAAAAAAATATAATAATTTGTTGCTGATTACCGTTCTCTGTCGTTATTGATTTGTCGTTCACGCCGCAGCCCTGTGCAGCGATTTGTGACCCTCGGGTGAAAGGCGCTCTATAAATGCTATTATTATTATTGAAACCCATCAACAAACATCTTACCCCCAAAACGTTTGTCAACAGCACAATCGACGGTTTCACAAGGGAGAGATGGACATCGCTCAGTGACACGGCTATCCCAAAAGATCAGCTCTGAAAAGCAACCATCCTGAATCGGGCCGTGAAAACCTACGTCAATACGACAGCACAATTATTACCGATAACGACTTAAAGTGTTCTAGCGTAGAGCAGAGCTCGAGAATGATTTTGATCACACGTCGAGCCGTGACAAACCCAGGTCGATACTGTGTGGATGGAGCGCGTTCGTTTGTTCCACACGGCCTCTGTCCGGCCACGTCTCACACCCACAACACCCGGCAAGCACAGGCTGAGCGCCCCCCCTCCCCCCCATTCAAGTACGAACAATCTATTATTTTGTGAGGGAGGGGTTCGACCAGGCCAATCACCCCTACGGGGTCAACAAGTCGACGATAGCCACTTTGTGGGAAAGTCCAAAACGATATTCTGTCTATATATATATACACAAACTCGCCCCCTGTCATGAGAACGTGTAATTTCCCGTCACCGGCTCTGCTGGGACGTGAACGGATGCGCAGCGGTGCGGTCTCGATGCTCAGTGAGCAAGGACATCGCTCCGACGCACGCTCTGCGCTTTGGACACGAAACTTTACAGTGAAAAACCATGGGAGGATTGTTCTCCGTATCTGCTGTTTCAGGATAGCCGCGTCGAGTGCTGCCTCTCTCCTTCGGGCGTTCTTGTGCATTGGCTCCAAGGTGGGAGGCGAAACGTCGCGAAGGAGAGAGCAGCAACACTCGACACGGCTATCCCAATTGAACAGCCACGGAGAGCGATTCTCACACATCGAGCCGTGAAAACAGCTGTGGTGTGTTTGTACACACACACATTGATTTTAACACGAAGGCTTTCGTGACCAATGTTATCCACAGTCTAGTTATTTTTATGAGTTAGGTCACGTGAAAAGTGTATAAGTGTCGTAAACCCTCCTCCAACCCATCCTGTACGTTGGAGAGCGAGCCCACACGTATGATGAAGGTACGACGTTTCGCTACCAGATCTTTGTTCCGGATGAAGAGGATTGCAACCATCAGCGAAACGTCGTACCTTCATTATGGGTGTTGTGACCTAACTCATAAAAAGAACTAGACTGTGGACACAGATTGATGTTTGTCTTTGTGTGTGTAGGTGCTGGCTAACGGCACTTGCCCCAACAGTCTGGTAAGGCTACACGGGGGATCTTTGTTTTTGTACACACAAAATGATAGGTGTGGGTTTGTGTGTACACACACAATGACATGTCCCTGTGCGATTGTGTATACACCCAATGATGTGTGTGTGTACGTATACACGCACTCATTGATGTGTGTGAAGGTATATTTCCACACACAACGCTACGTGAGTACATCCGTACATTAGGAAACCCAGCACGGGCGCACACCGTGACAGCGTTTCGTGACGGCCCGTCAGCGGTGGGGGGCAACGCAGTAGGAAAATGAACACATGACCACAACTGCTGCCACCGCCATAAATTCCACCGGTGCCGACAGCGCTTGTCTAAATCAGCGCCACGATCGAATACCGCGCTCTGTGCCAGCGTATGCGTGTGGCGTGCCCATGCAGACCAACCCCCCTTCCATCCGTGTATATCGCACAGGCTGCTGGGTCAAGTGCCGTTGGCGAGTAGCGCCCGTGAAGGCCAGCATGGCACACGAGGAGGTGGTGGTAGTAGTGGTGGTGCTACTAATCTGGCGACCCGAGTTCGAATCCCGTTCACGGCCACCAACACCAGTGACGATTTTCTGAACCGGTCTTGGGCCGCCCTAGGTCGACTCAGCCTCAAATGCGTAGCTAGTGCAGTGTGTAACCATTGCCACTAGGGAGACAAAGGCGGCGGGGTGTGGTGCTGGTCACCCACCCCCTCGTGTTTGTTGTGTCGACCTTCGTAGGTGCTCGCTAACGGCACTTGCCCCTACAGTCTGTTAAGGCTATAACGGGGGATGTTTATCTTTGTCTTTGGTGTGTGGCTAGCACCGCCACGGCCGACTTGCTGCACAAACCTCCTTCCAGTGCTGGTGTTAATACGCCGCACTTAGGTGCTGATTAAAGGTCGAGTTGACCTAGGGGAGGGTCTGGCGAAGATATCGTTGGATGCTCGTGTTAGGCGCGGTTATCGCGTCCGGCGGGAGCCACCGGCTTCGTGGCGGACTGCGCTAACCGCTGCACCACCGTGCGCGCGTACGCACACGCGCACACGCCCCCTTCCCCGTGGCTCTGTCAACCCTCTCTCGCGGTTTAAACCCTTGGTTACGGTCAACTCAGCCCGTCGTAAATATCACCACCATCGTAAACTCTTTGGGGTCAATACAGTGTACGGCTCTCAACAGCGGTCGCCCTATGCAACGGACTGCGCCTGCCACGGGAATGTGGAATCTGGGACGAATCCGTCTCGAGTTACCGGCCACCTGCGTCGCCCCACACGCGATCGCCGCGATCAGAATTTAGCGGCGCTCCGTCGCGATTCAGCAACGAGGCGCCACTCATAAACACAGCTTTTAGATTCTTCCGACTGCACGGACGCGCGCGTTTACTCACGTACGCAATCGCGTTGGCCGCGGTGATGACAGCGAACGCCGCAAACCCCGGCCTAGCTTAGGATTGCGCAAAAAATAGCAGATTTAAAACATCTCTCTCAATGCATTTGCATCTGTCCTGTATTACATATAGTGTACAAAGGTCCCCCTCGTATAGCCTCAACAGCCTTCAGGGTCAAATGCTGTTGGCGAGTGCCTGTAAAGGCCAGCACGGTGCGCTAACCGCGACAATACCGCTCCCCCTGGAATCAAAATATATATATATATACTGTACATACATACGCACGCACCGTTACACGCATTCGTATTTACACACATGTACATGGCACATGTGTACACGCACACAAAGACAGAGATCCCCAACACAACCTCGACAGACTGTCGGGACACGTAGTGCGAGCGAGCGCGTATGAGGGCCGGCACAACACACGAGGGGGTGGGTGGCCAGCACCACGCCCGGCCGCCTCTGTCTCCCGAGCGGCAATGTTAGCACGCTACACTCGCACAACCCAGGGGGAGGCCTTGAACTGGGGTTGGTGGCTGTGAGCGGGAATCGAACTCGGGGCACCGGGTTCATAGCACAGTGCGCTAACCGCTACACAAACGCTCCCCCCGAGACCCCGTGCATAGCCTTAACAGACTGTACCCATAACAACAACCGCCACTCGCCACTGAGTGGCAGTTACGTCACCACGGTGCTCGTGCCAGGACAGGTGCACCTTGAGGCAGTGGCATAGCAAGGCCGGGGCCACCGGGGCAATTGCTCTGGGCGCAAAATTCTTAGGGGGTGCAAAATTTCAAAAGAAAAAAATAAAGTAGTAATAATAAGTAAAAAAACAGCGCGCCCTCCCCCTCACACAGAAAATCTCCCAATGTTCCAACATTCTCCACAGTTTTTCAACATGACGGGGCAAATAAACGTTGCCACGAAACAGGTCCCCAGAGCTACCATGAGGCACCTGGGCCTCCCTCAGAACAGTGACCGGGCACGGCAGGGCCCCAGCCACTCACGTTTGGTTAAATCAACAAAATACTTTGGTGGAAGTCTCCTCCGTTGGGTGTTCCAAGCTGAACCGGTGAGCGAGTCACTCACCCGCTTGCCCACCCGAGGAGAGGCAGTGGCGTGTGAACCACCCACAGCAAATAGAGTCCTGGGCCCCACCATGAGGGTACACAGTCCTGGCATCAGAATGGAGGGTCCTGGAATTTGGACACTCGGACCAGTCAGTGATATCCTCAGTGGGGCTCACGATCGATCCCCGGCTCCTCAACCTCCTCGTCATCATTAATTTCATCCTCGTCATCAGCCGAGCGGTCCCCAGTCCCCCAAGTTAGGGTTTCGGATATAAAGTTACGATTCAGGGTTAATAACTGCCGGGCCTACACTGCAGTGTTTAGGGCGAGTAAGGTGTTTTACATTTCGAGTTAGCGTTCCGGATTTCAGCAAAGCTTTAGGGGGGGTAAACGTGCCCTGTGATGGACTGCCGTCCCATCCTCGGTGTGCCCTTGCCCTGCGCCCTTTGTCTGCCGGGATAGGCTCCGGCTCACCGCGACCCTGTACAGGATTAAGCGGTTACGGGGTTAGAGGCGTTAGCGTTCGGGACTTGAGATTCCAGTTTGAGGTTATGGAGCAGCAATTCGGGTTGTGGGACGAGGGTTTGGAGGCGGGGTGCGTGGGTAGCGGGTGGCGGGGGGAGGGGGGCGGGGACAGGGGGGAGGGGGCCGGTGTCGAGTCCCCCGCTCGCGGCTACGAGGCCGGCAGGAGCGCGCGCAGCGCGTCGCGCGTTTCGCTGGGCAGCCGCTCGGGGAAGCGCACGCTAATCTCCACGACGAGGTCCCCGCGCTGCCCGGGGTTCTTTGGCAGCGGGAGGCCCTCGCCCGGCACGCGGTGCCGCCAGCCCGGCCACACCACCTCCGTCAGGTCGAGCGTCATGTGGCGGCCGCCCAGCAGCGGCACGCGCACGCTGCACCCGCACAGAGCCTGCACGCCGCACGCACGCACGCACGGACGGGGGGAGAAGGGCGACAGTCACGGGTCAAAGGTGGGGTCGACGCAGGTCGGTCGATGCGACGATTACGGGAAAGGTCGAGGGGGTGAGTTGAAGGGACGGTCGGAAGAGGGCTGGTTGGAGAGGTCGGGCAAGGGTGTCAGTCAGGTGAAATAGATAGATAGATAGATGGGCGGTGGAGTGGCGCAGTGGTAACATCCGTGCCTCACAGAAAGAATGGTCTTGCCCGAGGCGGTGCGATTCCCGCCTCGGTCACCTTTCTGTGAAGAGTTTGTGTGTTCTCCCCCCCATGTTCTGCGTGGGTTTCCTCCGGGTTCTCCAGTTTCCTCCCACAATTATAAAAAAAACGAATTAATTAGTTGGCCGATAACATCATAATATAAAGTAAGCGGTGTGTGGTAATATGGCGCCGGCAAAGCGCCTGGCTGCCTCCTCCGCCTGTCTGTGCTTTCCTCGCGCCTCTGAGTCGTTCTCTCGTCGAATTAATATCTTTGACATTGAAAGAATATTTGCGCGTTATAAATGTAAAATTATTATTACTAATTTGAAAAACTGTGCCTCGGCCAATAATTTGCGCCGATTCCCGCTAACCCTCAACCTGACCCTCAGGCGATAATCACAAATCAGTCACGGGCTGGTGACGCGGCAAACGCGCGACAGCAACGGGGTCTGAGAGAAACGGAATTTCGATCCCCTATATGTCCCGCACGTATGTCAGAATTGAGAATAAAGTTGAATCAAATTGACGGGAGCAATCCGGCGGCTACGCAACAAACCGAGCGAGCGGCTGCGTTCGCAAACTACCGAGCGGGCGAGCGAGCGGGCGAGCGAGCGGTCTCGCGGCCCCCCCCCCGGTCCGTCGTGCGGCCCGGAAACCCCCACCTCTCGCAACGACACGCTGGCGACGTGGACGACGTCGGAGCCGTCGCGCCTGAAGTGCGCGTGCGGCCGGTCCTTGACCACGAAGACCACGTCGGCGGGGATGCTGTGTCCCGTGTCGTCGCCCTCGCGCGGGAACGTGATCTTGGTGCCCTCCTTCCAGCCCTTCTTGATCTCCACCTCGAGGATCTTGTCCTCCGCGCGCCGCGTGCGCCCGTCGGCGGCCAGCCGCGTGCGCGACACCTTCATCTTCTTGGTGCAGCCGGCGAGCACCTCCTCCAGCGAGACGGGCAGCTCGCGCACCACAGCCGGGTCCTGCTCCCGGCGCGGAGGCGCGCCGCCCGGCCCGCCGAACCGCGGGCCCCCGGTGCCGGGCGCGCCGCCGGGCATCCCCGGCATGCCGGGCATCCCGCCCATGCCGCCCATGCCGCCCATCCCCGGCATGCCGCCGAAACCGAACGCGCCGAAGGGGTTGGCGCCGTCGTCGGCGTCCGAGGGCTCGCCGCGGCCCGCCTGCCCGAACATGCGGAACGGGTCGCCGTCGCCGAAGAACGAGCGGAAGGTCGCGTGCGGGTCGCCGTGGAACTTGTACGTGTAGAACGTGCTGCTTTTTCCGCCGCCGCCGGAGCAGCCTCCGTTGGCGCCGTTGTGGTTGAACCTGGAGCCGCCGCCGCCCTTGAGACCTGCCGGGGGGTGGAAAGCGTGGGGAGCGAGAGACGCGCAGGTGAGGCGTTTGTGCCGGACGCTAGGTGTCGGCGAGGTGGTGCGGTGGCGGGCGGGATGGTGGGCCGGTTGCGAGAGGGTGGGGTTCGAGATGTCGGGGGAGCGGTGGTTCGGTGGCGGTGGCGTAGCGTGGGCGGGGCCATCGGGGCGCTTGCCCCGGGCGCAAGATTCTTAGGGGGGCGCAAAATTTCCCAAAAAAAAAAATAAAGTAAAAAATACGAGGTTTAACCCTTTCCGGCAATGAGAAAAAAGTGTTAAGATCTTTAAATAATAAATAAACATTTGTGCGCCCTCCCCGTTGCACAGAAAATCTCCCAATTTTCCAACATTCTACACAGTTTTTCAACACGACGGGGCAAATAAACGTTGCCAAGTAATAGTTTTGCCGTGATAATGTTTTTGCCGACGCGCTAGTCATTTCTTATTCAATACTGGACTGGTGGAAGGGACTCAGGGAGTGCTAACGGTCCACGGGTTAGGGGGCGCAATACTTGCCTTGCCCCGGGCGCGGGCAACCGACGCTAACGCCACTGCTCGGCGGTTAGCGCGCTGGGCTATAAACAAAGGCAAAGATCCCCTGTATGGCCTCATTATACTTTCGGGTGAAGTGCTTCTAGCGCGCACTTACACAACCCACAGACGGGCACACTTGCATACACAAATCCATCGTCCAGCAGTCACACACGCCACAAAGACAAATATCCCCCGCATAGGCTTAACACATTGTACGGTCAAGTGCCGTTCGTGACCTGAGTTTGAATCGCACTCACGGCCACCAACACCAGTGACGATTTTCTGTTCCGGTCGTGGGCCTCCCTCTAGTTCGACGCAGCCTCAAATGAGTACCTGTCTTCATGTTGTTGACATGCCGTTCTCTCCACAGCCCTATGCAGCGCTTTGTGACCCTCGGGTGAAAGGCGCTCTATAAATGCTATTATTATTATTACCGAGAGTGGTGTGTAAACGTTGCCACTAGCACGACAAAGGTGACCGGGCGTGGTGCTGGTCACCCACCTCCTCGTGTGCCGTGTCGACCTTCACAAGTGCTCGCTAACGGCACTTGACCATACAGTCGGTTAAGGCTATTCGGTGGCTCTTTGTCTCTGTCGGTCAAGGGATGGGGGTTCGCGCCGTGTGCACGCGCCGTGACCCTCGATGACCCTGATGGAAGCTGCCACGACGGCCAAAAATATACGGCCTGGGTGTGTGTGTGTGCGCGCGCGTGATTGTGGGTTGACTCAGCCTCAAATGAGTTCCTGGTGCGGTGTGTAAACATCGCAACGAGGGAATCAAAGGCGACCATGTGTGGTGCTGGCCACCCACCCGCTCGTGTACTGTGCCGGCCTTAATAGGTGCTACTCACTAACATCACTTGACCCTGCAGTCCGTTAAGGCTATACGGGGGATATTTGTCCTTGTGGTGTGTGTGCGATGGCGCAGCGGTTGGTGTGCTGCGCTACGAACCCCTGCGACCCAGAGTTCGATTCCCACTCACGGCCACCCAGCCAGCGGTGAAAATTCTTATCCGAACCAGTCGCGGGCCTCCACCAGCTAAATGCGTAAACCCATCGCGACTGGGAAGACAAGGGCGGCCGGGCGCGGTGCCATCAACACTATCAACTCGCGTGCCGTGCCGGCCTTCATTAGCGCCATTCCCCCCCCATCCCCCGGGGATCAAGGTAGAAGCGTTCACGTCGCGATCCTTGTCAGGTAATACTTGGTATTGCCTGCGAATTCTACCAAACACTTCGAGGCCGAGGTTCTTCTTTGCGATTCTTCGAAGCACGATGGTCAACTTCTGGACATCGTTGTCTTTCAGCTCCTCGGCTTCGAAGTGTTTGGTAGAATTCGCAGGCAACACCAAGTTATTACCTGACGGGGATCGCGACGTGAACGCTTCTACCTTGACCCCCAAGGCCGAGCTGAAAGACAACGATGTCCAGAGGCTGACCATCGTGCTTCAAAGAATCGCAAAGAAGAAGAAGCACTTACCCCAGCAGCCTGTGTGGGCTACACGGGGGGACCTTGGTCTTTATCTCTGTGAGAGCATAGTCCACGTGACTGGGTGTGTATCTCCGGCCTGTGCCGGCCTGCCCTGAAGCCGTGGCGGGGAGCGGTGGCGCAGCGGTTAGCACGCCGCGCTACGAACTCGGCAGGCAGAGAAACTTCTCGTTCAACGGCCGCCGAGACCGGGCGTGGTACCGGGCCACCCACCCCCCTCGTGTGCCGTGCCGGCCTTCATAGATACTACTCGCTAACAGCACTCGAGCCCACAGTCCGTACAGGCTATACGGGGTACATTTGTCTTCGTCACCGTGAGACTATGGTGTACGTGACTGGGTGTGTGGCTCCGGCGTGCTGGAACCTGCTCCCGAGACTCATCTCCGCGTGCGTAACTGCGTTCGAATCCACTTGCCACCCCTGACCCCCGCTGCCGCCCCCACAAACTCCCTAACCTTGGGCCAACAGGGGCCCCCGCTGCATGCGTAGAGAGAGGTGGCCCAGTGGTTAGCGCGCTGGGCTACCAATCTGCCGACCCGAGTTCGAATCCCGCTCACGGCCAACACCGGTGACGATTATCTGAACCGGACCTGGGCCTCACCTAGGTCGACTCAACCTCAAATGAGTACATAGTGCAGTGCGTGAACATTGCCACTAGGGAGACAAATGCGGCCGGGCGTCGTGCTGGTCACTCACCCCCTCTTGTGCCGTGTCGACATTTATAGGTGCTACTCGCTAACAGCACTTGACCCTACAGTTTGTTAAGGCTACACGAGGGATCTCTGTCTTTGTGTAGACAGGTCATCTGGAGACGTCTGGAGAAGCTCAAATCGACCCACTGTCGAGTTTTGGGGGGAAAACATAAAACACTTCGTAGTTTCCACTCTTAGTGCACGGCCTCGCCTTTCCCCTCGCGGCCCCCCCTCCCCCTACGTACCCCCCATCGCCCCCCCCAGCTCATCTAAGTCAAAGAATCCCGCAGAGCTTGCAAGCTCACTGGGTATTTTTCTGCTGTAATAATAAACATATCTTCTGGTCACTTTGACCTCCCCTCCACCTCCCACCGTATCTCTTTGTAACTTTGGTGTTTGTTTTTGTTGTCTGCCATGCTCTTGTTACTTGGTTTTTTTTGGTCTGTTTTTGTGCGGCCTACTCCTGGCCCAGTTCGTGTTAGTCCTGCCTTGCCTAGATTCACCTCGTGTTGTTGTCCAAGTGTCGCGTTTGGTATGTCGATGTGTCTGTGTGTGTGTTCTTGTGCTTCATTGTTGATTGCTTGATTTGGATTGGCGTTGTTTCCCCCTCGTGTCTGTAGCTCTGTCTTCCTGTATCTGTGTCCCTATGTCTTCCTCCCTGTCTCCCTCCGTGTTTGTCTTTAAGGAAGTGACGGCTATCTTAGGGGACGCTGGCAGATTTTTGCCGGCAGCTCCCTGTGTTTTACGTATTTATTTAGCTTTAGTTTGTTGTACATTTGTCACTTTTAATCTGTTCCTTTTCTCTTTGGTTGGTGGTTTGTTTCTGTGTAACTTTGGTGTTTGTTTTGTTGTCTGCCATGCT
>JAZEWU010000001.1:1306583-1324821 GCA_036362915.1 Geotria australis
GCAATCCGAATATGTGGACGCATTCCTTTTGAAATGTTACACGGAAAAATGTTCGTGTGTTGCATTTTATCAGCAAGTGATAAAACATTGGGCATTTAGACTTTTAACTTTCGTAGTAACCGTTTCAGGAACGACCCTTCAAATGAGCGTTAGCTGAATTGTCAACAATTCATAATCACCGTATATATCAGCATTATTAGCAGCATCACAAACGCTCAAGTCAATTTCAACTTCATTGTCAATTCTGCCATCTGTACAGGAGATATAGAGGATCGAAATGCCGTTTCTCTCAGACCCCGGTGTTGGCATATACATGGACTGGAACACAGCAACAAGAGTTTAAAAATGCTCAGATAAAAAAAAAATACTAACAATTTTTATATTTCCAAGTTAAGCCAAGCTGGGGTCGGGGGGGGGGGGCAGAGGAGGCAGCCAGGCGGTTTGCCGGCGCCATATTGCCACACACTGCTTCCTATATATTATGATGTTATCGGCCAAGTAATTAATGAGTGTGTTTTTTATAACGAATATAGTGCAAATATAACTAATGTAGTGCAAATTTAGATAGTGCAAATACATCAGCAGCAGCAGCGTCAGAATTACCATCAACAGCCTCATCATTTCTATTCGCAATTGACCTCTCGCCAATGGGCGTCCGTGCGAACCGTGTGGTGCGACGCGCAGACGCTGATCAGCAGGAACTACAGGGGCGATGTCCCCACGAGCGCCGTGGACGCCTTCTTCTCGCTGCTCACGGAGCGTGAGGAGGAGGGCACCCTCAACCCCGTGCTCTCCCACGGCGGCGTGCGCTTCATGTGGATCAAACACAACAACATCTACAGTATCCTGAACGGGCGCGGGCTGCGGTCAAGTGTTTGCGGGGGGGGGGAGTCGGTCCCTGGGGAGAGAGGCAGGAAGATATGTGGGGACAGATCCTAAAAGGACAGTGATAATAATAATTTTACATTTATAAGGCGCAGATATTTATTCAATGCCGAAGATATTCATTCAACGAGAGAATGACTCAGAGGTGCGAGGAAAGCGCAGAGATGCGGGGGAGGCAGCCAGGCGGTTTGCCGGTGCCATATTGCCACACACTGCTTCTTATAAATAAAGATGTTATCGGCCAAATAACTAACTTGTGTTTTTTTTAAGTTGTTGGAGGAAACCGGAGAACCCGGAGGAAACCCACGCACAATAGGGGGAGAACACACAAACTCCATACAGAAAGGCGCCCAAGGCGGGAATCGAACCGCCTCGGGCAAGACCATTCTTTCTGTGAGGCGCGAATGTTACCACTGCACCACCCTGCCGCCGAAAATGACATCAGAAGGACATTTCGGAAATTGTGAATATTTGCGATTGAGAAAATTGTAGACATTGACGGGAAGGTTGAGAAAATGGTGGCTTTTGAGGTGGTTAGACATTGAGGAGGTAGATGAATTGAAGTGGCGTGGTTAAATAAATTGAACAGAACGTTGAGAAGGTCGATCTCCTTAATTTCTTGTCAAGTTGTGGCGACGACCAACAAGAACGCCAACGTCGCCCTAGTGTTTGCTTTCCTATACAAGACTGTTCAGGTGAGCCCCATCAACACCATCACCCACAACATAATCTACATCACGGCATCATCACTGTCATCATCGCCACCACCACCAAGATCGTTGATATCACAACACCATCATTAATATCATAATGCCATCATCAATATCACAATAACATCACTGCCATCGTCTCCATCATGAGTATCATCATTATCACGATGGTATAACTGTCTTGAATCACTAGCACTCATTAAACACTGTCAACATCAATGACAATTTCATAAGATGTGGTCACTTGTCCCAGTGGTGTCCTTCCGTAAACTCTAAATTCTAACATTATTAAAGCAACCACAATAGCAGTTACTCCAATAATGGATATAATAACCACAGGCAAATGTATAATGACTACAGTGACCACAACCGCAACAACCATTGCTTCGAATCAACAAGCACTTAAATCACCATAACTACCATTACTACAATTGCCAGAACCACAACCAATGCTGCAAAAATCATACCACAATATAACCACATACTAAAACATCTATAACAACCACAGTTAAAGTATCTTCTTTCACAATACAGGCAGTCCCCGGGTTACGAACGCCTGACTTACGACCGCCCGTACTTATGTACTGACCTCCGTAAAACCTATTATTTAAAAAAATTGAGTTACATACAATGGTTCGTACTAACGAACAGGCGGACTACTTTGCGCGACGCTCAACACACCGCGTTTTCAGCGGTTTATTATTACTGTATTATTCTATTTAAGATGTTTTAGCTAAAATATATTACTATATACTAAGACTAACATTGGACTAATTGACGCTAGATGTGAACCATACGTAACTGTTCCGACTTGCATACAAATTCGACTTACAGACTTAAAAACTAAACTCGTTCGTAACGCAGGGACTGCCTGTATTTTCCCATCTCTCCATGCCTATCGGTCTGCCCACACTCCCGCGTCTCCCTTCTCTCCTGCTTTTGTCTGCCCGTGTGTATCTGCTCGCAGGTCTTCAATGAGTACTTCAAGGAGCTGGAAGAGGAGAGCATCAGGGACAACTTTGTGATCGTCTACGAGCTCCTGGACGAGATCATGGACTTCGGATACCCCCAGACAACGGAGAGTCGCGTTCTGCAAGAGTGAGAGCCGTGGGGACGCACGGGGAGGACGATAGGGACACGCGGAGTAGAAGGAAAACATGGAAGAATGAGGGAGCCGCAAGAAAAGGGGAGACACAGAAATAAGGGAGATGCAGGGAGAAAAAGGAGACTTATAATAATAATAGCATTTTATATTGTGCCTTTCACCCGAGGGTCACAAAGCGCTGCACAAGGGCCGTGAAGAGAACGGCATGTCAACAACGAAAGAAAAATAACTTGGAAGGGCAAAGGAAATGGAGATAAGACGGGGAGAGGGGGAGAGAAAGTAGACACAGGAAGTACAGAGACATAATAACAATAATTTACATTTATAACGCGCACATATTCATTCAATATCGAAGATATTCATTCGACGAGAGAACGACTCAGAGGCGCGAGGAAAGCGCAGAGGCGGAGCAGGCAGCCAGGCGGTTTGCCGGCGCCATATTGCCACACACATCGGTGCATTGAATGCAGATATGAGTGAGGGAAGGGAGATACGGGAGTAGGGAGACACGGGCATGGGAAGGGGGAAACGGGGATGAGAAGGGAGACGCAAAGAGATGGGGAGATGGAGATGGAATACACAAGGAGACGAGAGGTACAAGAAGGGGGAAAAACGCTCATCCACTTTTGCCTCCACTCACAGTACTTGATTGGCCACCTCTCAGACCATCCTCTCCCCCGTCCTGATCCTGATTGGTAGATACATCACCCAGGAGGGGCACAAGCTGGAGGTGGGGGCACCCCGCCCACCAGCAACCGTAACCAACGCGGTGTCGTGGCGATCCGAGGGCATCAAGTACCGCAAGAACGAGGTTTTCCTCGACGTCATCGAGTCTGTGAACCTCCTGGTGAGCGACACAATCACCGCGTTCCCAATATCCGCTGTTCATCATTTTGCATCATTTAGAGGCAATTTATCACAATTTTAAATCAATCTGATTTTAGCATTTAAATCGTTCTAATTTCAATCTGATTACACATTTTATTTTAACCAACAGTTTTGTGACCCCCATTCACTACGAGTTTGCACTATTTTGAGTTGATTTTCCACAGCTTTGTTATATTGATGTAAATAAGTGCCGTCACACCGTTTTAAAAATCTATATTTTTTAATATCCATAAATGTACCCAATCTTTACCTGTTTAAAATATAGGTTTTTATGTGAACACCTTCCTCATTTTAGAGTGTTGCATTTGTTGAGGTAGCTGCTTTTTTTGCTTCCTTCATTCAATCATAGCGGCAAATAACGTCGATGGTTTTCTGTTTTCCTGCTGGTAATTATGGTATATATTTTAATTTTGTTAGCAACTCGCATGTTTGTTTTGTCGCAGGAGTCCCGTAATGAGCTTGCAAGATCACTGGGTATTTTTCTGCTGTAATAATAAGCATCATCCATCATCCATGGTGTTGCTGCTTTTGACTACTGTACATCTTCTGTTGATAATTTCTGCTGATACTGCTGTTGGTGCCGATGATGGTGTGTATTTACAGGTGAGCGCGACAGGATCGGTGCTGCGGAGTGAGATCGTGGGCACGGTGAAGATGAGGGTTTTTCTGTCCGGAATGCCGGAGTTGAGACTCGGACTGAACGACAAGGTCCTGTTTGAGCAGACGGGACGTGAGTGATGACATCATCATAATACTAATTAAAATCCCTTATCACCATCGTTAACATCATTAGAATTATAATCCATCCATCCATTTTCAGAAACCGCTTAATCCTGTACAGGGTCGCGGTGAGCTGGAGCCTATTCCGGCAGACACAGGGTGCAAGGCAGGGGTATACCGAGGATGGGACGCCAGTCCATCGCAGGGCACCTGAGGCAATTTACTCAGTAGGCTAATTAACCTGGCAGCATGTCTTTGGACGGTGGGAGGAAACCGGAGTGTCCGGCGAAAACCCACGCGGGCATGGGGAGAACATACAAACTCCACACAGAAAGGCACCCGAGCCGAGATTCGAACCCGGGACCTTCTTGCTGTGAGGCGGCAGCGATACCCACTGCGCCACCGTGCCGCCCAGAATTATAATCACCATCATCTTTTATTATCAATAGCTGGCGCTTCATCGCCAGTAGCCACAGTTGGACCATCATTGGCAGCAGCGTCTTCATTACTGTCATCGTCATCACTAGCATCATAATCAGCAGCAACTTAGCCACAGCATAATTGCCATCACCATCTTATTCAAGACTGTGTCTCACCATCACTCACATGTGTTCCTTGTTTCTCTTATATCCTCATGTCCGCCTGTCTCCCAGTTTACTGCGTGTCCTAATGTCCTCCTCTCCATCCCGTGTCTCTTCTCTGCCCCTGGGTGTCCGCGCTGTCTTCCAGGAGACAAGAGTAAGGGAGTGGAGCTGGAGGACGTGAAATTCCATCAGTGCGTCCGTCTCTCTCGCTTCGACAACGATCGAACCATCTCGTTCATACCCCCCGACGGAGAGTTTGAGCTCATGAGCTACCGTCTGTACACACATGTAAGAACTTATGGATATGGGGACAAAAAAACACGACACACCGGGACACACGGGTAGCTTGGCATGCTACAGGTACACCTATGTAAGGTACGGGGGACACAGGGTCACGTGGATAAGGGAACACACAGAGGACACAGCAACACATAGATAGATAGATGTGTATTATTACAGCAGAAAAATACCCAGTGAGCTTGCAAGCTCTTTACGGGACTCCTGCGACACAACAAACATACGAGTTGCTGACAAAAATTCAACTATATACAAGATTCATAATTAACCAAAATTTTAAATCAACCAAAAAAACATTTACACGTAGCATTGCACACATTTTTCAATTAATCCATCTATTGTCAGAAACCGCGTAATCCTCTACAGGGCCGTGGTGAGTCGGAGCCTATCCCGGCAGACACAGGGCGTAAGGCAGGGCTATACCCCTGATGGGACGCCAGTCCATCAGTACATTTTTCAATTAAATTAATCCAAAATACATGGCATTGGACACGCATTTTTTTTTCAAATAACCATATAACATTAAGGCTGTGCATTGCAATAGTGAAAACGCAATGGACATACGGACATGGTGAGTTTGAGCTGCTGAACCACCATCTACACACACAAGCATAGTACACAGGGACATTGAGACATGGAGACATGGGGGCGGCACGGAGGAATTCCGAGACAAACTGGGGGACACGTGACTACCATGACACATAGGACATGTGGGAACATGGGGCACGCAGAGACATGGGACTTGGGGACGCACGCGAAAATGCGAGGGGAAGAGAAAGGGATGATGCTGACGCTGTTGTTGATGTCACCAGGTGAAGCCCCTCGTTTGGATTGAGTCGGCCATTGAGAGGCATTCAGGCAGAATCGAATACATCGTCAAGGTGAGCAACTTACACACGCCATACCGGCTGAAATTCAACACATACGCACATTACAACACAATGACTTAACGTTCATTTGTACCACAAAATCAAACGGTACCTTAAATGTGCTACCACATGAAATGTATCGATGTACTGTACACTTCTGCACGGTGATTTTAAAGATGTAGAACTTCTCTCGTCCATGATTGCACGATCTACACGTGGACACTTCCTGTTATCGGTCAATGTAATTCGGAAGGATCGGTGGCCAAACCAATCCTTTAATCCATCCATCCATTTTCTGGTGAGGGTCACGGTGGCAGCAGTCCGAGGAGTGTGGAGCAGACATCCCTTTCTTCAGCAACAGATTCCAACTCTTCCTGGGGGATTCCCAGGCGTTCCCAGGCCGGCCGAAGGATATAATCCCTCCAGCGTGTCCTGGGTCGGCCTCTAGGTGTACGTAATCCAACATGTTATTCAATGCATGGTGGATCGGAAGAATTGGAGTCAAAGGCCACACTCTTCTTAGACGATTAGCGGGGTTTTTATTGAACGGTGGGAGCGGTGGGGGGGGAGCCACGTCTTGAGCGTCTCGACGCCCCACGCAGGCCAAGAGCCAGTTCAAGCGCAAGTCGACGGCGAGTGGCGTGGAAATCCGAGTCCCCGTCCCCGCCGACGCAGACTCCCCCAAGTTCCGCGTCTCCACGGGGACCACGGCCTGGATCCCTGAGGAGGGAGTCCTGGTGTGGACCATCAAGTCGATGCCGGTAAGACACGGACACACGGGGACGGCGTTTATCCCTATGTTACCTTTCACTTATTTGTGCGTTTTATCCCCTTGTCCTCCCTGTGTGTTCTACCCCGTCTGCTTTTTCCTCCACCCATCTCCCTTTTCTTGAAAAATGTGTGCAATGCTGTGTATTTTGGACAATTTTGTTTAAAAAATTGCACGCAACGCTACGTGTAAATTATTTTTTTTGTTAGTTGATTTAAATTTGGTTATTTATGAATCTTGTATATATTTTAATTATTGTCAGCCATTCACATGTTTTGTTGTGTTGCAGGAATCCCGTTAAGAGCTTGCAAGCTCACTGGTTATTTTTTGCTGTAATAATAAACATCTATTTATATCTAGACTCTGGGCACCTTTTTTGCCAGTACACAGATAATGCAGAATACACAAGGTTTCACCCTTTCTGGCATTGAGAGACGTGTTAAGATCTTAAAACACCAAATGGACACCTTTTTGCAAAGCTTCCAGTTTGCAAGCAGCCGCACATGCTTGTGGCAAAAACATGCAAACGAATGCTATGATAAATGCATTGTCCTTCAACTTAATTGGACCAACACTAAACAGCTTTCGTTGGAGCCTATCTATATCTATCTTTCTCTTCCATCTCTTCCCTACTGTCTCAAGTCTTTCCCTGTCTCCCTTGTCGACATATCTCCCTTCAGTTCTCCTGTTCGTGCCTCTCCCTTCTCTTCCCCATGTCCTTTTTCACTTTTTTTCGTGTTTCCAAATATCTCTGATGTCCTCCCTGCGTTTACCCCCTTCCTCCCCATGTCTCATAGGGTGGTAAGGAGTACTTGCTGAGGGCTCACTTTGGGCTGCCAAGCGTCGGTGCAGAGGAATCCGACGGCCGGGCTCCGATCACCGTCAAATTTGAGATCCCATACTTCACCACATCTGGCATCCAGGTGAGAGCGATGCTCACTCGATACACGAGGGACCTCCTCCTGTCTACAACAACGTGGAAAGTGGAGGAACGTACTATGCATAAGTAAAGCTGCAGATTATGTGACTTTCTATTCCTGTTACCTGCGAATATAATTCTTTGTCTGAAACGTGCTTGTCCCCCTAATACAGGCAGTCCCCGGGTTACGAACGTCCGACTTACGAACGTCCGTACTTATGTACCAACCTCCGTAAAGCCTATTATTTAAAAAAATCGAGTTACCTACAATGGTTCGTACTACGGACAACTTTGCACGACGCTCAAAACACTGCGCGTTTTCAGCAGTTTATTAATATTACTGTATTATTATATTTCAGATGTGTTAGGTAAAATATATACTAAGACAAACATTTGACTAATTGACGCTAGATGTGAACCATACGTAACTGTTCCGACTTACATACAAATGCGACTTACAGACAGGCTTAAAAACGGAACTCGTTCGAAACCCGGGGACTGCCTGTATATGCTTTCTTCTTATGTTAATCTGATTATAGTAGTAGTAGGTGTCCTTATTCATAAGCAGGTGTGTTCCTTATTTCTGTTTCTGCATTGTCACCAAGTTCCCCTTTTCCCTTGATTTCCCTTCTGCCTCCCTGTGTCTTCCGCCTTCTCATCTCTCCCCGTGTCGCCTCAGGTTCGTTATCTGAAGATCATGGAGAAGAGTGGATATCAGGCACTACCGTGGGTTCGGTACATCACACAGAGCGGAGGTGAGGCCGGTTCACACTGATAACTGTGTCGGAGACACTGAGCCAGCATGTCCATTTTCAGTTGTAAATTACATCAGGTCTGGTGTCACTGTGGTCAGAGCCCAGTTTGCCGTTGATTCGTCCTATCATTAGCAGGATCATTAATGGCCTTAGTAGTTACTTTGGCATTACCATTGACATCAGCAGAAACATCAGCAAAAATTGTAGAAGCAACGTTATTATCAACTGCAGTAATATTAATAGTATAGCTCTTTTTATGCGTTAGGTCACGTACAAAGTGTCGCAAACCCGCCTCCACCCGACACAACCAATCAGTAAAGGGTTGGTCACGTGAACAAGAACGTGTCAATTCGTTACTACTTCAGCACACCGATATGTTGGAGAGCGAACCCACATTTACAATGAAGGTACGACGTTTTGCGAAACGTCGCTTATTGCACCTATCAGCAAAACGTCGTACCTTCATTGTAAACGTTGTGGGTTCGCTCTCCAACATACCAGTGTGCTGAGGTAGTAACGAATTGGCACGCTTTGTTCACATGACAACCCTTTACTGATTGGCTGTGTCGGGTGGAGGTGGACTTGCGACACTTACTCTGTACATGACCTAACTCATAAAAAGAGCTATACCATGGATAACATTGGTCACGAAAGCCTTCGTGTTAAGCAGTAATATTATCAACATCAGCAGCAGGAGCTGTGGCATCGCCATCCGCACCATTATCAGTCCGTAAGAGTTCACCTCTTTGCTCTCTGGAGCAGAGATAACTTCACCTCGTGTCTCATTTTCTTTCTCGTGCCCAGATTACCAGCTCCGCATGCAGTGACGCGAGCACAAAGGCGAGGTTCATAACGGCCGACAGGTGGTTGAACACAACCCCAGTATTCATTCAGTTAAAATGGACAAGTGCATCGACAGCTGTGATCTGTCCACCGCTGCATGAAGGTCTCCCTTGAGTCATCACCATCCTTCAGTGTCTTTCGATGAAGAAATACAGTTAGCTCCTGCACACCAGCTGATGTCATTGCTCCGTCTCTTTGGTGGTCTTTATATTGGGCATGTTCCTCCTTCTGCTGACGTTCTGTCTTCTAGTGATGTGCCCTGCCCAAAACCCACCTTTCTCAACAGGCAATATGATATCTGTAATCTGTAGTCTCTGATCCATGTGTTCCACTTGCTGCGTCTCTGTGATTCCAAGCATGCAACCCTCCATGCTTCTTTGCAAAACTTTTCAGCTCTCGCTTCAGTTTGGTAATATTCCATGTTTGTGATCCATTTGTCACAGTAAGTAATATGCACTGGTTTAAAAGTTATTATTTCGGTACTTTTGTTTCCTTTCGTTGTAAAGTTCAGTTTTTAAAAGCACTCCAACCTGCTCTTATCTCTTCATCTCATAATTTTTTTAATCCCTGACCACCTTTGACAAGTGATTTTAGTATACATCCTCTGATTTCATTTTCAGTTATGTTTCTCGAATAAATAAATATATTTGTTTACTGAACAATATAGTTATGGAAACTAACAGCTACATTGAGTAACAAATAACATCAAGTCAAGGTTTTTATTTTAAATTTAATAAGCTGGCACTAACAGGATTACGTAACTTTATGTTATGCATGTTTTTTTGTAGAATTATATCAATTTTCATAATTTTTACAGCATGTCATTAATTAATTATCATATATAATATTAACAAAAGCTACACATGCCTTCATTACACATGCCTTTATCCATGCCTTCATCACCTATCGCCTTGACTACTGTAACTCCCCGCTATGTTTTCCCCAATGCTTCTCCAAATACCAGATGATCCACTCATCTGGTATTTGGACGGCAGGGTGGCGCAGTGGTAACATCCGCGCCTCACAGAAAAAATGGTCTTGCCCGAGGCGGTTTGATTCCCGCCTTGGGCGCCTTTCTGTGTGGAGTTTGTGTGTTCTCCCCCTGTTCTGCGTGGGTTTCCTCCGGGTTTTCCGGTTTCCTCCCACAACTTAAAAAAACACTCATTCATAAGTTGGCCGAAAACATCATAATATATAGGATGCAGTGTGTGGGAATATGGCGCCGGCAAACTGCCTGGCTGCCTCTTCCGCCTCTCTGCGCTTTCCTTTCGCCTCTGAGTCGTTCTCTCGTCGAATGAATATCTTCGACATTGAATGAATATGTGCGCGTTATTAATGTAAAATTATTATTATAAACAAAACCACATCTCGCACATCCTCGGATCCCTCTCCTTGTTCCCAATAGAGTCCCACATCAATGACAAGTGTTCACTCAACATATTTAAGATTCTTCATGAATTTACCCCTACCTAGCTCTCCCCTCTCATTTATTTCATCTGCTCCCTTCCACAAACCTTGCGAACGCTTCTGTCAAAGTTCTCAGCGTAGCTCAATGGGAGAGCTCTCTTTTGATTTTGCCCTCGTCATCTAGAATTCCCTACTGCCAATTCAATGCCCAGCCTTAAGAGATTCCTTTTCTATTCTGCCAATGACTGACTGACCCTCTTTTCTATGACCTGTCTTCAATTGCACCTTACCATAAAAATATAATCCTCTCAGATGGTCCCCATGATGCATGGCCCACTATTTTGTACAGAATCAGTAACATGCACTTTTGGTTGTGATAAATTTTAAAGTGAAGTGAATGAAATCCTATTTATCAAGGTGTTCCCCTGCTACATGTACGCATGCCCCATTGATGCTGTATTTCCTTAAGGCGAGAAACATAATTCTTTCAAACACAGTGCTTTTTCAGGAATTCTGTTTTAACGTTCTCATCCCTCTTCACCGACTTAAGTCTATCTTGAAACTCTTACATCACTCAAACACACCTTTGTGAGACGCACCGATCGGCAACCTGTGCATCTAACCTGTAAACTTCGTCTAGTTTAACATCTTCTATCAGAAACGTCACTGCATTAAGCCGCTCTCCCATATGCCACACTGTTCACCACCATCTTAGATACCTAGGCTGCCTTGCAACAGTGGTGATGTTTCTTCAAATAGGAGTTGGCAGGAATTTCCACTTGCACTTCATAAACTTTGAAGTGATCTGTTATTATTTTAATGAACATAATTACATCGATTAACGTCAGATTAATATTTAAAGTTGTTACATTTTAATTAGCAAACCATTTTACATTGCAATCAATACCACCATGAGTAAACAAACATCAATTAGCATAACATCACCATCTATGAACAGTATTTACACTGCCGTTCGTCAGTTGTATTTGACAGTGTGGGTTTTTGACTGACGGTTATCCTGTCGACATGATTAGCCTTCGGTTAACAGTTATCAATTAACATCTTCCAGTTTACTGCAGATATTAATGAGAAATAAATGAGACAAGCATGATGTATGCGCTCCCAACTGGTTTAAAAATGTATGTCAATCACAAGAGTCAATTAATGTTAATGAGTTATTACCATTTTAATTGACAACGTTAATACAATGAGAATACTGTAAAACTATTTTTAAAGGTGACAAGTTAAAAGTGGAATTGTTTTTTGCGAAAATGAAATTCTGATAAAAGAAAACGTAAAATGTATTTTAACGTTTTGTTTGCTTTTCTTGAGTAATGGTTTGGTAGCGTTTAGGGACTGTATGTCTTGATGTAAAACGTTTTCACATTGCAGCTCCTCCCTACCGTCATTAAGCACGTCAGACTATAAATATTGATTGCTTAACATGCAACATAATGTGCCATTGTGCGTGAGTTGCACAAATAACGTCTAAAACGTAAAATCGGAGCTGTTTCGCGTGTTGCTCATTCACAACGTCCGTAGCAGGACAACGGGAATGGCACAACGACAAATGATGCATATCAAATGTAGAATTACTTAGTGTTTCAAGGTTAACACATTTCAGGGCGATAATCAAACTCCTAGTTGTGTCTGTTTTCTTTGTGTTTACCCAATATTGGTGAAACTGAGAAATTTCAGAGAATATGGAGAGAAAAAAAGAAATTCTAAGGAAAATATGAGAATTAAAACGTTTGCGGGAAAAACCCCCATCAAAAAAACATAGCAACGTTGATTTTCTTCTGTGTGGAGACGTCTGGGACAAAAAGTGTAAAGAAATAAATGGAGAACCCACTCACCAGATCAGGCTCCTGGAGATTTCCACATGTCGTTCTCTCTGCAGCTTTGTGCAGCGCTTTGTGACCCTCGGGTGAAAGGCGCTATATAAATGCTATTATTATTATTAACAGAGTGGTGAGGAGTGATACGAAGAGTTTTCCTCGGTTTTTCTAGATCAGTGTGACATTGATGGACCAGTGCCAGCGACCATGCAGAGAAATAACAGTTTCATCTGCCACTCGTCAGGCCACAGATTTTTCCATCAGCCGTCATAGTTAACGGTTGTGTTTATTTTGTGGGTTATAGATACGTTATTCAACATGTCATGTTTAGCTAAAGCGATATGTTTACTAGCCTTCTGTAATGCATATTAATGCTGTAATGGAATATTTCTTTAAACGTGTTATTGAGAATGTTTTAAAATTGTACAGATCCATATTTTTCCCCAAAGTAATTTTCTGGATCCCAGGTGTCCCTTGGAAAGATGATTAATCTCAATGGCCCTCACCTGGTTAAATAAAGAGTTTGAATTGACATTTCCTTTGCGTATGCACTATCTATAATACACTTCACTTGCTATGTGACCTCGGTTATATATGTGTAGCACAACATGTATTATGTTAATGAGCTGTACTCTACCGGATTTTTTGTCACATTCCACAGGAGACTAATCACTTGGTTCAACGATGGGGATTGTAGATTTGTGTTGAGCACGAGACTGCAGCAATGTGAAACGTTTAACCCATTGCTGTAGCATAGTTGGCATGGGTTCCAGTGCAAGGAATGGAATGAGGCCATCTATTTAATGTACATCGTATCGAGGCGGTTGGGCCCTCCAGTCCATGTTTATCTGCAGCTGGATTGCCTCCACACCATAGCTGTGCCACTGCTTTAAATTGACCCTAAGCCAAGAGTGAAAATAACTCGACATCCAGACCATATTGTTTAGGCGTCCTTGTGTTATATGTAATAATAATAGCATTTTATATAGCGCCTTTCACCCGAGGGTCACAAAGTGCTGCACAACGACAGATACAAAACTAATAAAAACCAAAGCAACTAAAAATTAAATGAATAAGGCTGTTTCGAATACACTGAAAGGTCGTAATCAATCACGTTCCTAAGTATTCATTGTATTATTATTTAGTCACTTTCTATCAACTGCACAGTACTTTACATTTGTGGTGCAGCGTCCGCTGCGCCTCCGGGGGCTGCCGCTCCTTGTTGTGCCATGTCAGGATCTGCCGGATGACCTTGCAGCGCGGCGGGCAGTGCGGGATCCTCGTTGTTGTCGCTGGGCCCCGGAATGTCTTGCACGAACCGCGCCTCACTCTCCCCAGCCACCCGCACTGGTCTCCCATGTCGCGTCTCAGTCAAGCTGACAAACGGGTTGGCCACTGGGATCTTCTTGACGAACGGGTTTATTTCGCAGACGCTCCGTAACACCTAACTTTCCGTAACACCAAACGCTCCCGAGCGCTAATCTGTCTTGACCACCAATTCTCACATACAACATGAAACACTTCACAACTCTCTTCTTCTTATGCGCCTCGAGACACTGATTAACCCTAGTCTCACTACGCAACACAAAACACAATTTTACACTAGCCTGTCTAAACTACGCTCGACACTTTATGACTTTAGTCTCACGCTACACGCTTGAACTTGGCAGCGGCCACACGAGGTAACGACTGACGCTCTCACGAACAGCCTCCGACACGAACTGACCCACTTCTACGCGGCGCTGTGTTTTATCTCCTAAGCCTGCCTTCCCGCGACGGGGCCACTGTCTCCGAATCATATGGAAAATATACGTAGCCACGACCGGATTCACGGACGTACACACACTTGTTTTCGAGTGTGGTCGTGTGGGTCGGATGACTCGCTTCCTCCACTGTCCCCCCGTTGCTAAGACTCGCGACATTGTACCACGGCTTCCCCGGTCTCCCGTAATCCCACACAACCCCACACATTTAAACCATCAAAAGTCGCCGTCATCATTATGTTCAACGGGGATCAAGGTAGAAGCGTTCACGTCGCGATCCCTGTCGGGTAATACTTGGTATTGCCTGCGAATTCTACCAAACACTTCGAGGCCGAGCTGAAAGACAACGATGTCCAGACAACGATGTCCAGAGGCTGACCATCGTGCTTCGAAGAATTGCAAAGAAGATTAAGTTCAACACCTGCATATGCAAACTTTCAAAAGGACTTGCTTACAAACAAGTTAAGCATTTATTCCTCGCCCCCCACTCCCGCAATAATGGTGGAACAAAAACCGAGAATTGAAGGTTTGTTTTAAGGCTTTTTCTATGTAAAATCATTGACTGCCACAGTACAGTATCGCCAGTTCTCAGCTTAACAGACATACAATCCTGCAGCCACTAAGGGGCACTAGACTCAACACTTTCGTGACGATTCATAGAATCATCACATAGGACGTGTAATAATTGTGTCCCATTTTGTTGACTCATGTCAATAAACTCTCCGGGGGTCAAGGTAGAAGCGTTCACGTCGCGATCCCTGTCAGGTACTACTCGGTATTGTCTGCGAATTCTACCAAACACTTCGAGGCCGAGGAGCCGAAAGACAACGATGTCCAGAGGCTGACCAACG
This sequence comes from Geotria australis, assembly GCA_036362915.1. NCBI lineage: Eukaryota > Metazoa > Chordata > Hyperoartia > Petromyzontiformes > Geotriidae > Geotria > Geotria australis. The sequence goes on from JAZEWU010000001.1 coordinate 1,321,787, forward strand.
CGCTTCGAAGAATCGCAAAGAAGAATAATTAACTCTCCTCCCTGGTGACCGTCAAGCGCTCAACACTAGCGACGGCTCGACGCCTAATCCTTATACAAGAAATCATGATATGCCGAGCACAGTTGTGGCTGATGGACTAAGATTTGACCTTACATGGTGAAACAAGGCCTTATCTGTTGTTTTGTTACTTTAGCCACAACTACCATGACGCCGCGTTATTCATCCCTTACAAACATGGCCACATAGGCGATGCCTTACAAAGATGACGAAGTATATGAACCGACAATGCCTCCTTCATACATCGTCTACCTAAAGAATTAATTTAAAAAAATTACACATATCAACCATGTAAATGGATTGCCGGGAGTGCATTATTTCAACAGCATTGTTTCAATACCAGCAAATTCTGGGCCGGTTTCTACATTCAGTGTTTAATCGGAAGGCAAATAGCACACGTATATAATAGGGTCCTCACCTCTAATATCTACCAGTTCCACAGCATTGACTGAAGCCTGTCTGCTGATGAGATACTAAATGTCGAATCCGGTCCATAGTTTTGCTGATGCGGAATCAACCCTGTTGAACGTAGGCACTCTCAGAAAGCCCGTGTGGCTCATGAAATTTGTAAACATATTTGTTTACGTGGAGGGCCATACATGACGGAGGCGTATTACCTGCATTCATTCATTGTCAGAAACCGCTTAATCCCGTTCAGGGTTTGAGGTGAACCGGAGCCTATTCCGGCAGACAAAGGGCGCAAGGCAGGGGTATGCCCACAATGGGACGCCAGTCCATCACAGCATATCTATTATATGAATTCCTAGCAGAGTACCCGCGCTACGGGCGATCTTGTTCCAAGCGTGTATCAGGTTCCTCAGAGGTCAGGAATTAACGAGTGCTTTTAGATGATTGATGGTCGTGAAAAAGTGGGAATTTAAAGTATGAACATTTCAGAAGAGCAACCAATACGTTTTGAGTAAAGCCGACATAAGACATAAAAGCCTTGGTCTTGTACAGATAAGATATATGTTTATAATTCTGATAAAACCTGCGCTTATCAAGGATGCGAACCCGGTACCCAGTGCGGACATACAAACACTTGGTCCACTTTATCTATACTGTACCGTAGCTCCACCGCACTCCTGGTATCATTCCTTTACAAAGATCCCACATATAGCCTTAACAGACTGTAGGGTCAAGTGCTGTTAGCGAGAAGCACCTATGAATGTCGACACGGCACCTGAGGGGGTGGGTGACCAGCACCACGTCCGACCGCCTTTGTCTCCCTAGTGGCAATGTTTACGCACCGCACTAGGTACTCATTTGAGGCTGAGTGGACCTAGGGGAGGCCCCGAACCGGTTCAAAGAATCGTCCGTGAGCGGGAATCGAACTCAGGTCATAGCTGGGTTCGTAGCGCGGTGTGCTAACCGCTGCGCCACCGCTCCCCACATCTGGCGTTAGTGTACATACACACAATGCGTGGTGAGTGTGGTGAGCGCGCTGGTGAGCCATACAAAGATAACATAACATAACCGCCATTCGCCACTAGGTGAAGGTGACGTCACCACGGCGCCTGTGCCAGGCCATATGCACCTTGAGGCCACGTGAAGTGTCAAAGGCTCGCAGACAGGTCACAGGACAGAACCAGGTGTCATGGGCTGCCTGACCGAGATGACTGGCAAATGCACCACCTGAGCTCCCTACTGTGCCAACTTGCTGTGCTTTGGCCGCTCGGCGCCGAGCTTGCTGTTGTGAGCGTCGCTCCTCCGCCCTCCGTTGTTGCTGGAGGGCGTCTGCCTCCAACTGCCCAGGAGCGTCCTTCACGAACATCCTCCACAAAGATGGCCACACACACACACCCTACACACCGACATCAACTCCCTTACAAACATGGCCGGTTGCGGGGGTGACGTCTCCAGGTAGAAGTTCCGCCTCTCAGCGCTAAAGTTTCCGGGTGTTTGAGTTCCGGCTTCAGAGTGAGCTGGCGGAGTTACGGTGGGGTGGCAGGCTGCTTGCTTGCATGGTTCAGTGTTAAATTGGGTTAAATCGTGTGTTTGACGCGCGTTTATTGGCCACCCCAACCGTCGCCGACATGTCCACGTCGGCTATCTACATCTTGGACCTGAAGGGACAGGTGAGCGCCAGTGATTTAGAGACGTTTGATCCTCGTTTCGCGACGAGAAGCGGCAGGTGAATCCACCTACGGGGGCCGCGACGACGAGGAAATGAACGCGAACGAAATCGCGTTCGCTCTCTGTGCAACGTCAGTGGTTTTGGGGTTTCGTGCGATCGATATACGGATATGTTAAATATCCTGTTGTATCTGGCTCGCCGGGCCAAGACCGTGGTTCAATTAAGTTCCTCCCGGGTTCCAGAGTTAAACTGTGGTTTATTTCGTGTGTTCTCCGTAGTTTAAAGACTTGAGGCTAACGCGCCCTTTAATGATCAGAGACGGACGAAGGCTTCGTTAGGGTTCATAAAGCCAGAGCAACGCTCACTCGGCTTGACACGGCCAAACTTTAGTCTTCATTAATTCAACAAACCGGAGAATTCTCAAGGAGCCAGGCTAAGCCTCCATTTGCTTCAGTGTCCCAATGGCTTATATGGCCAGATCGAGGCTTGTTTTATTATTAATTGTTAATGTCCGAGGCTTGTAGAGGCAGAGTGAGGCTTGCTCGAGGGTTCAATGGTGTGCCGCGTGACCTTGTGAGCCTGAACGCCAGGGTAAAAGTGCTGGTGAATGATTTCTGTCTTGTTGAACGAACGGCTGGTTACTCATTGAGCCCCGTGATGCACGCAGCGCGCAAACACGTGCTTTGTTTAACCAGGTGAGAGCTGCTTCGTCAGATCCATTAGGGTTCGGACGGTCATGTTGATGTTTGTGTCAGTGGGGTGGGTTCATGCTGTCGTGGGGAGCGATAGCTCAGTGGCTAGCGCGCTGGGCTACAAACCTGACGACCCGAGTTCGAATCCCACTCACGGCCAACACCGGTGACGATTTTCTGAACCGGTCCTGGGCCTCCCCTAGGTCGAC
>JAZEWU010000001.1:1344707-1359864 GCA_036362915.1 Geotria australis
ATCTTCTAATCCAGTTCTAAAATTAAAGTTACATAAATGAAAACACCTGGTTTTAAAATTGAGAAATACAGTGCTGTACTACAAAAATGTAATACAATGCTCAAGTTCTTTCAACGTTACGAGTCTTAAGTCGGCCCATGCATTACTGTACTATCGAAATGCAGGTTACAATTTATATTTTAAAGGTAATGTACTTGTAACTTATTAAACTTAATTCGCACCGATGACTTAGCGGAGTGCGATACATTACCAAGCGCGCAATTATATACTACAGTAATTGTATTCATTCATTGTCAGAAACCGCATAATCCTGTACAGGGTTGCGGTGAGCCGGAGCCTTTCCCGGCAGACATGATGGGACGCCAGTCCATCACAGGACGCCAGGGGAAATTTAGTCAGCAGGCCAATTAAAGTAATTGTATTTCTTTTACAATATATTATTTAACAGTAACCTGCAATTTCACTACCGCACAAACACAACGTGACATTAATCCTACAAAAAGCATCACCGAAACGTTAAAACAATCTTATTTCAACAACCACACATTTTCGCCCGCGCGTCAGGTAAATTAAACTTCTAAAAAACATTTTCTATAACACAACCTCACGTTGTTTCCTTAAAATTTCAACATACCGCACCGCTGCCCCTCAGCGCACTACGAACGGGACAGTTTAATCACCCTGCAATATATCTTTTTAAAATCTCATCATTTCAACCTCAGTTAAAACAAACTTTATAACTTTGATGCAAATGAGGAGACTCGCCTCGCGCCCCGCACGAGACCGCCGCGAGCACGAGCACCGCCAGCCGCGCGCCTCCCGCCATCGCGTCACGTGACTCGTCCTCCCGCCACCCCCGCCCGTAAGCCCCGACAACCACCCTCTGTGACGTCACCGCGAGGGGGAGGGGGTTGCCCCCTATATATAAATACCGCCTGAGATGGTGGTGACGTCATGCTACCCGCAAGCGGGGTGGGGTGGGTGCGCACGGTTCTGCAGGTGACGTTGCCGGAGGTTGCCAAGACCTGCCTGCGAGGGTGACGTCATGGGGAGCGGTAGCCCAGTGGTTAGCTCACGGGGCTACGAATCTGGCGACCCGAGTTCGAATCCCGTTCTCACGGCCATTTCCAGTGACGATTTTCTGAACCAGTCCTAGGCCTCCTCTATGTAGACTCAGCCTCAAATGAGTACCTAGTGCGGTGTGTAAACATCGCCATTAGAGAGACAAAGGCGGCCGGCCGTGGTGCTGGTCACCCATCCCCTCGTGTGCTGTGTCGACCTTCATAGGTGCTCGCTAACGGCACTTGACCCTACAGTCTGGTTAAGGCTACACGGGGGATCTTTGTCTTTGGTTGCCAAGACCTGCCTTCGAGGGTGACGTCATACCACTCCTGCTCTGTGGGGGGAGGGAGAGGCGTTTCTGCGGTGACGTTGCCAAGCCAGAAGTGATGGTTGCGCTTCAGAGCTGTTCTTTCGGGACAGCCGTGTCGAGCGCTCTCTCTCCCTCGCGACGTTTCGCGTCCCACGTTAGAAGCATCATCAGGCGTTCTTCCAACGACGTACAGGGTCGCGGTGAGCCGGAGCCTATCCCGGCAGACACAGGGCGCAAGGCAGGGCTATACAGTTTCACGACCTTTCAGTATATTCGAAGTAGCCTTAAATCACTTCGTTTCTGTTGCTTTGGTTTTTATTGTTTTTTTTCATTTCGTTGTTGACATGCCGTCCTCTTCGCGGCCCTTGTGCAGCGCGTTGTGACCCTCGGGTGAAAGGCGCTATATAAATAGAAATTATTATTATTATACCCAAGATGGGACCCCTAGGGCCATGTAATAAATTATATTTCATCCACTCTCCCGGGTCCATCCCATTTCCGTGAGACAGGGCGTGGTATATTCACGTTCCTGGCCACGTGCCCCTCTCCTATATAAGGCTCCGCGTTCCTTCCCGCCCTCGCCACTCCTCGCTGGCCACCGAGCCCAGCTCGGTCCTAACCCTAATTTAACAATTGCCCTCTTTAAGGTTTTGTTGCGTTCTGGCCGGGGTACAACAAAATCAAGAGGTGTTCCATCGGCTTGTAGGCTAACAAAAATAACCTCGGCCCCACCATTCGGGGAGTTTGGCCCGATCGCCGCGCTAAACCCGGCTTGGCTTCCATTGCTCGCCTGTGTTCCCCAGGCTGCCCGGTCTCATGACTTCGCCGCCTGTAGGAGTTCTTCTCTGCGGCCGGGCGAGCCCAGCCAAGCCGCGGTCTAGACGGCAGAGTAAACGGAGTGCGGGCCTCGGCGTGGCGACCCCTTTGCTTGTGGGGATCCGCTCACTCGGCCGACTCCTACATTATTTATCGATTAATTCTCAGGAACCCATTGCAGGGTCGCGGTGAGCCGAAGCCGATCCCGGCAGACACGGCGCAAGCAGGGCTATATCTAGGATAGGCACCGGGGGAAACTTAAGTCCGTAGGCCAACATAAACAGCAAGAAGGCCCCGGGTTCGAATCTCGGCTCGTGCGCCGTTCTGTATGGAGTTTGTGTGTTCTCCCCCTGTTCTGAGTGGGTTTTCTCCGGGTTCTTCGGGTTCCTCGCACAACTTAAAAAATATAATTATTTGGCTGATCGCAATATATAGGAAGCAGCGTGTGGCAATATGGCGCCGGCAACACCACGTGGCTGCCTCCTTCGCCTCTTCGCTTTCCTCGCGTATCTGAGTCGTTCTCTCGTCGAATGAGGTATCTTCGACAGTGAATGAATATGTGCGCGTTATAAATGTAAAATTATAACTACACCGACGCCGCACAGACGGCACTACAACCTACTGTTGACTTCCCGAATGGCGCACGCAGCATAAACTCTCACCAATAGAAGAACATCCCTCACCATCCCTCACAATCTGTTCACCAGCTCTGCTGGCGTCACCTTGTCACCGCTCCGCGCTCCCTCCAGAAACAAGATGAAAAAATATATATATAAGGCCTCGGGGATATTTTGTCATAATATACTGCCACGTGGCCCATCCCAAAACAAATACAGTATGCATCAAAGCCTTCGAGTGTTTAACTTTTCAGAAGAGAGCTTGCTGAACGGGGCGTCATTTTCCAAGTTATGGTTTTTTAACAATCACACATGGGATTTGTAAAGGCACAATTTTTTAATTAGTCTACTGCTGGATGAGGGCAGCATGTTGTTTGCGTAGTGTGGTTATCACCACGCTGGGACAGTGCGGGTTGCTAAAGGTTGGGATCATTGTATGATCCAACAATGAATTTAACCGCACGGCACCGACCTCTGCTGTCGGCCAACGTTGGCATGTACTGGTTGGAAGCGTTGGCCCAAAGTACTGTAGGCCCAACGTTTCATGTTTGTTGGGATAGCCCCTCTGTCAACATTGAGCATTTATATTGCAAAACTAACAACAATTTATAATGTAGATAAAACCAATCTCCACCGAGTAATTTTGGGGGCTAGTTTTAAACACAGCCACCATCTTGTGCCAAATGTCGGGTTTCTCGCCATTCAAGAACATTCTTGGGTTTGACACCAGCGGCCAAATCGTCTCTGTTCGTATTAGATGTGACTGCTGTAACTAGATGAATGAGATAATAATTGTTTTTTTAAATCACATTAATCTCCACATTACCGGAACATTAAAGGCGTTAGCTTAACAGAAGACATCCTATATTCCTTCAACTCGGTGCGTTCCAGTCAAACACTGAAATACGATTGTAAAACAGCCTGTAACTCGGGTCACTATTAAATAACATTCCGGATTGCCTATAATTACACCCGAATGCTCACAGACTGTAACTTGAATTAATATTCGACGATTTATCAATCCACTGGTGGATGAAGGCATCTTCCCCGCGCCCAGCTGGGGCGCGCGGGCTGCCGCTCCCTGTGTTTTACGTATTTATTTAGCTTTAATTTGTTTTACATTTGTCACTTTTCATCTGTTCCTTTTCTCTTTGGTTGGTGGTTTGTTTCTGTGTAACTTTGGTGTTTGTTTTGTTGTCTGCCATGCTCTTATTGCTTGTTTTTTGTTGTCTGTTTTGCGCGGCCTTCTCCTGGCCCGGTCTTGCCTTGCCTAAACTCGCCTCGTGGTGTCGCGTATGGAATTTGTGGTTGTGGGTGCCTGCGTTTTATTTTGCTGTTGCGTGTGCTTGTGCTTCAATGTTGATTGTTTAATTTGGATTGGCGTTGTTTCCCCCTCGTGTCTGTCTCTCTGTCTTCCCGTCTCTGTGTCCCTGTGTCTCTCCCTGTTGCTCACCCTTCCTCCCTGTCTCCCTCCGTGTTTGTCTTCAAGGAAGTGATGGCCATCTTAGGGGACGCTGGCAGAATGTTGCCGCTCTTAAGATTGCCAGTTTCACAACCTTTAGTATATTCAAAGTAGCCTTAATCATTTATTTTCTGTTGCTTTGGTTTTTATTGTTTTGTCTTTCGTTGTTGACATGCCGTCCTCTTCGCGGCCCTTGTGCAGCGCTTTGTGACCCTCGGGTGAAAGGCGCTATATAAATTGAATTATTATTATTATTATATTGGTTGAGGACTGTTTGACAATACAGTACTTCAGCACGTTGGGCAGTGCCGGTGGGTGAAGACATAGGGGGCGTACTTGGGCTTCAGACATGGTGTTCATCGCGGCAGTGACTCACTCGGTCAGCCGGATTTAAAGTGAAGAGCTCTAACCATTGCGTCTCCACTGTATTCATTATCAATACCTGCTTAATCCTGTAGAAGTGTAGAGGATTGCGGGGGTCCTAATGCTAACGGCAGGGCTGTGCCGGGATAGGACGCCAGTAGGGTTGCTGGACAGCAATTCGAGATACCATTTGAAATGGTGTTTGGCAGAAACGGCAACTTAAATTACTTGACTCAAAGTTGCAACGTTCCGATCTTGCATCTCCTCAATCCAGTATCCCTGTTTGGTTGAGAGAAATAATACCACATTGTGGGATGATAGTAGCGTTTGCGCTAGGCAAATACTGTTTAGCCCTACCATTGTAATATGGCATTTCCAAGGTTGTCTCAGTTAAAAATGTAAAAGAGCACTGCCCAATTGCTTATTTGAGTACAGAGTTACTTTAATTTCACCTCTTGAATCTCAGCATTATAAAGTAATAGTGTAGTAGTTTACCCGCAATTTACCTAATTATTTTATTTATACCAAAGCAATTTAGATTTCCTGAAAGTAATTAAAGTGTGTATCTAAGTGGGTGGATAGTTTGTTGGTTCGTCATTCCATTAATATAATTATTTTGGAAATTAACACATATAGTACCCATATTGCGGCACGGTGGCGTAGTGGGTAGCGCTTCCGCCTCACAGCAAGAAGGTCCCGGGTTCGAATCTCGGCTCGGGGTGCCTTTCTGTGTGGAGTTTGCATGTTCTCCCCGTGTCCGCGTGGGTTTTCGCCGGGCGCTCCGGTTTCCTCCCACAGTCCAAAAACATGCATAGGTTAATTGGCCTGCGGACTAAATTGCCCCCGGTGCCCTGTGATGGACTGGCGTCCCGTCCTTGGTATAAGCCATGCCTTGCGCCCTATGTCTGCCGGGATAGGCTCCGGCTCACCGCGACCCTGTACAGGATTAAGCGGTTTCTGAGAATGAATGAATAGTACCCATATTGGTCAAAATAACTAATGTCCACTCATCGCTGTGACTTCCATTACTATCTAAGAACTTGATGGTTTGTTAACACGTCAACTGTGAAGGTTTCCTATATATACTGGCCTTCTTTGGGAATTAAGGGATCGTTTTTTTAAATACCGGATGAACATCCCTTCTAAAAGTAAATTTTTTAAAAGTTTATCCTTGTCAAAACGATAACAGGGTGTTGCTAAACTAACTTGGTGACCCAGAGCCGATGCTGTAAATTCTCCCATTTTGACAGGCAATGTTGATTTCTCACAAAGCTGAACCAATTTTATGAACCCCAGGAAGATGATAGGCTAATCAAAACCCATTGGAATATCAACTCACAAACTTTAAAGTGTGAATCAAATACTTTAACCACAATGCCTTTCAGCCATATTAATATTGTTACGAAATAAAGCACAACAACCAGCTCGCTGTCCATACAGCTCATAAATACCTGTAACACTTTAATTTAATTAACATATGATGTTTCAATACCCTGTCGTATGGGTCATGGAGTGTTGTACACGTCCCACGTGACTCACTAACCAATTAACGCTGTCTTCGTTAATAGACAGCCGATTCAAATTAATCTTGAGATCTCAGTGTAAATGTGTGTACGTGTGTGTACTCGCTAACAGCACTTGACCCTACAGTCTGTTAAGGCTATATACGGGGATCTTTGTCTTTGTGTGTACGTGTTTAACGTGACTCAAACTACTCATTACACGATTTCGACATGGCCCAAGGTGGGCAGAATTATGGTGAAACCATCACGCAGAATGGTACAAATTAAGCAACTTATCTTCAATACATGTTTCATATGGATTTCAATAAATATATCAATGCTTGCTTAACACGCCAGACAATACGGTACTTTAAGCATTTTGGACATGTCTCCAAACGTAAAAATAAAAAAGTGCAGTTTTCTAAAGTGTAAAATTATTGAGAGAATATACTGTCTATTTTCTTCCATTACAATCGTTATACATATGGGTTAATGGATGGCTTAGGAGATTAATTAAATGTGTGATTCAACTAGAATGCTCTTGACAGTCTACGGCTCTAGGCATACCAACTAACGGTGCAGCTGTTCTTTGCAAATTGCATCCAATGGCTCAGAGCGTCCTCTGCTGGACTGCAATGGCATATTACTCAACTGATTACCACAAAATGGTTAAAGTCAAACATCAATGTGGATCCGTGCATATACTACTGTAAAATAATTGCATGATGCTCATCTATGTTTGTGGCCTTGAGCCATGCTTGAAAAATTCAACTTTCCAATGACAGGTGCAGTCTCTCCAAAGGATGGGCACCATTTACTTCCTGCAAAGTGGTACTGATTTTATCGATCTTGTAGAGATAGATAGATGTTTATAATTATTTCAGTTGAGTCGAGCCTTAGACTGGAAATACCAATTTGCATACCTTATGATTGTCAGAAGTCAGCTATTTTGCCAGTTTCATCCGGCCATATATAAACTGACAGATTGTGTAGTGGGGAAATGTTTTAAAAACAATTGTACATTGTGACAAGACCATGCCAGAATATAATGGCAGAATATTAAATATACATACATATAGTAGATATTTTCATGCCAGGAAGCAAGCTGAAATAACATAATTAAGACTGCCATATTGGATTTAAAAATGGCTACTTTCAGTAACCAATATACACAACACCCACATTTGTAAGGCACATAGAGGAATTTCTGAGAACTTGTGTTGGGTCCCGTGAATGACAAACACTACATATTAGTTCGGATGTTTTTATTCCTGCAATGAGCCCACAGTGGGCCGGTAGCCTTCAAGCATAGTGGGTGAAATCAAGTGCAAAGGGCTGTGCGTTTCATCAGCTTGGTGATTGATTCCATCTAGAATTGAAAGTCTTTTGCTCTGAATGACCACGCAATCTCTGAAACGAGTGCAGTACTGAAATTGTTCAGATTCTATAACACGTTTAGCAATTCAGTTCTCATGTTGGAGTGTGCACCTTGGGTACACAGTCGATATCGACAAGTTATTGGATATGGTGTGTTGACTCATTGTATTATATCTCCATTACTAAGCCTTGCGAGCAAACAAATGCCTTGTAACTATAGAAGACATTTGCGAATAAGTGTTAGCCCTGTGAAAGGTACACTGAGAAGGGCGTCAAAGTGCATCAGTCTCGTTACAGAAAATCACTTAATTTCCCTAGCTGTTTTACAGAAGGTCGGATCACTTACACATGTATATTTCTTACTCTCATTCAACGCTGCAGCATCCCTGCCTGCAGATGTCTGCTTCTCTACACTCTGGAGGCCGGATTTACTGTACTGTCATACAATATATACGGGTTGTTTACCTTAGCTAGCACTGCTCTATATGAGAGTTTTATCAACACACATCCCTTTCATCAAACCTGGCTATATTGAAAGCAAACAACGAAAGCACCTAAAATGACTAGCGTTCTTGGCCAACGTTTTATAACCAGCTCAGTTATATGTGTACGAGCGGCAGAGCACTGCACTGGATCACTTGGATTTTCCTTCCAGCGATCACAAACTTCCGAATAGCTGAAGAAGAAAAAATACATTTATAACGCCCACATATTCATTCAATTTCGAAGGTATCCATTCAAAGAGAGAACGACTTGGATGCGGTTAGTTGGCGCCAAGGTTTGCCACACATTGCGTCCTATATATTAGGATGCTATCAGTCAATTAATTAAGTAGTATTGTTTTAGTTATGGGAGAAAACCGAAGAACCTAGAGGAAAACCTACACATAACAGGGAGAGAACACACAAACTCCACACAGAAAGACGTGTGAGGTGGGAATCGAAGGGCCTTGAGCAGGGCTTTCTGTGAGGCGCAGATGCACCACCCTGCCGCATGGTGGAGACAGTTGTGCTGGGATGGGCTGATGTCCTACTAACATACACTGGTCACAATTCTTCCGATTTTGAGGAAATGTAACCACTATCTTCAAAAACTGCCACCACTACCGGCTTAAGAACCACCTCCAATGTCTGTATTGCGTTTAATCAACCAACTAAAAGACAGAAAAAACCATGCATTGTATTATCATGATTTAAAACATATACAGGACACGGTAACGTTGATTAATGTTTGTATATCCACGCTGAGGGTGCAAGGTTCGGATCCTTCATAAGTGCAAGTTTGCACAAGACCGGGGCTTTTATGTCTTATTTCAGCGTTACTTCCCACCTATTGATTCCTCTTCTGAAACGTTATTGCTATTTCAGCTTTAAATTCACACTTTTGCACAAAGATCAATCCCTCTTAAGCACTCCTCTTTCTTTAACTTGACGTTATAAGAACGTGTTACACGCTTGAAACAAGGTCGCTGGTATAGCGGGCACTCTGCTAGTATATACTTATAATTTATGATCATCTTGAATAAATGGCAGGCATCGTAAAATACAAAATGACTGTTCGATGAAAAGTGTGAAAATTCAAAAGCTCCCTTGCTCTTGCAATCAACCTGTTCAGTGGATTCGAATTGTATATTATTAGGTATACAGTATTGTTACATATGGTGGACATTTTAAATTCAAAGATGGCCACGATAATACAGTATTATTTTCAGCTTATTCGCTCCCTGTAAAAAAAAAACTTCACTATCTATATTCATATTAAAGTTATGATTTTCTCCAATTACAAAATGCACGATTTTTTTTATTTTAGCTGTATGTCATAACTGCCCCACTTGTGTTGAATGTATGCTGGCCTTACAAATATGCAATGGAAAAACTGCACAACTTTGTAAGCCGCACCATAATGGAAACGGTACTTACTTTGTACACACACGTCAGCCGAATCTCGTCATTTATTGTGTACTGGATATATCACTGAATTGACAAATCTAACTATTGAGACAGTTTCTCGAAGCAGCATGCAGTGTTTTAGGTAGTTTTGTAAAATCTCAGGAAATGGGCTTGATTTATTTAAAGTGCAAGCAAAGCACATAAATTACATTTTCAAGGGTAACCTATCTTTCTACGCTGCAAGCTAAGGCTGTCTACTGCACAGGCTATCAGAAACATGACCTTTAAGTCAATAAATAGTATATTGCCTTAGCTTTATGACTATCGCAGCACTGCTGGGCAACTAATTGACCATTTAATTTAACTTACTTATTTAAGAAATGCAGTCTTTACTTAGAAACTGAGTACAAATAATTGCATGTGATTAGGTTAATAAATGAGTTCATAAATGTAAATGGTGAACTGCTAAGAAAGTAAGCTTGATTTAATTGGCTTAAATGCTACATTATACGTTTTTTTTTAGCCCTTTGTCAATCCACTGCTGGATGAAGGCCTCCACATCACCAGTTCAGGTATAACTCGCCACTGATGTCAGCCGTAGTCAGATATAAAACTTAGGTCAAGGGCTTGAAAGTGAAGTGTTGCTGATTTTCGGTGCTCTGTCGTTGTTGACATGTCGTTCTCTCCGCAGCTTTGTGCAGCGCTTTGTGACCCTCGGGTGAAAGGCGCTATATAAATGCTATTATTATTATACACAGTTCCACGCCCCATATGATTCTTTAAAATTCTATAATATTCTGCCACCATCGTCATCAATGTTTAGTATTTTCATCCATCCATCCATTTTCTGAAACCGCTAAATCCCGTACAGGGTCGCGGTGAACCGGAGCCTATCCCGGCAGACACAGGGCGCAAGGCAGGGGTATACCGAGGATGGGACGCCAGTCCATCGCAGGGCACCTGGGGCAATTTTACTCAGTAGGTCAATTAACCTAGCAGCATGTCTTTGGACGGTGGGAGGAAACCGGAGTGCCCGGCAAAAACCCACGCGGACACAGGGAGAAAATGTAAACTCCACACAGAAAGGCCCCCGAGCAGGGATTCGAACCCGGGCCCTTCTTGCTGTGAGGCGGCAGCGCTACCCACTACGCCACCGTGCCGCCCCTGTTTAGTATTTAGAGCTGAAAGACAACGATGTCCAGAGGCTGACCATCGTGCTTCGAAGAATCGCAAAGAAGAAGAAGTATTTTGGAGAACAAAAATAACAATAACAGGAATCTTAGTGTGAGTAACATGACAAAAAGCCATCTTTACTTGTCTTGGCCAGATCGGATTTTCTTTGGGATGTATTGCTTTGGGAATAGACACAAAAATAACATGTGCGGTTATTGATCAACATGTGGAGTAATGGTCAATCCACCACCACTGGTCAGTATTCATACAGTAAAAGTTAATTTGATACTCATATTCTGATTACGTTACAAAAATGTGACATTACAGTAACTGACATATTGACACAGTGTATAGCGTTTAAGCTGTGCAGATTTGTGTTGTATACACTGTTATAACACTGCTATTTGTGTAAAGTGATACTGTATTGCATACATCATCGCTAATAAAATGTGTTATGGCAGTGGCGATCATTAAAGAGCCATTAAAGTGTAATAGGAAAACAATATTGTTTGGTAAATGTGGCCATTAATGATTTAATGTTGCCAAACTTAATTAAATTCACTAGCCATTACGCAATCCAGAACCCTGTCTAGTAGAGGCCCTTAAGCAATTCCTGGGATGCACCTTTACCTTTTTAAACTAGTTTACGAAAGAACGGATGATTACATGATACAAGTACGCTGAAATTATTTAAATTTCAGTACAGTACAAGCTTAGTCAGCAATCCCTTATTCACTTTTAATCCTGTAGAGGGTCGCAGTGAGCCAGAGCCTATGCCAACAAACTTAGAGCACAAGGCAGGGCTATGCCGAGGATGGGACACCAATCCATCGCAGGACACTGGGGGAAAGTTAGTCAGGCCAGCTAACCTAGGCAGCAGCATATCTTTGGACTGTGGGAAGAAACCAGAGTACCCGGCAAAAATGCACGTGCGCACGGGGAGAAGACGCAAACTACACACAGAAAGGCACCCGAGCCGGGAATTGAACCCAGGATATCTCTGCTGTGAGGCGGCATCACTGCTCACTGCACCACCTTGCGGCATAATCACTTTGGATTTTCTGCTATTTGGAGAGGAGATCAATTATTTGAACCAAAGTGCCATACAGGTATTCATCAGCCTTATTTTTATATAATAAAGAATGAAGGAGCCGGTGGATGCAATTACCGTGCTATTCTGTGTGTATGCTAATACTGTAGATATATTTTTCTATGAGGACCTCCAAGACTGTACTTTAATTGGGTTAAGTTTTATCATCTTATATTTACCCAGGAACGCCTCTTTGAATCTCAACTCATTTTTTTCAGGAATGCCTGCTTGGTTTTCACAGTAGGTGAATAATTAATTTTTAAATTTGATAACCAAAAGTGTTTCAAAATTACGGATTTTTTTAAATTTACTTTTAACCCAAAGTCATGAATAAAAAAGGAAAATACAGTACAGTACACGGAACAATATTTGCAGAGGGTACAACACAAGCAGTAATTGTAGGTTCCAAAGCTTATGCTGCAAAATTGTGAAACATTCTATGCATAGAGTACCTGTGCAATAGTAAAGCCCACAAAGCAGCCACAATTATTTGGATAAGCAGCCTGTACATTCACTGTGACATTAAGATATAGTCATGCTTTTCACTCTATTTCAAAATCTGTAAATGACAAGAAAACCCATCACGACAAAAAACAGTCTGAAAGCTTTTGTACATGTAATGCATACCTTTGTGTGTTAAGTCCTGTGTCACTATACTCTAACAGGGTCAAAATTAAGCATATTGGTAACAATTGATTGGCTGCCAAAGAGACGTGTGTACAAGTCTCATGACCCTGCCTCACATTATAAAGCCACTTACAGGCACTGAACAAAATTGGCTTTAGAATACAAAGATCCTTTTTGTGTCCAATGCCATTTATGGATGTGTAAATCAACCACAATGCCTATTTAACCATTATTTAAGTATAGGCTGGTTTGTTCGGTTAAAACAAATACTGTACTAAACAGTTCATTGCCTCGAAATAGGCTGAAACATGGGCAGCAACCCAATTTCTGCTTAATTAGGTTGATGACCAGCTAATGATATTGATCAAGCTTCCAACAAATAATGTATTCTAAGTACTGTATACCATTTATCCTGCTGTGGATTATAGAGGTTGAAATAAGGCTGACTTTCTGCTCTCAATAGGGTGAGCTAGTGCAGTGAAAGACATTCAATCGAGGCGAGGCTGCAATGAGACACCTATATATGGTGTATATCCATATATAACTTATAATACTACACCATTTGGAATGGAGTGGTGGTGCAGTGGATACCACACATCACTATGGGTTTGATTCCTGGCCAAGGCTAACATCAGTGGTGAGTAATATCTGAATCAGTCTTAGACCACCCCTTTACCAACACACACTGACCAGTGTGAAGTATTGTCAAACAACCCTGACTATTAACGCAGCGTGGGTAGGCCTTCATCCAGCAGTGGATTAAAGGGATACAATTCAATATTTTTTTCCTGTAGAATTCAAGTTTAATGTTAGTTCCTCTCTGCTCAAATTACAAATGGGGGCAGCAATAATCTTTAACTTGGGTCCTGAATAAGTAATTTTAATTCTAGATTCATATTCGCATGGTTGGAACCAGTGCTGCCATAAAATGACCACTGTATTATATGAGTGATCATGCATATTACAACAACTGGGGACATCATTCATCCAGAGTAGCACTTAAAAAGAAGTTAGCAGTGGATGTCCCATGTACAGACTTCTGGCCACCATAGGAATGTAGAAATTCCACCAACATTACTGTACCACCCGAAATTAAAATGTTCGTTGGAGCATGATATCATATTTTACTTTTTGCATTGCAGTTATTTATTCAACATTTCAAAGCTATGCAGTAGTAATGTTAAAAGGGTAAACTCAACCAGAATATAAATATTACAGTAAAAAAACACGCTGCACATAAAACACAATAAAAGCCCAAATAACATGACGTAAACACTTCACTGCTTTGTAACCAAATCAGCTTCCCAAGTTTCCTATATGAGCTTTTGAGAACTATTACGTTTGTGTTTACCAATACTTTAAGCATAATCTTGAAGGCAGAGTCTAAAATCTAATATTTAATTCCATTAACTGAGACATGTATGACTAACATATACATTAACTGTTTGGGTAAACCATTCCAAGTTTCATAGTGAGGTTCTGTTTGTGAGTTTAGGTCATGTGAAGGTGTGTAAGTGAAGTGCACCCGTCGACATACCGGAGCAAACGAAAGAGCACAAATCTCACTTACCTCAAAAGATGGTACCGACGTTTCGCTTACACACCTTCACATGACCTAAACTCACAAACAGAACCTCACTATGAATAACATTGGTCATGAAAGCCTTCGAGTTAACATTCCACGTTTCCAATTATATCCATAAAAATATTTCAGTATAAAATCATGTTATATTCAAATGTTTTCCTTAAATTCGTTTTGATGAATTTTCAACCCATGTTTATACCTAGCTTTGTAACCTACATTGTTGTGTAAGCTTTGACGCTGTATTTCCAGCGACTGAACAAACATGTGTTGTCATTTGTCAATAAATTGTTGGATGAAGGCACACCCATGCCGTACCACTTACGGAGGTTGTTCAACTACACTTAACTACGTAGGTTGGTGTCAGTTGGTGAAAGTGTAAACCCAGGACCGGTTCAGATATCGTGCAACATTTACATTAGCCCTGGCAGAAAAGCAAACTCAGGGCACTCACTGGTCCAGAAGGCAGTGTGATTGCCACTGCATCACAGCCCCATGCCATTTATATGCATATTTAACCTTAAATGTTAATGTTGATTAAGATACTACTGTACTGTATCGAATGTTACATTTTAATATCTACAATGAGACGTTTTAAAGGTGTACATGTTCCAGGCAGCTGGAATATATCTTATATATTTTATTCCAGCTACCTTGGATTAGGCTTTCACATGGCTTAAATAAAGAAGTCGGTTAACTTATGACTCGAGGTCATGGCAAATTGGTCTAAATTAACCTGAAATCTCAGAACTGTGAAACAATGGCGAGTGGATAGACCTACAGAGAGGGTAACACTAGGCGGCGTGATGGAAACAGAATGGTTTGTGATCATAACGATATAGAAGTACTGTACTGTAGTTATATCTCGCCCATAAATGATAATACTGGTGGGAAACATAGTTTTAAATGAGAGGGACGTGATTTAAGACGTACTAGAGGCAGGTGTTCTTCTAAGACTAAAGGCGTGTTTTATAACCGTGGGTAGTTCAAGGTGAAGTATATTTTGGTTTAACTAAGTGGGAACTCAAGAGAGTGACATGGGGCAATGGTTGCAATTTATAATCCCGATTGATTAATTTGTGGGTAAATGTACCTCCCCTCCCTTATCGGAAACCGCTTAATCCTGTACAGGGTCGCGGTGAGCCGGAGCTTATCCCGGCAGACACAGGGCGCAAGGCAGGGCTATACCAATGATGGGACGCCAGTCCATCGCAGGGCACCTGGGGCAATTTACTCAGTAGGCCAATTAACCTGGCAGCATGTCTTTGGACGGTGGGAGGAAACCGG
>JAZEWU010000001.1:1372382-1389892 GCA_036362915.1 Geotria australis
ATTTATAGTCTTGGTAGCCTTTGCAGTTTCAAGAATATGCTTTTGTAGTTGTAAATTATTATTCTGCTTTGGTTTCATTTTTCAAGGGTCTAGCATTAAACTATGAATAATTGGCTGGAGCTGTGCCTTTCTAAATATGAATATACTCCCTAGTGCCTTGCATTAATTGCATACTTTAAATTGTGTTGGTTGGCTTCCAAACATCGTGCATGTGTTTTTTTCATACCACCCACAGGAATGGTAGCAGAGCTGTTTCTGGACAGCACAGCCACTCAGCTGACTTATCATGGTCTCTGCGAGCTCAACGTTCATGTAAAAGAGGCAGAAATCTGTGTCTTCTTTCGAAACAATCACTTCAGCACCATCTACAAACACAAGGTGCTTCATTTTATTGAACATTCTAATGGGTGTGTTGGTTGTGCGGTGTGGAATTCTGCAATACTACTTTCTTTGGACCAAAAAAAAACCGCCCAACATATTCCTCAATAACACTGTCTAAAAATATAAACAATATAGAATATGTGATGTTTCAGGCAGTGGACCTTCATAGCACATAGAGAGGCCAGAGAGAGTTTAATAAGGGTTAGAGACTGTACTTGACATTATGGGCCCTAATGAGAATTGCATCTCTCCCTCTCTGATCTATGTATGTGCTATGAAGAAAGACCATCGCCTGAAACATCACCGACCTATGTATTATTTTCCTTTAAGGCAGTGTTGTTGACAATTGTAAGTTGTTTTGTTATTTGTGCTTGTGCACCACTGCCAACGCTGCATCACAAAATATTTTGTAATATTTGGACAGCTTGCTGTATTATTGCATGCACATGCATTATTATTGCCATTCACTTCAGAAATTGTTAACATTTATTTTCACTGATGTTGGCTGCAAAGCATTTGTTATCACTACAATGACACTTTACGAAATTATCATAATTAAGTTTCTTTGTTTAAAAAAAATTCTGGGAATCTGACCAGTTGTTCTCAACTGTAGTTTTAATAAAAACACTAACCCTAGTTAGTATCACACATTGGGTTAGTGTCAATGAATGTGCAATGTATAAAATCGTTTTAATAACTCAACAGTAGAAGTTAATGCAGGGTGATTCAGGACAGTGAAATGTAGTGGTTTTGTAAAAGGTTTCCTTGCAACTGCAGTACATTGGCTGTTTCGGAATATCAGCATCAAAGCTATGGTTAAAACAACCGGAAACCAGACTTCTGCTTTTGGAATCTTTGTTATTTTTACAACAATAACCCAGGAAAATACTGCACAATATTTGCATAACGGCATGTGACAACATGAGCAACTTGTCTAGCAATGGACCAATACTAATGTGCCATACACATTTTTTTATATACGCAACAAAAACATGTTGGTACCCTACAGCAACGCAGTGCACTTGGCTTTTTAGTATTCATAACTAAATATGTATTGATGTAGGTTGTCACGCCTCAATGTATGAGAATGGCTCTCAAGAGTTGCTCTATGGGATAACTGTGTCGAGCATTCTTCCTCTGCATCGCGGCGTTTCGCCTCCCACGTCACGTTTTACCTCCCACGTCGCGAAGGAGAAAGTACGAATACTCGACACGCCTATTCCGAAAGAGCAGCTCCTCAGAGCAATTCTCAAAACAAAATATTCTGAAGGTTATTATGTAGTAGCCAATTTATATTCTTATACATAATTTTGGGCAGAAACATGTAAAGCCGAGTCCTTAAACTGGTATTTGGCATAACTGATGTAATTAGAAATTGTTTTTTAAATTGTACTGCATGCTACAAAATAACCTGCCTGAATAATCCAAGGTGGCACATTATGAATTTGCTCCTTAAAAGTCACCAGAGATTGTTTTCAGCGATAACATTTAATGATACAAATGTCACATAATAATGAGGAAACGCCTGTGGTAGGCAGACACATGCATATCTGACCAAATACATTTATATGCTTTCATAACTATATGTAAATATAATATTTAATAGACTAGTGCAGTTGATTTGTCCTCTGCCAATTTAGCCAGTATCCTCGGTGATTAGTGAATATGTCAAATTAACAGTTGCCATCACAAACTGTTAAATTGTTTATCATTTGCATTCATTTGTGAGCAATTACCACTTGCCAGTCATAACACACACGGTGCCTGTTTTACACATGGCCACATGTGATTCATCAGACTTTCAGTTATGTTTTATGGCAGGTGCAGTTACATCGGCGTTGATTTTAAGCTTGTTTCAATAAACAGTATTAAAATGATCCAGCCCTAGTAAATTAAGTCGAATGTCATAACCGTGCATTTTGGGTAATTAGACGAAGATGTTTATTCTGCGTGCCTTGTGGTTTACCCCAGAGCCCACCAGTCCATATTAATTGCAGCTCTTTTAATATCATAAAATCGGAATTATTCGAGCCAAATCACATAGCAGTTAACATGCTGAGCTAAGTGCATATTTCTGCGTGTGTATTCCGTGTTGCTGTGTTTTTGACAACGTGTGCATGTTGCTGGTGTCAGGGGCAGCTCTTCCTGCTGGTGACAGACCAGGGCTTCTTGACAGAGGAGTCAGTGGTGTGGGAGAGCCTTCACAGTGTGGATGGCGACGGAAATTTCTGTGATTCCGACTTTAATCTGCGCCCACCGTCAGATCCTGCAAACCTCTTCCCTGCAGGAGTCAACCAGGATCAGATTGACCAGGTTTGTTGACCATGAGCACACAGAGAATGCTCACATGGACAAATGCTCCACTTCACCCACTATGCAGCAGGTCAAAGCACTAGTGGCTGATATTTTCCAGCACTTCTTGACTTTGGTATGCCCTCCCATCGTCTCTTTTCCCAAGTTTTAAAATCCTTGCTCAATTCAAGAAACATTAACGGCTATCAGTCACCCTTTCAGTTGTGCTGTTTGATGCTATCGCATTGGTCTTTTGTGCCTGTGCTCAGCAACCGTGATTAAGAATATATTTTTAATGAAATAAAAAAAATGGATTCACTCATTAACATTATTTCTGCTAATCGCTCTTTGCCAGTCAAGAGGTGTGCGTTCTAACAGGGTGAAAGCAGTACATTTAATTAGGCTCGATGTTTGTGATAAATTGAGATGGGTTGAAAGTGTATTATAATTAGAGTTGTAACTTGTGTCTTTTCATAAGCAGTTGGGTGTCTAGGGAAGCTAATTCTTAATTCGGGGCACCAAACGATCCCAATCTGTGATTACACCACGCTCTTGAAGTTAAATGTATCAGCTTGGTCACTGCACAAATGAAATATACAACATGTATTTTTCACTTTAATCTGCTTGGCCCAACTGTGTGTATTGGATAAAGCATTAATGTGACGACTATCAGTTCTGGGTCGAAGTCTTCTGGAAGAAATTATATAACATGATGTCTTGCTTTGCTGGCTGTGACAAACCCAGAAGGATGTTTGTCTGATAAAGTGACTGCTGTAGCCAGTGAGAAATATTTCACTCAAATCAGATTTTTTTTAAATATGGCTTATACTGTTGTAGACATTTCACGATATTTGTGTGTAATATTGCGACGTCTGTTACTTATTTACCTCTCCGTAGTACACAAGTAGGGTTTGAATGAAGGCCAATGTGTTCTATATGTCTGCATCTGTAATATTGATTAGATTTAATTGGTAATGGTCAGTTAGACATTTTTGCTCGAGTTTGGTTTTAAGCCAAGATAACAAAAAGGAATGATTACACACTGCATACATTTAGTTACTGATAAAATGGAAATTGAGGCCGTGTTAGGGATGTCCAACAAACGGATTTTGGAAAAAATGGCTTAAAAGCTAACTCACACTTCGTTGATTACTAAAACATAACTTGCACAGACATCCCTAAAGGGGTGCTGTATCTTACCATTTTTGAGATGATTGTTAATATTGATGGTTGCTCTTCAGAGCTGTTCTTTCAGGATAGCCGTGTCGAGCGATCTGCAACTATCATGAATCGAGCCGTGAATACCTACATCAATTGTTAATATTATTTTATTTGAGCAATTAATATGCATAATTACAATTTTCCCTGCTAAAAATTTAAATTGGTGTCCCCAGAGCCAGCGATGGAAATTCCACAATCTTGTGGCCGGAATACATCTATGTTTAGGACAACCAAAATGAATCACAGTTAACACCCCTCAAAGTGTGACTTTCTTGTGATTCAAGTTGATTGATTGGCTGATGATCATGAATCCTGTGATTGGCAGTTAAGTGTTTTAATCGCTACGCCACTTGGTACTGTGTTAAAATAGATCGAAAATATATGGCTGGTGCGCAAGGGCTGGTCGTAATGGTATTATTTGATTAATATCCTGCATGCTCTTTTCCTCAGGATTACTTGGTGGCGCTTTCCCTGCAGCAAGAGCAGGGTGGCAGTGAACTTCCAGCTGCAGAGAGCGACCTCGATCTGGCCAAGCGCCTCCAGGAAGAGGAGAATCTGCGAGCCGCCCAGTACTTCCAGGAGCAGGAGCGACAGCAGCAGCAGCCACAGCAGCAGCCCTCACAACCACCCCAGGTACAGAGGCAATTGTAGCACACGGCCATTATCCTGCACCATAGGGGCACGGTTGATAAATAATGCAGAATTCATCTTGTACTGAAAGACATTCAAATCCACTGGGCCGAAAGGGCCAGGAGATGGCATTAATACATGTGGCTTTGTGACCTGTCTGTGCAGCTTTTTAAGTGTTAGCTTTTCATTCGCATGGATTTTTTTTCAGGCACGACAGCCTTTCACATGCAAAATTAACTTTAAAAAAAAGGAAATGGTCAAACATCCCAAAGTAGGGCCCTCCTGACGAAACATATCCAGATTTAGAGAAAACGTTCTCGAAAACAATAAACCGCATTCATAGTGTTTTAAGGGTTTAGGTCATGTGAAAAGGTTTTGCAAGCGTGGTGTGACCGTCGATATGTTGGAAAAAACGGTTGGACACACAAACACTTACCTTTAAAAGTGGTTCTCGACGTTTCGCTGAAGGTTGCTTTCAGCTTCATCAGCGAAGGTTGCTTTCAGCTCCTTCACGTCTTTTCCTGATGATGCTGACTGTAAGGCCAGCGAAACGTCAATACCATCTTTTGAGGTAAGTGAGATTTGTGCTCTTTCGTTTGCTCCGGTATATCAACGGGTGCACTTCACTTACACACCTTCACATGACCTAAACTCACAAACGGAACCTCACTACGCATTCATATATTTTATGTTGTGGACAGGCCCAGCTTTAGTTTGTAGCCAGTGTGGTTCCTTGGTGTGATCATAATGCCATGACAAAAGTTAAAGAAGGCTAGTGATGGAATTATTACCTGCACCACCTTGCACTTATTGGTAATTAACACATTAACGTGTTTACAGTCGGTCATGTGTAACCCCTTGGAAAAAGTCTTACGTTGACCTATATTTCCCAGGTTTTTGAAATATAATGAATTTGCTTCATGAACATTAGTAAACGTTCTTAATCAGGAATTTTAAAACACTACTTAATGAAGTTCACGCAGCTGGGTTGTTGAGCAAACATTTGAAAACAACCCAAGTCAACCGTCCAACACTCGCATAATGCCCTTGAGGTGACGCATTAACGTAACATTTTATTTTGGTCCTTGCTGTTGAAAATATTGAGTCTCCACGGGCAGTGATCGTATCAGTTGTTGGTCCTGAGCCAGTGTTGAACATTTATTTTGTGGGGGCCAGTCTGTCTATAGACCAACCACTGTTGCCTTTTTACTCATTTTATCGACCATTGATTGCTGATAGGTTGAGTCGATCCCTCACCGGTATGTGAACTCTCAAGATGTACGTTGAGTGCTCAAACTACAGTGCCACCTGGCTGGATAAGGAGCACTTGTCAATGTGTCATCAGCCTTCTGATTGCAAGTCAGGCGTTCTGTCTGGACCGTTCAGTGTAATTGTAAAAAAAACAACGTGTCAGCTTTCAGATGACAGCATCGTTTGTGCCAATATCCATGCCTGTCTTTCCTCTGCAGCAACCACAACACAGGCAGCAGCAGCAGCAGCAGCAACCACCCTCCCCTGGCCAAGGCCGGTCAGCACCGGCTGCTGGCAGCTCGGAGCGAGAAAGACGGAACCGGAGGCAGGAGGATAAGAGCAAGTGCATCATCCTGTAAGCACGGGCCGCCACTCGTGTGCTCGCACGCCAAGAGCCGCCGTCTCCCGTCTGCGTTGACGTGCAGCCGGCGCTGGTGCTAGTGCGGCTGTGTCGAGCGCCCACCGGTGTAAAAGCAGGTGCCACGTGGAATGGGTGCGAGTGCAATATGTGAATACGTTTAGCGATAGCCACTTGCGGAGATTTGAGCACGTCGACCATATTTCTTGGAATACGAACCAAGTGACTTATTTTGAACCGCTGTCTCACACACTTTATGGTATGACCCACTAGGATACGTATATACATATATAAATAAAAAGAAGTTTTGATGTTAAAGCTATTATTTTGATAACGTTTTGGCAACACGGACAAGTATGAAACGGTGCCCTATCCTAAAACGCGGCAGGTGAAATGAGATGCCTGCAGTGTGCTGAATTCACGTGTTACCCAGTTTCAGAATCAACAAGGGTTGAGAGTTGTCGCCAAAGAGACGAGAAGAGCTCTTCCTGTGTGGTTTGTAAACAAGTGATGTCTTGACTACAGGGGGCTGCCTAGTTGGAATGTGTTTAGACTGCCTTTTGAAGCCACTTTGTGAGGTGCATTTATTAACTGTCTTCTTACAAAGAATAGTATTTTTTTGTAAATGCCTAAACATGTCTGAGATGGTCACTTTTGTGAAATGCTATTGGTATTCATTGTCACTTTAGGACAGTTCCATCATTCGTTATGTGCTAACATCTTGGTGACATGTGGCATTGGGTTATAACGTCATAGTCAGTACCCATTTAAGATGACAAGTCTGATCTTTGTGGCCTGAGATGAAAACATACAAAAACCCTCTTTTAAATCCCAGATAAAGTTTATCCTAATCATATTGGCAACTATACTGAAGTGTTTGAAAAAAAAAAATAAGTGCCTCTAGAAGAAAGAAAGGAATTAAACTTTGTTATGATTAGCAAAGAGTTGACTGGGTTATATTTCTAAGACTCTCTTTGTCTCTTGCCTCTTTTCAGAGCATCAGGAAATTCATTTGTAAGGCATCGTAGGATCGTTTCGCTGTCTTCTTATTGAAGTTATGTTGTACAGTTTTGTAAAATGGGAAACCCTTAGTTTCAAGTAATGGTGTAGTACAAATCAAAAAACAACACCATTTCCTTTGGTTTATAGGGCAGTGTTAATGATACATTTGAAATGTTGATTTTATTTCTGCTCGTACATCACTGCCAGTATCATTCCGTAATGTTTTAATTGATGCAGTAGTTATCCATGCTTGCTGCATTACATCACTGGGCTGCATAACAGTAAACAATTTAAAAAACTGTTGACACTCTTTGCTAATTGGAACTAGGGTTTAATTCCATCCCTTGCTAAACCATCCATTACTTTCTGTTCTTGTGAAAACCCTTCATCTCTTCATTTTGGAGGAAAATTTCACTTTGCCACAGGGAATGCTTAAACGTGTTTTCACCAGGGTTTGAGTAAAAAAGGTCCCATTACCCATAAGAAAATGCTGTACATGGAGTAGGCATTTACACAGTAAAAAAATAGATCCTACATCTCTAGAATGATTTTATGCGATGGCTAAATATCTGTATGTCTACACAATTTTCTTCTAAATCATGCGTCATACCTTAATTATAAAGTTAGCGCTGCCTGTTATGCTAGAGAAGTACTTGAATCTGAAGCACTTGGCATACCTGAGAAAGCTAGGTGGTAGGATAGGGATGGGCGTGTTTTTTACTGGATGAATATTGATGATGGAAATGAATGAATGTACTATCAATCCAAGTTTTTGCTTGACACTATAATTTAATAAGAGATATTTCAGTTTCCATAAACGTACCACGAATAACTGAGTCTCACTTTTTAAATAGACGCTTAGCAGCACTTGTGAGGGGGCAACACAGGGAGAGTGGAATTTATTTATACTCATTCATATTCAAACCAAATTACTTGGTACACAGCCAGTAACTCGGCTTGAATGTACGTGGCATCTCTGTTGGGGACAGCTTAATATTAGCCTCTGGCAGAAAAAAACCCCAGCAAACTTTGTTAAATGCCATTGCCTGCCAGCACTCCTATCCTGGGCCAATAGACATCAAAAGTTTTTAACAGTTTGCGCACAGAACATCCAATACACTTTTCCTCATATAACTGCCCTTAGCTATGGAATGTGTGTTGTTGATGTTGTTGTTATGGATTAAGTCTGTTTATGAGTTGGATTATTTTCAACACTTGTCATGAATGAGAGGAGACACTTGAGAGGGTGGAGCTGGGTAAGTGGACACGCGCTGCGAGTCTCTTTTATCCAACTGGGTAAGTGAGCTAACGGGAACACGTTTTAGCCGTCCCAGCTGTAACCACTGGATATTCACCGCATTTTTTTTAGCATTTGAGCAGTAAAAGTGCTTGAGGTTTGTCAAAGTGGTCATTTTGGATGTCATCAAAAAGCCAGTGTGAAAAACGAACATTTACACAGAATTGATTTCCTTCCTATGAGTGCTGAGCACTCATAAATTGCTGTTACATGCAATGTTATGCTACCAGTTATACAGTTGCACCAATTCATAAAATGGTAAAGTTGGCGCATGCAGCAGATTAATTTGTTGTCTTACCATATATTGGAATTCCTACTTGGTGCCTGCAATTTAGACATTTTCTGAATCTTGCATGGACAATTTTAACATTACCACAACCCCAATGTTACTCTTTAAAATAAATATAATTGAAAAATGGTCACCTAATTCCTCAAAAATATATTTGTAACCCTGTGTCAAGCAAGTCCAATTTTACCATAACAATACCTGTTGTACGACGGACAGTGGCGGCGCAGTGGTTAGCACATTGCGCCGAGTTCAATTCCTGGCCACGACTGACATCAGTGGCATGTGATATCCTAAACACGTGCTTGTGCGGTTGAAGTATGGTCAAACAACCCCCTGTGACAGTGTGGTGAGGTTTTGTCATCCAGCAGTGGATTAACAAAGGGCTGTAAATTAATGTAAAATATTAATGATTATAATTTAAATTCAATCTATAATTTCTATGTAAAGAAATGGAAAAATAACAACCCAACTACATGGCAGGGATATCACTCGGAGTGATCTCTTGATTGGTGAGCTGCTGTTTTTGTGTTCTAGCATAAGGCCGATTGTAAAGAAAGGTTTAACGATGGGGTTTAAGTGTGCTTTTTCAGTTGGTGGATACATTAGTTGTTGCCATTAAGTTTAAAAAAATATGTTTTTATGATCTACACGTAGTGACAGCTGGGGCAACACTTGTGAATTTGAAAGGGTCTATAAAGAGTAACACTCGCGCTGCACGCATCTGCACTGCACATATTGGATCATCTGCATTATAACTAACAGGGGTCCAAGTATAGGCATTATTTTCTCTTCATCCTAATTCATTCGTTTTATGTCTCCTTTCTTCTACTTGTACACTAGCTGTATCACCGTCACCTCATTGAGAACTGTTTCAGAGAAACTAAAACGTCTTGGAAAATTTTCGATAACGATCTCATTTGATGAATCGATGTTTTCTCCAGGTGTTCTGGCTTTGATAAGTGTATTTGTACACAAATGTTGGCATCGGCTTATGGCTCTTATCGAGGGGTGGTGTGGTAAGATGGTAGTATATTGCGCAATATGTCAGCTGTATCCGTATGTCCATTGTAAGCAGTCAATACTGAGCTTCATGTCTACAAAGAATATCTTGCAGCCTTCCATAGAAGCAGTCAACATGACCTTATTGCAACCAATCGGACCTTATTATTATCAACTCAACTCTTCAGCCTTTGGGTGGAGACTATACGGTTCGTCAAGCAATACCACAACAGTGTTTAGGCCAGTCCTGATCGAGTGTCTAGATTTGTACGGAAAAGATCCGTTTGGCTTTAAAATAGATGGTAGAAACATATTTCTGAAGTTGTCACAAGCAGTGTATATGCACTGTAGCTCAGTGGCTGAATAGTAAGACACTCATGAAGGTGAAAGCACCATTCTATGCGAAGTAATAATATTAGGCCCTTAGATGTACTGCAGTTCCTCTTTCTTAGATGACGTACTGTCATTCATTTGCAGACACTAAATCGAATGTTTGACAATTGTAAGTCACTGTTGTATTGGGCATTGATATAAGAATAATGATGTAATCCTTTTGTTGCACACATATTTAAAGATAAGCGAGTACTGTACCTTTAGAATCATCAATATGCATTTATTCAGATACAATACAGTATACAATGTAAAAAATGTGACTGATGTTTAAGTTTGCCATGAAGTTAACGGATTATTTAATTGGAGGATTTTGTTTTAATTAGTCAGTTCATTAAATGGTTGGGGATCCTCCAGGGCTATAAAATAACTTCTGAATCATGTTTATTTAGAAATTATTAGCTAGTCTAATGATGCATGCCATATAATGCCTAGTCTAATTAAATATAAGAATTTATGCAGTAATAAGTGCTTAATCCATATAAACGTTGGCAAAGCGTTGAGATTTTAGTACAGTACGTTGTGTGTCATGCCGTGTTGTCCTGTAATGTACGTTTGACCATATGGGATGCTTTCCACTTAATGTTTGAAGCGCTTGCTGTCGCAACATGTGCTGTTTGTTCTTCCCCAGTACTATTTGGTGCATACATTGTGTTTGTCTCCACAGTTTGGTTTTATTTTTTATTATTTCAAAACATTGTTTTCCAATTGTGCAAAACAATCCATGTAATTGTAGTGAGGTACATCGCCTTCTAGGTTTTACATGTACGCACTTATGTTAAAATGTACACATCAACTACTGCCTTTTTGCCTGTTATTGCCAGAGCCATATTTTCTCAGTAGTTTCCTGTCTCAATATTAAGTCATCGTGACATTTCAAATTGGCCACAGTGGCTAAGCTAATGTGATAGTTAACTTTGGGCTGGCTTTTTGGTGCCATGTTGCCACTGTTACATGTCTGCCCTCTGATTTGGTGTTACTTGTCTCATCGTAAAGGACATAATTGGTCTTATTTCGAGCTACATCTTCACATGGGCACATTATGAATTTAGATGGTAGATCATGCCTGCTTAAATTAACATGTTATTTGCTGGCTATGTTTTCTTTACCAGGGTACTTGGTTAAAATCATACTACTGATGAATAATGTAAGCTATTGCCATATACTCCATGCAGTATGTAACATTTTAGCATATACTTTATCACTGATGTAGCATGTAACAAAGCCAACATGCTTCTTGACATTAGAGCATTAAGGTAATTTCATTCTGATGACATTACATTAGAACATGGTTAAAATAGGTTATAGCCAGCTCAATGTCATGAAATCAGTTCTATAAACTAGGTGTACAACAGTTGGTATCAAAACACCTGCCAATGGAAATGATCCAAACTTCAGTTTTACAAAACTGTTCTTAATCTACCTGGTCTGACCTATTGCAGTTGCATCAGATTTAATGATAATTTTTTGTGGGAATTTAGAAATGAACACTTGGAGAAATGGGTTATGGTTGAGAGCTGATGTCAGATCAGAGGTCGGAATGGGAATTTCAGGGTCCTTGTGTATTGACCAGTGTTTAGATTACATTTTGTTAAATGGTGATTTGAAATGTACCATTTTGCGAAAAGTGCATCAAAAGAATGTATGTGTGTTTACTGCGGCAAAGCAAATTTGTTTTGCTAACTAGGGAGCATCTGTTAATGTGCTCCTTTGTATAATCTTGTAATTAGACAACGGAATGCATCAGGTAGCAGATATCTAAATTTGATTTTTGAATTACATTACAAAGTTGGAAGTCAACCGAATTTGGCTGTATGCTATGACGTTTCTATTTATACATTGTTGTAAATGTAAATCGTTTTAGGTGATCCGTTAACATTAAAAGGCATAATGATTATAGGTGACAGTACATTAAATTTAGCCGATAATATGCTAAAACTCAACTTTTATGCACTTCTCACTCTAATGCTGTAAATATTTCTTGGAATTACATACAGCCTAAGCTGTCACTTCGATAATAATGTGTGAAATATGAGTATTGGTTTAATGTAATGGCAAAAAATCTGGACGACAAGTTGGTTTATAGGTGCGTTGACTTTTGATTTCACTTCTGGTGACCAAACTGGTATTTGTCCAAATGGCTTTTTAGTGCCTGAGTAATAGAATGGAAAGTGTCATTTTTTGGAATCTTAACGTATACTGTAAACACTTGACCTAAGCATTTAATAACTTGTCGGTCGTAAATTTTCTGCTGCGCACCAAGGTTAAAATTAAAGCGCTTAATTGCTAAA
The DNA here is from genome assembly GCA_036362915.1 of Geotria australis. NCBI lineage: Eukaryota > Metazoa > Chordata > Hyperoartia > Petromyzontiformes > Geotriidae > Geotria > Geotria australis. The sequence continues at coordinate 1,384,784 of JAZEWU010000001.1, forward strand.
TATTTACATATTTCAATAAAACCTAACAAAAGTAACTTTCGTCTCTTGTTTTTTGTGATAATGTATACCCAGGGAAGTTATTAAACGTGGATGGAATCATAATGATGCAAGAGGCAAGCATGATGGAGTGCTTGCCTCTGGCATCAACATCAGTGTGCCCAAGGAGGAAAGATTTCAAGCATTGTTCATGGTACCCTGTACGAGACGTGGCTTAGAAACTGACACGGACAGAAATTTGAACAATATGTTGTATCATCATGTGAAAAAGTGTGTAAGTGTGGTGCACCCGTCGATATGTTGGAGAAAACGAGCGAGCACACACAGCACTTATCTTTAAAGATGGTACCGACGTTTTGCTGAGACTTCCACTCAGCTTTATCAGGGCTTGGAAAAGGTAGACCACTCCTCGGAAGCTCCCGTATATAGGAGGGAAGGGAGTGGTTGCACGTGGTGGTGGGGGGGAGGGGCTAGCTGCATCGGTGCGGACCAATCCCCAAACGCTCCAATGTCGAGGAGGGAGGGGGGGTGGCCCATGCATTTCCATGAAAGCCTACGAGTTAATTTAATATGTGTATCACATGCAACGAATTGCAAGATCGCTTTTTGGAATTGCACTGAGGGACGGAAAGATCAACTCTTGCATCAGAGAATGTATAAATTTGAGACATAATTTTGACTGTTCAACAAAGTAAGAACATTTGGGCAGAACACTTGCTGGAAGGGATAATGGCTAATGGATGACATTGGTGGCAGAATAGCAGTGAAACGAGTGGACACGCCCGAGATGAGACCATCATGGAGGGTTATGGGATCATGAGGAATGGTGACGTCATGAGAAGGTCTTCAACATAAAGTGGATAGATCGTCTGATGATGAAATGTACAAGAAAAGTATCCAAATGCATTTCCAATACTCTCCTGTATTCTTAATGTAAAACAATTTAGAGTTATCTATAAAAAGTTGGTATTTGCTAATGTGTTGGATAGCCAGCTTTAATTGCGGCTAATTTGGTAGTGAACATTTCGGTAACATTGAACTAATTTAGAGATAGTGCATCGTGTATGCAAGGTTGTATTACAATGCATTCTAATCGGCTGATATAAATAGCAGCTACTCTTGGCAGAGACTTGGGCACACACACCCGGTGAACCATAAGGTGTATGTGTCACGTCTAGCAGTGTCCGTTACTAAATCGCCGATTCCACGCCGGGCGGCTGCCACAGTTGTAATTTCACACTGCTCTCGTTAGAGCACTATGTTATTTTTACTTATCGTTTTTGCCCAGCGTGAGCTGGTGTGATGTTTTCAAACGTTAACGTAGAAAATAACCCATCATTTGAGTGGCCACTTTCCATATAGTTATGACATATGCTTAAAAGAAAAATCAGAAATGTGTGCTAGTGTCATGCAATGTGAGTAACTGCTGTTGGCATCTGTCCAAGGCTGACCTAGCATGCAATGGGATAGTATGGCCAGCACCATGCCCACAGATACTTATATTTCCCCACCGCTAATATGGGTTGCACAGAGTTGCTTGTTTGTGGCCGAGTCAACCTGTTGGAGTTTAATTTAGGTTCACGCAGTAATATGTAAGGCCTGGAATCAAGCCAGGGTCACTCCTCGTCATGATGCAATGCGCCATGCCAACACTAACAATAATTAACATATTTATTTAAAAGAATGTTTGTTTTTTACAATCTAGCACAATTATTCACATTTTTACTTATGGAAAATGATCAAGGACAAAACCGCTGTCCTTTTAACAGTCAGAATGGAACATCCATTATGCACTATATTCATTTATTGATCGTTATACATTTAAAAAATGGCAATAATTTGTATGCTGACGGACAACCAATTAATTACATCAAAGTTAAATACATTGGTTGTTTAGCTTTCCTCTGTATTTCACGTTGCCGAACACTTGAAGACCCAAAGAAGTGGTTTTGCGTTGTTTTTCTAAAACATGATACGCCCTTGTGTGCTTAACTTGAGTTTGTCCAGAGTGACACTCATCACTGCGCTATGGTGACACCATGACCACACGCTCTGTCTTCATAAAGGAGCTCCGTTTTCCTCCACGCAGAGGGTATCCAGTGCTCTTCACATGTCCGTGCGCAGAGGCGGTATCGCGCTGCGTCGGCCGTAAGTGTATTTCCCCGCGACGTCCCCGTCACCGCGTTTCAGTTTGCGTGCACCACGAGTCATTCTGCAATTTTCTTTTAGCTTTTGATATTTGTCTCCTGGTTTCCGGAGTCGCAGTTGGGCAAGGGGAGAGAAGAGGGGTCGTCGTGGGGGCCGATGTGCTGGTAAGTCGAAGGGGGGAGGCGTACAAGCACGGGAGAACTCGCTGAGCTTCTCGGAGAGGAGGAGTTCACCGGACGTGAGGAGCAGTGTTGCGAGGAAGCTGCTCGACCTGCATCCACGATGTGGTGGCGTCGTATGCTGCTCGACCCGGACAACAAAACCTGTGAGTGACCACCTGCGGAGCGTGCCAATGAAAAGGAGAATAAAGAAAAGGTTCAGCACGATGTCTATAGGACATTGTGTCCAGGTTATCGCACTGAACGACACGAGCTGCAACACAAACACGTCACGGAGCTGTACAGCACAGCCTCGGAAACGTGTGGTGAAACAAACTTAACTGTTTAATATAGTGCAGGGACAGCATCAATTTGGCTTCAGTAATTTGGTTACTTGGGACCTTTCCTTGTTAGCGACTGTACTTTCCAGACACAGATGTGTTTCAAAAATAAGTTTATAAATAATTTACTTCATCTCAATGTCAACTTCATTGTGTGTTCAGTGATATCACAGCAGGGGGAATGGTTATGTAGAGAACGATGTGCCCATTATAATTACTGTACAGGGCGATCCATTTATAGATACCCCAATTGATTTCTGACCCTCTTCTCCACATGCCGGTCGAACATTGTGAAAGCTACCTTTCCATATCTTTATAGGGGAGAGTGTTGAAAGATGTGTGCATTGACATTACTGGGAGACGTGTCGAGACTTTGAAAATAAATTGTAGCTTTCTATATAATTTCTCAATGTTATTTTAGAGGGGTATCTGTAAATGGATCACATCGAATAACGCTACATCAGTGTATGTATAAGGGAGTGATATAACAGATAAGGAAATATGCCAGTTGAAGTCATGTATATGAACATGTATATTTAAACCACTGCAGGTTTTGCCAGCACATGGACTATTTCATCGCTTGCTCTTCAAATATGAATGCGCACGTTTGTAATTCCTTGTGTTTGAAGAGTACATTGCTGTAATAATGTGACAGCATGTTTTTAAATACGTGACAGCAAATTGAACCCATTGAGGTAATTAATATTTTTGAGCAATCACTGAAATGTGTGCATTTCAATGTCGTTTCTAAAGTGAAATGTGAACTTTATACATGGATATCCAGGTCAACAGTAAAAGGCATCGTCTCAATGTGCAATTAAAACCTTCAGTCGTGTTTTTAAATCTATGGCAAAGCCTCGCCTTTACCTTTTCAAAGTGCCCTTTTAGTAGAGATTTTTGAGTTTTTTTTATTTACAGAAAATCAATAATAAACCTGGGCCTTAAAATATGCGATATCTGAAAACATAGCATTTTTAGAATCACATTTTAAAAATGTTTGTACAACCAACCTTGCATACAATCCCATTTGTACCTAGGGACAGAATTTCAACATTTTACAATGCAGCGCACATGAGCATGGACAATATCTGAGCGCAGGGCCATTAATGATGCAAGTTGTAGCGAAATTATTCATAAACACATTTTATAATTCACCATCGCATGTTATATAATTCCCAGAATTTTCGTACAATGAACGTATACTAAGTGGAAACAGAGGCAAAGACATAAATACTGCATGTGAATGCATTTAATCCCAACATGTCTTGCTGCGGTGTTGACTGTCAGAAAATCAGACGTTTGTTACATAAGCACCCTGAATTTGGACCATTTGCCACAAAAACTGGGATCTTCATCTGCTGCAGTATTTTGTCTAAAGGCGTCCACCCAGCTGCCGCACTGTAACGTATGCAGCCGTGTATAAGCAAAGTTTAATCGTCTCATTGCCCCTTCGAGATATGGGATGGCACTCATCTCCCATGGCAGCCCTGAAACAGTAGTGAGCATTTCACATTCTTATAGTGGTGGTGGTGGTGGTGTCAGTTTCTCTTTAGGACAATGAGTTGACCTCTGACTGGGATTTGAACTTTTAGTCTTTGGATGTGAGTTAAAGCACTCAGCCACAGCACATGAACAAAGAGGAATATGTAAATATTGCAGTTGTGTAATCTGGCCCATGTCAATCTGGCTTATGCCACGATTAGTACGATGAGCCATGTCATTATCATAATTGCACCAAGAGTTCTATTGTTCTCTCTTGTTTCATGCGTTTTAAGAGTTCACCTGCATGCAATAATACCAACTAGGGATGTGGTTGATAAAAATGACGTTTTAAAATGCGATTGTTAAATTGTGATTAATAGCCCTGAAATCTTGCAACACAGCTGTGTTGAGTTGCATATAGGATGTTTGTGTATTCATGCAAAACGTTTATGTTTAAAGGTTTCAGGAGGATACATCTTTCCATTGATATTTTTGATTTAGCTAAACATTCTGCTGGTTAATTCTGCTCAGTGGCAAGTATCAATTCTCTTTTGAGCACATACAGCTAAAATGAAACAATACCTCTGCAAATACTGCCTAAAACCAGCTTACGTGACTGTTAATCTAAGTGCTATGGTGACATCGATAAATAAAGCATTTATTTGTCAATTAGAAAAAGGACAGACCTAACGGCATTGGACACGATGCAGGACGAGTGGAGCGTTTTGCGTCGTCAGGAGCAAAGTAAAGAAAAGCAAGGGTCGATTAAACTTTCATGCTTTTTCCCTTTGTACTCCAGAGATCCAAATCTGCCGAATCAGGTGACAAGTCTAGCGTATGTGGAAAAGTGTAGATTTTTTATGGTTGCTCTTCAGAGCTGTTCTTTCGGGATAGCCGTGTCGAGCGCTCTGCCTGTCTCCCTCGCGACGTTTTGCCTCCCACGTTGGAAGCATCATCAGTGCAGTGTGGATTTTGTAAATTAA
>JAZEWU010000001.1:1399116-1418170 GCA_036362915.1 Geotria australis
TTTTTTTGGGGTTTTTTGGGGCTTTTTTTTTCCGAGCTGTGGAGAGAACGGCACAACAACAACGGGGAGACAGAAACTTCCCCTAAACAAACAAAACAAAGATCCCCGTATAGCCTTAACAGACTGTAGGGGCAAGTGCCGTTAGCGAGCACCTATGAAGGTCGACACGGCACCCGAGGGGGTGGGTGACCAGCACCACGCCCGGCCGCCTTTGTCTCCCTAGTAGCATCTGTGTAGACATACAATTTCATCAAATATCTGGGGGTCAAGGTAGAAGCGTTCACGTCGCGATCCCTGTCAGGTAATACTTGGTATTGCCTGCGAATTCTACCAAACACTTGGAGGCCGAGCTGAAAGACAACGATGTCCAGAGGCTGACCATCGTGCTTCGAAGAATCGCAAAGAAGCAAATATCTATGTTGGTAGACACAATGCAATTATGTATCTCCATTGCTACACACAATGCTGTCACACATCTCCACTGCTACACATACGATGCACACACAAGGCATCTTAATTCAATAATATGTAATATTATAGTTTATAACGTGCACAGTATTCGTTTAATGTCCAAGGTAATCGTTCAAAGAATGAATGACTCAGAGGAAACTGCAGAGAGGTGGGGGGAAGGCATCCACGTGGTTAGCGGTGCCAATATTTGCCTAAAACCTCGTCCTATATATTCTGATGTTATCGACCAATTAAGTAATGAGTTATGGGAGGAAACCAAAGAGCCTGGAGGAAACTCATGCAGACCAGGGGGAGAACACAAACTCCACACAGAAACGCGCCCGAGGCGGGAATCGAACTGCTGAGGGCAGGACCTTCTTTCTGTGAGGCGTGGATGTTACCACATCTCCACAGGTAGACACATTCTACCGAAACACACCTCTGTTGGTGGACACACATGATGGGTTCTGTATGGTATCCTGCAGGCTGTTTCCACTCCAGAACAAATATTTCTCTCACCCCCATACCTTTTTAAAACATAGCCAGATAGGTTGGAATCCAATATAACAATAAAGACAACATGCCAGTGTTTTAATGTGAATTCCACTGGCTATACCTGATGTTCTTAACCCCTTGCAGCAGGGGTGAAAGTAGTCCGGAAACTCTTCTGCTCTGCTCTCTGTTCAGAAGAAGGATGGACCTTTGCCCCAGAGAAGGAGTGTATTGCCAAATTCGGTTAAAAGTCCGTTGATTAAAACAATTGTAAGTGCAGTGCTGTACTGTACTTTCAGCCTGCGTTTATAAACATCTGCCAATCACCATATTCAGCATACATTACCAATCCACTGCTAAATGAAGGCCTCCCCATGTCGTTGCAGTCCCTTGCGGTCTTCTGATGCCATAATACACGGCACTTCTACACATCACAAACTAATCTCATCGCTCAATCTGCATGGCGGTCTTCTTCTCCGGCACATTCCCTCCTTTGGCTTTAATTTAGTCCCCAGCCTCGTCCATCAGCCAATGTGACAACTTGCCTATGTGACAACTTGATTTGGTAGGTTTTGTAGGGTGGTAGAGGGTTATAGTTAAAATGTATAATAGTAATATCAACTTGTAACGTGGGCGGCACTCACTAAAAGCCAAAGAGAGAACGACTCTTGAGGTGCGAACAACCACAGACAAGCAGGAAGGCAGCCACTAACAATTACCCAAGCTCCAGGGCCCTCTATATATTAAGATGTTATTGACCACATGAGTATCTGCATGTAAGAGGAAATCGGTGGATCTGAGAAAAAAACTACGCGTGCGAGGGAGAAATACTCCATCCCAGTGGTTCTTAACCTTATTGGAGGTACTGAACCCTGCAAGCTTCAACAGTGCATTCACCGAACCCTTCGTAATTGGGAAAATAAAAAATAAAATATGAATTCTTCAAAACATAGGAATATATTTTATTAGTGCACAAAATGAACCATGCATCAGTTGCACACAAAATCACTGTGTTCAAAGGACAAAACCAACAAAAACGGCCCGACATTGCTAGTGTGAACCGGGCTATACTGTGTGTGTCTTGACCCCTGCCGAACCCCTGAGACTGACTCAACGAACCCCTGGGGTTCGATCAAACCCAGGTTAAGAACCACTGCTCTATCCCATAGTTATATACTGTAATAATAAACATATATCTAAACATATTTATTCATGCAGGTGGAGTCCACATTTTTTGCACTGCCCTCTCCTGGCGAGCCAGGGTTTAGCACCTTGGCACCCCCGGGAAGGAAGTTTCATATTATTTGTGTGATCCGACCAACTCTCACTGCTGTCTCCAAAGGGTTGGATTACAGGCGAGCGCCTGGAAGAAAACTGAGATTAAACCTATACAATCCAACCTAAAATAAACACATTTTGAACCATATTGGTCATGAAAACCTCCATATAAAATTAGTTTTAAAAGAACCCCACCAGATAAAAGGGTAGAACAGTGGCACAGAACTGTGAACCCGGCGATCTGATTAACAACCATGACTAAGATCATCCATCCATCCATTTTCTAAACCGCTTGTCCTGGTGAGGGTCGCGGTAGCAGCAGTCCAAGGAGCGTGGACCAGACATCCCTTTCCTCAGCAACAGATACGTACCACCGACTAAGATCAGTGGTACGTCATATCATAACAAGTCCCATGCCTTCCCTGCACACGGCCACATTATTATGGTAAAGTATGGTCATACAACTCCACATGGAGTGTGTGGGGAGGCCTTCATCATCCTGCAGTGGATTTAAAAAGAATTATAAACTATTATTATTTGTATTTTACAGCATATACATTTTTAAAAGACAAAGTAGAGCTAGCAAATGGTACACCCATCCTGCTCTGTTCAATACAACAATTTGCTCCGGTTATTTGTTTTTTCTGTGAAGATTTTGGCAATGACTTTATTTAAGACGGCAGTTAAATAAAGGCAGAGAGGAGAGGCAAGAAAGATAAAGAGGCAGAGTGCTGCTGTTCTGCTAGGGAATAGGATTCCATGCATGGGAGGCATGTGATTGATGGGGGAGTGTGCCAGTGGGTATGCAAAGTCACATGCAAATTGGGAAACGTGACCGAAAGTTCTTGTTGAATTATTCATTCGGGCTGTAACTATATACGCGAGCGTAACTTTCTGTTTGGTGATTCCTCAAAACATGCCACGTCCCCAAACGTATCGGACTGCGGTGCAGTGTTAGCAGCGCTTAGAGATCAAAACACAAACATTTTCTTTCAAAACAAAAAAGACTGCGCTCAGATTGTTCCTACAGATGGAGGATTATAGTGAGGGCATGTACATGAAACACAGTACTGTAACGTCTGCTCATACGTGCCGTATAAAGCCAGGCGAAAACGCAAAGCAACACATTCTATTTCCAAGGGGAGTTTCTCTCCATGCCCAAAGCAAGTAAGTATTGGCTAGTTACTTTTCTCTGTTAGTGGCCCTGAGCCAGTGGTGACAAATCTACAATCCGCTTTAAGGGAACCATTATTTCCTTAAGAAACAGTTGCAGTTAAATGTAATAATTTAATTTAATTTTACAATGTATAACATGAATACTATCCGTCCAATGTTGAAGGTATTCATTCGAAGAGAGAATGAATGACTCGGAGGCACGAGAAGTGATGGGGGGCAGACAGCCACGTGGTTAGCCGGCGCCAAAATTTGCCAGACACTGTCCCGTTATGTTATTGGCCAATTAATGATTGTTTTTTAGTGTTGGGAGGAAACTGGACAACCAGGAAAAAACCGCATACAGAACAGAGGAAGAACACACAAACTCCATACAGGAAGAGGCCTGAGGCAGGAATCGAACTGGCTCGGACAGGACTTTCTTTGAGGCATGGATGTTACCATTGCACTACCCTGCTGCCCAAAATGTGGCACTAATTTCATGGATACTGGAGGAATGGTGATCTCAACACCTGCATACAAAACATTAGGCATTTTTTGTTATAAACAAATGCCCCCACTGTGCACACAAACGCGATGGCATTAAATGGCACATTACTGGCACCGTAATGCTGTCACTTAATTTTAACGTCATTGATGTAGATGTTCATTCATCTACATGTAAAAATATATTTTGAAAACAAACAAAAACATGAAGGCCAGGGCATGAAAAGGTAGAAGCATAAAAAAACCCTATCAGTACAAATTAATCACCATAATAATGGAAATAAAACAAAAGAATAACATCACAAAATGATGAGAAGAGATAAAACATCGCTAGATTTGTTAACATGGTGAATGTTCTGCATCCAAGAGCAGTGTCTCTGCCGCAATGTGACAGAGTGTGTGTGTGCAATGTAATGGGTCAGCTTGTGTTTCCATGAGATCCTGTGTCAGGTATAACAAATGCAGGCAATTCAACCATTGACAGGATTACTTGCAGTTTATGTCACAATTTGTTAATGGTACAGAATAGATTAAAGGTCACGGTAAATGAGGAGCCCTGCAATTTCTTGCTCATTCCATTGCTAACAGAAAATGGGAAACTGTAATTTGACCATCGCGCTGCTTCGAAGAATCGCTAAGAAGAAGAAGAAGGGCCTCAACTAAGAGATAGTGCCTGAGAGCCCCTCTAGAAGGCATTTGGCCTACTCTTCCACGCTAGCTAAACATCTTAAAAAATGTGGGAATACCCACACATTTACCCACTAACCGATTGGCTAACTGTGGTTTGAGAATTGCTCTTAAGAGCTGCTCTTTTGGGATAGCCGTGTCGAGCGGTTCTCCTCTCTCCTTTACGACGTTTCGCCTCCCACGTTGGCGGCATAATTAGGCTAATAATAATAATAATAATCTACTTTTCTAACGCGCGCATTTTCTCCGGGCGCATTGCACCCGTTTATTTTGGAGACGCGGAGCCCTGCTCTCAGTCGGTTTGTTGTGAGTTGGTGAAGAGGTGACTTTTTAAGAGTTTTTTTAAGGCTGTGGGGAACTGTGTTTGACAAGGCTATCTGGAAAGAGCAGCTCTGGAGAGCAATTCTCATACATCGAGCCGTGAAAACCTACATCACTAACTTTGGTGTACACATTTATACTGCTGGATGGACAGAGACGGGATGATTTAAGCAACTTACACCGTCGTTTCAACTGCCATGCTGAGAGATAGAACTGACAACCTCTGTGGATTACACATCGAGTCTAGCAACTGTTTCACTCGGGCAGCATTACAATAGATGTGCTGTGGGAAAATATGGACTGGATAATTTATTTCTAAAAAGGGTGGAGTATAAATATAGCCATGAGAAGCTACGTAAATTTTGGGGATATTTTTCGTTTTAAAATGTTCTTCATGAATACATTTAATGTGTATTTTTTCTTTTCGCCAGCTCGATATTGTGAATGTTTTATTTATGCATACCATAATACAGTGTGTAGTTTTATAATGGTTGAATGAATGAAGACATTAATAAGCAAGCTGTCATGCGGAACAACCTGCCACGCTTTAATATTCTCAGCAAAGGCTTGCGTAGTTTTTATTTCCACTGTGAGATATTGCATATTATGTGCGTGACAGTACAACTTATTGAACGCAAATAGGCAAGCCTCTCTTATTTTCCATATTTTCCTTTTTCATTAGAAGGCACTTAACTATGCACATGATTACATTATTCACTCTGTATCTGTTGCCAATTATTGTACCCTCAAAAACACACAGATGTATTAGGCGCTATTACCACAAACAATGAGAGCTATGTACAGTCATTGGGGACTCAAATAACAATGCATACGATCAGAAATGCCTGAGATGTTTCTGCACTGAGCAGTAATACTGGGATTGAAACTAAGGCCTCAGCTGTCGGTGCTGTTTCCTGACAGGAGCGTTGACTTACTCATCCAGTTTGGTGTTAGCAAAATGTCACCGAAGTGCTGCTGTCTTAGTGGACTGCGGGCAACAATGGATTATAAATATGATGGTGTTTAAAACAAAACATCCATCCATCCATTTTCTAAACCACTTGTCCTGGTGAGGGTCGCGGTGGCAGCAGTCCAACGAGAGTGGACCAGACAGAAAATGGATGGATGGATGTTTTGTTTTAAAACAAACATACTTTTGATAATTATGTCAACTATGTCAGTGTGATAGGCTCCGACTCACCGCAACCCTGTACAGGATTAAGCAGTTTCTGACAATGATGATGTTATCACCTTTTAACATGCTCAAGTTTTGATCGTGGCTGCGCATGCTATTATCTTCCAAAGCAACCGATCTCGTGCACTCCGCCACGCGGCATGGAAGCTACGGTTTTCACAGTTTTCCCCCAAAATCCAGCTTTAGCTTAGATATTGTTCACACTTTTATACACCCTCAGAGGACAGGAAAAGCTAATAACAGCCCCCTGCTCTCCTAGTGTGCAGTTGTGCGAGGGCACTGCCCCATTGGATTGCACTAAACTTCTGCGGACGATCAGTGAAATCTAGAAAAAAGTATAATGCATTTGTGAACGACGACCATGCCCCATTTCCCTACACGGTATTTACTGAAATCACTCTGACATACATTACTCAATTATTAAAAGTCAGTTTACTTATTGAAACCTACTCGTGGAAGTAACAGCTGTGCCGTTGCACGGGTCAGAGAGCTGGAACATAACAAACCAATTTGAGCTTCTGGCCATTATTATAAGTCGTTTTACTTTGTGAAACGTATCATGAATAATATATGATGTATAGGCGTTTGTCAATACACTGCTGGATGAAGGCCTTCCCATGTCAGGTTGGGCATGGGAGATGTTTGGCCGTACTCCACGACGCTAGTGGACGCTGGTTGGTGAATGTGTGGGTGCCCCGGAGTGGTTTCATATCACTCGCCACTGATGTTAGCTGTGGCCAGAAATTGAATTCAGGTGGCCTAGTCCAGTGGCCTGTGATGGACTGGCGTCCCATCATGGGTATAGCACTGCCTTGCGCCCTGGTTCTGCCGGGATAGGCTCCGGCTCACCATAACCCTGTACAGGATTAAGAGGTTTCCAACAATGAATGAATGGCCTAGTCCAGAGCACAGTGCGCTAAACACTGCACTAGCGCTGTGGTACGAGCAAATGCGGCATTGCATCGCATTCTGTCCTGCTACAGCGCACCGCCTCTATAAATAAATGTAATATATAAATGGATAAATAAACACGTAATCAGGCAGCTGTTAAATCACTAAAAATATTAACAATAAACTACTGTTATGGCCTTCTGGAACAAAGTGTATCAGTAGCATTTATTTTAACTATGCAAACTAGGACCTTATTTGAACGAATTACAGAAAATTATGCCGAAACTTACTATAAAAAGGTTTCAAAGCCAGACTCAAGGTGAATATGAGCAACATAAAAAAACAATGTACAAAAAAGTTCACTAAACAATCAAGAGACGTCAGTCAGAGGGACACTACTGGAGAGCACAGCACAATATAGGTGCGCGGTGCGGTTATTGAAGGTGGTCAGAGATCAAAATAATGAAATAAAAATGCAACCGAGAGATGCTCGGAATAGTATTTGGAAAGTTAAGCTAGATGATCAAAGGCAACATACTAACGTCTGATAGCAACATTTTCAATCAATGCGTATTACTTACTGTGACATATGGATCAGACACACGGACACCGACAAAAGATGAGGGAACAAAAGCTCAAAAGTGTGTAAAGAAGCGTGGAGAGATGCACGCTTGAGATTCCGCTGAGAGACAGACATAGAAACGTTGTTTATTATTATTATGTTTACTGTGAAACCAAGTAAGTGGGCCTGGGCAGGACATGGCTCTAAAACGGATAATGGCCTACGGGCAGCCAGTTTTTATTTCAGCTGGAAGGAACCGTAGAGCTATGTAGCTCTATTTAACAGTTGTCCAGCGGGGAGGGGGTAAGCAAATTGCAACATCTCAGGGCACCGGGAGAAATTTAGTCAGGACAATTAACCGAGGCAGCACATCTTTGGACTGTGGGAGGAAACTGGAGTATGGTGAAAATCCACGAAGACACGGAGAGAACATGCGAACTCCACGCAAAAAGATACCCCGGCCAGGAATCGAACCCAGGTCCTTCGTGCTCTGAGGCAGCAGCGCTACTCACCACGCCACCGTGCCACCGTGCCACCCTGAGCGACAGCCAAATGAGGTAAAGCACCCGAGAGAACGTCCACCCTCGTTGATGGCCGTGGGATCATGAAGGATGGTGGCAAATTGTGGAGGCCTCCACAATTTGGCTGGTAATGATGGAGAGTGTAAAAAGCACCTTGCCATGTTTGTCTTGTGCCACTACACGGCACCGTGACTGTGCCTACGAGCAAAGGCTCAGTGGGTTTTGTCTCACCCCATTGCAGTTTACGAGGTGGTGACGGCCACAGGTGATGTACGCGGCGCTGGCACGGATGCTAATGTGTTTGTGACGCTGTTCGGAGAGAGTGGGATCTCTCCTAAGCTGCACCTCTCCAGCAAGTAAGAACATTTGCCTCCCTGCTCATTACAAACATATTCTTAAAATAATAATGTTCATCATAAATATTTATAACGCGCGCATATTCCACACCTGGTGATGGACAAAACACATGAGCGGAGGCGTAAGGAAACCGCAGAATTGGGGGGGCAGTCTGCCGGCGCCAAACGGCCAGACCCCATCCATCCATTGTCAGAAACCGCTTAATCCTGTATAGATAGGGTGAGCGGGAGCCTATCCCGGAAAGGCAGGGCTATGCCAAGGATGGGACGCCAGTCCATCGCAGGGCACCGGGGGAAATTTAGTCCGCAGGCCAATGCAGCAGCATGTCTTTGGACTGTGGGAGGAAACTGAAGTGCCCGGCGAAAACCCACGCGGACACGGGGAGAACATGCAAACTCAACCATGCTTCCTAGAAATTATGATTTTATCGACACATTAAGTAATGAGTGTTTTTTAGCTTTGGAAGGAAACCAGAGAACCCGGAGGAAACCCACGAAGAACAGGGGGAAAACACACAAATGCCACACAAAAATGTGCCCGAGGCAGGAACCGACTTTATTTCTGTCAGACGCAGGTGGTACCTCTGCGCCACCCTGCTATTCTACTCCATAGTTTACATATTTTGTACAAGCCGGTATCTTCAGAATCGATTTAACCTGCAAAACTACCATACATTGTTTTGCTGGTTATCGAAATGTATCTAAAGTGGCCTCCGCCACAGGCATGTGCCTGGGGCTGTGGATCCATATCTCCAAATCTAAAACCATTGACAAACGGTAGTCTGTAGCCCACGACACGGCGAGAAGAAAACATGTCTATACAAAAACATTTATATACATACACTACCCATATCAGGGCTTTTTTGGCTTGTGTTCATAACACACGTGAGGCTGCAACCTCCGCCATTTGTACCTCAACACAACTCCTACAGCCTCTGCTGCGTGCCTGCATTCATTTATCAGCGTACCCACTTGTGCAGCCCGTGGCAATGCAAACATTACCTGTATGTCCCGATGCTGTGTGAATAACAACACGACAACCCAACCAAAGAAGACGAAGCGTCTACAATAATGCACACACAACCTATAGCCAATAGTGTGCCTGTTTGCAACTATCAACAAACCTACTTGCAGCCAGTGTTATATCAATAACCAGATCAAACACTGCCTGAATGATTGTTTCTGGGCCTGTTTGCAATAGCAACACAAACACCCACCTGAAGCTTATATCATTGCTCAACTAATCCAAACACAACCTGTAGCCAATACTGAGTCTGTGTTTGCCCATCAACAACCAGGACTGGCTTTAAGGTAAATGGTTCCTCTGGCAAACAAATAATTTAGCTCCCCTTGAAAGTAATCCTTTGATAATAACCCCGTCATTTGTTACCATTTTTATCCATCACATGACTCATATTCTCGCCATTAAGTGCATATTTTATGGTGCATCCATAAAATTCAGCAAATACGAAGGATTTCTTCTGCACTGATGAATTTTTCATGGCCCTCACAGCTTTGTGCTCTGGGCGGCCGTCATAATCGTCCACCCATACGGCTGGGCCCACCAACATTACACTCAGCCTCTGGCATATCCTAACCTCCACCATACATGCCATAGCCAGTGTAAACACTAACCTGTAAAAATCCTGAAGGCATGCATCTGATAATTAAATGAACAGCTACATATTTGCACACTTGTCAATTTTACAATTTCAACTAAAGGTGAACTGGTAAGTGCCCAGGCAACAAAATATGCAATGTTCTTTTCTGGAATAATATTAATGCAACATATATATATAAGGATTTAGGGACATACTAAATTAAAGTAAAAGGTCGAATGCAAAACAATCACTGAAAGAAAGTACATAAAATACATAAAGAACATTAATTTTATGTTTTCTAGCCTCAGCCCAATTACAGAAATATAACTTTATAATGTACCTGCTTTGAAAAAAATTACTATATTATAGCCTTCTAGAAAATCGGTACAAAATTCTACTCAAATCATACCGGTTTATAAATAAAATAAATGTTATAAAGCGATATTTTATATTTGAAAACTGGAAAACTGTAAAAGGGTTTATAAAATCGGTAGCCAACGGCTTAAACCAGGTGGGTTCGCAAGTCTGCACTTGCAGCCTTATGCCACGTGCATGACTAACACACTCACCTGCTGCATGTCATGTCTGTGCGTGACTGATAGAGGCTTATGTTTTTTACCCCACAGCCCCTTACCAGGACGCCGGGCTGACAGGTTATGCCACCACAGCGTGACTTACAGCCCTTTCTCCCTCGTGGAAAAGAGTCTGTAAAGGGCCCATGTTTTTAGGCCTCGCTGTACAATGCCAAGCCATGCCATCCTGGGCAGATGCATCTGCTCCATTGGCTATGGCCTTGACATTTTAAACTTCAACAGTGTTATAGTACTAATGTTTTAAATAATTACTCTAATAAAGTTGCATTTTGACAAGAATTAATATGTACTTTGGAAAGTATTTTTGTTATGTGTGGATAACGTAGAAATATAAACCTGTCTCACAGACATTTTATTCTTCTTCTTTGCGATTCTTCGAAGCACGATGGATAGCTTCTGGACATCGTTGTCTTTCAGCTCGGCTTTGAAGTGTTTTATTTTATTATATAGACATTTATTAAAACCAATAAACTATTTGGAGCATTGTATTTTTTAATAAGGTATTTAACTTACACAGTACAAGAGTACTTCAAAAACGAAACAGGCATTTGTTAAAATCTAGCCTGTTTATGAGTTACTGCCATCAATGCTTACGAATGTATTTGTGAATGCGGAAGTGATTTTAGGTGATGTTGTGGAATGCAGCGAGTATAAACATGATCGCTTTCAAGAGATTCACATTTATTAATGTTTGAGCTAAGTTTCAAATTATGGGCTTGTGGCAGTTTCAATTATGCATTTTACAATTAAATGCTGCATTGCAGTACTGTGCCATCGGATTGTAACATGGCTGCTAATACGTGCCACAGACTATCATTATCTAATTGTTAATTACTGAATATAATTATCTTATGAATTCATTAAGCGTAAAAAATATATAGCACAGTAATTGATTTGACAATGTATACAGCATTAAGCACTTGTGGTAGTGTAATCTAACACAAGGCCAAATGGGTTTCTGTCTCTGTACGCATACGTTTCAGAAATTGATGTCTTGGGCATGTTCTCTACGGCTGTGAGATGTGTAAAGCAATGACTTCATTGAAATTCACACGTTACGCATCAGGATGACACTGAACTCTACTTCATTCACATGTTTAAAGATATAAATATTAGCACACTGATTACTGCTGCCTAACACCGATGTCTCCAACAGATCAAAAGATGCATTTGAACGCTGCAAAACGGACATTTTCCGGCTGAAAACAAACAACATTGGACCACTGAAAAAGATCCGGTACACTACCAATCCTGCACTGTACACTGGGAATGAATACATATGCTGTTGCGAGTGCACCTAACTGTGCAATGTGCTGTCTATTAAGCCTGGCCTCATGCTTAAGCACAGTAGTTATGTATTGGACAGCTGTTTGCCAGTGATTGCCACCCACTCATCGCTCATCCTTCACTGATCATCTCGCCAAGCGCACATCGGTTGCCTGCGCTGACCTAATAATGTTCTCTCTCTACCGTAAGCCAGATCCTACTATTCTGCTGTAGGTTTATTAGTACTCTCCACTCCGCCGGTAGCATTTCTGCCAGTGTTGGATCCTGGTTTCCATGGGCCGTGGTGTAAGGAATGAAATGGAGCCACGTTAACAAATTCTCTCATCATAGTCCAGTGCCTGGCTCTTCCAGACCGTGGGGTCTGGTGCAATTACACTGTCTGCACACCACTCAATAGCTACGCACAGCATGTGTATAATTTTACACTTGTGTAAAGTGGTTTTGTTATGGTATCGTACACACCATTCCTTCTGCTTTACATCTCACATTCACACAATTCCTCCTACTCAGCATCTTCACGTTAATGACCCGACAGCATATTGCTTCTTCCACGGCCAACTCGTTTCACCTGATGTTCCTCTCCCTTTTTTAAAACCTCATTGAGATAAATATGTATTCAAACGCTTCACTAATATACAGTGTAATTGTAGCCACATTGTTGCAACTTGGCAGGTATTGTCAAAACCTTAATTATCAATCAAATCCTTTGTTATGTAACCGACGTACACTGTGCCAGATAGTATAGGTGCCCAGAATAACACAACATGGGGTTTTGACTCATCCATCCATTTTCAGAAACAGCTTAATCCTATACAGGGTCGCGGTGAGCCGGAGCCTATCCCGGCAGACACAGGGCGCCAGGCAGGCCTATACGCAGGATGGGTCGCCAGTCCATCACGGCACCGGGGGCAATTTAGTCAGCAGGCCGATTAACCATATGCAGCGGCAAGTCTTTGGACTGTAGGAGGAAACAGGAGTGCCCAGCGAAAACCCACGCGGACACGGGGAGAACATGAAAACTCCACACAGAAAGGCGTGCGGACTAAAATTGGGTAGTCTTGTTGTGAGGCGCCACCGTTCCGACTCAGGCATATGTAAATGTATACGACCGACTTCGATACGAATGTGTGATTGAATTGCAACCGCTGATGACAAAACGCTAAAAATATCAAAGGATTCCCATCTCTCGAGGCCGTAACTGTTTCATATCGCTCGAGCGCAAGTACACACGGATAGATGTCCAAATAAATTCCAGGTTTAACATCTGGCTGCCGGTGCAGTTTTGTGGCTTTTGCAGGAAGCCAGGTGTGACTAATTGAAATCTGTGAGAAGTGCAAGGGGGTGTGTGCGTGCGCAGAGGGAACGGGAGGGTGTGGGGTGGAGTGGTCGGTGGGAAAATCTCCATGCATCTCATTACTTTAATTAGCCATACGTGATTAGCAGCCTCGTGGAGCAGCTATGATTAGCAGCCGCAGAGATGGCAGACCTGAGTGTGGTTGCGCTTCAGAGCTGTTCTAAAGAGCAACCATCATGAATCGCGCCGTAAAAAACTTACCTCAGTTTGATTGTCGGCCGTGGCTAACGTCAGTGTCCAGTGGTATCTGAACCGGTCTCGGGTTTCATCCCTTCTCCAGCGTTCGTTGTGTCGCAGGAATCCCGCATCCAGAACCTGCAAGCACACTAGGTATTTTCCTCTTTAATAATACGCGTCTATCTCTATCCACCAATCCACATTGACATCGGTGGTGCAGTACAGTATAGTCAAACAACTGTCATGACTGGACACGGTATTACAGTGCACTGCCTCCATCCAGCAGTTGAGTGACAAAGGGCTGTGGGTTATTATAATGTACAGTGTATACAGTGTATGATGATGAGATATACAATACGCAGAGGTGAAAGTAAGGCGGTACGGTCCGAGAAGGCGTACCGGTAAGTGGCTGAGGCATTTCGTACAGTCGAGGCGGGAAGAGGGTTTGCGATACAACTCTACCGGTAAGAATGGTAAGTTACTTTCACCCTTGAATATACTGTGTATGAACATACCGCACTTAGAGTATTAGCATTATTATTGAGTATTATTATATGAGGGCGGCACGGTGGCGCGGTGAAGTAGCGCTGCCACCTTGCAGCAAGAAGGTCCCAGGTTCGAATCTCGGCTAGTAGGCCTTTCTGTGTGGAGCTTGCGTGGTCTCCCCGTGTCCGCGTGGGTTTTCACCGGGCACTCCGGATTCCTCCCACAGTCCAAAGACATGCTGCTGCATAGGTTAATGGGCGTGCGGACTAAAATTGCCCCCCGTGCATTGTGGTGGACTAGCGTCCTGTCCTGGGTATACCCCTGCCTTGCGCACTGTGTCTGCCGGAATAGGCTCCGGCTCACCGCGACCCTAGAAAGTGTAACGGTTTAAGCGGTCTCTGACAATGGATGGATTATTATATGAGCTTGAGTATGACACAGCGATAGAATGTGTGCCATACTGTAGGATGGTTATTGGTTTCAAATCCAAGGTAGATAAAATGGTTACCATTTTGTTGATACTGAGTACAGTGGCCCATGCGCCCCCGCGTGCTGGGGGCGCGTGGACTGCAGCTCCCTGTGTTGTACGTATTTATTTAGCTTTAATTTGTTGTACATTCGTCATTTTTCATCTGTTCCTTTTCTCTTTGGTTGGTGGTTTGTTTCTGTGTAACTTTGGTGTTTGTTTTTGTTGTCTGCCATGCTCTTGTTGCTTGTGTTTTTTGTCTGTATTGCGCGGCCTACTTTATGGCCCAGTCCTGCCTTGCCTAAACTCGCCTCGTGGTGTCGCGTGTGGAAGTTGTGTTTTTGTTGTTGTGGCTGCGTTTTTTTTGCTGTTGCGTATGTCTATTTGTGTGTTCTTGTGCTTCAATGTTGATTGTTTAATTTAGATTGGCGTTGTTTCCCCCTCGTGTCTGTCTCTCTGTCTTCCTGTCTCTGTGTCCCTTTGTCTCTCCCTGTCGCTCACCCTCCCTCCCTGTCTCCCTCCGGTGTTTGTCTTTAAGGAAGTGACGACCATCTTCGGGGACGCTGGCAGATTGTTGCCGCTCTTAAGATTGCCATTTTCACGACCTTTCAGTATATTCGAAGTAGCCTTAATAATTAATTTTCTGCTGCTTTGGTTTTTATTGTTTTTTCCCGTTGTTGACATGCCGTCCTCTTCGCGGCCCTTGTGCAGCGCTTTGTGACCCTCGGGTGAAAGGCGCTATATAAATCATGTGTATTTTTGTTCCTTTGGTTTTAATTGGTTGTTTTTTCTTTCATTGTTGACATGCCGTTCTCTTCGCGGCCCTTGTGCAGCGCTTTGTGGCCCTCGGGTGAAAGGCGCTATATATATAATGCTATTATTATTATATCACCACATCTCATAAAATCTCACAAGCTAAGCTCATCCGCGCCTGGGTAGTGATTGGATGGTTGATCACCATCAACGTACGGGGTCGTCCAGATGTCTCGTGACCCCATTTAATCCTTTAAAGTTTAAAACGTCATGTTTGCATACCAATGGGTTTGTAATGTAAGCAATGTAAAATGACACGCAGAAACTGAATGAAGCTGAAATAAACAAGTAATAATAGCATTTATAGAGCGCCTTTCACCCAAGGCTCGCAAAGCGTTGCACAAGGCTGTGGAGAGAAGGGCATGTCAGCAACATCAACACAGATTAACTGAGAGTAAAGCAATAACTGAGAGTCAAACAATAAAGTACGGGTTATTTAAAACAGAAAGGAATGAGCAAAGGAAAAACACGTTAGGGGTCAATTAAATTTGGGGTTCAGAAGATATCTGGACCACCATGTATAAGTTCTGTAGGGCAGACGGCAGTGCATGAAGATAGGTGTTTATTATCACAACATAAAATACCCAGTGAGCTTGCAAGCTCTGGAATCGGAATGCTTGCGATACAACAACAAATAACTAACCAACACGAAGAATATATCAAATCACAACGTAAACATGAATACCCATTGTTGTGTTGTACAATACTATGCCTCAGCGCCTATTTTCCTGAACTTTAGGCCACGGCGACTATAGCACTGGGAAGACGGTCACGATCTCCTCTCGCTCACACGCGTGGGCTGCGTGTGCCCACCAGGATCGAGCACGACAACACGGGGGCGAGCGCCAGCTGGTACCTGGAGCGCGTCACCGTGACGGACGTGAACCGACCGCACCTGCGCTACTACTTCCCCTGCAGCCAGTGGCTGAGCCGCGTGGAGGGGGATGGCCTCATCGTGCGTGACCTCATGGGCAGCCTGGACCCCACGGACGTTCCTCGCCGTGAGTGCCGCCGCCGCCCCCCCCCCGTGCCCCCCCGCGAGCCGCACCACTACGGCCGGCGCTCCAGATAATTATTATTGTTGCTTGTTGTAGAATTATTATTATTATTATGTTCCTGTTGTTTTTGTGTCCTATGTCTTATGGTTTATCGCTATTGCTTCACTCTCGGTTATTTGGTCTCTCCGTTGTTAACATGCCGTTCTCTCCACAGCTCGGATTAAAAAAAAAACCAATAATAATTTGTTGCTGATGACCGTTCTTTGTCGTTGCTGATTTGTTGTTCTCTCCGCAGCCCTGTGCAGCGCTTTGTGACCCTCGGGTGAAAGGCGCTCTATAAATGCTATTATTATTATTAACCGCTATCCATTATCAGAAACTGCTCAATCCTATACAGGGTGACGGTGAGCCGGAGCCCATCCAGGCAAACACAGGGTGCAAGGCAGGGCCGCACCCAGGACGAGACGCGAGTCCATACAGGGCACGCTCCAGATAATCGCCATCTATATATAACAGGGCTTAGCATGTGTCAGATCACAGATAATTTTCTGGACTCTTATTGGTTGTGGCCTTTGTGACATTTCAACCAGCCGATTAGGTGGTATTACGGAGTGTCTTTTATTTATTTTAATGCATTCTTAAAATTTACCTCACTTATTTGGTTTTATTTATTTTATTTTATCATGTTATTTAACTATTACCCTGGTCGTGTAAAGTGACAACTCTGTAGAGGATCTCAGCAATCAGCTGTAGGCTGTTCTCTCAGCTCGGGAGCTGATTGCATCATCACTCTCAAGCGGTTAGCACAGATCTGGTCTAGGTGGCCACAGGCCACCGTAAAGGCCAGTCAACATAATAATGTACAGTTCGTATTCGTGATGTCCTTATAGCTGAATGGAGGTTATTAGTGTGGGTGTAATCTAAATATAATGGAGTAAGTGTTTTTACGTATGTATGTAACGCTGAATTGAGTGTACTGAGGTCGAATCTCTTATAAGCACATAGTTTATCTGCGCAACACGAAGGCTTCTATGTTCTATTTCAGCTTCACTTCCCACTTATTGACTTACTCTTCTGAAACTTTAACACGATTACCATCAACCTTCTTAAGCACTATTCCGCCTTTATCCTGACGTCAGAAGTACGTGTTGCATGGTTGGAACAAGATCGTCCATAGGGCGGATACTCTGCTAGAGGAGATAATTATGAGGCCATGCAGTTGCAAGAAAGGTATTTGTTGACCCTCAAGATCTGACCAGTGGGAGAGTACATGGCCTAAAATTTCCACCCACCATTTTCTGTCCCTGGTTAGCGAACAAGTACGTGGTCCGAGTGAAGACCGGCGATATCAAGGGTGGTGGTACGGACGCCGATGTCTTCATCAACATCTTTGGGGACCTAGGAGATACAGGTGAGGCTTTTATGCTGGTGATATGGATTCCATAAGTGATACACCAAGCAAAGGGGAAATGGAGGTGTGGAAAATTTGCTGCAGGCTGGGTTAAGCACTCTAACGTTGGATTTTGGTTAATTATAGGGATATAGTCTTGGGTCTGATTGGCCAGGTTGGTTCAGACAGTGTATCAATATAGGTTTTCAAGGCTTGATGTATAAGAGCGGCTCTTCAGGATAGCCATGTTGAGTGGCCATTCTGAATGAGCAACTCTTAAAATCAAATCTCATTGCTCCGATGTTTCCCTTCCCCACGTTCACCAACCCACGCTGACCAGTGTGATAAACCCTAGTCAAGTAACCTCCACGACCCTCACGGTGTGAGGAGGCATTCATTCAGAATTAGTTTTTTCCGGTTCAAACGTTCATTATCCAGGTTGACCCAGGTTTGCCATTAGATCCCCAGTAGTGGGAGTATTGGAGCAACATTTTCCGGCCAGACGCCCTTACTGACTCCTTTAATCAGAGAGTCTTCGGGTCGTAATTTGTCTGGAACCTCCCCCCAGACATGTTCATCAAGGTGGACCCTACCCAGAGTGCTAGATTTTTAGATCTGTTCATTAAGGAATACTTTAGCAGGTGTGCTAGATTCCAGGTGGCATAGTTCTGGGGTTAATTTAAACATGCAAACCCCTTCACCATGACAAGATTACAACCTCTGGGGGAGGGCTTCATGCAGAAGTGGCCTGAGAAAATGGCTGTGTCTGTACCCACGTAAAGAGGCAGTCAACGACCATTGTTGCCATGGTATCTGTCATGGAAGGTGCGTCGCAGAGATAAAACAGAAGAATGGCACTGGCAAAGGATATGCAGTATTTCAGATAATGGGATCTATATTAAAAAATAATACATTTATAATGACACCACTTAGAATAGTGCGTTCTTACATACGGTCTGGTCTCCTTTGTGGATGTGAAAACTGGGCAATTACAAAGGCCCTACAAAACAAATGTGGTTTATAAGAAGGATGTGAAAAAGTTATGGACCAGATGAGTGCTATTATAAATGCCTTACAGATAGCAGCAGATACCAAAAATAAAATTGATAGGAATAATTATAGAAAGGCAAGTTTTTTTTTTGGGTAATTTTAATGGTAGTATAAGAGATTGAATATAGTCTTTTGACTGGGAAAATTATAGATATCACAAGAACCTGGGGAAGATGGTGAATTAAGTACAAAAGCAATTTGAACATTTTGGTGCAATATCTATAATTTAGATATTTCGGGCTGGACCCGGCTGGGCCGGGCCCGAAACGGATACGTGGAGCAGCCTTGTGGGCCCACCACCCGCAAGGTGAAGAATGAGGGTCAGGTGCAATGCCCTCACGGCAACGAAAAGGACGGACTTAGACGGACTAGACCTTTGCAATGGAAATTGGCTGTGGGGACGTGGAATGTCACATCTCTGGCGGGG
>JAZEWU010000001.1:1418478-1432329 GCA_036362915.1 Geotria australis
TGCATCCCGGAAGAGGTCACGGACATTGAGTCTGAATGGCTCTTGTTCAAGACCTGAATTGCTGAGGCGGCTGCGAAAAGCTGCGGCCTGAAGGCGTGTCCTTCAGAAGTCCACTTACTTTTATTAACGTGATGAAGTTTCCCTTTTTTTTTACTTCTCTAAACCATATGTTCCTCTTTATTTCTGTCAATTTAATTCCAAGAGTGCATTTTCCCTAGTTTATTTTTGCACTTATGACCTTTTGTTGTCCTATCTTTGCTAGTGGCCATGTGTTTGTGGTTTGTGGAACGCGTGCCGCATGCACGACCACGCAGGGGAGCGGAGGCTGGACAATGAGAAGGACAACTTTGAGCGCGGGGTTGAGGACAAGTTCACCATCGATTCCCCGGCACTGGGCATCATCAAGAAACTTTCCATCGGCCACAACAACAAGGGTTCCTCCTCAGGCTGGTTCCTCGACAAGGTGCGACGCCGGCAGCAGATTCCCATTCCTACAGCCCCTTCCGTAGCACAGTACGTGAAATGTAGAATCATCTTCTTTGTTGGATGATCGCTACCTACCCGCCAACGAGCATAGAGGGACTATTGATGCTGTTCTTCTTCTTTGCGATTCTTTGAAGCACGATGGTCAGCTTCTGGACATCGTTGTCTTTCAGCTCGGCTTCGAAGTGTTTGGTAGAATTCGCAGGCAACACCAAGTATTACCTGACGGTGATCGCGACGTGAACGCTTCTACCTTGACCCCCATTGATGCTGTTGAGCTCAATGGATTAAAAGTACTTAGAAAACTCATTCCAGGAGGATCACGAGAAGAATATTTACAAGTTCAAAATTTTTAACTGGTGCTTGTCTGTGCAAACCAGAGTGCCCATGCATAACAAGAATTAAGAAGAGATAGCAATTTAAAATGTTCATTTATTTGTGAGAAGCTACTTGATGTACTGCGTCTCACAGGCACCTCATTGAACTGAATTCAGATGTTACACGTTCAACCCACGTGATTCCAGCATGGCCCAGCATCTCTGCTTCCACGTTATTTGGGTTGCAGTCATGTGTCCTATGAGCACACGGGTTTGCGCAACCACTTGTAATGTAAGTGAGGATTTCACTTCTACTCCTCCCGTGAGATAGATGCCTGCAGTAATGCGTGGCGAAAGCTTCAGAGAAGATAATAAAAAATGATAATAATTATGTAGGTTTTCACGGCTCGATGCATGAGAATTGCTTTCCCAAGCTGTTCTTTCGGGATAGCCGTGTTGAGCACTCCCTCTCGCCCCTACGCGCTCAACACGGCTATCCTGAAAGGACAGTTTTGGAAAGCAATTCTCAGAAATAATGATTTACATGTTTAAAGTGCCTTTCACCCAAAGGTCGCTAAGCACTGTACAAACCTCAGATGGGGAAAATAAAAGAACAAATAGAAATAAACACACCGCCTATCACGAAAGACTACACTCGGGTTACAGTCATGTGTCGCCATACATGGAACACACCCCTGCTGTGGTGGTGTTGACGACAGTGGGGTTGTGGATAATAACAATAATAATTACGGTTAACTCGAAGGCTTTCATGACCAATGTTATCCATAGTAAGGTTCTGTTTATGAGTTTAGGTCATGTGAAAAAAGTGTGTAAGTGTAGTGCACCCGTCGATATGTTGGAGAAAACGAGCGAGCACACACAGCACTTACCTTCAAAGATGGTACCGACGTTTCGCGAAGGTAAGTGCTGTGTGTGCTCGCTAGTTTTGTCCAACATCGACGGGTGCACTACACTTACACACTTCTTTCACATGACCTAAACTCATAAACAGAGCTTCACTATGAATAATTACGGTGTTCAGGTGACGGTGGAGGATATCGATAACGACGAGACGTACGACTTCCCGGTGAACCGCTGGTTTGCCGTCGACGAGGACGATGGCAAGATCCAGCGAGACATCATCGTGGGGGGCACAGAGGCGACAGGTGAGGACAGTGTGAATGCAACTTGCGCTACTGCCTTCGACTTATAAAGTGACTGGGTGCAACGAACACCATCCCAACTTTTTTTTTCATTCATTCTCAGAAACTGCTTAATCCTGTACAGGGTTGCGGTGAGCCGGAGCCTATCCCGGCAAATACAGGGTGCAAGGCAGTGCTATACCCAGGATGGGACGCCAGTCCATCATGGCACCGGGGGCAATTTAGACTGTGGGAGGAAACCGGAGTGCCCGGCGAAAACCCATGTGGTCACGGGGAGAACGTGCAAACGCCACACAGAAAGGCACCCGAGCCAGGATTCAAACCCGGGCCCTTCTTGCTATGAGGCAACAGTGCTACTTACTGCGCAGGAAATAAACTGTATGCCATACCAACCAGCACTTCTCAGAACCCCAAACGTATATTATACTAGCGATTTTCAGAATCGTTCAAATTCCTGTGCTATGATGTTTTCACAGAGGGGAATCTGTCAGCTGTTGGATGATGGGGTTTTCATACCGGGACTTCTACATTGCACACTCTTCTGCAGACTTCCCTAACTCACAGGGTTGCAGCTGCTCTGTCAGAGTTCCAAAAAATACTTTGTCTCATGACACAAAGATGATTATGGGGCGGAACGGTGCCATAGTGGCTAGTGCTGTCACCTCACAGCAAGAGAAACCCAGGTTCGATTCCTGGCTTGCATGTTCAATTCAATTCAACTTTATTTGTCAACTCTACCATATGTACAGGACACACAGAGAATCGAAATACCGTTTCTCTCAGATCCCGGCGTTGTTTACTGTCGTTCTGCAAATGAAACCGACGGCTATACTTGTTACTTGATGAAGACGTAGACAAAAAACGAACATGAAACCATGAAGACACCGCACTGTTTGGTCCGAGAGTAGCCGCTGTCTCGTGTGTGCATGGTTTTTGCTGCGGTACTCCCACAGTCCAAAGACATGCTGATGCCTGGGTTAAATGGCTTACTGACTAATTTGTACCAAATGCCCTGCGATGGGTACAGCCCTGCCTTGTGCCTTGTATCTGCCGAGATAGGCTCCAACCCCTGCGTGACCCTGTACATGAGTAAATGGTTACTGATAATGAATGAATGCATTGCAGCCATACTAGATGCAGACGACGTTGTGTCCCCATATATGACTTAAGCTTCCTCACGATCCTTCTGACGAATAAACATTTCAGGTATGCACTCACACATGGTCCACATTATGTGATTCACTTAACATTGATTTATCTTCAATGTTTTTTCTTTGTGAAATACTCTAATTTTATTGTTGATAGAAGATGACATCGTAACATTTAAAACATGAGACCGTGGATATAAGACTGACTGCCGTGTTTCCAGTCTAGCAGTTGCAATGAGCGTTGCAGATATTAAGATTGGTGCTGAATGTCAGATAAATACTTAACGCTAAAATGCTCAGCGGCCGGTGTTCAACCTTGTGAATATTTCATGCGCATGGAATGCTGAAGGCCTGGTTATGGAGACGTTTCTGCATGTGCCTTCATTAAAATTAGTGATCCATTTCAGCTACAATGCCTTCAGTATTCAACGACGTACCCATCAGTGTTGCATAATGCATACTCATACTACAGGAAGTAATGTCACTGGGCCAAAGTTCACAGTGGGGTCAATGAGGTGAAAGGAGGTGCTGCTCCCTACAGTGGATGTTGCACTAAATAATAGCAATAGACCACGCATTTAAAATTATAAATTACAAGACAACAAAGGGTTTTTTTTTTCAGTAGGATAAAACAAAATAAACAGATGCATGAAATTCCATGTGACCCAATTATGACATTGCGGTCACATTGCAAATGAGATATTGAATCCTGATGAATGCAAACACAGAAGGCTGCTTCTGCGATATCCCTTTCAGATATGCAAATGTTCAGATATTAAACATACCTCTGTATTAATAATAATCCCTGGCGAGGAGACAAGGGAGGGAAGCGCGATGGGAAGGCCCTTGTCGATGGATGTTTGCAGAGTGTGCTGCCACGTGGACTATGTACGGGCTGCTCTTGAGGCTGCTGTGAGAAAGAAGAGCTTACCATTCACTGCAGCCTCACTTCGAGCACAGCATTGCCTGTGATAAATCTCGACTGGGTGACAAGCCAACCTTTCAGCATAGATCCTACCATCGTGCTTCGAAGAATCGCAAAGAAGAAGAAGCATAGATCCTGCCAAACCCTTTGCAAAAAGTTTGGAAACCCAACCGAAACGTGGGTTTTCGGCCGCATTGCTGAATTTCTTTTTTCCGGACAAATAACAGGGCATCATCAAATTTGGATTGCCCTGTTCCTAGCAGGCCCCTGAAAAGGGCTTTAGTATAGGATAATTAGCCTTTACATTACTTATTTACTTACGTGTTTAGTCAGTTGCTTTCTCTCGCCGTCACCTGCAGGCATCATCTACAACATCTCCATCACGACGGGGGACGTGCGCGGTGCCGGCACGAACTCCAACGTGTACATCATCCTGCACGGAGCGCAGGGGCTCAAGAACAGCGGACGACTCTTCCTGCCGGGCGGCGAGTTTGAGCGCAGTCGCATCGACTGCTTCAGCAGCGAGGTGGCTGCCCTGCTCAGTCCGCTCAGCCGCGTTACCATTGGCCACGACAACTCTGGAGTCAGCTCGGGCTGGTTCTGCGAAAAGGTGAGGCTGCCGTGGGCTCCAGGACGTTTCGATAAACGATGCGCGTTGCGTAATATCAGGCCGCGTTACCATTAGCCACGACAACTCTGGAATCAGCTCGGGCTGGTTCTGCCAAAAGGTGAGGCTGCCGTGAACTTGAGAACATTTTGAAGGCAATATGAGCATTGCATACCATCGGGGTGTAAGGGATATCTACAGAGGTGAAAGTAAGGCAGTACGGCCCCTGTACCGCGTAACAGTAAGAAAGTGGCCGAAACATTAATATGTTTTCTTGAAATTAAATATAATGTAGATTATGACTCCCTGTTGAATTGAGAATCAGAAGATGCAGGGAGGACAACAACGTTGGATGGGGTAGGAAGGGGTTCAATTATTTGTAGTATTTAGAAACAAATTAGGGGGTATTATAATTAATATGTCAATTTATTTTGGAACCAATAAAAATATGAAATAATGTGGAAAATGTGAATTTATGGGTGCAGATACCAGATAAGTCTAGTAGCATCAATCTGGGAAGTCTAGAAACTTAAATTGAAGGATTTAGAGAAGTCATTGAGAAGGCAGGTTCAGTATCCAGTGCAATAGACAGAGGGCCCATGTTTATGGGATCCCCACAGCTGAACAACCAGTAATGATTGACCTAGGGCTGGATCCAGACCCTAATAAGTCCAACTTATTAGAGGCCAATTACCCACCAACCAGAATTGGCTTTTGCCCATGGGAATAGGAATGAAAGATAGCTAACCCATAGGCATAGGGGCTCAAAATATTGTCCTGGATTAAAGCTTACAATTACCATGGCATCTTCTCCATGCCTAGCACTGATCCGCTGCCTGTAGGCATAATTCTGTCAAAAGCTGGGATCATGATTACCTCAGTATAGCCCTGTGTGCCGCTCCTATTTGCTCTGTGTTTTATTTATACTACTAGCAGAGTCCCTGCCCTATGGGCCATCTTGTTCTAAGTGTGTAGCACGTTCCTCTGGTGTCTCTTGCTGATGATGTTTTCTGCTGACATGACCACTTTGACCTGGATTTCTTCCTAATGTCATATTTGGAATATTGCTGGCTATCTGAAGTTTCAGAAGACTAATGAATACTGGGAAGTAAAGCTGAAATAATACATATAAGCCTTGGTGTTGTGCAGATAATGGAATCGAACCCGATACCCTCAGGGCGGACATACATACATACATACCTAAAAACACTTCCTCCTATATATATAGATTACCGACGACAGGTGTAGATAATCGAGTGCACACAGCAACATATGCTTTGAGCTGGTGTCTTTCACATAGACACGCTCAGTTTTGTATTAACTACTCTTCACTGGGGGGTGCTGCTATCGTCTAACGGTAAGCACACTAGATTTATAATCTAGAGGTCACTTGCGCGACCTCCCTTCTGAACAGTTGAAGCAACGGGCAAGTTGATTACATCCACCGACCCTGTCCATTCAGAGGTGTTAATGTATACAACGCAGTGCACCATAGGCCATCGGCAGGTCACGTGGTGGGGTAAAGTGTGGGTAATGCCATCTCTTCCAAGTCATCTGACCAGCATGGGAACGATGACCAATCATCCAATTATCCTCGAGAGGATAATTCTACAGAGGGAACGTCTCGTGGAGGCTGTTCTGTAAGCGGTGTCATGAGCCAGCAAGTGCAGGGCTGCACCTTTGACATTATTCTTCACTGAGACTGTAAGGTCTGGTAACAAAAGGAGCTCAATTCGTTGCTTATTGCCTCTGAACAAATTACTCAATTGGGTGGCTGCCACCATGCCCGGCCGCCTGTGTCTCCCTAGTGGCAATGTTTACTCATTTGAGGCTGAGTCGACCTAAGGGAGGCCCAGTACCAGTTTAGAAAATAGTCACTGGTGTTTGCTGTGAGCGGGATTCAAACTCGGGATGCCGAGTTTGTAGCTCAGCGCGCTAACCACTGAGCCACCGCTCCCCACGACCCCTGCCCCCACACACACACACGCATACAATGATTGTCTTGTGTCATCACCCCTTGGAGATTCGGTCCCCTGAGTCCTTGGGCTCCTTTTAAAAAAGCCGACTGATTTGTTCCTTGAGGCCTTTTAACCTCCATAAACTGGCCTCCCTTTATTGTGTATTCCCATTGTGCATTTCATCATTTTACCATTTTATCACTTTACGAAATTCTTAGTCTTTTATCATTTAACTGTTTTGTCTGCATAGCACCGCGGGTCCCCGGGCTGGAGGCTTCTCACCATTGTAATTTGTTTTCATAAGTTTATGGACTCTTTTTCGTTGGGGTTTTATTTCATTTTAGTTTATTTTAGTTTAACTACGCGATATGTTCTTTTACTTTTTTTTGTTTAACATTTTTTATCTATTTAGCTATGTGTAGGATGAAAGGCGCTGAGAAATGTAAATCATTATCATTATCATTACTAAGCTGACCAAGACCATCATCACACCAGACTGAAAACCTGGTTTAATCTCAGCTGAAGCTAGGGACCTCGGATGGTAGTGATGTTCAGTATTTAGTAAGCAAGCACCATGTCCCTGTTTCACAAAAGCACGTCTAAGTTTAAGGCTTATTGCTGCTTCCTGTAATATGTGTCGATTTGTTTGGCTGGGATTCTGGGTGGAAGAACGCTCGCCTTCAAATCGGAAATCTGTGAATTAAAATCCCATTTGATGGTTAACCCAGGCCATCATCCGTCTGTGGACAATCAAATTAGTGATATTTTTTTCGAAATCATAATTTATTATATGCACCAATTGCATGATTCCACAGGAATTTAGAACTCCCACCACTTGCTCAGGGCCTACAACAGAGATGAGTACTGCCCTGTGCTTGCATAAGCCGGAAGATACTTTAATTCTGTCTGTCATAAATGTTAATGCTCTCATGTGGTAACAAATATTGTCGCAATATATTGTCTGACGAGGTATATTACTAATTTGTGGAAATTCCACCAATTGTCTCTTAATTTCATCATCTGTCAAGGTTATCAGAACACCAGGGCTCTTGCAGTTATTGTGATATTAGTGGGTGTTTTGTGCCGACCATTGTGCTTGGGAAGGAAGAAGTCGCGATTGTTTCATGGCCTGATGAAAGTGTTAAGCTGAGGAGGAGGAGGGAGGCTAGTGAGAACCAAGGAAGGGAGACACCGTGAACTATCTGCAAGAATAGCTCATTACAGAGTGAAATAGCTTACGTGTGCAGTGTACTGGATTGATAATAGAACATAATTTGCATAATGTATTCCATTAAATATTACCAAGAATTGTGACGGTGACTAATAGGCATATTGTTGCCATGTTTTTCTATATTAGGTTTTTAAAACGTATATATATATTTAAACATGATTAATGAGACTTACACAAATGTATCAAATAAGACATTAACTAAAACGTTTGGCGAGCATTCCAAAGTATGCGTGGAACTTTGTGATATTACATGTTGGAATCTAGCATTCTATTACTCAGCAACTTCAAATAAATTACAGCAGTTTATTATATATGCTTTGAAACTAGAGCCGCATTTTTTCGATATTCGTAGTCCTTGTGACACCAGTCTTCTTCTTCTTTGCGATTCTTCGAAGCACGATGGTTTATTATTATGATGGCAATGGCGATGCTAATGGCAGTAATAATGACAATAATGACGATGGCAATGGTACCGATATGCTGATAATAATAATAATACCATTTGATCGAGCGCCTTTCACCCGAGGGTCACAAAGTGCTGCACAAGGGCCACGGAGAGAACGGCATGTCAACAACGACAGAAAAAAGACAACTAATAAAATCCAAAGCAACAAAAAAATGCTGCTTCGAATAGACTGAAAGGTCGTGAAACAGGCAATCTTAACAGCGGCAAAAATATGCCAGCGTCCCATAAGATTGCCGTCACTTCCTTAAAGACAAACACGGAGGGAGACAGGGAGGGAGGGAGGGTGAGCAACAGGGGGAGACATAGGGACACAGAGACAATTATGATGAGTAAATGATAATTATGATGAGTAAATCTGTGATAATGGTGATTATGAGACTGGTTTTAGGAGTGCTTTGCCTGGAAAGGTAGGCTTATGAAGAAGATGGTGCTGGTGGTTTATGATCAGGACAGGTTGCGGTGTACTGAGGTGACATTAAGATGTATGCACGTGACTGCCGATGTTGATGATGGTTATTATGACTCCTAGCAGAGGACCCGCCATACGGACGATCTTATTCCAAGTGTGCAACACGTTCTTCTGCCGTCTCTTGCTAACGACGTTGTCTGCCTGCTTTGACGTGAATTTCTTCCCGATGAAGGTCAACGAGTACTAAAGAGGGTTGATAGTACTAGTGCATAAGTGGGGATCTGAAGCTGAAACCGTGTTAAAGTTTCAGCAGCGTAATCAATAAGTGAGAAGTAAAGCTTTAAAAGCCTTGGTGTTGTGCAGATAAAACGTGCGCTTATAAATGATGTGAAGCCAGTTCCCTCAGTGCGGACATACATAAATACGTACATTAAAACAAAAACTCGCCCCATAATATATAGATGGGCTGTGCGCGGGCTTGAAGCATTCTGCGGTGACGTTAACGCGAATGCTCGCGACTGTCTACTCGGATGACGATGGTGACGGTTATCATGACAACGGGCTGCGTGCAGGTCGTGGTGTACTGTCCGTTCACGGGCATCGAGCAGTCGTTCCCTTGCCGCATGTGGCTGGACGAGGACGAGGGCGATGGGCTGATTGAGCGAGAGCTGCACGAGATGATCTCCCTCCGCCAGATCAAGCAGAAGAGTGAGCGTTCTCCTCCCCGCCCGCCCCCGTCAACCGCGTAAAGCCCAGGGTGCTGTCGGAAAATTCTACTTTTCAGTCAGTCAGTTTTTTTTACTAACTATTGTAGCTCTTTTTAACGGTTGTCAAGCAGGGAGGGGTAAGCGAGTTGCACCATCTCAGTGCACCGGGGGCAATTTAGTCAGGGCAATTAGCCTAGGCCGCATGTCTTTGGACCGTGGGTAGAAACCGGAGTACCCGGTGAAAACCCACGTGGACACAATGAGAACATGAAAACTCCACACAGAAAGGCACCCAAGCCGAGATTCGAACCCGGGTACTTCTTGCTGTGAGGCGGTAGCGCTACTTACCGCTTATCTTTGGGCGGGTGGAGTCATGCACTATGCAGGTGCAGATTCACCTACACATAACGTCTGCATGAACCGTAAACCATTCATCCATCCATTTTCAGAAACCGCTTAATCCTGTACAGGGTCGCGGTGAGCCAGAACCTATCTCGGCAGACACGGCGCAAGGCAGGGGTATACCGAGGATGGGACGCCAGTCCATCGCAGGGCACCTGGGGCAATTTAATCAATAAGCCAATTAACCTACTAGCATGTCTTTGGACGGTGGGAGGAAACCGGAGTGCCCGGCGAAAACTCGCGCGGACATGGGGAAAACATGCAAACTCCACACAGAAAGGCACCCGAGCCGAGATTCGAACCCGGGCCCTTCTTGCTGTGAGGCGGCTGCACTACCCACTACGCCACCGTGCCGCCCTGAACCGTAAACCCCCGTGCCCAAGTTGCTGGATAACAGACACGCATCTCTGGGAGTCATTAACTTTTTTTCCTGGGGACCACTAGGGGCTCCCTCCATCTTGATGTCCCTTCGCATGTTTGTTGTGTCGCAGGAGTCCCGTAAATAGCTTGCAAGCTCACTGGGTATTTTTTCTGCTGTAATAATAAACATCCATCCATGGAGGACCCTTTAGGGCCCCCCTCCTGTTTCTCCCCCCCACCAACCCCCTGCCACCCACCGTATAGTTATTTCCATTTCCCTCCTCTGCCTTTCCGAGTTTAAAATATTAAAATCATGTTTTGAAGACGAAAAACCAACAACCGACTAACGATGGTTTCTCTTCAGAGCTGTTCTTTTGGGATAGCCGTGTCGAGCGATCTCCCCTCTCCTCGCGACATTTCGCCTCCTACGTTGGAAGCATCATCAGGCGTAAACGTCGCGAGGGAGAGAGGGCGATCACTCGACACGGCTTCCCCTAACGAACAGCTCTGAAGACCAACCATCATGAATCGAGCCGTGAAAAACCTACATCAACCAACTAATGCTTACATTTTTACACATAAACCTCTTCCAAGGAATACAACCGTGTTCTTATGCATCGGCCATGGAGGCTGCTAGTGCTGCTGCAGCCGCTGCTGGTACTATTACTGCTGCCAGTGCTGCTGATGCCACTGCTGCTGTGCTGCGGGTACGAGTCTATTGGGGGTGAGCGGCGTGCTGCGCGCGTGTCTCCGCGTGTCTCCGCGCAGAGCTGCCCTGGTCCCTGTGGATCTGGACGAGCGACTTGAAGGGCGCCGGCACGGACGCGCGCGTCTGCTTGCAGGTGTACGGCGAGCACGGCAAGTCGGACGAGATCCAGCTCGACAACAACTCCGACAACTTCGAGAGCGGCCTCACCGACAAGTTTATGGTCAGAGGCGACGCCGCCGCGGATAAGTTCGGTTGGACCTTTTTGCCGTTCTACAAATAATGTAGAAAATACGAGGGTTTACCCTTTCCGTCAATGAGAAAAAGTGTTACGATCTTACAGTTTTTGTGCAACGGCAAAAAAAGGTCCAATAGTGTTATGATCTTTAAACACTAAGTGGACACCTTTTTGCAAAGGCTCACGTTTGCACGCAGCCACATATGCTTGTGGCAAAACCATGCAAGTTAATGCTATGATAATGCATTGGAGCCTTTGCAATAAGGTGTCCACTTAGTGTTTAAAGATCTTAACACTGTTTTCTCATTGCCGGAAAGGGTAAAACCTCGTATTTTCTACAAGTTCGGTTGTGGTTTACGGCTCCGGTTTTTTTTTCCCTCCGTTCATTCCTTCATCAGAAGCCACTTAATCCTGTGGAGGGTCGCGGTGAAGCCAGAGCCTATCCCGACAGACACAGGGCGGAAGGCAGGGCTATTTCCAAGATGGGAAAACGGTCCATCGCAAGGTACAGGGGGCAATTTAGTCGGGCCAATTAACCTAAGCCGCATGGCTTTGGACTGCGGGAGAAACCCGGAGCATCGGCTGAAAACCCACACGGAGACGGGGAGAACATGATAACTCCGCACGCAGAAAAGCACCCGAGCCGGGAATAGAACCCGGAGCCTTGCTGTTCTAGCTGCCAGCGCTACTAGCTGCGCCACTATGCCACCTGACTTCAGTTTTGATGACGTAAAATCTCTGCCCCAGATTTTTCAGTTTCAGGTATAACGGCAGGTGGAGTAGTTTAGTAACTGGAGAACGATGGCGGGGACTTTGTCAGTCCTTTTACCATCAGAAGAGCACATTCAGTCTGAATAGCTTCCTAGGAGAAGCACTGTGGTGGCAGTGCGCCTCTGAATCATTGTCATCATCATCATCGCCACATTCTGCGTGTGTATTTCAGTGATCAATTAATTACTCCACAAGTGCGTCATTTGAGAATTGGAAAACCTGAGGCAGTTATCACCACTACTTTTAACACATAAACGTTTCCCTGCCAGTTTCTCTCCCACTACTTACAAAAAGGGGCGGCATGGTGGTGCAGTGATTACGCTGCTGCCTTAAAGTAAGAAGCTCCTGGGTCCGATTCCTGGCTTGGGTACCGTTCCGTGCGGAGATTGCATATTCACCCCGTGTCACTGTGGGTTTCCACCAGGTACTCAGGTTTCCGCCCACAGTCAAAAGACATGCTGCCTACGTTAATTAATTGTCCTGACTAAATTGCCCCGGTGCACTGAGATGTTGTAACTTGCTTACTCCTCCTTGCTGGACAACTGTTAAAAGAGCTACATAGCTCAACGGTTCCTTCCAACTTTATAAAAACGTACTCACTGACCGATATGGATGAGTGGAGATTCCACGTTCCACTATTGATGCCCACAAAGTGGTACCTATTTTCGCTGACCCAATATGATGATGGACCGAGTCGATCCCCCAACCAGAATTTGATATTCGCAAGGTTCTGATTGTGAGCCAAGGTCTCCCACCGCTGCGCCACTCAGCTGGAGTTTTCTTTGACTGTCCTACAAGAGTCTTTAAGCCTCATTTGCCATAAGCATTATAATCATCGCATCAGAGGCACTATAAAAAGGCTTGCAGCCTAAAACTTAGTTGCTATGTGTCAACAGCACGTAGGTAAATCGAGCGTTCGACTGATATCGCAGCGTTTTGCTTACATCGCTCGCCTGCTGATGCCTTAAGACAAGTAGCTCGTCCGCTGTAGAGCGATGCTTGCGGCCCCTATAAACAAGTCCGCTAGTGCGCGCAAGTACTTATTACGTTGGTGGCAAGAATTAAAAGATGTAATAAAGGGTACTGAGCGGTTTAGATGTGTTTTTAATAGAAGTCCTTTTTTAAAATGTGTACAATACAACACGGTATATTTTTCCGACTATTGAAAAAAATTCGAGTATGTGAACGTATATGGACATTGACCGTTACACCCATACACAAATACTGCATTGGGTGAGGCCGGGTGATTGATCGCACAGGTATGTGATGGTCGGACATGTGACCTTATACTTTACATTTGTGTGCGTGTTTGTGTCGAGCGGTGGTTAAACGGTTAGCGCGCTGCACCATGAACCCGGTGACCCGAGTTTTTTTTTTACTTTCACGGCCAACACTAGTGATAATGTTATGAACTGGTACTGGGCCTCCCATAGGTCGACTCAGCCTCAAAGGAGTACCTGGTGCGGTGTGTAAACATCGCCACTATGGAGACAAAGGCGGCCGGGCGTGGTGCTGGTCACCCACCCCCCTCGTGTGCCATGCTGACCTTGTAGGGTGCTCGCTGTTAAGCCTATACGGGGAATGTTTGTCTATGTGTTTTGATATTTGTTTACAGATTGAATTGCCAGACATTGGATTGGTGTCCAAAGTACGGATCTGGCATGACAGCCGTGCACCTTTTGGGGGCTGGCATCTGCATAAGGTGAGAGTAGGGCATCGCCACCACCAACATTCATCCCCAGCCCAGTCTCATGTGCCCAATGGTGAAACCACAACGGGAAAACAATACGGGGATTGTGAGTTTATATCCGAGTCAGGAGCCAACTCAGCCCAATGTCCATCTGAGAATCAAAAATAATTCTCCTACTTTGTGCAAAGCCAACATTGGTTGTCCTGTTTGCAATGCTGAGCCTGAAAATCTAACGGCCCTTTGCTCTGAACAAGTAACTGTTTCCCATAG
>JAZEWU010000001.1:1433075-1447452 GCA_036362915.1 Geotria australis
TTGCGGAGTTCAATGAAAATGCAAGGGGCTGTGTAAGAAAATGGGAAACTGTAATTTAACATCGCGCTTCGAAGAATCGCAAAGAAGAAGATAGCGGAATCATCTTTTCTATTGAATGTTTTTCAGTTACCATGAGCATGTAACGATGGACAGATTCATCCGTTAATATAGATCTTTATGCTCACCATCATTGTTATCATCAGCTATAATAATTTCACTGCCATATGAAGGCCTTTCCACTCTCACCATCTTCCATATGAGAGATGCTCACTATACATGCACCTAATTGCGCATGTAAACATTAATAATGTACGATTTCTCTATCTTTATATGCAGGCGTTACATTTAGATTATTGTGGTAGAGGGATTTGCGTGTTCCAATGAATCCCAGGGCTATGTTGCCTTGAGTCTAGCACTCCTGCTAGGGTCTCTTCTAGTGAACAGGTCTAGGTGGAGGTTCCAGATAAATAACGACCCGAAGACCCTCCAAATAAAGGAGGTTGGTGTCAGGAAGGGCATCTGGCCGTGAAATTCTTCTCCGTTACAGCTACCGTTGGGGGGCAACCGGCCAACCCGGATCAAGCTGGATACTGGCCGTTTAAACCGGCAACAACAACAATGTTACATTTAGGGTAACGCAGTGAATTTAACTGTATAAACGGTATGATAAACAATACAAATAATAATAATAGCATTTTATAGCGCGCCTTTCACCCGATGGTCACAAAGCGCTGCACAAGGGGCGCGGGGAGAAGGGCATGTCAACAACGACAAAAAAAACAACTAATAAAAACCAAAGCAACAAAAATTAAATGATTAAGGCTGCATCGAATACACTGAAAGGTCGTGAGACTGGCAATCTTAAGAGACAAAGAATGTGACCCTGCCTCGTGGTGGTTCGTCGAGTCGCTGCCGAGTTGCATCGTCGTATGCCTGTCTAGAAATGACGACGGTGACGCTTCTACATCGCAAGCTGCCAGCACGGTCCTCTATAGTTTAGATAGGCACTTCGTTTCGATTGATCAGTGATGGCAAATAATGTGTCTTTCAGTCTCTCTCAGCACTCATGAGGCACTCTGAAATGCCAGGGCACGATCATTATTCAACAAGCTGCTGTTTTAAGTTGACTGCTGCATTAGCGATTTTAAAATGTAAATAAGCTCTTCTAAATAATTGTTTTAATGGGATGCATCAGTGTCATATTTTGGCCTGCCCCACTTTCGAGCATGCCTTGCCCGGCCACGCAATCAAGCCTCGATGCAATTTGGTGGCTGCGGTAACCAATTATTATTTTAAATTTCTCTCTCTCTCTCTCTCTCCATATTTCATGTGATGCATTATTACCACGCTGCTGCCCCTGCTGATTAGTTTTCCACTCATGCAAGCCTGACAGCTACACGTGAGTGCGTTCCTCGTTGCTGTCATCGTGGTCTCAGTGCGATGCTCTCATCGCCACGCTCTGAGGACCGTGCGCCCGCTGCGTGGTGCTATGCGCGTGTGGCTCTGCCGTGTGTAACCGTACGGCGCTCGCACGGTAATTACTGTGTACATTTAAGTAAAGTTAGTTGTTTTTATGACTCACACGTACTGGATGTGTGTGTGAGCTCATGTATATAAAGTGCCGTGTTTTTATCGCTTAAATTGCCCGGGATTGCATTCCTACAAAAGGCACATAATATATGTGCGTTCAGTGTAATTATTATTATTACAATTACATTACAGTAACTCCAGCTGATATGCGCAGGTGCATTCATAATTGTTATAATTGAAATGCATTCACATTAAAGCAATGGCATTT
Source organism: Geotria australis (assembly GCA_036362915.1). Lineage (NCBI taxonomy): Eukaryota > Metazoa > Chordata > Hyperoartia > Petromyzontiformes > Geotriidae > Geotria > Geotria australis. The sequence goes on from JAZEWU010000001.1 coordinate 1,434,874, forward strand.
GAATAAATGCAACCACACTAACATTCGCATTAACTCACACACACACACGCTCACACGCTCACACATGCATTCGTACCGTAATAGTGAGATGGGCATGCCTTAGTGCACTGTAACACAATGTGGCTAAGCACGCCCCATTTAACTTGGCGGGGACTGATCTATAGGGGTGTGTCAGGATAGTCAACTGCTGTAAAACCCCAGCAGAGGAATTAACAGAGTTATATAGGCATTGCTTAAGCACTTCTCCCCAATGGAGACGCCACAGGGCTTTTATTTAAGAACAACACAAATTGTCAATTTTTTTAATTGAATGCTCGTTTGTGGAAAGTCTTGTGAACCCAAACCAGGTTTGTTTAGTCTCCAGCGTCTGGAGGTAAGTAAGTTAGGCGTTCTCACACCCGAGGCATTTGTTATTTTTGCATAGCCTATATTGTCATGTTTGCTATTATTTTACAGCCTCCCAAGTAGTGCTGTATGTGGCCGAGCAATGGGCTCATTCAAAAGGCCATCATTTAAATTCCTGTCAGGGCTTGACTCAGCTCATCATTCCTCTCGAGCCAATAAAATGAGCAACATTTTGCGAGAAGGGAAAACGGTGAATGTCCTGTGGACATCCTGAAAAACACCATAGGAATGTGAAATATCCACCAATGACTCAGAGCTGTCATGCATGGCCTCTTGTTGGTTTAGGCAGGAAGATATATTTACGTTTTATTATAGCTCTGATGAGTCTCTTTATTAATTACGAAATAGTGCACAAACAATATTTTTTTCCTCAGTAGATTTACTAAATTTAATCACGAGCAGATCTAAATCTACTAATAATCCAAAGCAAAGCTGGCAATATGAATACTATATTAGGTTTTATTTTTTTCCCAAAACATATCCAAATTCTGCTCTCAGCCTCATGTTAAGAGAAATGCACATTTGGGACTCACTACAACTAGTATGACATTAGCCTGATGAAAAAAATTGATCAATATGTAGAAGTCATGGAACTCGATGACTTCTAGGGGGTTCCTTCAAAAGACATTATTCCCGATGGGGAGGACACTTTTTAAACATGCCCTGCACACCACAACAAAGTGATTTTATAATTCCTCCGAATTGGAATATGCTGAATTAATTGAAAGTCAAAGTTAATATTATGGGCTTTTAAACCAGGGTGGGACCATCAATTATTTACTCTTGAAAACGTGGTTTAACCATGGTTGGCAGCTCAGATTTGACCCAACAGCTCAGTGATACCCACTCAGTGCTATGACCTGGTGTTATCCTGCCAAGCCTCTACAAATTAGGCTTGTGCGTGCAGCCCATTTTGCGTTTGTTGAATAGAATTGTTATTTATTTATCAAAATTGCCTTTGAGTGATGGACTTTGTATACCAGGGAGACTGGCCCCATACTTCTTACTTTCAAAGAGCAGAAGTGAAACTGCATAGGGAGCACTATTGTGAGAGCCCTCTGACCATTTGACACTGTCAAATTGTATTTTCTTATCATCCATCGTCTTTGTATGAGTGGACCTTTAAGCTCGACTATACAATAGGTAATGGAACTGGCATAAGGAAGAAAGCAAATGCTTAGGAGTGGAAGCATTGTTGGCATTAGTCTTAATGACCTCTTGACCCTTATCATGATCACCTGGCTTGTGTGCCTTGCTCCAGTCTCTTGTGCTAATTGCTGGACCAGTGACAAAGATCCATTGTATATAACATGAATGCAAACGTCACATCGCATTTGGAGTAAACAATATTCATCTGGGTGGTAAAATTGTGATGACAGCTCATGCTCCTGAAGCTATGATGAAGAAGATCTGTTTGGTGCTTATCGTTATAGCACTGGGTTCAAAATGTGAATGTTACAAATATATATCATTTGGGGATTGATTCAGTCCATGATCCCACCATGTTGGCCTGTGGAGAGGTTGACTCTCACCACAAAAATGTGGAATTTCCACTACTGGTTCAAGGGTGGCAGTGGTAATATTGTTACAATGCTCAGTTGTATAAAAAATACTCCTTGGGCTCAATTCATGTAGCCATTTCGATCCATCATTTGGCCACTTTCTGCCAGAATTATCGCAGTCATGTGTGGCTGGTTCCACACCCAAAAGCAAACTCTCCACCACTGCTCATGCTGAACGTACATAATGCCCCAAAGTGGGGTTGTGAAAGCGGAGCCAACGATGGCGGTATGTTTCCACAAATATGCGGACACTTTCCGCGAGCTTGTGGAATGTTTTCAGCATGTTCCGTTCTCTTCAGTGTTCCCTTTCGTGATCGACACCCCCACCGTCAAGATTGTCCAATAAGATCGGCCTTCGTACGAGAGCTAGAGGGATGGTGGCATCGCGAGACCATGAGGGATGGCGACGACGTTGGAAGTCCTTCAATAAGCAGTTTATAGAGCATGGCTGCTGCTGATGATGATACTTATTAGGTCCAGCTCTCTGGGTCTACCTCATGCAGCATGTCCCAGATATCCCAACTTACACTTAACCACTCTTCCCATACCCTTATATTCCCTACGTGAGCTTCCAAAGGATGAAACGTGAGCATCCTACGTATCTTCGGCATCAGCCATGATCAATACTCTGCTGGAAGAAGGTCTCCCCAATTCGTTGCCATCTCTCACCGTCCTGGACTACAACAATCCACCTTGCACCTGCTGCACACGAGCTGATACCATGGCGCGTTGCACCTGTTGATTCGGAGGCACGGAGCCCTACTCAGTCGATTTGTTGTGAGTTTTAGAAAAGGTGACTTTTTAAGAGTTTTTTGAAGGCTGTAGGGGACTGTGTTTGACGCAATAGGTGTGGCAGGCTGTTCCTGGTTGTGGGTGCCGCGACCGAGAAACGACGTTTCGCGAAGGTTGTGCGTGAACGCGGTGTGTGGAGTAGGTGCTGTGATGAGCTGCGCAGAGTACGGGATTGTGTTGATGCGAGTGGCTGGAGTAGTGATACGAGATATTTAGGGTGTCCTGTGTGGATAACGCGGTGGCAAATTATAGCCATCCACAAACGCGGTAGTGTAGCAGCTAGTGCACTGGATAGGAAGCCAGCCACCCAAGTTCTATTTCCACTCATGGCCAACACCAGTGACGATTTTCTGAATTGGCTCTAGGCCTTCCCTTGGTAGACTCGGCCTCAAATGAGTACCTGGTTCGGTGTATAAACATTGTCACTAGGGAAACTAAGGCAGCCGGGCGAGGTGCTGGCCACCCACCCACCCCCTCGTGTGCCATGCTCGCCATCACAGGTGCTACCCGCTAAAAGCACTTGCCCCTACAGTCACCTAATGCTACGCGGGTGATTGTTGATGTCTGTGTGCTCGCGTGCCTTCCTCCTGCTCCAGGTGACTCTCCTCAAGTACTTCACCAAGGAGAAGTATTCCTTCCTATGCGATCGCTGGCTTGACGCCAACGAGGACGACGGCTTCACCGTGCGCGAGCTGCCCGCACAGGGGGACATGGTTGAGGAGCCGCTGGCTGGTGAGCATCGTCGTGCAAGGAGGGTGTTGCGATCAGCGGAGTGATGAACGTTTATGGTTTTTCTTCAAGAAGCAGTGTTAACGTTAACATCCATCCATTTTCTAAACCGCTTTTCCTGGTGAGGGTCGCGGTGGCAGCAGTCCATGACGGATGATTTTGCGAATTGTCCTCGAGAGTTGCGCTTTCGGGATAGCCGTGTCGAGCATTCCTCCTCTCCCCGTCGAGACGTTTCACCACACATGTTGGAGGCATCACCGGGCTAATGATTAGCCTCATTAACCTGTGTTGCCTCCCAACGTGTGAGACAAAAGGTCACCAAGTAGAAAAGGCTATCCCAAAAGAGCAGCAACTTGACGGCGAATTCGATTCGATTCTTTGAAGCGTGATGGCTACACAACAGTTTCCCATTGCAACAAGTTCTTCTTTAGTTGCAGACAGCCCTTCAACATTTAGAGATATAATAGTCAGTGCTGGCCTTAAAGGCGGCGGGCATTGGCCTCTCTTCTTGCTCCAGACTGAGGGGCTTCTGGTGTCTGTTGAGCAATTCTCATAGGTTACAGAATTATTTTTTTCTCTCCGTGGTTTTCAGGAACCGGCACCAAAGGTTACAGCAATCCTCAGTCTCTTTTCTCATATGAAACGCCATTGTAGAAGTAACAGCTGTATTCCTGCAGAGGTCAGAGAGCTGCACTACAACACAGATATCGAGTGTATGGTTGGTGCGCACGCACGAGGGTGGAGTACACGAACAGGGTGATTCGGGGAGGTCACAGAGACGAGTGCGCTAGTGGCACGCAGAGCTCGGCGATGGCTGGATAGATCTGAGCCACATCGCGGGGTGAGACTTTAAGAGCAGATCTTTAAGGTCAGGTGTGTGATGTGGCAGAAGGAAATCTGGCAGAAGATGAAAGGAAGTGATTGATAGGTGTGATGGTGTCAGTAATATTATTAATAATAATGCCCTTTATTTTCTCCGGAAAGCCTCAATGAGATTTAAGGTTATTTTTCGACTTGCATTTGGATGTTTGGCCAGTTCGGTTGATCAGTGTTTTTCCAGCGAGTGGGAGTTAACTGGAATACCAAAAGACATGCCTATGAGACGGTCACACTCAAAGCTCCTCACATATGAATTAAATAACACTCACTATATACAGTCATGCGCCACATAACGTCCGTTCGGGCAACGTCCGACCGCATATACGTCCGTGGTCCCGTAGGGTTATACTGTAATAGAGTTCAGAAATCCCGATCGGAAAACGGGACGTAGCGGACCTAGCCGGACGTCGCGAACGCAACAGCTTTCCGCACGCAACACGTGTATCTCATGTCTCTTGTCTGCAAAGCGATTGCGCTTCCAGGTGTAAAATGGTACAGTACATATATAACCTATAATACATATGTATTGATAGTCATAATATACGCCTAAGTTATCAGATGAGATCAGATGAGATCGGTCGTATTGAGTGTGATTTGGCCAATTAACCATAATAAGCCCTTGACTTTGATCACCATCACCGTGACGACCACTGTCTTAGCCATTACCATCACATCCTCATAATCCTCATCATATTCATCATATTCAGTATCATCAGAATCGGGCCCTCAGACGAATCGTCACCTCGGACCTGTCATCACCCCGCTCGCCGTGCGCGGAGCACGGATTGACCCGGTTGCACTGCGGGTCCGCTGTGCTTCAGTGGTCAAGTACCTGGTGACGATCTTCACGGGGAAACAAGGCGGCAGCGGCACCGACGCCAACGTATTCGTGTGTCTCTACGGGGAGCACGGTGACACGGGCGACCGCATGCTCTACAACAGCCGCAACAACGTCAACAAGTTTGAGAGAGCAAACGTGAGCACCCATCTTATAATAATACTAGCAGAGTGCCTGCCCACCGGGCGATCTTGTTTCAAGTGTGTAATATGTTCTTCTGAGATCATTTGACCTTTTTGCCGTTGTACAAATAATGTAGAAATTACGAGGTTTTACCCTTTTCGGCAATGAGAAAACAGTGTTAAGATCTTGAAACACTAAGTGGACACCTTTTTGCAAATGCTCCAGTTTGCAGGCAGACACATATGCTTGTGGCAAAACCATGCAAATTAATGCTATGATAATGCATTGTCCTTCAAACTTATTGGCCCAACACCAGACGGCTTTCTCTGTAGCCAAGTCTGTGTTTAGCCAGTTTCTGCCAAAAGGCTGAAACTGGCTAAACAATCTTCTGAGGTCGTTTGTTGATGACCTTTTCTGATGATATGGCTGCTTTGACCTGGATTTCGTCCTGATCTCCTTTTAGGAATATTTCTGGCTGTCTGAAGTTTCACAAGAATAATAAATAAGTGGGAGGTAAAGTTGCAATAAGACATGAAAGCCATTGTGTTGTGCAGATCATATTTGTACTTATTAAGGATTTGAAACTGGTACCCTCGGTGCAGACATACATACGTACATAAAAACACTTGATCTATTCTTTATAGATGTCATATTTTGTATAGATGGCACTTAAATTCCCCAGAAACTCAAAGCCCCTTACATCACATCTCAAACATTGGAAGGGCACCCCCAGTGGCAGCTGTCCCCGTGTGACACAAGTTGACTCATCATTGGCCTACAAATGGGAATTAGTCTTCCAGTAGGGGGGCGATGATTGCTCCCACGTGTAATCCTGATTGTGCATTTTTTTGGAAATTGTGTAAATTTGGCAAAGCTGTACCATGACGCTGCCACATGATGGCCTACTCATTTAAAATTGTATCACTGGATCTTTCACGCCCTCTGTGAAGCAGAGGGCGCTTAATAATGGTTGATATAGACCACCAGTATTAACCAGGAGGTCCTTTTCCGATTCTAACCATGAACCTCTGCAGCAAGCGGCGAATGAACACACTCCCTCTGCGTTAAGTGACCACCGTTAACATTCACTCCGCTGCAGCACATCTGACATTTAACAGCCGTTTGTCAATCAGTGTCTGGATGAAGGCCTCCCACATGACCATATTTCACCACAACAGTCAACGCGGGTTGGTAGAACTGGGGGCCAGGAATTGGTTCAGATATCACTCGCCACTGATCTTAGCTATGGCCGGGATTCAGGCCATTAGGTTCGCGGCGCAGCGTGCTTACCACTGCACCACTGCTCCCACATCCGATGAGTGTAACAGAAACGTGGTCCCGTACACGATGGGACTTTCCTGTTGCTCAGCTTCTCTTTCCGTGGAATGCTTTCTCTTGTCCAAGATTTGGGATCTGGTTGTACCAAAAGGATGTTTATTGAACATTTCTTCAGTTAATTTACGGGTACATTTTTTTAAAAGAGCATAATTTAAGGTTTTTTGACACAGTGTATTTAAAAACAAAACAGGGTAACACGGTTCGGCCAGCATATCCTAAAAAAGCACATGTCACGATCACACAAGTCTTATCGGATTAGCAAGCATGCCAAATCAGGGCGCATCATAATGTAAGATGCAGAATGGCCTAGTCATTATCTAACATCTATTATGAACATATTGCTCCGAAAAATAAAGGTAGAAAACCCGCCACGCTGTGCAATACCAATGTGATTTGCATCAGATTAGAATCGGGATCGCACAAACACCGCGTCCATATGTGCGAGGTGTAAATCGGATAAGCGTGTAACGGATTTAAATATGTTACATTAGACAGCGGTGTGGCAAGACAACAGACAAGAAATCTGCCACGGAGAACATGGGCTAATTTGTGGATAATTTGAAATCCTGGGATTTGGTCTCTGACATGGACCGCACAGTGTTGAGTAGTTTCCCACATTATAATGTCCACCCAACGGCCGAAGGCAAGCTTGTGTCATCGTTTGCGAGAATTTAACCTTGGAAGATGATTCAATGGCTAGAGAATGAACCACGAACAACCTGTGCACCTTTATTAATATGCTAATTATTTGTTAGTATTTTAATTAGTTATTAGTATATTAAATGCAGCGTGGTGGCGCAGTGAGTAGCACTGCCGACTCACAGCAAGAAACACCTGGGTTCGATTCTCTGCTTGGGTGTCTTTTTGTGTGGCGTTTACATGTTCTGCCCGTGTCGGTGTGGGTTTTCTCCGGGTAGTCCGGTTTCCTCCTACAGTCTAAAGACATGCTGCAAGGTTACTTGATCTGCTAACTAAATTGCCCCTGATGCCCTGCACTGGACTAGCATCCCATCCTGGATATAGCCCTGTCGTTGGCCCTGTCTCTGCTGGAATAGGCTCCGGCCTATCCCTGCACAGGCTTAAGCAGGTACTGATAATGAATGAATGACCCTCGGGTAAAAGGCGCTATATAAATTGAAATTATTATTATTATTTTAACATTAAAATGTAATACTCGGTTATGACATGACTCTAAATATTATTATCGATCTTCATTATGAAGTAGTTTTCTCTATTGTTTTAACCTTATTTTGTACAGACATTTAGCTTTGGTAAGGCTTTCTAGATTAGTTAGTGACTGATTAGGCTAATGTGACCTACTTTATTTTTGGATTTATGTTTTATCATCATGTTCAGCAGTTGGACACGGTCCTCTTATAAAGGCCTTTAATAAAAAAAGATTATATCTTGTACTCGTTCAATGCCATGTCAAACCATTTCTACAGTGACGTCTATAGTAAATCATTTAAATTTACACATTTTTATCCGTGCCTGTTAACCAAAGCAGCATTTCTCAAGATATCTGGGATAACGATTACAGGAATGGGGCTCTCATGGATCTGTAGCAAAAATATGTTTGAGTTGAGCTAAATAATACAAACTCAGTACAGTATATTAATCATAATAATAATAGCATTTATATAGCGCCTTTCACCCGAGGGTCACCCGAGGGTCACAAAGCGCTGTTGATGTTAACATTTATGGCAAAATGTGTTACTCAGCAAGACTATGGATAGCAAAACTATTATCTCTTGGCAGTTTCACCAACCCATCTATCTATCCAGCATTTGTGACAATAGTTTTGTAAACATTTCTTGTGATTATATGTTGGTATTACTTTGGGTTGTATACTATTCTGTTGAGTTTTCACTCAGACCTAAAAACGTGTCACTTTTGTAAGAAACGTTCAATCTGCCAGTGTACAAGTGTGTGTGGACGTTGGTTGGGGAGAGTAGTGCAGTGATTATCACACTGTGCTACGAGGCCTACGATCCGAGTTCGATTCCAACACCAATGACAGTTTTCAGAACTGGTCCTGGGCCTCTCCTCGGTCGACTCAGCCTCAAATGTGTAACTGGTGTGGTGTGTAAACATCGCCACTAAGGAGACAAAGGTAGCCGGGTGTGGTAATGGCCACCCACGCCCTCGTCTGCCATTCTGGCCTTTATAGGTGCTCGCTAACAGCACTATTGTCCCTACAGTCTGTTAAATCTATACATGGGATCTTTGTCTTTGTTCGATGACTGCAGCACTGACAGGAATTTACATAAATCTCAGTTGTGTGCAATATGGAAGATTTGTGAAGGATACAAGGTAGGGAAGTAACAAATAATCACCCAGAGATTGGTATCCGTTTTTCTCGAGTCGGCAGAAATTTTATTCAAGAATCTATTTTTTTTGCCCCTGTTTTTACCATCATAGTTGCTTTCATTCTTACACGTATGTTCAATCCCTTAGCCGAAATGTATGCGATTCCACATAAATATCGTGATTCTAAGAGTCGATATTAATTGATTAATCAGCACATTGTTAGACTCCAACTGTAAGGCACCCTGGAGAGTGATTTGCTATTTTGCTTTTTATTGCCTGAGACGCCGCAAGTTTAAAGTATTTGAACGTGTTTTTAAAGAAATCAATCTAATTTGAACACGATCCAATCTATTTCTTTTTACATTTATTCATACAAACACAAGTATTTGTAATTAGAAATCTATGCTTTCACTGGAGACAAGAAATATGGAAATGGTTGAGGCATCGTTCCACTGTAAGCTTAATGCAAGTACCACTAATAAAAGTAAGCACTGTATGTGGGTGAGGTTGATGAAAGATGCAGAGATTGTTTTGTGCATGAGACACTAACCCTGCAAGAATACATGGTTGACCAGTAGATGCCAACACAGCCAAGGGAGTTTCAGACCTATCTGTCAACATAGTTTGGGTTATTCCTTTGTACCCAAGAACGTAGTTTGTTTTCTTAAAAAAGCCTGCGCCTTAATCATCCCATCATGACTGTCTTGCTTTGTGTCCTAGGACACTTGCACGACTGTTCCTTCTTGAAAAAAAACCCTTAAAGATATTGGAATTGCTGAACGGTTCAAAGGTCAGAGTACTTAGCTGACATCAGCCGTGAAAACCTACATCAACACATTGAGCGTGGTTGTGCGAAGTTGTGAAAACGGATGATCGGAAGTCCACCTGTCTGCCTGTCTTTGCCTCCACGCGGCTGCCCCACAGGCGGACGAGTTTGTGCTGGAGTGTGTGACGCTGAAACGTGTGACGCGGGTCCGCATTGGGCACGATGGCCGGGGCGGCAGCTCCGGCTGGTTCCTCGAAAAGGTCTTGGTGAAGGAGATGGATGCAGCCGACGCCGAGGAGGTGGAGTTCCCCTGCAACAGGTAACGTATCTCGTGACCTCTGGTCACACCTCGACCGGTTTAGTTCTAGTCCCAAGCATAACAACAATTCAGATATGTACTTCTTCTTTGCGATTCTTCGAAGCGCGATGGTAAAATTACAGTTTCCCATTTCTTTACACAGTTCTTTGCATTTTTATTGAACTCTGCAAGGGCTTTTGAGCTGCAGAGGGATCAAGGTAGAAGCGTTCACGTTGCGATCCCTGTCAAGTAATACTTCGTATTACCTGCGAATTCTACCAAACACTTCGAAGCCTAGCTGAAAGACAACGATGTCCAGAAGCTCAACAGATGCCAGATATGTACTGGTATAGGTTTTCACGGCTCGATTCATGGTATTTGCTCTTCAGAGCTGTTCTTCCGGGATAGCCGTGGAGAGAGGGAGAGCGCTCGACACGGCTATTCTGAAAGAACAGCTCTGAAGAGCAACCATCGTTGAGCATCAGATTTACAGAAGTACTGTTCATGTGTATGCGGGACCAGTGAGACTAAAAGTCTCTTTTCCGAGCAATGCATGGGTCAAGAAAAGCATTGCAGTAAACATGCAATAAAAGGTCAATAACAGAATTATGCAAAGAGCTTTAAACATGAATAACAATTAAGCATTAACATTTAAATAGAACTTAAAATTTTAATAGGATACATTTTAAATTAGGTCGAAAGCACATCCTGATTACAATACGTCGGCAATGAAAATAGAGAAACAATACAGGATTACGAGCGCCAGCCTTTGATAACCAGATTACCAGTAATCTGGTTACTGGTAATCAGATTACTCCCCAGCACGAGGGCCACCTCACCACCGGTATGCGGCAGCAGGCGGAAAACTGGCAACACGTTAGAGCCGAGTGTGAATTGATCGTACCATACTCCTGTGTACAGTGGTCCCTAGCTGTACGATATTAATCCGTTCCAGAACACGTATCGTAATGAGAAACCATCGTAAAGTGAGACCAGTAAGACCTTAGTACAGTAAGAGCAGCAGACACGTCGTTTAAACAAAGAAGCAATCACTGAGATGTAAACACTAAGAAGCGCTGCTCTTGGCTGAGAAGCTACCCAACCAGCATGCGTTTGCATTGCTGATTGGCTGCTGCACTACCCACGCTCCATGTCGTAACACATCGTAAAGTGACATTTGAACGTAATGTGATACTAATGTTCTTAGAGTGTATATCGTAAAGTGATTTCTTCGTATTGTGAGGCCATTGTCAAGCAAAGGGGCCACTCTATAGCTGTATATGTCCACAGCTTGATAAATGAGAATTGTTCTTAAGAGCTGATCTTTAGCGCCATCCGCGTCAACCATTGCTCCTGTTTCCTTCACAACGTTGCACCTCCTAGGTCAAAAGCACATCCTGATTACAATACGTCGGCAATGAAAATAGGGAAACAATACAGGATTACGAGCGCCAGAAGTTGGGGTATCATTCCACATTCCTTCAGTGTTCCTATTGGCTGGCCGTGTGACGTAACAACTGTGAAGAGGATCACCAGCAATCAGCCGTGGGCTGTTCTCTCGGCTCCGAGCTGATTTCTGTGTCCATATGTCTCCTCCTGTCGCTCACCCTCCCTCCCCGTCTCCCTCCGTGTTTGTCTTTAAGGAAGTGACGGCCATCTTAGGGGACGCTGGCAGATTTTGCCGCTCTTAAGATTTGCAGTTTCACAACCTTTCAGTGTGTTCGAAGCGACCTTAATCATTTAATGTTCGTTGCTTTGGTTTTTATTAGCTGCTTTTTTCCTGTCGTTGTTGAAATGCCGTTTTCTTCACGGCCCTTGTGCAGCGCTTTGTGACCCTCGAGTGAAAGGCGCTCTATAAAATGCTATTATTATTATCATCGCCATCTAGCAGTGCTTGTGATTAAGAAACCTGGCCTCGGTGGGCTGGAGACTGCCTTAAAGGCCACTCTAGCTAACTGCACTGTACTCCGTCCTCCCCACAGGTGGTTGGACGACGATGAAGACGACGGGCAGATTGTGCGGGAGCTCGTGCCGCTGGGAGACGCACAGATGCTGAAGAGTGAGTAACGGAACGCGGCCGTGTCTGCTGGTGCCGGGCGACATAAGCGACTGTGCGGCGTCGATACCTGCCTCGCTTTTTTTTTCCTCCAGATTTTTTTTTCCCACCCCAGGAAAACAGGGACGTTACATTGCTATTTAATAGTGGAGAGAAATTCCGCAATAATCTTTTAAATAATTCGCTTGTGAACGGAGAAACTGCAAGCGCTGTTATAATGCCATATCTAATCGGTGTGATGATAAACCTCCAATTAGTTAGTGTGATATAACGGGACTTTAGTGACAACATTCTCAGTCTACAAAAGCAACAGATCCCAACTAATCATCGTTTTGTGTTTATATAATTCTGAAAATGACGACTCGAATTCGATTCGATTCTTCGAAGCGTGATGGCTACACGACAGTTACCCATTGCAACAAGTTCTTCTTTAGTTGCAGACAGCCCTTTAACATTTAGAGATATAATAGTCAGTGCTGGCCT
>JAZEWU010000001.1:1447500-1460708 GCA_036362915.1 Geotria australis
GCTCGGCTTCGAAGTGTTTGGTAGAATTTGCAGGTAATACCAAGTATTACTTGACAGGGATCGCGACGTGAACCCTTCTACCTTGACCCCCAAAATGATGACTGCAAAAGCAGTAATGCTGTAGTTTCCAGGGCGGCCGTTTTGAGTGCGTTCTAGGGGGGGCATCTTGTGAAACTCACCGGCCCACACCAATGGAGGAACGTGTGTGTGTTTGGTCTATTGCCCGGGTGTGGGGGGGGTGCGCAGACGTGAGCTACCACATCCACGTCAAGACGGGCGACATGCGCGGTGCCAACACGGACTCACACGTGTTCCTCAAGCTGCACGGCTCGCGAGGAGACACGGGCCGCCTGCCCCTCAAGGTCTCTGACAACGGCCTCGGGGACAAGTTCTCACGGAACCGCGTCGACGTCTTCACCGTGCAGACAGCCGACGTTGGCAAGGTGCCGTGCTCGGCCACAGGAGTGGTGGTGACGGGGTTTTTTTTACGGTTGAGCCCAAAAATAGACGTTGCCTAATCAGAATTCTGTTTAATCCTGCCATCGCTTGCTCCAATCAAGCAATCGGCGTTATTAGTATTGATGAGCACGGAGCAGCAGATTTGGTCAGTGGCCAGATTTCAGTTGCTCTGAAACAACAGTCTGCACATTTCTCTGCCGAGATTGAAAGGGAATAATGACTCGTGAATGTGGGAATAGTGGCGTAATCCTCCACTTTACAATATAAGCAAATACAGCAAGTGTTACCCACTGATCTGCTGCAGTGGCTGGAGATTGTCAATCACGCTTCTGCTGCTCACATGCTGAGCCTGTCGGGGAAAATGTCTTAAGCACGTGCCTGTTAAGGGCCAGCGTCGTACCTGAAATAGTGGTGAAATAGTTTCCAAAATGCCAATGTTGTTAACAAAGAACACTGCAGGTCTAGATTTATCTTGCCACTGATGCTGTACGTGACATGCATATACACATGTATACTCACACTGATTGCACACCGTTATGAGTGAGTAGTGATATTTTACATGCGATTAAAACATGTTTTATTGTTAAAGGAAAATTATCTATTTAATTGGCAGCACGCTTTGTATAATTCCAATTGTCTTTGCTTAAAATAGCATTGGACAGTGCTCATCTCTGTTAAAACTCCTGATCAGGAGTAGGAATTCCACATTCCTATGGCAAGGACCACTCTATTTATTGGACATAGGTTTTAATTGCCACAAATCGGTACATAATTTGCCAAACCATAGCTCGTTGAAGGGCTCTATCTATCGCCTGCTAACTGGACTTTGATCTCATGAGCTTTCAATTACGAGTTGAGCACTTTGTCAATGTACTACTGTTATAATCTTCTAGAGTCAGGTGGCTGGGTGACTCGCAGACCATAGTGATGAGCTGGCAACGCTGAGGTCCTGGGTTTAAATCCATGCAGCCGCCTGAGATTAAATGGGGTTATCGAGTTTATGGTCTCATCTTTGTCACCAATTACCGCACCAACATGATGCTGTTCATAATTTAGCAAAATCGATGCTATGAGAATTAAAATTATCCGTTTGGTTGTCATGCAGTGAACATTTAACTCTGCAGCAGGCTGATTATAAAAATGTTAATTTGGCTAAAAGGCTACTTTTTTTTAGATTTCATAAGTGGTTGTGTGATATAACCTTCCGTAGGCCATTCTATAACGCTGCCTGATACACTTGCTCTGCAAGGGTTCCTCGTGGTTTCATTGCCATCTCATGACTTTAATAGCACGATCTGGATAAAATGAGGGAACACCCCCCCAAATGAATTACTATCCCCACAGCAGAAACAAAATCACATAGAGGACAAGACACAGCGTCATAAGATTCACATTAAAGTTAAAGATATTAGGCCAAATGGCATTGTGGCTAACACACACAATACATTTCTGCGCACAGCAGGCTAATGCAGCCACGATCTTAGAAAAAAAAAAAGGAACGTGAAAGCCTGTGTGTGCTTCTGTAGCAGTGTAGGAATACGGCAAACTTCTACCATTTCCACCATTATTAGGTCTCATAATTACAGTTTTACCCTGCTCATTATCGTGATGTCCTGCTGTTTGATTCCCTTTCCGTTTCATTTGCCCGAGAGCCTGCTGCCATAGAGCAATGGGGCTGCAGGGGGTTGGGCGCGGATAAAATCACTAGAGAGTGAACGAAGAACGGCGCTGCAGCCAATACATTTCCGTTGTTGTCCGAATAGCTCGCGAGGCAGAGCCAGTTTTCAAATGAATATTTGTGTGAACGAACTCACATTGACTTACACTGCAGTCTCGCTTTTCAATGCTAATCTCTTCCGGGTCTGGGTGACTGATTACCGTTGTGGCTTTGCTTCATTATAAAACGATGTCTGCTCTGCAGCTGCTCCTCTCAATGAAAATCACTCAACACTATCGCTGCTCTCTCGGGAGGCTTAGGCACACACACAATAGCGGCATGTGATGATGACACAATAAAGCAGAAATAAATCTGATACCATGTACTGAAAAAAAGCACGGCAGCTGTACTGGCCTGCTTGAGATATTTTTCCCACCCCACTTATAATACGTTTTTGCCTCCCTGCTCAAAAGAGCATTGAGTAGTAATTATTATTTTTTGGCAACCCAAATTTTGTGTACATTCCACATTTGTATGAAAGCTCCGCATTATTATGGCAGTGTATGAATAGACCAGCCGCTGTTGACTTCCCGCAAAGTGGTGCTCATTTTCTCAAACGCAGCGGTGTGATGGGTTGCATCGACCCCCCAACCAGAATTTGAACTCTCAACCTCTCGATTGTGAGTCGGGCTCTACTCCTATTGCAATCTCCAGCTGGAAGAATTAACTGATAGAACACATGTTTTTTTTCCGATGGCTGATTAAACGCATTATATTCAGAGACGTTATCTTACGCTGGAACACAGAGGTTGTGGGTTCAATCCAAAGGTTGCTGGTCCAATTCTGTCTCCCGGCACGGCAGTTTCAACAATGTTCACTTTCTTTTAACCCCTCCACCTCTGTTCATCCAACAGTGTTAACGGGCACACTGCAGTTAACTGGTCGGCATCTTGTCATTCGTATGCTTTCCTTAACGTGCAGCGTCTTCACATGTGGTCACCTCTGCTAGGGGTTGCCAACTGTCCTGTTTTTTTCCAGGATCGTCCTCCTTTTTGAAGTAGCTGCCCCGGACAATCTGTACATTTCCCTAGAACAAGCCATTCAACGTACAGCTTTCTGCCAGTTACACGTATACTACTATCTGTCTCTAATTCTGCTTACCCCCACGATATGTCCTGGTTTTTTTGTGTGTCTCCGCGGTGGCATCTCTAACCTACGTACGCTTAAATGTCCACATCATATTGTATCACGCGCGCGTCGCTCTTCTGTCCCGCGAGCAGATCAACCGCATCCTCATTGGCCACGACAACTCGGGGCTGCGCTCGGGCTGGTTCCTGGACAGCGTGGTGCTCGACGTGCCGGTGTCAGGCCTTCGCTACCGCTTCGCCGCCCACCGATGGCTCTCCAAAAAGGAGGCGGACGGAAAGACTGAGGCCGAGCTCTACCCCACTGAGGTGGAGCACATCGAGAAGTGTGCGTGCCAACACTCCCAGCCCCCCCCCCGCCCTCCCCGCGATGCCCCAATACACGGACAGATGACGGAACTCTGACGCGAACTGACGCGCACAAACATTGGGCACGGTTGGAAAGTTGCGACGTAGAAATTATTCGGCGTTTCTACACTGTGTTTATCCTTTCTATAAAACACAGTGTTTTAAATGAATAGTGAAGCTCTGTTTATGAGTTTAGGTCATGTGACAAAAGTGTGTAAGTGTAGTGCACCCGTCGATATATTGTAGAAAACGAGTGAGCACACACAGCACTTACCTTCAAAGATGGTACCGACGTTGTTATTTCTTGTACTCTTAATAGTTGTTGTGCTATTGCATACAAACTTTAAATACTTAGACGTTGTACGATGTTCAAATTTTAAGTACTTTGAGTACTTAAACCATAAGTAGTTAAAGTTTGTAGAAATGGATTGAACAAAGGAAAAATAAAGTATGCAAAAGCCTAAGAATTTCTAATAAGCCACTTTCCACCCCTGACCATGATAAGCTTGCGGAATGGGATTTTGCCATGGTGTAATGGCTGGCGCGCTCAGCTTGCGAAGCAGTTCAATTTCCCTGCGTGGCAGTTGAATCCCCCTGCCTCTGTCCACCCAGCGGTATAAATGGGTACAGCACAGTCAGCTGATTGGCAGGTCGTGTGTGGTTGGTGTATAGAGTGGGTATGCCCACCTATTCAATTAGGTTTGGCCGGTGTGGAAGAGTAGGCTAAAACATCACCTACGGGGGTTCTCTAGAGCCGCCATTCTCAACTGGTGGGTCGTGACCCATCAATGGGCCGGAAGCACCACCTAGTGGTCTGTGGAGACCATATCCAAGAGGTCCTTGAGGCGCAAAAGGTTGAGAACCTCTGCTTGAGAGCTTCGTCGAGTTGAGGCCATTCCCACCAGCACGAGTAAGAACTGGACTGACGCACCTTTACCTATGACGTATTTACACCGTAAAAACATAGACTGCTCTCTAAACAGAGTGACGAGTGTCACGAGGGGTTGCTTCTCCTCCTGGGCTTTCCTCGCCACGTGTGCACAGGCATCAACTACCAGGTGAGCGTGCACACGGGCAACGTGCGCAGCGCGGGCACCAACGCCAACGTGTTCATCCAGCTGTATGGCGACATGGGCAAGACCGAGGTGCACAATCTGAGGAACCGCTCCGACAACTTCGAAAGGGCCTCCAACGACATATTCAAGGTGCCACCTGTCTCTCTTGTTTCTTAAGAGCTGCGCTTTCAGATTAGCCTTGTCAAGTGTTTCTCGTCTCTCCTTTGCTACATTCGCTTTCTTTTCTTCACTCGACACGGCTATCCCGCAAAAACAGTTATTTACGAGCCATTCTCATTTATCCAGCTATGAAAAGCTACGTCAATATTTTTTTGTATATATATAAAAAATAGATGGTATATGCTTTGGCAGTGGCAAAATTACCCAGAGTAATGCCCTGGATGTCGTCAGATCTGGGAAGCTAAAACAGTGTTGAGCCTGAATAGTGCTTGCTTGGATGGACAGGCAACCACTTTGCATAGGCGATATAGGGTCCGGGGCAGCAGATGGCATTGCAGCAAAGTCAATTGCTTTAACGTTTCCGGCCATTACCAACCTGGACTGACTAGCGTGGTGAAGTACGGTTATATAGCCCACGTAACTTATAACACATGGAGCGACTGTCATCCAGCAGTGGATTGACAAAGGTTGTACGTGTACATGCTTAGTATCGAAATCTACTTGGAGGAAAGTTTTGGTTTCCATCTGGTCTAAGTGCTGTTTATCGAAGCATAAATATAAATAAAAATTAAGCTGACAAAAAATTACCATCTGAAAAAGTGTCAAGGCCAAGTATATAAACCAGTTCCCTCATCTATCGAACTAAGGACAATTGTAAAATACATCAAGTTTACATCTCCACACTTTGAAAGTATATACATGCATTTGGGTACAGTATATGTTTTAAAATTATGGTTTTATTTGTGGAAACAGAATCTTTTTTAAAATTCTGTTCGAAAACCGATAGGGGGTGGGGGCAGAGGAAACGCAAGAAATAACCTTTCATGTGGAAACATACAAATATGAGGATTGTGCTCCGACATCAAATGAAATGCGAACATTTTGATACAACCAAGTTGTATGGTAATGGGCATGAAAACAAGGATAAGGAAATTTACCAGTCCTTATGAAGAACTCTTTTTAAAGAAAAGACATTCTGTTCCTACGATATGGCGTCGATCGTTTGGAGTCTTCTATTTACTTATTTATTTATTTATTCCATGGTGGCTCTCTAAAAGACTCATTATTTATGTGTTGTTGTCTCCTCTATAATAAATGCATAATATATCCATGCCTTGTACGAACAAACAAATGCATATTTACATATGTTTTTAATTGTAACTTATTAGCACATCGAATTGTATTTAACGGATTGTTCTGAGAATGTTCATGCAATTCTACGATACGTGCAAATAAAGTCCATATTCCTTATTTTAAGGGTTCTCAATGGGGCGCCTTCGGGTTGCTAAGAGGCCGTGACCATCATTACTGGGGTCGAGAATAGCTGAGAGGTCTGCAGGAGTCAGCATTAGGGGTCTGTGAAGGGCTAACGAGTTTATATTGGGGTGAGGGGGTCAGCTGAAGAGGAGAGAGGGGGCCAGCTGCTCAACACGACGGCTCGCATCCCACCCCTACTCGGAGTAAACGGTGGTAACCAGTTCATCCGTTCATTCCCAGTACCCGCTTAATTCCGTAAATGTTAACTCTGTGGCAGGGTGGCACAGTGGTAACACCTAGGCCCCACGGAAAGAAGGTCCTGCTCGAGGCGGTTCGATTCGTAAATTTGAGAAACGTTATTCCGAGAAAGGGAGCTATCCCTGATACATAGAGCCGTGGAAACCAACATCGGTAGAAATGTTATTCGTTTCCACGAAGGATCATGTGAACTGCATTTCGTGCAACATAAACACAATGAAATGCATGGACGTGATTCAAAGTGATTCGAAGCATGTGCCGGTGGAGCTTAAGAATCAATATTAATCAATGTGTTATTTCACCGCTGCTCGTTGGGTGAGTGTGTTAATTATAGTAACATACCACTCATAACACGAGGAACCGCAGAGAGACGAGGAATGGGAAAAGCAGCCACATGGTAAACCGGCACCAACATGTAAGACAATGCGTCCACTATATATTAAGATGTTATTGGCCAAATAGTGAGGGTGTTTTTTTAGCTATGGGAAGAAACCCGAGTACCTGGCGTAAGCCCACCTGGACACGTAAGAAAAAAACACAAACTCCCGCACAGAGAGGCGACACTACGAGCTGGGAATCGAACCCAGGGGAACCCTCGTACCGTGAGGCTGCCAGCGCTTGCTCGCCATGCCGCCCGTCTTGCAGGTGGAGGCGATGGACGTGGGCAAAGTGGTGAAGCTGCGCGTGGGCCACGACAACATAGGCGTGGGCAGCGGCTGGTTCCTCGACTCGGTCGTCGTCCGCCGGCTGCGGCAGGCCCCGCCTCACCGGCCCCGGCACGTCGACACGGAGGAGGACGACGAGGAGGAGGAGGAGGCGGAGGACGAGGGGGAGGACAGCGAGGAGGTGCAGACCTACAACTTCCCGTGCAAGCGCTGGCTGGCGCGCGACGAGGACGACGGGGAGGTCGTGCGCGAGCTCCTGCCGGAGGATTGCGCCGAGCTAGAGGGTGAGCTCACGGCGTCGCCTGCGTTCCTTCGTGCATCGGCAGTAATCCTGGAGAGGCTCGCGGGGGGGGGTTCCTATTCAATTCAATTTTATTTGTCAACTCTACCATATGCACAAGACATACAGAGGATAGAAACACCGTTTCTCTCAGACCCCGGCGTTGTTTACTGCAAATGTTTACTGCAAACCGACGGCTGTACTTGTTACTTGACGAAGACGTAGACAAACACACGAACATGAAACCATGAAGACACCGCACTGTTTGGTCCGAGAGTAGCCGCTGCATCGGAACGCACCGCCATTTCCCCAGACCCCAACGTCGGCACCCACATGGAAGGACTGAACCTATCCTGGCTGAACCTATCCCTCACAGGGTGCAAGGCAGGGTCTATGCTCAGGATGGGACGCCAGTTTAAAAGATCCCCCGTATAGCCGTAACTGGGACGCCAGTCCGGCACACGGTGCCAGGGGCAGTTTAGTCAGCAGGTCTTTGCATTGTCAGCAGAAACCGGAGTGCCTAGCGAAAACCCACGCAAACCCGAGGAGAACAACAAATTCCACAAAGATAGGCACCCGATCCGGGTATTGAACACAGGGCCTTCTTGCTGTCAGTTGGCAGCGCTATTCACTGCACAACTGTGCCACCCCGAGACCCAGTTCAGTCAGGATAAAAAATGTTATGTTTAGTCCCGGTCTTGGCCTAGTCGATGACAGCTTGTGGGGGTTTAGTCTCAAGTCTAGGTTTGCAGATTCATTTAGCCATTCTCTTAGTCTAGTAATGGATATATTTAATGTATCTAGTCCACTCTTAATTATTAAATGTTGATATGAGGGTTGTACAGTTTCCTCATACCAGCCCTCCCATCTTTTCTCCTCAATATTATCAGGTTGGCCAATCAGTGAAATCAATACGTCTTTTTATTATATACATCTACTGCCAATTATAGCCAATTACAATTTTTGGTATTACTTCCTCAGTGCGCCATTGTTTAATAATGCTACTAATCTGTCTTAGTCTGCGTCTTCCTGCAGACTAGTTGATTCTGCCTCATCATTCATTCTCAGGTCGTCACTGGTGTCTTTTCATCATCATTGTTATGCTTGGCGATGCATTTTATTTGAGTCTTTGTTGACTGAAATACAATTTCAAAATAACTCCGTAGACATATTTTCATTACTTCTCTCGGTAACAGAATTAACACTGGTGAGGTCATGCCCACATGGAGTCTCGGCGACTCTCTGATCCTGCGTGAACCGTTGACCTTAAGTGAACGCTGACAAAGCCGGGGTGGCTAACGGTGCGAGTAAATTTGCTAATGTCACGTGACTTCTTCAAGAGTGAGGGATCCTTGTTTTTTTGACAGGCGGGTCAATGTGGGGTTTCTGCTCCTTTCGTATTCACTGCTCACATCGATGCAGGTTGGGACTGAGTACACAGAGTAAATCAAAGTGCCTCCCAACTCAAATGAGCATCAGGGCCACGCTCTGCTGTTGAAGTCAATAATGGAAAAACTGCTGTCCATTGTCACTGGCTTACGAATTACAACTTCTACAAGTGACTCCTCAATGCATGTTTAATTATAGGGACTCTAAAATGTGAATTTCTTTATGAAAGTGAATTACATTTTTCTAGTTCTACCTAACAGAGAGATTATTTTAGGCAAAAGCTTCTCGTATCATTTCTCATTTAGGAAAGCACTTGGTGCTGGTGTTGTGCACTGCGCTATGAACCCAACCACCCGAGTTTGACTCTCGGCCATGGCTAACGGCAGTGGCGAGTGATATCTGAACCAGTTTTGGCTCATCCCTTCATCAACCCACATCGACCAGCATGGTTAACTAAAGTTAGAGATTTCCCATGACTGGCATGACACAGTGAGGCCTTCATCCAGCAGTGTATTTTCAAGGGGCTCTAAAGTCTTATTTTTACGAATTTTTTTGTAAAGCTCTTCAAAGCTTGCGTGCAAACGGTGCTGATGATGGTAATATTGATAATGTATAACAGCCTGATCTCGCCTGTATTATTTAAGGATTTTTCCTTTGGCCTGCAAACATGTTTTCCGGTTGATGTGAATATTGGAGAGAATGTTCGCTTGTTTAACATGCCTCGAGGCTCTGCCATTTCCTTTTTTTCACGGAGGTTCCACAGTTGGCAGCGAGGATCCCACTGTATAACAGCCCTCGGCACAATTGTCAAAGTTAAAGTATTTCCATGCTCAAGCGAGCGGGACACGACGCTCGTCTGCCTGCATTGGCAGATCTGAGCATGTCTGGAAAATTCACCATTGCACTCTCTCCATTCAGCATCTACTGTTGACTTCCCACAGAGATGTACTCGTTTTGTAGACCCCGGATGGATGATAGGCTTTGTCAAATCCTCAACAGGATTTTTTTACTTCTTGCTGTGAGTTTAGTGATCTGCAGCAGTACCATACTTGTCAGCTTTGCTGTATGTGTATTACGTGATTCTGTATATATGCCAAGAGTGGTAATGCAGTGGTTAGGGTACTGGACCATGAACTCGGTGACCCGAGTGTTATTCTCGGCCATGGCCAACATCAGTGTTGAGTGTAATCTAAACCGATCCTGGGCCCTCATTCACCAACCTGCACTCACCAGGCTGGTGAATTATGGTCAAACAACTCCCATGACCGATTCAACATTAGGGATGGCTTTAAATAGAAGTGGATTAAGGCAGGGTTGTTACTTAAATAAACAAATAACCAGTAGTGGACTTTGCACACGATCTATCATCTTTAGCTGAGCAGTCTTTAAAACAATATATACAAAGCTGAGTTATTAAAAATCCAATGTTATAATTATCACCCTTGAAAACTTCCAGATGCTGTATAAGCTTTGTTGGCGAAGGTTAAAAAACAAAGAAATCCAAAATCTTTCTCCACATTTTGTTGGAGGGGATCAAAGTTGGAAATTAGCGTGCTTGAATTTTTAAATCTGAATTATATTTGGCTCAAGGACCCAAATATTTCCCAGAACTTTTATGAGGCTGCAATTTGTCTGGTTTGAAATTGAAAAATATCGGTTTTCAGACTTTTTGATTATTATTGGCCTACTGTGTAAATTGCCCCAGGTGCCCTGCGATGACTGGCGTCCTATCCTCGGTATACCCC
Source organism: Geotria australis (assembly GCA_036362915.1). Taxonomy (NCBI): domain Eukaryota; kingdom Metazoa; phylum Chordata; class Hyperoartia; order Petromyzontiformes; family Geotriidae; genus Geotria; species Geotria australis. Next base: position 1,457,939 of record JAZEWU010000001.1, read on the forward strand.
GCCTTGCGTCATGTGTCTGCCGGGATAGGCTCTGGCTCACCGCGACCCTGAGCAAGATTAAGCGGTGTCTGTAAATGGATGGATTATTATGAGCTATTTTAGTCATTTGATCACAATCATCTACAATTAACAATAATAATATACCTGTCCTGGTGTTCTATCAACTATTGCAGACTTTTCTCACAATGACGTGCAGCCTAAGCATCTCTAAGCCCAGTTGTTTATCACCTGACACCTGACGTGCCTGCCCACTTAAGATGCGGTGAGCGTGTGTGAATGTGGCTTAGTTTGTGTGTGTAAGTGTGGGTGAATGTGTCTTTGTTTTGTAAGTGTATATGTGATCCAGTGTGTGTGTGTATGAATGTAGGGATCGGTAGTGTAGTAGTTAGCGTGCTACCCTACGAATGCAGCGACCTGGGTTCAATTCCCTGTCACGGGCAACACCAGTAAGGATTTTATGAATCGGTCCTGGGCCTCCACTAGGTCGACTCAGCCTGAATCAAGGACCTGGTGCAGTGTGTAAACATCGCCACAGGGGACACAAAGGCGACCGGGCATGGTGCAGGCCACCTACCCCCTTGTGTGCAGTGCTGGCCTTTATAGGTGCTCGCTAACAGAACTGGACCATTCAGTCTGTTAAAACTATATGGAGGATCTTTGTCTTTTTGTTGTGTTGTGAGCAATGCCATTGGGGGGGAAGGCACAAATGTGAATTAGCGAATACCTTCATGGCATTCTCACGGACACTATAGTGGCTTAAAGGGGCTCTGGACAGGTGCAAGGGCCTGGTGACCCCTCCGCCTTTAATCAAATTACCAAAAATACACTTGTCTATAACGCAAAAAGTTGGCACAGTGGAGAGCACAGGTGGTGCATATGTCAGTCTTATAAGTCAGCCTCTAACGCCTGCGTCTGTCCTGTGACCTCCTGCCAGAGAGCATTCCTCAAAGTGCACCTAGTCTGGCATAAGCGCTGTGGTGACGTCACTGACACTCAGTGGCGAATGGCAAGATGGTTGGGCATGGTGATGGCCACCCACCCCCTCGGTGTCCCGTGTGGGCCTTCAACAGTACCTGCCGCAGAAGTCAATCAAGGACATAAGGGGGATCTTTGCCTTCGTGAATACAGTAAAACCTCGACTAATAGGGGGGAAATGGTGTCTGGAAGTTCGTTAATTTTGGATGTTTTATAATGATCTTGTATACAGAGTAATGACCATATCTTATAACAATCTATATATTATGAACCCCATTAAACAGAGCAATACAAGCATCTAATAGCAGCAAAAAAACACAAAAATAAAAAAATATTGTTTGCATTATTTACAATGTAAACTGCTGTCTCAGAAGTAGCGGACAGTGTCCATTGCTTCTGAAGTCCGTTGCATAGAGGTCCGTTGAATCGAGGTGTTACTGTAAGTGTGTGCGGAACACTGTCACATCACACTAAAGTAACATCTCTTCCCTCTGCCCCCCACACCCGCCCACCACTACCGGTGGCTCCAGAGAAATCGTACACGGTGTGCGTGTGCACGGGGGACGTGATGGGAGCCGGCACCGACGCGAAGGTCTTCATCAACGTGTACGGAAGCTTGGGCGACACGGGCGAGCGCCGACTGCGCAAGGCCGAGAAGAGCCTCAACAAGTTTGAGAGGGGAAAGGTACGGTAGGGGGGCGGCCGATCGATGCTATCGATCGAGGCAATAAAGTATTACGCCGCGCAACAAGGAGCGCGCGCACCCTTTTGTGAACGTGTTGCCTGCCGCCTTTCAACCTGTGATGCGCAAAATACCGAGTGGGCTTTTTTTTTGTTTTTTAATCCCAAAAGTGGTTTGTATTCAGTCGGGAGCCTTTTGACAAGTAGATCAGTAGTGCTTGAAGGGCGGCCACTGAAGTGTTTTATTATTATTTCGGCTTGACGGTTCCCCCCCCCTTCACTTTGCTTTGTTTAGTACAAAGAATCATTGATGTAAATTGTGGGTCAGAGTGATATTTTCTGGCATGCTTTAGTACCGTGCCCTATTGCGACAACTGAGATGGGACGTGTACGGTAAATGCTCGAACGTTACCAATCCAATAGCCAAACCTATTCATTGTTACATTTCCCCCCGCACGAAATAACATTTTAACTACAAGAGTAATGACTTTCGGCAATACGACGGAACTAATCAAGTTTTCACCATCAACGCCCATCACCTCCCACACCACACCGCCATTCACTCATCTCCATTTCCCCGGCGATTTCCCATCTCGGTCCGACGTACGTTTCTCGAACCTCCAACCCTGTCCCGAACGCAGAGAGATACATTTAAGCTGAAGGCCATCGACCTGGGGGAGCTGATCAAGCTGCGGATCCGGCACGACAACGGAGGCGGCAACGCGGCCTGGTTCTTGGATCGCGTTGAAATCACCGACGAGAATAGCAAGAGCAAGTGAGAGAGCGTCGTCCATCTGCGGCGCTTCTGCGCAGAGATGCTCGGTGCCGCGGCGTCGCTTGCCTTTGCTCGCACTCTCACGCTTCATCTGCCCACGGCTCATACACGCTCACTGCGCTCCGAGTGAAAAATGCCTGTTTTAGCCCGAGGTCATTCGATGCAATACAATTCAGTTCGAATTACTATAGTGGTGCCTAAATGCAAGCACACTTCAGAACGGTGTACAAATGTTGGGACGTATGTATAGTGGGGAGAAAGCAGGCTTATGTGTAAATGTATTTATTTATTTGCTTTTATCGGAGAGGCAGCCATAGGCCGAGAAGATAGGGAAGGTCT
>JAZEWU010000001.1:1470929-1482286 GCA_036362915.1 Geotria australis
TAGAATTTGCAGGTAATACCAAGTATTACTTGACAGGGATCACGACGTGAACGTTTCTACCTTGATCCCCATGGGTTTCGTTGACGGCAATTGAATAACCCGTGTGCTTGAAAACAATTACAATTAAAGGAAACAAAAGCAGGTAACATTTATAGATTTTTGATGTGTGAAAATGGAATACCGTACACCAGAGGATATTATAATACATGTTTTGGAAAGTGCTTTTGTTTGAAGTATAGAGAATGAACACCCGACACAGATTTTCCAAAAGAACATCTCTTGAGAGCATTTCTGGTGACCTGTGATGGTCTGGCACCCTTTGATGGGTATAGCCCTGCCTCGCACCCTGTGTCTGCCAGGATAGGCTCTGGATCACCAGGACCCTTTACAGGATTGAGTGGATACTGATATTGATAGAATGACAATGATGACACTTTGACCTTTGTTCCCAATATCATGTGATAAAACAGTGGAATTGACAAAAATAAGCCACTTAGAATTTCAAGAGGGAAAATATTTAGTTTCATATTCTAAAAAAAGATTATCGTTTCCCAGGGCTGCCTTGAAAAGGAGACTTCTGGTCTGAATGGGCTCTTACATGATTATAACGATAAAATAAAATCCTTGATTTACTCAGCAAAGCCTCCCTCAGTCTCATCGCCTTTTTATGGATGGCCCAAAATTGGAATGTTTGGCTAGTTTCACTAATGACTTTGTGTGTTTAGCACAGTGCGCTGACTGCTGCGCCACCGCTCCTCCTTATATATTTTAACAGTTATGTACAGTATCAATTTTTATCTCATAAATCTTGTGCGTTTGTGGATGTGTGGGTTGGCGACGAATGGAAAAAAAATCATCTGGGCAGAAAGGAAAACTAATGAGGCAGTGCTTCAACAGGTTCAGGAGGGAATAAATCTCATCACGACCATTCTAAGAAAGCAAAATAGCTGGATAGTGCATATTGTCACAGGTGAGGGCTTGCTGAAGGGCATTGTGCTGGGAAAGAGACGTAGAGGCATAAAAAGTAAGGGGCTACTAGATGATTTGAGAAATATACAGAAGTGGTGGGACATTACATAGAAGAAACAACAACGCTTAGGCCAACAACCTGTTGTCATGTAGGAAATGGAGTTGGGAAGATGTTGTGAATATTAGACTAATTAACAGGCAAACAGCAAATGTTGTTAGTGAACACCTATTAATATCAGCACAGCCAGCGAGCGGGTGGTCTGTCCAATACCATCCCCGGCCACCTTTATTTCCCCATTGCTGATGTTTACACACTGCACCAGGTACCCATTTGAGGCTAATTTGATTTTGGGGAAGCCCAGGACCTGTTTGGAAAATCGTCACTACTGTTGGTTGCAATGGGTGGGAATCAAACTTGGGTTACTGGGTTTGTAGCGTAGCGCGTTAACCACTAAAGTATCACTCCCCACACAACAAAGACAAAGATCCCCCGTATAGCCTTAAAAACTGTAGGTTCAAGTACTCTTAACGAGCACACAAACAACAGCGATATACTGAGATCTGACGTGACGGTGGAACGATACCTCCCCCCCCGTCCTCTCCTCCCCCGCTGTGCAGTCGTGCCGTACGAGATCACGGTGTTCACGAGCGACGTCCGCAACGCGGGCACCAACGCGGACGTGTGCGTGGTGCTGTACGGCGCGAACGGCGCGAGCACGGGCTCGCAGAGCCTGTGCCGCAGCAAGCGCGAGCGCCACATGTACTTTGAGCGCGCGGCCAAGGACGTCTTTGTGCTGGAGGTTCGTCCGTCCTAGCGCCGCCGATTGCCCAGCAACGTCGGGAGCCGAACGGGCGCAGCTATTACGCCGCAGATCCTTGTCTCGTGCCGCAGACGCAGCGCGGCATCCGAGTTAATGAGCAAATGTACCGATGGGTTCTGCAGGGTTATCACAAAAGTACGCTTTACTTTGGATTGCCTGTTATTATCGAAATATTTTACTTGACGTTACACTGTTTTGGGGAGGGAGGGCGGCGCAGCGGGAAAGGTCCTGCCCGAGGCGGGAAATGAACCGCCTCGGGCACCTTTCTGTATGGAATTTGCGCGTTCTCCCTCTGTTCTGCGTTTGTTTTCCTCTATGTTCTCCGGTTTCCTCCCATAACTAAAGGACACTCGTAACTTATAAAACGAAATGTCTGTCAAATGTTTGTGCCAGCTAACTGCGTAGCAACCTTCCCCCTGCCTCTCTGTTCTCTTTTCGAACGAACATCTTCAACATTGAAGAAATACTGTGTGTATTATAAATTCATCCATCCATCTATTTTCTAAACCGCTTGTCCTGGTGAGGGTCGCGGTGGCAGCAGTCCAAGGAGAGTGGACCAGACATCCCTTTCCTCAGCAATTGTAATAGTAAATTGATGAAATTAAAATTAGTTTTACCACAACATTCATACAATAATGTCATTTGACCGGGCACCCCGGCGGACACATGGCCTACGTGCTTGTCTGAGAGACACGAGTGATTTTTTCCCTTTATTTTTGGATTGTGTCTCATGAGTCTTCTGGCCCCTCTGAGCCTCTCACACTGAACCAAGTTCGAATCCGCCCTGGGCCCTGGTCTCCGCAGCTCGAGGACGTCGGGGAGACGATTGAGAAGCTCCGTATCGGCCACAACAACCTGGGGATCAATGCGGGCTGGCACTTAGACCGTGTGGAGGTGCGACGCCTGCTGCCCGATGGCAAGGTGAACTCTAGAGCTGCACCTGTCAACTGTTAAAGTAATCAGTGCGTCTACTAATCATTGTATTGATGTAGGTTTTCACAGCTCAATGTATGAGGATTGGTCTCAAAGAGCTGCTCTTTGTGGATAGCCGTGTCGAGCGTTGTTCCTCTCCTTTGTGGAGGCATCATCAGCGTCAGACACCTGATGATGCCTCCAAGGTGGGAGGGATCATTAGCATGCTGTGTTTCGCCTGCTAGACTGGTGCGTTTCGTCTTCCACGTTAGAGGCATCATCAGCCTGACAGTGCTTCCAACGTGGGAGGCGAAACGTCACTACGCAAGAAGAAGAACGCGCGACGCGGCTAACCCCCGAAAGAGCAGCCGTCGAGAGCGGTTCCGCACGTGTGCGCGCGTCGAACACACGGGAGCGTCGCTTGCGCTCGCACGCAGGGCTCGGAGACGGTGACGTTCCCGTGCGGGCGATGGATGGCGCGCTCGGAGGAGGACGGCAAGACGCTGCGCGAGCTCGTGCCGGCCAACGTGCACCTGGAGCAGCTGCTGGAGGACGGGACGCTGTCACGCGACGACTACGACTTCGAGGAGCCGCTCGAACGTGAGCTCGTGCGGGGGGGGGGAGGGGGGCGGCGCGTTACGTGAACACGTGCGGAGTGCGCCGGGCACGCCGCACAAACGGCACGCAACTAACGCTCAAAAGCCACACGTTTTAGATAGATGTTTGTTATTACAGCAGCAAAATACCCCGTGAGCCTGCAAGCTCTTTACGGGACTCCTGCGCTTCACGGGACTCCTGCTCTTCACGGGACTCCTGTGTTAGATGTACGTGCCGCGGACATCTGACACTCACACACTGGACGTACCGCTCCGCTACACCAGTGGTCTCCAATCAATCGATCGCGATCGACAGGTTGAACAGGCGATCTTAATGTAAGCCGGTGTGGCCTTAACGTGTAATGAGTCGCACGTCTAATAACGACAACATGCAGTAAAGACGTATATTAAAGGGGGAATCGATTTGGTAGTTGATTCTGGGACCCGTTTGCGAATCGATCCAGAAATTAAGAATGTGTGTTATGCGTAGTATACATTTTTCATTGGTTTTAATAAAATGTATGTTTTGAAGGGTAGATCTTGCGTTGCATTTAGATTTTAAAAAGTTATCTTGTGCTTAAAAATGTTGGAGACCACTGCGCTACATGTATCGCACACAACTAAGACTCACAGGCTGCACATATCACATACATATTACGCTCACACACTGCAAATACCACACACGCTACGCGTACCGCACACACTACATGTACTGCGCACAGCTTACGCTCACACTTGCACGTACCGCACACCACACAATTGCGTGCCGTACACGCACTACATAAGCATATACACCGCACGCACCATATACACGAACATGTATCACACACTACTCATACAGCACACTCCATAACGCTACACATATCGTACTCACTGTGCGCAAGGAACGTACCGCGCACACCACACATGCGGCACTTATTGTGCTATTATCGCCAAGTTGTTACAGATAACCCGACTTTAGATATGCTTTAGCAGCCACCCGTGCATCGCATCACATTAAGGAACCGTCGTGGAAGATAGCATTACAATCCACAACATGAGGCGCCATACCTTTTATTGCCTTCCAAGATTGTTACACAATAAGCAACCTGTGCTTAGACCATCAACTCACTGCACTTGAGAGGTGGGGGGGGGGGGCTCAATTCCACCCAAGATCTCAGTGATGCTGTCCCGGTGCTGTGAAGGGAGCAATCGATACTGAGTCACTACAGTATTAGTCACTAGAATTGGCGCTCATTTCATTGGGGGCTCTGATCCAGAGGTGAAACTTCCACATGCCTCTGGTGGGAGCCAGTTATGGCACAGGGAAGTTAGCGTTGACATAATGACGAGAATTATCCCGATAAGGATTTGAACTTGAATTGTTTCAATTGCGAGATGAGTGTTGCAACCACAGTGCCATCTGGCTGGATGTCATTTTAGCAGTTTGCGTGTTTTTTCACGTTATTATTGGGTTAACACTGTAGAGGTTGGCTTGGCCGATCTTCTGATATGAGCCTCATCTGTCTGAGTCACTCAGCCACCTTGGTAGGGATGCAGTATTGCCCCTTTTCCAGCATCCGTGTATTGTCCACCAGTGTCCATATGTGTGAGTGCGTATGTGGGGAGGCGGTAATAATAATAGCATTTATAGAGCGCCTTTCACCCGAGGGTCACAAAGCGCTGCACAAGGCTGCGGAGAGAACGACATGTCAATAACAACAGAGAACGGAAAATCAGCAACCATTTTTTTTATAATCCGAGCTGTGGAGAGAACGGCAAATCAGCAACGAGGCGACAGAAAACTGAGTCAAGGGATAGCAATGGGTTATAAGACTTAGGACACCAAAAACAACAGGAAAATTATAATAATAGCATTTTATAGAGTGCCCTTCATCCGAGCGTCACAAGGTGTGGCACAAGGGCTTCGGAGAGAACGGCATATCAACGACGACAGAAAAAACAACTATTAAAAACCAAAGCAACAAAAATGAAATGATTAAGGCTGCTTTAAATACACTGAAAGGCCAATCTAAATTAAACACAAGGGTCATTACGTCAAACGCTAACGTATTAACGAGCATCATGCAATTATCTGCTGCCATTATTCGAACTAAAATAATAATAATAATAATTCTACAACAAGCAAGGAGGGAACAAATGTCCCCGAGCAGACGCAGATCGGAAGAGAGAGAGAGCTCGGCACGGCACCACTAACCCGCTCCAACGTGGGAGGCTTATTAATGTTGCAAGGGAGAGAGGGAGATCGCTCAGTGACACGGCTATCCCGTCAGCACAGCTGTGGAGATTATTCGTCTCGATCTCCAGGTTACGCATCTTCACAGTCTCCATTCACAGGTGCTGGACCATCTCTCTTGGGTGGTGCAAAAATTCCACCCACACCTCCACATCAACAAACTTCTGGGGGTCGCCTCGCTCTCCCTCAGCGTCTGAACTCCCCTCCTGCTTCATGCTGCCTCCATCCACCTGGGGGTTGGGTCCTGGAGTCGAACCTTCTTCATCGTCTCTTTCCACTTTCACTTCCTCAGAATCCAGCTTCAACTCTTCACGCTTCACCTGCACCTCTTCACGTTTCACCTGAACACCTGGCCACGTTTCAATGCTGGGGTTTTCTTGCGGTTCTTGTTTCAAGAGAGTTGGGATCATTGCAGCAGTTTTGAGTTTCACACGTGGACTCCACCTTCCTCTTCCTGTGGGTGTCCTCATGCCTGTTTCGATCTTCTGACTGTGTGAACGCCTTCCCACACTCAGAACACTTGTAAGGCTTCTCTCCCGTGTGTGTCCTCTGGTGTCTCTTAAGACTTCCTGACTCTGTAAATGCCTTCCCACATCCAGAGCACTTTAAGGGTTTCTCTCCCGTGTGTGTCCTCTGATGAGTCTTAAGAGTTCCTGACTGTTTAAACGCCTTCCCACACACAGAGCACTTGTAGGGCTTCTCTCCCGTGTGTGTTCTCTGGTGAGTCTTGAGATTTCCTGACACTATAAATGCCATCCCACACACAGAGCACTTGATTGGCTTCTCTCCCGTGTGTGTCATCTGGTGTTTCTTCAAGCTGCAACCACAATCCGTTCTGTATGAACACTGGTCACATTTGTGCCTCTTAGTACGGGGCTCTGTCGAGCGTCTCTTCTCCATGTGATTGATTCTTACAAGATGGTAGTGCAGCGGTTATTTCGCTTTGCTTCGAACCCGGCAGCCCGAGTTTGATTCCCGTTCACGGCCAATGCCATTGACAATTTTCCGATCCAATTCTGGGCATCCCCTAGGTCGACTTAGCCTCAAATGATTAATCTGGTGTGGTGTGTAAACATCGGCATTCGGAAGACTCAAGCGGCTGGGCATGATAATAATAATGTTACATTTATAACGCACACATATTCATTAAATGTCGAAGGTATTCATCGACCAGTGAACGACTCAGGCGCGAGGAAAGCGCAGATAGGTGGAGGAGGCAACTTGGCGGTTTTGCCGGCGCCATATTGCCACACACTGCTTCCTATATATTATGATGTTTTCGGCCATATAATTAGTGAGTGGTTTTTTTTTACTTGTGGGAGGAAACCAGAGAAAACCCACGCAGAACAGGGGGAGAACACACAAACTCCACACAGAAAGGCGCCCGAGCCGAGATTCGAACCCGGGACCTTCTTGTTGTGAGGCGCAGATGTTACCACTGTGCCACCCTGCTGGCCATCCATCCACCTTGTGTGCCATGCTGGCCTTACAGGTGCTGCCTAACAGCACTTGACCCTACCGTCTATCAGGGCTATATGGGGGATCTTTGTGTCTGTGCCACCGCAGTGCGCACGTACAAGGTGAGCGTGCACACGAGCGACGTGCGCGGAGCCGGGACGGACGCCAACGTCTTCCTCATCATCTACGGGGACCTGGGAGACACGGGCGAGCGGCGGCTCGGCAAGTCCGAGACCAACACCAACAAGTTTGAGCGAGGACAGGTGACGGCTGGCGCACGACCCACAGTGATAGAACCCAGAGGCAATGATAATGCTGGAGTAGTTTTCCGAAAATTTGTATTGGCGTAGGTTTTCACGGCTCGAGGTATATGACAATTGCTCTTTCCTGATAGCCGTGCTGAGCGATTTTTTTTTTTACAACATTACACCTCCCGCGTTGGACGTCTGATCTTCTTTGCGATTCTTCGAAGCACGATGGTCAGCTTCTGGACATCGTTCGTTGTCTTTCAGCTCGGCCTCGAAATGTTTGGTAGAATTCGCAGGCAATACCAAGTATTACCTGACAGGGATCGCGACGTGAACGCTTCTACCGTGACCCCCGGACGTCTGATGATGTTCAGTGACACCAAATGAATTGCCGTTAAGTGAACGTATCTTTTTTGATGACCCTGTGGCAATGTTGGCGCCGGCAAACCGCCTGGCTGCCTCCTACGCCTCTGTGCGGTTTCCTCGCGCCCTCTAATTCGTTCTCTCTTCGAATAGATACCTTCGACATTGAATGAATGTGTGCGCGTTATAATTTGTAATTATTATTATTAATTATAATATTATTAATAATTTATAGAGCACCTTTCATCCGAGGGTCACAAAGCGCTGCACATGGCTGCGGAGAGAACGACATGTCAACGACGACAGAGAACGGAAAATCAGCGATAAATTATAATTTTTTTGGGGTTTTTTTTGTTATCCGAGGTGTGGAGAGAACGGCATGTTAACAACAGAATAACTGAGAGTCAAGCAATAGCGATGAATTATAAGACATAGGACACAAAAACAACAGGAAAATAATAATAATTCTACAACAAGTGCTAAGGACATCGTAATCGGACGCCGGTCCTGGACCCCCCCCCCACCCTCGCCACCGTCTCGCAGGTCGACAGGTTCACGCTGGAGGCCGTGGACCTGGGCACCATCCACAAGATCCGCGTGCGGCACGACAACAGCATGCTGCACGCGGGCTGGCTGCTAGACCGCGTGGAGGTGTACGACGCGGAGGACGGCGCCGAGGAGTCGCTCGTGTTCCACTGCGAGCGCTGGCTGTCGCGGGAGCGGGAGGACGGACTCATCGAGCGCGTGCTCTTCGTCAAGGTGCCCCATCGGCAGAGTCGAGCGTCCCGACGACGGCTTCGCCGCACCGTTTCTTTTCGCCGCGCGGGCCAGGCCGGCGGCTGTCGCGCGCGCGCACAGGCGTGCAACCGTTTGCTTCTGGTCCGACTCCTGGGGTGTGACGGGTTTGCGTGCATTCTGGTTGATACGGTCCTGGTGCAGATGTGGTGAATCCAGCCCGGAGATTTTGCTCTCAAGAGCTGCTCTATGTGGACAGCCGTGTCGAGCGTCCCCTCCTCTCTCCTTCGTGACTAAGCAGAGGGAGCACAGACAGAGAAGTGTTGTCCATTGCAGTTGTACAGACTGTCCACAAAGTCCAAACGCTTTATGGTACCTGTCTACCTTACATTTCATTCTTTGTATTTCCAGCTTTGGTTAGGGTTAATGTTAGGCTGGATGCTGGATTGTATGGAGGATCAGAACTCAGGTTGTTTGGCCCGTTTATGTCATGAGTGATGTGTGTTGTTGGAGGAAGCTAGACTACTTGAAAAAATCCCATGCATTCTAGGGGCTAACACTCAATGCCCCACACAGATAGAATCCGGAATCCATTGAATCAATTCCATCCCCTGGTCACCTTGCATCTCAAGTCTGCAGCACTTGGTATTTTCAGGCAGTCGCTCATCCAGGTACTAACAAGGGTTACTTCTTCTGAATTCCTTAGAGCTTTTTCGGGTCATTCGGTCGACTGAGCTCCGTTCTCAAGTTGATCGTTTTGGCCCATTCTCCAAAAACTGCACAAAAAGAGAGGTGAATCTAGTTTGTTTTTTTCCCCATTATATCACATTTCAGCTGGAGGAATTGAACAAAATGGTTTAATAGTCTAATGACAAAACACTCTTTGCAGGATATTTTTTTTGTCAATGTGCCAGCTAAGTGTGCATAAGTGGCTTATTGAATGGACTTTAGCCGTAGTTTTGTGACGTTATCATCTGAGGGCAATTTTGTGACATGAGGTGATTCATTGCTTTCTGGAATTTTATTGTATTATACTATATATGAAAAAAATATAATCCTATTATAATTAAAAAAAAATGTATCTTTGTTTAAACAAGCTATGGGGCGGTGTGAACCTTAAATGGGCCAGTTGTTGAAAAGCCACATTCCCATGGCAGGCGTCAGTATGTCCATTATACAAACCGCACTGTTGACCGCCCTCAAAAAGGGAAGTCAACATATGCTGGAGAGATGATAGGCTGTTTCAACCCATGACCAGAATATGATCCTCTGTGTTGTGAGTCAATATCCCTTGCTGCACCTCCTCCCTTTCCCCCGGATGTCACATTGCTAAACATGTCATGGCATAGCAGTGCATTACATATCGGCATTGTGGTTGTTGCACAAATACTGGACATTGCTTAAGGCATATGCTCTTAATCTTGAACATACAGGAAATGTGAAACCCTGTTGTTTTGGTCGTCCCGTAGCGAAGCTTGGCTGAGCATTTAAGCATGAGTGAGGCACGGTTCAATTGAGCCGATCGTGTTCTCTGAGTCAATAAAATGTACCAATTTGTGACATTGATGCAATGGTTGTCTCCTGCCACTGAAATAAGAAATTGCTACCACTGGACCACCATTGCAAATGAGCAAAGGCCACTAAACAGTAGAGCATGGGTTGGTTCACTTTGACTCCAGCTCTCACTGTGATAAGTCGGAAATCAGCAACACATCCCCTTCCACGACATATCTCACTTCCTGTTTGTCTGTTCAGGAAATGACAACGTTTTAATCAGAAGCTGCGTGTCTGTGTGTCCTCCCGATTCTCAATTCCCACCCCCATTGCTGCCCACTCCAATGCTCCCCTTCCTCCATGGCTCCCCTCCCCACTCCACCCCCGTGGCAGGGCTATTCGGGATCCCGTAATGACGCTGATGGTTTGGGGGATGACGACTCAGAGTCTCACGACAGCGACAAGAGCCAGGAGGAAGAGGAGACCTCGCGCAAGCGTCGGTCTCGAGGCTTGTCCGGCAAGACGTGGGACCCCACTAGTGAGTCGCAAAGAAACGGGAGAGAGCTTGGGGTAAACGAACACCGTCAGAGGGGGGGGGGGTGACTCATGCCCTATAACTGAAGGGTCACTGGCAATGTGGTCCATCACATTGGTTTTTATGGATCGATGTATGAGTATTGCCTTGAGGAGCTGCTCTCTCGCGATAGCCGTGCCCAGCATTCCTCTTATCTCCTTTGCAACGTTTCGCCTCCCACGTTGGAGGCATGATCAGGCTCATGGTAGTAAAACGTTGTGAAGGAGAGAGGAGGAACGCTCAACACAGCTATCCCGAAAGAGCAGCTCTTGAGAGTAATTCTCAATTGGGTCCATCAGCAAGTAGAACTAGTGAAAATACAAATAACCTTGCCGTCGTTTTCTTTAATACGTCACATGTTTTTATGCAGCCATTGTTGAGCAGGCTGTGACCATTAAGACTAAACCCAGGTCTCAGTGATGCCGGCTCAATGCTCTGAGTATTGAGCCACCAGGCCATATCAAAGTAGTGATGCCCGGTGTCCCCAGTCGGGTTGCCACCTATTCTGTTTTTCCCAGTATCGTCTTTGTTTTTGAGGCAGCTTTCCTGGGAAATATGTAAGTGTTCGCGTAACAGGTCATTTAAAGTCTCGGTTTTTGCCTGTTTACCTCTACGATATGTCCCGGGTTTTTGTACCTGTGAGGTGGCAACTCTTGTCCCCACAAACTAATTAGTGCCACATGAAACCTACTTGTTTTATGAACCCCACCCAGCCACCTCCTCCAGCTTTTGTACCATTCAGTTGCAGTTCCGTTTGGTGACGTGGGTGGGGAAACATTCAGCTAGAGGCTGATTTACAAGTCAGACGCACCACAGAGCCTCACTATGTTTTTTTTAATCAATTATGAAAAATAACAAATACCGTGCAACAATAAAAAAAACACATAATTGAACCATTTCAAACACAATGCAGACGATTGAACAAACCTCCTCTACCACCCCGCATCCACC
>JAZEWU010000001.1:1491208-1503741 GCA_036362915.1 Geotria australis
GCCTTTGGCTACCACTCTATTAATCCCAACCATTGACAATCTAGCGACACATCCTGACCAAGCATATTTACTTTCTAAACAGTCTTTAACCTGTGTATAGTCTATATTTCTCAGTGGAATTCCAAGAATTTCGATGTCCATGTTTCCGTTGGCACTTATGTCCAATTTGTTTCTCAATGTGCGTATTTCATTTTTTTATTTTTTTTATTTATACAAGTACATATATATACTAATAATCAGGCCATTGTAAAGATGCAGATTTTCACGGCTCGATGTATGAGAATCACTGCTCTTTCGGTGATAGCCCTGCCGAGAGAGGAGAAACGCTCGACACGGCTATCACAAAATAGCAGCTCTTCAGAACAATTTTCAATCAGACTACTGCTGGATGAAGGCATCCACATGCCAGGTCAGTTGATCATGTTGCTTGACCGCACTCCACCACGCTGGTCAAAAGGAAGTCGGACATCTGGTAACATCTTCACCGAGCATCATTATAAATGTCCTCGCCGGGACTACACAGCATCTAGACATACATTATACTCACGACTCTGTAAAACCAAGCCCCCTTATATAGAGATACGAACAATGCTGGTATAGCTTGGAGTACGTTTCACACACGCTCACTGTAGCAATCGTCTCTTTGCTGCTTGTGGCGCTGGTTTTATGGCCCAAGAAATATTCTCATCCGTAGCAAAAAGAGTCCCATTGATACTTGTAAAACGTTGTGTTTTTGTTCATAAAATCTCTTAATGCATGAAAACAGACGTTCCCTGTGTGACCATATCCACATTATTATCCGGAACCTTTTGCCCTCTGCATCTCCAGCACCTCCCTTAGGTCCATCACTGTCAAGTGTCTTTGAAATAATCCATTGTCTCACCCGAATGATCGTGAAACTTCATCTGATATTCGCTAACGATGGACTGCCGAGGGTTTGGCAGGAATATCATTACATTTGTCCCGGCCTGATGCTTTTAAGCATCAGTGGTAACATCTGCCCCTCACAGAAAGAAGCTCCTGTCTGAGGTAGTTCGATTCCCACATCGGGCACTTTTCTGTGTGAAATTTGTGTCTTCTTCCTGGTTCTCTAGTTACCTCCCACAATAAAAATAATAATGAATTGGCCGAAACCATCATAATGTACGAGACGTAGTGTCTGGGGAATGTTGGCACCAGCTAACCCGCGTGGCTGCCTTCCCTCTCCCCAACTCTGTGTGGTTTCCTTGCATCTCTGATTCGTTTTTTATCTTTCAGACATCGAACGAATATGCGCTTGACGTAAATTGTAATTGTTAGTATTCTATAATAGCGATAATGCACCTTTGTTTCAAGTATTCCTGTAAAATAGCGAGGCTTAAGTGACGAAGCAAATTATTTACATTCATAACGTTTTGGGTGGAGTGGTGGCACAGCCGTTAAGCATACTGCACTACGCACTCCCACCACCTGAGTTTGATACATGAGCCTCAGCTTAGCTGGGTTTGTTAAAAAATACATATCTTTTCTCGCGCTGGTTTCATTATTAGCTGCTCCTCACTCGTCAGGGTTCAATGACATATTGCCCACATAACAACTGGTGACGTGTGTTCATCCTCATTCTATGTAAGTGAACAATATGTTCGCTATAGCCTAATTTACACATGCTTTTCTTTTACCTGGGCCACCCCCCAAAAGTACCGAATAATAATAATAATTTACCACTTATAACGCGCGCAGTATTCATGCACTCAGAGACGCTAGGAACCAGAGGCGGGGGAGGGGAAAGGCAGCCACGCGGTAAGCCGGCACAACATTTGCCAGACCCTGTGTGTCCTGTATATATCAAAATTTTATCATCAAAATACAGTAGTGAGTGTGTTTTTTTGTAGCTATGGAAAGACACCCATAAAACACGCAAAATCCACACAGTCACCCCAGCCGCGATTCGAACTGAGGCCCTTCTTGCCACGAAGCGCACGTTTTTATTATTCATTCTAACGCACCGAGTGCGTTTGCCCCCTCGGCAAATGTGGCACCGAACTGTATTATTGCCTGTTGAATCGCCTGCTCTGCCAGAGAGCGCATTCTAATAGCCTGTCGCTGTTGTGTTTTTGTCATGCCCGCCTCCCGTCTGAACCCGCTCCTCCTGCCCCGGCCCGGGGGCTCCCTGCCGCGTCGGTGGTGGCGACCGCACCACTGACAATAGCTGGGCCACGACGGCGTCACTCCAGAGAGCTGCTGGTTCGTGGAGGAGTTCACGCTGCTCGTGCCCACGCGGGGCCTGCGCTATGTCTTCCAGTGCCGCTGCTGGCTGGCCAAGGATCGCGGCGATGGCCTCACGGCGCGCATCTTCAGCGTGCTGGACGCCGAGTGCATCTCGCTCACGCCCAAGGTGCCAACCGTGGCAGCGATGGTTGTGAGAATTGCTCTCCGCAGCTGCTCCTTCAGGATCGCTGCGTCGAGTGTTCCTCCTCCTCTCTCCTTGGTAATGTTTCACACTGCAATGTTGGAGGCATCATCAGGCGTTTCTGATGCCTCCAATGTGGGAGGCGAGACGTCGCGAAGAAGAAAGAAGGAACGCTCAACACGGCTATCCTGAAATGACAGCTATTGAGAGCAATTCGCATACATCAAACTGTGAAAACCTACATCGTGAAATTATTTTCTTTCTGAAAATAATTTTACTGGGAAGATGAATGTGTTGATGTAGGTTTTCACAGCTCGATGTGTGAGAATCGCTCTCAAGAGCTGCTCTTTTGACGTAGCCGTGACGAGCGGTTCCTCAACTCTACTTTGCGTGAAGTTTCACCTCCCGTGTTGGAAACATCGTCAGAAAGGTTAATGCCCAAAAACGAAAATGCGAGGTTTGCGAGGAGTGTTACTCATGGTCGAACAACACGGCCAAGGCCATGGGTTCACCAATTGTGTCAGGCTACCACGTGCTCCACTGGGGTGTCCTTGCACACCCTCCTTATTGGACATTGCCTGAATGGCATCATCATGCTTTTACATGTCTATTGCCTGAATAATAGGCAGGCAATGGACGTTGAATTAATTCAGGCAATATAATTAATTCATGCAATGGATATTCAAAAGCCTGAAGATTCCTCCAACATGGGAGGTGAAACTTCACGAAGGCGAGATGGGGAAGGCAGCTCTTTACTGAAATTTTCACACATTGTGCTGTGAAAACCTACATCTATATATGTTTGTATGTATGTATGTCTGCACTGAGGGTACCATATTCGAGTCCTTCATAAACTTAAATTGTATCTGCACAGCACCAAGGCTCTATGTCTTATTTTAGCGTCAATTCTAAAACTAACACTTCCAGCATTAAATTCCCACATTTTCATTACCATCAACCTTCTTAAACACTCTTCTGCATTTTCCGTGACATCAGAAGAACGTGTTACACGCTCGAGACAAGATCGCGCCCAGGGCGGGTACTCTGCTAGTTGCCGGAATAAATTCTGTTGCACATGTTCACGGATTGCCTCAGTCTAGCGTGCACGTTGCTCTCAGTGACTTTGCACTTTCTCGCCGAGTCCGGCCTGAACAGGTTTTCCTCTATAGGCTGTTTGAATGCAAGCTGGGGGTTAGCTTTCAGGGGCTGAGCCCTGCTATTCCGAGCTATCCGCTGCTTATGGCCTCACCCCCAGGAGCCACAAGTCCTACACACACACAATCACCCACAAACACCATGACCCCATTCTGCTTAGTAGGCATTCAACGATGCACCGATTCGTTGATTAAAATGTATTCTCACGCTCATGATACAGGCATCCAATTGTAGGTCTGAGAATAAATAATTGTACAAATTCTATTCAAATATATGCTGCGACTTCAGAATGATAAAGCAGACAAAAATACACAAATGGATAACACTGCTGTGAAAATACAAAAAATTTTTTCAAAACAAAGAAATACTTATTTAGCCTTACAGAGCTTAGGAGCAAGTTAGCGAGCACCTGTTAAGGCTGGCACCATGCAACAAAATAGTAGCGTGGCCTGCACCTTGCCTGTCTCCCTATCGCTGATGTCTACCCACTAACCCATGTCACCGTCTAAGGCTGTGAGTTAATCTCGCGGAGGCTCAGGATTGGTTACCGTACTTCACCGATTTATGCCATGGCCTGGAATTGCATTCGTACAGTAGTAAGCTAACCATTGGGCCACCGCTCAACCCACACTCGCATCCCTAATCAGGAGAATACTTGTTCAACTCCCTCCGTCACGACCATCATCGTTATTTGTAACAGAGCTGGATTAAGGGCGCTTGCCAACGCTTTGCCTCAGGAAGTGTTTGCTGCCGGTGGGGGAGGGTGGCAGTTGGTGAGTGATCGTCGCAGGCCTTGGTGCAAGGGAAGCTTTATTTCTGTTTTTTTTTCCGGCAAGTTTGAGGGCCCACATTCGTACAGGAGAAGCCTTTCTGCAGCATTATAAATAGTAGCAGAGTACCTGCCCTGCAGTTGATCTTGTTCCAAGCATGTAACACGTTCTTTTGGTGTCTCTTGTTGCTGACGTTTTCTGCAGACGTGACCGCTTTGACGTGGATTTCTTCCCGATGTCCTGTTGGGAATATTGTTGGCTTTGTGAAGTTTTAGAAGAATAATGAATAAGTGGGAAGTGAAGCTGAAATAACACATAAAGCCGTGGTGTTGTGCAGATTGGTGTTGTGCAGACACATTTTGCGCTCACGAAGGATTCAAACTCGATACCCTCTATGTAAACTTACATTTATGTAAAAACACGTGCTCAATTATATTTAAATTATCATTGTCTTCAGCAGCAAAGACAAAGATCCCCAGTATAGCCTTAACAGACTGTTGGGGCAAGTGCCGTTAGCGAGCACCTATGAAGGTCGACACAGCACACGAGGGGGTGGGTGATCAGCACCACGCCCGGCTGCCTTTGTCTCCCTAGTGGCGATGTTCACACCGCACTAGGTACTAATTTGAGGCTGAGTCGACCTAGGGGAGGCCCAGGACCGCTTCAGAAAATCGTGACTGGTGTTGGCCGTGAGCGGGATTCGAACACGGGTCGCCACATTCGTAGCCCAGTGCGCTAACCACTGGGCTACCATCAGCACCAGCATCATCATTATCATCAGCAACAGAAGCAGCAGCAGAACCTTCATCAGAAGCAGCAACATAATTAATATCAGCAGAATAATTAGCAGCATCGTAATCAGCAGGATATTTATCATTTTGAACAGCAGCAGCAACAACAGCAGTAGCTTAATCAGCAGCATTATCAGGATCAGCAGTATCGTTATCATCATCAAATAGCATTGTCATAAACATAATGACAAATACCATCAGCAATATCAAATACAGTACCTGTATTTTAAGACACTGAAAAAAAATATCTTTTATGATAAAGCATTATAAGGAAAGTCCCATTTCTGTTCATGTCACCACATTTAGTCGTGATTCCTCTGCACTCTCCGGCGGTATATTCATATAGGTTCTCCCGGAAGGCTTTGCAGCCTGAGTATTATTCACCATGGTAAATATTCGCAGGAAATTGTGTCCTGGTCTGCACTAAGGATTTTAACTTGTTTTCCAAACCCATCCTGTGTACACATCATTTCCACTGGCCCGGCTACTGTGATTCATCTTCCTCTGACACATGTCCTCTTTTGTCATCACTCGGCATCCCCGCTGATCGCCTGCGTGTGAATGTTCACTCTTCTGCATTGTCTTCCAGCAGAGAGAATTCAAAGTCAAAGAATCTCGCTGCTCATACGAGCCCTGGGGGGAGCGCTCGCTGGTGTAGGCAATAGATGTAACAGTAAATAGATTAATAGATTATAGTTAGGGCTGCAATTTATTCACGATAAGTTGAAGTGATATTCACAGCTTTCTTGTGGTGGGGGGGGAGAACAAAAACAAAAATCCACTGCACGGTCGCCGAATAAAGTGGGGGGGGGGGGGGCGGGGGGCAGGATACTTGCCCCCCTCATCTCTGAAATATGACATCTAAACATAATAATAATACAATTTATAACGCGCACAAATTCCCCGCCCAGCCGAAGCGAGACGCAGATAAATTAAGCTTGGTGCTTCCTTTGTGCCGTGTGTCTCCCTCTGTGTCTGTGTCTGGCTATGCGGGGATCTTTGTTGTTGTTGTTGTTTATCTCCATGTCTTAGTGTGTGTATGTGTATTACTGTATTTCTATAATTCTGAGTGTTTCTACGTGTGTATATATCTCAGTGGCTGAGCATATTTCTGTGATGGTTGCTTTTCTAAGTGTTCGTTCGGGATAGCCGTGTCGAGCACTCTCCCTCTCTACTTCGCGACGTTTCGCCTCCCACATTGGAGGTATCTTCAGACGTTGAGTGTGAGGTATATTTCTGTGTGTATCTCCATATCTCAGTGTTTGTATCTGTGTGTCTATGTGTGTCTCCATGTCTCAGTGCTTGTACCTCTATCGCTGTCGTTCTGTGCATGTCTTCACGTCTGTGTATACATCTCTACGTCACTGTGTGTATGTCCATGTCTCTCTGTGCATCTCAGTGTGCTGATTGTTTGTCGTTGCCAGTGCCGTATTTTCCCCCAGTCCAGCCCCGGAGGATTTGGTATTGGGTATTTTGACAGCAAATTTCCAGCATTGCACATATTTTATTAAAATTCACGATATACGTGGTCGCCGTCACCTTCGTGACAAAATCTTAGCCTTAGTTATGCTATATTCCTATACTCACGATACATGCATCAAATCGTGCCCATGATAATATTTTTTTTCAGATCGGTACTGTATACGTTGTGCGTAATTGGGTCACATAAATCCTGCAGCCACTAGAGGCGCAGTATTCCCTACACTGCAAAAAAAAAGAATTGATTGTTGAATCAAATAAAGCGCACAACATTGACGATTCATAAAATGAAGAGGGGGTGGGGGGGTGCTGGGTGAATCGTAAGCACTTCCATTTAAGGAACTTCCACATTGCTATGGTGAGGGGCAAGTCTCTAAGCTCTATTGCTTCCAACATCGACATCCCCAATTGTCAGTCCACTCTAGGATGAGGGCCTACCAATACTGTGCTCTTTTGGGATTGCCCTGTAGAGCGGTCCTCCCTCATTACTGACGTTTCGGCTCCCACATTGGAGGCTGGACATGGCCATCGCTTGACACGGCTATTCTGACAGAGCAGCTCTCGAGAACAAGTCTCGTACATCGAGCTGTGAAACCTGCATTAATCCAGCCCTTTTTTCCCCCGCTGCTCCTCCCCCCGCTGTGGCCGTCGTACGCGACAGGTGCTGTACGAGGTCGCCGTGACGACGGCGGACGAGAGCGGAGGAGGCACCGACGCGCAGCTCTTCCTCACCGTGTTCGGAGCACTCGGCTCCACCGAAGAAATTCCCCTGGACAAGAATGGAGACCGGTATTCACTTGCCATCACACCGATAAACAGGGCTGAAAGTAACTTAAATGTCTCACTGGTATGGTCATATCTCAACCCCCCCTTCCCACTTGTAATGTACTAGATGTCTCGGCCACTTTGTAACCGGTACGTCGTACCGGATGTACTGCCTTACTTTCGCCTCAGCCTGTGTGATTCTCATTGGCGCAGTGGTAACACTCGCGCCTCACAGCAAGAAGGGCCTGGGTTCGATTCCCGGGCTAGTGTGCCTTTCTGTGTAAACTTTGTTGTGTCTGCATGGGTTTTTGAAGTTTTCCTTCCATTTCTAAAAAGCTCTCACTATTTGGCCAATAACATCTTAACATAAAGAGGACGCAGTGTCTGGCAAATGTTGGCACCAGCTCACCGCTTATTTCCTGTAGCTCATTTCCGTTGGTTGTTACAATCACTGCCATCGGCCAATCTGACATGGTTAATTTTCCGTTCGTTCCTTGATGTCTTTAATCCCATTTTTGGAAAATATCTTCTGTAACCGTGAATACCCCTAAAGTGAGTGTATCTCCACGACTTACTCCCCTTCTAATTTGTACTTTGTTACTTTCTTTATGCAAGTCTCAGTGTAGCTGCTGAATCCTTATAAATCTTTTTTTTATGCTTTGGCGTTAGTTTGTGAGAGCTTGGATCAATAAATAAATGTCCACCGAGTCAAATGCATGTACGTAATCTACAAAACACTTACATAATGCTGTTTGACTGATTCACAGTGTGCATGTGGTCAACCGTAATAATATGGTGGAAAGCCCTTGCCTAAATCCAGCTTCCTCGTGCGGTTGGTTGGCCTCTGCATTGTCCATGATTCCATTCCCATTCACCTTCATTACAAATGTATGTATTGTACATGTGATTGGAGGCTAATTGGTTTGCAACTCTTAAAGTCAGCGTTGTCTCTCTTTTTGAATAGCATAATAGCATAATAATGATTGAGCCATCATTCCATGATTGAGGTGTTTAATTCCTGTGTAATGTGTAAACATTGAGTGAATAGGTCGGAACAGCTGGTCCCACTGATGATGTCAACGGTTATTCCATCTGGCCCAGGAGTATTTTCGTCCTTTATTCTCCAAAGGACAGATTTTACTTCTTAATGTTTGACATCTGGAGCATCCTCCTCTTCGTTTGGAAATCGGTCTGATCCTTGGGCTATTTGATTTTGTTTTTCTCTGGAGATCTGCATTGAATTTCCCCAATACGTTTTATAATCTGTCACTATCATGTGGTATAATAGTTCTATGGTGTACATTATCAGATGGGAATCTTGTCAAGGTGAGTGGCTGATTTGGCAGAAATAAATTATATTAAACATATTGCATAAAACATGCCTATTATATTTAAACAGACCTTCCTTCAACACCAAAAAAATATGGAAATCTATTTCGATGATGTTTTGCGTCTGCCTAAACTGGCTTTCTTATCGAACGGCGGAGACAACACTGGCTCATGTTTGATATCCTGGGTCTATGCATCACATTCGTGGTGCCAAGACAGCTTGATACTAATTTGGGCCAGATTGACCCAGGTTAGGTAAACAATCCTCCATAAGCCAAGGAGACTGGAACTCCTATCATATAATCCTTTATCCATATTTTTGCATTTTAAAAGGGTTTTTTGAGAAACATACAGAAAATATTTGAAAGTTATCACTATCAGCACTGCCCTACATGCTAGAAATAGGCAGTAAATAGACAATTTGCTAATGGCCCTTCCATAGAGCAGAGACAGGGAGGGGGTAGTGCTGCTGTCTCACAGCAAGAAATCCCAGGTTCTATTCCGGCTCGGGTGCTTTTCTGTGTAGAGTTTGTATATTCTCCCCGTGTCCACGTGGGTTTTCACCGGACACTCCGGTTTTCTCCCACAGTCCAAAGACATGCTGCTGCTGCCTATGTTAATTGGCCTGCTGACTAAATTGCCCCCAGTGCCCTGCGATCGACTGGCATTGCATCCTGGGCATATCCCCACCTTACGCCCTGTGTCTGCCAGGATAGGTTCTGGGTCCTCACGACCCTCTACAGGATTAAGTAGGTGCAGATAAGGAATGAATGAAAGAAAATACATGTTTATACCCCTTGTAAGTTGTTGATAAACTACTAAAATAAAAATTGAGTAACATGTTATTAAATTATAATAATAATTAACAGCCCTTTCTCAATCCCCTGCTAGATGATTGCCTCTCCACGCCGTGTTTGCCGTGCGGGCTGTTTGACCATACTTCACCTTGCTAATGGGGGTCAAGGTAGAAGCGTTCACGTCGCGATCCCTGTCAGGTAGTACTTGGTATTGCTTGCGAATTCTACTAAACACTTCGAAGCCGAGCTGAAAGACAACGATGTCCAGAAGCTAGCCATCGTGCTTCGAAGAATCGCAAAGAAGAAGAAGACCTTGCTAATCAGTGCGGCTGGGTGAAGGTGAAACTCAAGGACCAGTTCAGATATCACTCGCCACTGATGTTAGCCGTGGCCAGACATTAAACTCTGTTCCCCAGGTTCATAGTGGAGTGTGGTGACCACTGCACCCACCATTCCACCCAAATACTTGAGTAACCATAAGTAACATATATTTTGGAATATTTAAGGAAATCCTTTGTAGGATTTAAGTTGATGAGAGCCCAATGAAATTAATTGCCTCTTTTGCAAGAACATTTTACAAATCTAATTTCCTTCGTTTTAACACAACTGTATCACATGAACGTGTGATACTCGTGAACCCGTTTGAAGATAAAAAGACATCTCTTTTTGGAACGAGATTCTCTTGAGAAAAGTAAAAATAGATCTCGAAAATCAAAAACGACTCATTACTAATAATCCATGGTGTGCTGTCAAACACAACTGGTCAATTTCACAGCAAAAAGCCGAAGCACAGATCACAGAACATGACAAACACAAACCCGCATCGTCTGTGCTATTTGATCCTTATTAGAATCTAAATATACTTTCACAGCACTTTAGCCTGCCTGAAAGGTATATAAAGTCAAGATGTGGTCATGGCAAATTCTGTTGATGCCACCACACCTCACTACTGCAATACGTTTATGAGAAAACATAACTTTTGCACTGTTGATCCTCGACCTCCAAAGTCTGCTGTTACAATAATATCACAGCCTGTGGGAATTGGTCTTCTCCTGAGTTGCTGGCCTCTGGGTGCCCCCTGTGTTGCGTGTCTTAGTTTCCTGCCCTCCGTCCATTGGGATATGCGGCATACCCATCACAATCGCTTCATCCCATGGTTATTTAATCTCCAATGTACCTTTACGTTATTCGACTCTAATCCTCCAAGGTTCCTTCCTTATTTCAAAATGAAATTATAAATTCAACTTGTTTTAACATGAAGGGTTTGCGACCAATGGTATACATTATGAAATACTTTTGAGTTGGGTCACATAAAAGTAAAAGTGTCGTAAAAACCCACAACATTCCAATTGTAAATGTTATGGGTTTGTAAACATTTTGGGTGTGCTCTCTTACTCACCGGTGTGCTGCTCTCTAACACACTAATGTGCTAAAGTAGTAATGAGTAGACATGTTCTGTTCACATTAAACATTTTTACTGATTGGCTGTGTGGGATGTAGGCGGGTTTGTGAGACTTTTACGTGACCCACCCCAAAGGTACGTTATTACTTCTAAACTTATTTTGCTTGTCTCCTAAATTATATTTCAAATGCATGATCAGCATCATGGCATAAGATGAATTCATTCTCACTTATAAATCTGCAGCTAACAGTGTATCATCCTGTGCTCACCACAACCCTGTACAGGATTAAGCGGTTTCTGAAAATGGATGGATGGATGGAATATTACAATGTATAACATGCACCGTAAACATTCAATGTCAAAGGGATTCGTTCGAAGAGAGAATGGCTCAGAGGCGTGAGGAGACCGCATAGAGGCAGGGAGGGGGAAGGCAGCCACGTGGTTAGCCGGCTCCGACATTTTCCAGACACTGCGTCCTATACGTTAAGATGTTATTGGCTGATTAATGAGTGGGGTTTTTTTTGTTATGGGAGGAAACCGGAAAACTTGGAGGAAACCAATGCAGAACAGGGAGAGAGCACACAAACTCCACAAAGAAATCGAACCGCCTCAGGAAAGGGGATCTTTGTCTTTGTCTTTGTACCACTGTGCCACCTTGCCACCCATCTCTCTGGGCCACACAGTAATGTAACCCTACATAACATTTTTCAAGGATACAGCAGGTCCCAATCTGTCTGCATTGTGCCTGATAATCCATTACCAAATATTGCACCAGGGCAAACTGACTGGGTTTTGTGTGGATTCATACCGGTGAAATGCCGCGATGCAGGTTCGAGAGGGGCCAGACGGATATCCTCATGATGGAAATCGACGACATCTCCCCACTGAAGAAGATCCGTGTGAGGAGCATGGGGAAAGGCTGCCGGCCGGACTGGAAACTGGAGAAGGTACCGGTGCATGGGTGTGCTCGGGCGTGTGTGCACTGCTTGCTGCAGCCTGGTGTTTGACAGCTTTGTGTGTTTGTGTGTGCAAGCCTTCTTACACTTCACGTGACCTCAAAGTGCATATGGCCTAGCAAAAGCGCCAGGGTGGCGTCACAGCCACTTGGTGGCAAATGGCGGTTGTTTTTGTTGTGGGTGACGAATTTCTGAACTGGTCATGGGTCACTCCAAGGTCGACTCAGCCTCAAATAAGTACCTGGAGCGGTGTGTAAACATCGTCATTGGGGAGACAAAGGCGGTTGGGCGGTGTGCTGGCTTTTATAGGTGCTTGCTAACATAACTTGAGTCGACAGTCTGTAAAGGCTATACGGGGGATCTTTGTATTTTGTTTGTGTGTTAATAGCAATAATTGTCGATGTCATTGGAGATGAGCGATGAATGCACAATGATCGTTGTGTGAATTAGCATTTGTGCATTAGTAAAACGATGGCACAATGTGCCTGTTCCAGTCCTCCCTTGGGTCAACTCAGCCTTAAATTAGTGGCTGGTGCAGTTTGTAAACACCAGCGCTGGGAAGACAAAGACGGCCAAGCATGGTGGGGGCCACAACATTCGCTTCCATGCCGTGTCTTGGAAATTTGAGGCTCCTGCGTTGGAGGCCTCAAACCCAGGAGGTGTGAAACGTCGTGAAGGAATGTAGAAAAACAACTCAACA
>JAZEWU010000001.1:1517634-1571688 GCA_036362915.1 Geotria australis
CCGCGAAGAGGGCAGCCGCAGTTTCGAGTGCCGGCGCAAGATCGAGAGCTTCGCGAGCCGCACGGGAGGCCTGGCGCCCGTCAAGTACGAGGTGCTGGTAGTGACGGGCGGCGAGAAGGGCTGCGGCACCGACGCCAATGTCTTCATCACCGTGTACGGCTCGCGCGGTGACTCTGGCCGCCGCGCGCTCAAGCACAAATACCGCAACCTGTTCGAGCGCGGCAAGACGTCGCGCTTCATGGTGGAGGCACTCGACCTGGGGGAACTCACCAAGGTACGGCTGCCCAGGACACTGCCCCCACACCGCTGGCCCAAGCATCGACCCCCAGCCTCTCGCGCCCCCCACCTCGTGCTCTGGCATTTTACAAACGCTGTCAGGTAAAGGCGCAGTCCTCTAATTGCTTGTTCCCACCACTGCTTGTGGAAATTCCTCCACTAGAGGTAGCTCTAGAGAGCCCCTGTAGGCGATATTTAGCCTACTCTTCCACACTGGCCAGACTTCTTGGAAAAAGCGGGAGTCACCACGTTTTACCACAGCACATGCAATCTGCCGATCGACTGTGGTAAATACGTTTATATTGCTGGACGGACAGGCGGGGGGATTTAAGACATTTGCACATTTCAAGTGCTCTGCCAGGAGATTGAACTGGCAACCTCTGAATTGAAAGTTGTGTGTTAACCATTGCACCACGGGAGTATCACAAACACCACGTGCTTAAATTTCCAAGTCAAAAGACCAGATTGGCATGTTGATTAATTGGCAGAAAGGCATCCCCTTGGAGATTTGCCATCCTGCTGGTGACTGAGACGGCAGCGCGTCTTCGCTTTCACTAAATAGGAACAAAAAGGATCGCTCACAAACACGAGAATTTGACTCATTGTGTCTCTTTGCTCAAATAAGCATTGGGGCGGTCAACTCCATTGTTGGTACAGAGTTAATGGTGGGAATTATACATTTGCATGCCGATGGTTGGGATTGGGGAATAGTTTGTCCTCTGTTGACTTTGCTAACTTGGTACATATTTTATTGTTTCGTAGTCCTTGCAAGGGTGATGGGCTCTACGTCCAGCCCCCGATGGGGATTGGAATTCAGCTAACAGCAGTGTCACCCAACCAGAGTAATGTATACTAGAGCCGACATAATCCTCCAATTCCAAGAATGTAAAATCCCACCGAAGCCACTGCATAAAGAGGTTGCTCACGAAGGATCGCTCGAAGAACCAGACAGTGACTTATTAATCCGTCAGATTCTCATTCTAATAGGGTGATGAACTCAGTTATGGTTAGAGTTGTTAGGTTGCAAATCTGCCTCTTATTCAAACAAGGCACCACAGCTCTTATTAGTGAGAAAATAGTGTCAAATAAAATGTAAATTTGAGGCTCACGTTCTTTTGTTTTTTACATTATAATGTAAATAAGTGAAGTTTTAGTTTAATTGTCTTTTCAATTAAACTGTGTGGGGAGGTGCTTCCCCCTCTCCCCATTGGCGGCTCTCAGTCAGTGATGGAAATTCCACATTCTGTCCATAGGACATCCAAGTTAACTTTCTACAATGTTACTTATTCTAATGACTCAGGAGGCAATGGGCCGAGTTAACCCCAACCAGGATCTTAACTTACATCCCTCTGACTTCGAGCATAATGCTCGTGTCATGGCGCCATCCAACTGGACGTGATGTGAATAGTGAATGATAAACATACAATTTAGAAGCATATTCATATTGCATCCGTAGTGATAGTAAGAAGTGGTTTGCTTCGCTAATGTAGACCCTGTGAAAATGTTTTCATTTATGAAAAGCTGCTAGCGGATTTTAAACTCAAATATTTAACTAGCGGGCATCCCGTTG
This sequence comes from Geotria australis, assembly GCA_036362915.1. Lineage (NCBI taxonomy): Eukaryota > Metazoa > Chordata > Hyperoartia > Petromyzontiformes > Geotriidae > Geotria > Geotria australis. Next base: position 1,519,481 of record JAZEWU010000001.1, read on the forward strand.
AGATTCATATACATTACATCTAGCGCGTTTATTCACCCCACAGCAATGTTTATGAATTTGATTGACCAGAATTGCACCATTTAAACAATAATAATAATTATGTCACAGTAACGCCACATTTGGCATGTTAAAAAGATCAGGTCTATGAAATACAGTAGTTGCAAAAAATACGCAGAAAAGTATGCCTATCCAAGATATGGTTCTGAAATTGGGGCCCACATTGCACAATGGGATATTGTATATGTAAAGAGTTCATCAACACTGCAGCCGATACGCAGAATTATACGGTCAAAGGTGAAATGTTTTTTGGTAATTTGGACCTCGTTCAGATTAACTACTCATCGTAGGCTTTTAAATTACTCTTCATTCATTGCAATTGGTGGAACAGTCTAGTTCTCCAGACACACACGTACATAGATCAGAGCCTTATATTGCAGACAGTGGGAAGCCTATTGAGTATCATCAGCTCACTCCTCGCCGATGGGCCATGCCCAGCTACTGTATGATTTTAAAACGCGACTACGGTACACACTGTCACGGCAGATACGCAGCATGAGAGATACTCAGCAGAATTATTTGGACGAATGTCAAGTTTTCGGGGTGTATTTAAACCTCATTCGCATAAGCTTTCAAATGTCTTTCAGTGATGAGCTCGGGGAGTTCTCGGGACAAACGTACAGATTATCTGCTTATCACACGTATATATGCTGTATAGTAACATCTGGCTAGAAGGTATTGTGGTTAGAATGACTTACATTCATCAGATTGCAAGTTCAAATCCCACTTGAGCATCAAGCCAGCCCATCGTTTATCAATATATTGGGTAGCGCTATATGGTATAACAACAGCCACTGATGTGTGATTTTGGATCTACCGCATGTTGTGTGGCATGATGTCTATTTCACTCCATGCGATGGGAGCTTCAAGGAACTAGAGTGAAACATCGGACATCATCCTGAAGAACACTGTACAACTCCAAAACACACTGTGCAGCTTCATGGCACAACCATAAAACCTGCGCGGCAGTATGTCAACAGAACTCAGTCTGTGGAAATACTGGCCCCTGATAGGGGTATGCGTTTTTTCATCCACTGGCTCAGGGCTGCCAATGAGTGCCATTCCATTGCTTGTTCAATCAAGCACTTTAACATACAAAAAAAAGGCCTGTTGGGATTTTCAATATAACTCAGTCAACACACTTCACCACGCAATATTAATGTATCATGAGACACATTGCCTGTTTTCTGTGCTGTAACAGTGTACGTGGTAAAGCTTTTAAATCTGACATTTTCTAATTGCTACAGAGCGTCAATACGCACAGTACTGCACTCCGAAGGAATATTGCTAGTGGTACGCTAATGCTAAACACTCACTCCTACATGCACCATCAAAGACGAAAACCTCACAACTGACCGAATATTCGGTCATACATCAGCTGGTTGAGTCCGGATATGAGCACATGGCATGTTCCTGATTTCTGAACAGCCCAGTGAAGAGTGTAACACTTTTCTAGCACACACGCTATTAGATTCGAAATCCCACTGCTACGTCACAGCAGACTCCTGAATAATTTGCAATTCATCATCACTTAAACATTAGCAGCGTTAATTACTTTTTCTTGTGTAATACCAAGCAGAATTCGTGCCATAACCTTGTCCTTCATTTAGCTTACCGTTGATTTCTGGATTAAATGACACATTGGGCAAAGTAGATTGAATTTAAAAATGCTTTTGACACAAAATATAATGGAATCGTGTTATGCATTAGCGAGTTATTCACATTTTAAATTGATCGGTGTGTGCAGAATAAGTGCCACGCCAATAGATCCTTTGAGCGGGTGAGTCTTAACCAGAAAGCTTTCACACCACGGGACCAATGCTTACCCAATCCTAGTTGCATACAAAGCCCATTTACTCTTGTCCAATGGCCATTTGCCATGCACATGCTCAGGTTTGCTTTTTATAGAGCACACTATTCCCTGTGGCATGAGACCATTCCCAATGGCAGTAATGACAACTAGTGCAGACATGCACTTTGGACGTGAAAACACTGGTACAGTAACCCTGAGCTCATATTTCACTTGTATACGTTTTGACTTCCACCTGTTCCATCCCACGCCTAAATCGCGTTTCGACAAGACATCAATAAGCACTTGAAGCAGGTCGTATCACGTTGCGGATGTACAGCGATGGGCCTGTGATCAGATCGCTCAGAATGCATCCTAATTCAGAACCTCAGTAGGGATGAGCTTGGAAAGTTTTCGGATGGGAAACCACCATGAAGCCATGTTAGGTCGTTCTATGATGCTGTGGTGTTACATGGCAGGCAGGAGAGAACAGTTTTGAAAATCTATTCTACTGTACTGTACATTCTATGCTTCCACATGTGCTTCCCAGCCGTCACCAACTGTGTGTGACTAGCATGAAGTATGGCCAAATAACCCCACAGTACAAACACATTAATTGAAGTATTGCTTCAATTAAAATTAATTCTTACCATCACACCACGGTACATGTCAGAATCGGTTATTATTTTAATTTGTTGTAATAGTTCATATGACCCTGCAGTCACTAGCCCTAGATGTCGCATGTCAAAATAAATCATTGCAATGCATCATGAAATTGTGACAGAGGCTTAATCATTACATGCAGATGATGTATGCAATGTATATACAGCACAAGCCTGTTTATATGTACACATCAGGTATTGAGTTTGATGGGGTCACAGACATCACCGTGAGAATGTACCAAGAGCTTGAACCATTCCTGTTTTCCCATCACCCTCTACCCCTAGGTACAAATCGAGCATGACAACAGTGGATTGAGGGCAGGGTGGCTGTTGGACCGCATTGAGATCATCAACACATCCACGCTCATCCGCACTATATTCTTCTGCAACAAATGGCTCGACCGCAAGAAAGGAGATCGTCAGACTTTCCGGGAGCTGTACCCCATCTACTGAGCAAGCACAGATGATCATTGTAACTTGGCTCAACTACGCACGACACAGGCACATGCATTAACACAAGCACATCCATTAACGAGCTCTACAAGCAGTGATTCAAATGGAAAGTCTGCCGCCTTGATGTATCCAGGCTTGTGGCACTGGACTTTCAGGTTTCTAACGATGCACAGGCAGATTGAAATGCACAAATTATGTGTGCGAGAACGCATAATGTGCGTCCCATGAAAATTACATGCAAGTAATAAACAAGCCAATGTAACATAAGCAAATTAAGTAAATTAAAATATATAAACGAGACAAAAAAACAGTAATACCCATAAAAAACAAGAAAAAATGTGTTTTCAAAATGTAATCCTAAATCATGGCAATGCATCCAATTGCTGGGGGGTAAAGGACGGTTAGTGAATCCATTACATGCCTAATTTTGCGCAAAAGTGAAAATAGAAATTGTAGTGTTGTAAACCATTTTATGCATGTGGGTCATCTTTATACCAAGTCACAACCAGTCCCCTTTTGCAAACGAGCATTGCAGCAGCACTTATCTCCAATATAGCAGCCCTGAGCCGGTGGTGGAAACTCCCAATTCTCATGCTCAAGGCATTTCCTCCATGACTACCATTGACTTCTCACAAACGTGTAAATTGTTTTATTAAACATGGAAGTTTGATTGGCCCATTCAACTACCAAATGAGTTTGAAATTCAACATTCTTATTTGCAAGTTAAGTGCTACCACAACTCCAGGGCCAGACTGTGCACACAAAGGATTAGATAAACGCTGTTGGATGTATTTTCAGCTCTGTATAAACAAAGATTCTTAGTAACACTTTAGCGTGTTTGTGATGGAAGGAAATGCACTTTTTGTTTTGCCGACTGTAATGGGCGTCCAAATTATTACACCAAGTATTGTGCCTTATGACAGAAACGTGTAAGCAAATCCATCATAACATTGTTTTTATAACCAATAGTTTGTACATAGTATTTGGATAACCACGACAGTACACAGAACTTTTATACAACGCTGTATTATGTGAACTTCAGCTGAAATGTTAAACATTTTAGGCTAAATAACATGTGCCACAAACGTATACCTCTACTGTAGTACGTATGCAAAACAATTATGCAAGTACAATTGTGAACAAATATGATGCATGTCTTAATATGTATACTTGAAACATGAAAGGTCTTATCAACTCATTTGCATTTTCGAATTGTTGATTAAAAAAACACACTACACAGGAGAAAAACGACAACATAGCAGTTACATTCTTTATTATCGATCATCCAAGTGAATTTCCAACCCAAAACACATTAGATATAGCTCTTTACATAAGACTCTCAATTCCAACTATAAGCAATATTTAGAAATCACAGCTTAGTGTTATAGCCTTTTTCTTAAACCAGGTAACAAATCTGCTCTATTATACCTACAGCTCTAAATGATACACCTGCCTCCACGTAAGCACTCTTCCCGTACATTAGCAGATACCCAGTTATACAATGCAATCGATAAGGCTTGCGTACGGTCTTTGCAGTTAATGCAGTTTACTCTTGCACGAAAAGAAACGTTTAGTGACATTAGTGTAGGTTGAATCTATATAAATAAACCACCAAGGGTGAGCGTGCGCGTTAGTAGCTTTAATGCAACATTTCATTTATATATAAAAAGTGGAGGTTAGAGGGGAACTAAATAAAAAAAGACTGTTGCTTCCTCTTGCTTTTCACTCCCCACTTGCTTCCAACATGCAATCCCACTTGCCACAAAGCTGGCTAACAATTCCCAAATAGTCCAACAGCATGGTTGCTTAAAACCCTTTTGTAAAAGGAGCACAGTTACAAGTACCAAAATAGCATCTGTGCAAAACTGCAAACACGGACATAAACTACAGCTTTGAACAGTTTAGCGCTGGCTGCAGTTGGCTCAACTCTGCTCAGAGAAGTGCCCCCCTCCCCCTTAAACATCACCCATTGGCTTGACAGAAGAAGAAAAAAAGCAAAATGTGCGTTGTGTAAAAGCGTCGAGCGATTAAGAAGCATGACCGGCCTTTGCAGAAGCAGACGCGAGTCATGAACATGGACACCCACAGCACTAGGCCACTCGTGGTTGTTGGAGCGGTGTGTGCCCCTCTCTCTTCAAGAGGCGTATGCATTAACTGGCCACAATAATAAATGCCACACCGCTCAGGGATTACAATCACCAGTTAGTCACTTTATGGGTGTTTGGTTCTCAGCATCTTTGGCCGCGCTTGGCTGGAGATAGGGATGAGGCCAGAGCTTCGGCAGACCACTGAAGACAGGATGCCGATATGACAGGCAATGCAGAGGAGTTGCAGGCCAACTATGGGGCCCTGAGGATCACATGGTCGTAATCTTTGCTAAATACAACAAGCTTGCTCGAAACAGCAGCAAAAAAGGCAATTTTGTGCTCCTGCTAATGCTTTTAAAAAACATTAACCGCCTGCTGGCCGTAGCAGCAACATTTTGGGGTACAAGCACTGCCTTTCCACGTCACACCATGGAAATTCGTGACGCTGCCAATTTCATACAGACACGGGGTGGGGGAGCAAAGCATGTGCTGCGGCGTGACTAGCCGGCCTGCTGGAGAGCACAACCACTCTCTGGTGACGCGTTCAAACACTGGAGGCAGCGCTACGGGTTGTGGAAAGTCGGTCGGTCCAACAGAGGGACGCAAACTAGCTTCATAAAAACATATTATTGCATTGAGCTTCGGAGACGAACACGTGTTTAATGAGGAAGAATTGTTGACAGTGTTAAGGTTCTGGGAGCTACAGGCCACACCACTGGCGGCGAGTAGTTGTGCGCCCATTTTTAGCTGTCGGTGGCAAGCTGCGCTTCAATGTCCACGCGGCAGATGGGACACTTCTTGTTAGTGGTGAGCCACTGGTCCACGCACACCTGGTGAAACAGGTGCATGCAAGGCAGACGTCTGCCAGAAAGAGCACGGGAAAATGGCATTAAATAGGAAGTTAATATATGAGGCCTTTATAAATGCTTCTACTCTCGTTGCCACAGGTTCACATGTCTCTATATTAAGAGCTATCAGCTGAATAAGTCCGAAACAACGGAAACATCTCCAGGATGAACACTTATTTCTGATGTACATTGATACATAGTGCGAGACAAAAATATTTCCAAATACAGAATCACACACAAGTTGCTTGTTAGTGACTCCATGCGAATTTGTGTAAGGTGAAACATTTATCATTGATGCCAACATTTATTGAGCACAGCAGACAACATAGGAATGAGAATAACTGTCAAAACAACGAAAAACTAACGTGATATGAAGGGCCATTACCTGAAACAGGCAGTGTTGATAAACTTAAGACTTTTGTTATTTGTGCTTGTGACCACTGCCAATTCAGTATATCCAAACAATGTAAAAAAAAAAGGCAACTTATTGCCTTTGAAGCTGAGTGGAAGTCTCAGCGAAACGTCGGTACCATCTTTTAAGGTAAGTGCTGTGTGTGCTCACTCGTTTTCTCCAACATATCGACGGGTGCACTACACTTACACACTTTTTCACATGACCTAAACTCATAAACAGAGCTTCACTATGGATAACATTGGTCATGGAAGCCTTTGAGTTAATCTTATGGATACGTCATTTCTATATTGTTGAATAAGTAAATGTCATCACTGGGTTCGCCTCACTCCTGGAAAAGCAGAGTGAAGGCATTTCCTTACCTGACATCTTCCTCTTCTTCCAAAATAGACAGGCAGATGGTACACTTCTCCTCATTCTCATCATCAGCTCCCCCCTCATCGTCGCCCTCTTTCTCCAAACTCTTCCTCTGTAAGCACAGCCAGAGATGACAGTGTTAAAAGTGAGCAAGCTCCATTTTGATGTCCTGTCCTTTTCTTTAAGGCCACACAACAAAAACACCCCCACGATTTTACCATTTGGTTTTGACATACCAACTGTGTGCAGTAACTCTAATGTGAATCTGTCAGAAGAGCAGACTAAGTTGTTAAGTTTTAAATAATGAAGCAATGTGAAAAACATGAGTGGGATGACATGCTGCCAGGTTAATTGGCGTACTGACTAAATTTCCCCAGGTGCCCTGCGATGGACTGGCGGCCCATCCTCGGTGTGCCTCTGCCTTGCGCCCTGTGTCTGCCGGGATGGGCTCCGGCTGTACGGGATTAAGTGGTTTCTGAAAATGGATGGATGAGTGGTATGACAATGCTATCTTTATTGGGTGTTAAAGGGCTACTGTACATTGTATTTATATATTTAGTAAACTGATATATTTAACACATTTTAATATCCAAAATGATATTATAAGCAGCTATGCAGTGCCCAACATTGCCAAACCAACTTGTTAACACATTTCCCATGGTCAACCCTTTAAAATGGCTGACTAGTTAATAGATAGGCACCCACGAAAGCAAGCAACAGTGGATCATAGCGGGAATATTTTTGTTGGTTGTTTAACCCTTTCACAGGCTTGGGGTGTTCACGCTCACCTTCTTGTATTTGTGAGGGTAGGTGTGCCTCTCAATGGTGCTCTGGGAAGCTCCGCGATTCACATTCCCCAGCCTCTCCTCGAGCTGCAGCAGGTCCTATGTTGCGGCACACAAAGCAAGCGCAGCGAACATCAATAACGTGGCGGGGCCCAGACGGCTTGCACCCCAACCGTACGTCTGAGCCGTGAGGATAACTGTGGTGCGTGTAGAAAGGGGCGTACCTCTGCTCTGAAGAACAGTCCCTGTATGTTCCGGGGGATGAGTGGGACATGGGAAGCATAGCCCGACATATCGGGCATTGCCTGCACAAAGGAAAACGGATTGTACAAACGTTAATTCTGACACCGGCACCCAAGACAGCCCATGCTGAGGATTATACACACGTTTTTAAATTGAGATTTCGGCAACACCCCAACACTTAAGTCATGGTACTGACATGCAGGAACGCCACAACAAAGTTTTACCACGAAGAGCTTCCCTTGTGTCACACATCATGTTTATGCCGCACGAGTTCATAATGATCAGAAATGTGTAAATTCCACCCTCCACCATTGCGTTTGCAAACATGGACGCCTGGTGTGCATATAGGCACACACACACGTCCCCACAGGTCATGCGAGTGTATACCACGGGGAGGGTGAGGCGGCCGGGGAAATGGTGGAGTCTCAGTGCTCCATGGCGATGATGCTGTAGGTAGGGATTCATGGCATGGCCCTGTGGGAAGGGAGCCTGCCCTGCACCGCCCTGCTCCACCGCAACATCCCTGCAGCAAGAAGACAAGTGTTACACCAAATTGTCCACATCACATCAGCGTCAAAGTTTTCCCCATGCAGAATACAGGCAACAATTCCGCGTTCAATTCATTTGGTTGTCCTGGGCCAGTGAAGGAAAATCCACCTTTCTATGATAAGGGGCCACTATCTCGACGACAGCCATTGCTGGCTTCCCACAGAGTGTGAGGTCCACTTTATTAACCCCAGAGGGGTTGATAACGCCCTAAGGGATGTTGGGCTAAGTCGACCCTGACAGGGATTAGAATTTGTAACCATGTGATTGAGTCGAGGGCTCAGCCAGTTCCACCCGAGCCAGAATTACATTGCAATAAAACACATTTGACTCATGGGAACTGGCTAGTAACAAACATCCAATATGTAGACCATATGTTAGCAGTAATTGTCATAATTAGATTTTCAGTCCATTGTTATAAAACATTCAACAAAGCTAAACGAATTTTAAACGCACAACCCAGACCCCTGTGAGGCAAACGCATGTTTTGCATACAGCAGACATGAGCCTCGGGACACACTGGATTTGAACAATGACTCCACAGAAAGGCAAAACAAATAACATTTGCACGATTCGTGTATTTAAGGAACTTGCAACTAATATGACAAGCGCACTCCAAAAGCACATGTTGAAACGGACCGACTTCCTTTCCTCCTGTGCTCATGGTCACGAACACACGGCTACGAGAAGTTCAAGAGTCACTTACCAGGTAAGCAGGTCAGGAGGTGGCCGCGCCTGGCTGGCCATGGTTTGGGGCACGTGGATATGCTGACCATGGCCGTAGTTGGGGTGCATGCGGTGAGGGTGGGGGGGAGGCCGCTCGTGCACACGACTGAAAACGATAAAAGAACAGTGTACATTTAAAATACGTCTGTAGAGACCTCAGATCAACACCCTGAAGACAGTCCCTGTACTGTATGGTGTTACGAACAGGTGGCAACCCATACCGGGGGCCCCACACTGCATAAGGCAGACTAAGCAGCACTAGTAATTACTGGGAGCGCATCGCGTGAGTGGCATAACGAGCGGAGCGTGCGCCTCAGCCAATAGGAAGAGGCCAGCAGCCAGCCGAGGCAGACTGAGACACCAGAGCCCCATCACGTGCAGATATGCACATGAGATGTATGTGCCTTCCCTCCGATTGGTGGGGAGGCCACGGGCAGGTTGAGTGACAGCCCCGAGAGGTGGGCCAGAGAAAAGGTGTATATAAGGCCGAGCGCGAGGTGGCTCAGGAGCCTTCCTGGGAAGGATGACAGTGAGCCCTTTGCTCGAGCAGCAAGATCTCCACTCTAGCACGAAGACCGAAGCATTGTACATGGTTACTGGTTTTATTCACGTTCTTTATTAACGGTACTAAATTTCCCTCCTTGTCTCGGGTCCCCCATATAGCCTTAACAGACTGAAGGGTCAAGTGTTGCTAGCGATCACCTATGAAGGCCAGTACAGCATACGAGGGGGTGGGTGGCCAACACCACGCCCGGCCGCCTTTGTCTCACCCTAGGGGAGGCCCAGGACCGGTTCAGAAAATTGTCGCTGGTGTTGGCTGAGCAGAAGTCCAACTCAGGTGGCCGGGTTTGTAGGGCAGAGCGCTAAGCACTACACTACCGTTTCTCACTTAAAATACATCAAACATGCATTCACAAACAGCGGCAAAGATGTATTGTTTAGCCCACATGAGCAGTGTTGTTTAGCTTGCACCTGCTACGCCCAGCATTGCCCAAGAAAATCTCAGTGAAGCCACCACTATGTCTGGCTAACATATTGCCTTCGTAATAATGTGAACACGCTGGTCCAAGTACTAATTTCATCAAAATAAATTTCGGATATTCGTATATCACTTAAAATTAAATCCAGGTCACTGTACTGCAATGCATTGTGATGATCACATGTAAACGCATATGCATGGTGGGGCTCACCTAGATCAGCAATGGATTACAAATATGGAAACTTGAGTATTCAAAAATATGGTTGTAATCCATAATTTTGAGGGCGTGGTTGGTTACCATCTGGTGGTAGTATACAAAAAATGTCTGGACAGATTTTATTTATGGCCTCCGATTCATGGGTTGTATTTAGGAATTCCTGTTTATCCCCAAAAGCTGCAATTACGAAATGCTCTGAACATGCTAACGGAGTACACTCCTGAACATTCTTGAGACTCGGAAATACTTTCCTGAATTTATAAGTAACCACCTTTGTTATACTTTAGCTCAAAGCAAAGCCGAGCACTTTCTTAAGCACCAAAATTATAAAATGCTAAATCAATTTACACTGGTTTCTAATCGATGATGCATGGCAAAGTAATTTTATTTTATGAATGTTAAACTTGTTCCCTGCCTTTATTGTCTTACATTTTCCGGTCTGTGCACTTATACTGTCAACGCAAGAAAAAAAACAAAGTGAAAATGTGAATAATTCTGCACCGAGCACCAAGTCATTGCAGAAATATCATAAGCTGTGATCCTAACAACCAGCAGAATGGGGGGCAAGTTTTACCAGCCCATTACAGCGGATAAGCCTCTCTGTCAGTTATCTGAAATATACAGGATTTGGCACAGGACTTAGACCTACTGCTACAGTGCTGGTATTATTTATAACCACGGTGCAACAACACAAATAACACAACTATTCAAACAGACAAGCAGCACGATGTACGTCCCGTAACAGAGGGACACCCCCTGCAAGGGAAAAACCAAGGGGTTCACCATTGTTAACCACTGGTTGATTTCCTATTTTTCATTCTTGTATAATGACATGTTTGGAATGACAATGTATATTCTTTATCGAGGAAAGTATCTAAATCTCAAGAGTCTTCAGGATCGTCTGCGTTTTGATGTTTCGCTAATTCCATTAATTGATGGTTGTTTGGCGTAAAATGGAGTGCCTCGGGAAAATCCGTGCAAGAGGGGCTTACACTCAAAGCTCTGCACAGATGGATTCGAGAGGCAATGATGTCGTCTCGTCTCTCATTTACCCGCAGCCCAAGCCCACAGCAGTCTCCACTAAAGTGTTGTACTAGGCAATCTCAAATCTTGCTTAGCTTCTGAGATCTAATTAAATCAGGCAGTTAGGGTATTTGGCTGGAGGCATATTTAACATTTATAAATTAATAATAGTGTGTTATCAGCATTAAGTCACAAGATGAAAAAAACAGACACTTGAAACAAAACAGGAACTCTATCACCTTGTATAAGTAAACAGTCCCAGGAAAACAATGTCACTGAATTACATTCGAGATCATTATGAAAGGTCCTGCAAATAATGTTTGTTCCATGCATGGCAATTAAACCAAAATGTGTAATCTCAGCTGGAATTTTCAAAAGTAATAAACTAATTACAACAGGGTTTTTTGTACACCTTAGTTACAATTGCTGAACCATCAACTCATTTGTAAAACCAGTTAAGTCAGGGGCAGCTGCGTGAGAAAAAACCCTGACGTCTCAATCGAACCAGCTTGGTGCTCTAAGGTATCAGCCCCAAGGTCACTCAAAACTAATTCCCATTATTTTTTCCAAGAAAGCTTTGGTGTTTTCTTCTGTAGGCTCTACATTTGGATATAAGGTAATTCGTGGCTGAACTGAACCTTCTACTTGCCACACTGGAAAACCCAGTTTAAAATCGTGGGTGGCTACCGGGGATAAAACCCGGGCTCCGTACAACCGGCTCAATGGTCTCGACTAGACATTAACCCGCCGGCCCACTCAACTACCTCGATCACTCTCTACATTTTGACTCCCGCCAATTGCGGCGGTGGCAGACAAACTCGATCGGGTTACCCGACCGCCTCGCGAGAAAACCCGTCGAACCTGGGGTGGTGCATCATGCGGCGCCGCTGGATCTCCTGCAGGCCCTGCTGAATGAGGAAGTGCTGGTGCAGCCGGTGCGACGGAGGAGGCGCTGGCGGCGGCTGCTGCTGCTGCTGCTGCGGGGGAGGCGGTTGCTGCTGCGGAGGCGGAGGGGGGCCCGCGGCCGGGCCGGGCTGCGCGTGCGGCACGGTCAGCGGCGGTGGCGGAGGCAGCTGGGAGCCGTGGGGTCCCACCATGCCGGCGGCCGCGGCCGCCGCGGCCGCTGCCGCCGCCGCCTGGAAGTGGCCGTGCGCGTGCGAGTGGTGCACCACGTGCGGGATGGCGTACTCGGGGGGCGGAGGAGGAGGCGGCGGCGGCGCGGCCTGGGGAGCGGGCGGCTGCGCGGCCTGTGGCGGCCGCGCGATCGAGCACGGGGGATGGTGGTGGTGGTGGTGATGGTGGTGGTACTGAGGGAGGGCAGGGTGGTGTTGGTGATGGCTGGGCCTCCGGAGGGGACCTGCAGAAATGCAACAAAAAATAAAAAGACCAACGTTGATGATAAGGATAGAGGTATGCCTGACGATTGTTAAATGGTATGCGAGGTCAAGTTTAGGAAAGTCTCCTTGTTGAAACCAGCAGAGTACCTGGCCTATGGGCAATTTTGTTCAAAGTGTGTAACACGTTTTTCTGATGTCAGGATAAAAGTGGAAGAGTGCTTAAGAGAGTTTCTAGTACAAAATAAGGAATTTAAAGCTACAATCAATGTTTCTGAATAGTAACCAATAAGTAGGAAGTAAATCTGAAATATTACAAAAGCCTTGATATTAGGCAGATAAAATGGGCGGTTTATGCTTGTGAAGAATTCGAACCCGGTACCCTCAATGCAGACCGTAAATATATGCAAACACTTGCTCTATTATAAATTTGCAGCGAATCATCGCCACTAGCTGTGTGGAGTTAGTCTTATTAGTTCAGATTCCAATTACATAAACTATTGTATCGATATATTATTGTTGATTTTCCACTGTTTTAACTCTTGTCCTGGAGAGATGATGGGCTGAGTTGACCCACAACTTAGGTTTGAACCCACAAAACCCAAATGTGTTCTGTTAAATAACCACATAAATGGATTAATTCCAGCCGTGGTGGCTCAAAAAGGAGCACTGTTGTGAATCCACAGAACAGGGTTCAAATTACACAATATAATTTACAGACCGTGCAGCTACATAGAAATACAAGTTCGAGTGTGAAGAGCCCGTGTCCTCCACTTGGCAACAACGATGATGTTTCCACATCAATTTGACAAATTAACGTGATAACAAAAACCCTGCCAAAACATAACACCGAACCATGTACACTGTCATAACATTATTGCCACCGAGCCAGAACATTGCTAGATAAAAGTCCCAGATACTTTCCCCATTACAAAAATCCGACACATTTAACAAGCGTGACAACAAAACTGTATCATGTGAACCCATTTTAAGCACAGAAGTATACTGCACACAATAATCGCTTCCATGCATTTTCAGCCAGTTTCATGAAGGATGGATTCTATGATTTAAGGTTATTATATTAAATGACACTAAATAGCTCAATCGTGTAATTCAAAACAGGGTTTTTATAGTGTAATGACAAGCTAAACCGTGCCTGAATTTTCACTGCCTTTGGGAAATGCCTAATAATAAAATATGTGCCGTGCAACGCAATGCACATAATAGAGTATTTCATCAACCAATAAACATATAGTCAAGTAACAGCTTGAAATGGCCTGCATTTGCGTCACTGGGACACGCTTGATGACGGACTGCTGCAATTCTTCCACAATACAGTGCCATCGGAAGCCAACGGGTGCGTACCAAGTTAGGACTGTAACCAGGGGGGGGGGGATTTTAAACCCTGTTGAACCTGCTCAAAATGGAATGCTCCACTGCAAATATCCTCCAGTCACACCTGCACATACCAGCAGGTGAGCCACGATGGCCATATCGAGAGACAGACTGTTCAGCGTTACACTGCAGATTACCAGGTTGGATGTTCAATCCATCCTAGCCACCAAGGTTTAAAGCAACTGCCGAGGCAGTCTCTTTGGTTTGACGTTGCGTCAAAAGGGCCTCGTCAATTTTAAGTGTGCGCCGACTAACACTTTGGCAAGTAAACAGTTCCACACTTGCTAAAATGTCCACTTAAGTGTTCGGTGCCGCAAAATGTAGCAGATAAGGGGGCACTCCTATGAAAGCAACTGTAAAACATTTTTACTTTTATCAATGCGATTGTTCAAACCCCAAACGCTTGACCTGAGACACAACATAACACAAATTCTGAGTATTCCTGCTCAACCCGGTATTCGGGTTTGCATTTGCACAGGGCATGCTCGCGCCCACCCAGGCCACAGCGATTGTGCGGGCCTGTGCTGCGGGCCTGTGCTGCGGGCCTGTGTTCGCCCCAGCGCGCGCGCCGATGTTTTTCGCGTTCGCTCACGGCTACGCGTGCAAACGCTTGCATTAAGCACATGCCCGCCAGGACATCCACTGGTACCTAATGGACGGCATGTGACATATCCTGCACGGCCCAGTTAAAGGCGCGCCAGGCAAAGCGCTCTGTGTACAGCTTATTCATGCGCGAAGCGTCGAACACAAAGGCATGCACACGCTGCTGGGCAGCGCGGGTACGGTACTCGCTTTAAAGATGCACGCTTGCATACCGAGGTAGTACGAATAGCGAACGGTTAACTAGCTCATTACACATGCACACAGCAACCTACCAGCAGTCCTAAGGGATCTTTACAGTAGTGTAGGTACACGCAGGATATATTTATGGAAGTGCTTAGACATGCCAAAAACAGTGGGCTATTCAAGTACACATTAAAGAATTAACTGAAAAGTATTGACACGGGACATTGTGCCTTACTTTTATAGCAATGAGTAAAATGTTGCTCAATTATAAAGCGTATTATAAATGTCTCATTGACAGCTGGCAGACCCGTTGCACAGATACATAGTGATCACAGATTATAGAATCGGACGACACCATGGCGCAGCTGCAAGGTCTTTGTTTAAACACATCGTTTCAAAAGGCAAGAACTACCACTAATCACATTTCATTTTAGAACCTTTTTACGCAACACGTTATTGCTGAATCACAGTAACACACGCATCGGTTTACAATCAAAATGTATCGCAACAATTTTAGAGACAAAAGATGTGTTAGTTTTACAATAGGTTTGTGTTGTTTCGAATTTGTTGGTGAACAATTCTGGTTAGCAAAGTACATCTCTTTGTGACTGCACAGTGTGGTTTGGGTGCATAACCGGCAACAAAAGAATGTCTTTGTTGCAGTGCAGAGATACTGGCTTACAGCACACAACAGCAGTAACATCTCACACAACAGCAAGCACAGTATAATCCACGGCGCGAGATCACAGTGGATTAAAAAGAGCGCGATTATGGTTAACCCCACCACGCTATAGTACCTCTCTCGCCCAGACACTGATGCAAAGGCAGGCAGACGTGCTCAATGAAACACAGCTCCATTTTAACAAAAATGTTCTACGCGGCGGCCCAACGAAACGTCCGTTCCCTGAAGCGGCTACGGCTCTGTGTTGGGGCTGTGGTCGCCAGCAGGCAAAGGGAGAGAGCTACTAGCGAATGGAAATGGCCTCGTGCCATCTGTCACAGGGCGTAATCCACTTCACGAGAGAGCAAATCCCACCGACTCTGCAGTGGGGAGCCCCTGCTGGGCCCTCTTTGTGTGCCCATTGTTAGCGCGCTCTGTGAAAAGGCACGGGGCTCTCACTGAACCAACCGCAATCACAGCGCTGCTGGAGCAGCGAGGAGCTAGCTGTTCATCATCGCGCGGGGGGGACAGTGCACATCTACCCGACCAACTGATCAATAGCACATTATTTCAACACAGATAACATTGGGGCTAGTCTGGATTATTAAGTAAAAAATAGAATTACCGTAATAATCTTAAGGAATCTGTATTTCATTGGAGAATACGCATTTATACGCGTCTTTGTCCGTGCATCGTTCCAAGTGGCTTTCACGTTCGATCACCAACAGTCATTTAGGTAGATATGGACGATTTTAATTCATTTTCGATGTAAAACTAATTAGCTGATAAGATTAATTATAAACCACACTAATGCCTTAACATAATAGAATTTAGAAATAAAATGCTAGGTCATAAAAGTTCTAATCTCTAATGTATGTCTCTAGCCTTCTATTTCATGCTTAAAGTACAAAAATGAGATTGCTGAAAAAAAACGGCCTCTGGCTTAAAGTTCTAAACTCTCACAAAGCAACCTCCGCCACCCCCCCCACCTCCATCAAAACAAAGAACCAATGTGCACAAAGGCCAGGAAATGCTCACACCATATTCTACCAACCAGCTGGCCCACCACTGCAACAACGGACCCGCGAATGTGTTTGCATCAAGGCTGCAAAGAGCGTACTTACATGTGGGCGGGAGGAGGTGGTGGTGGCAGGAGGGGGCTTGCGGCTGGCCCACTTGGCTGTAACCGACAGTCGGGCCAGCTATTTGCTCCGAGTACTGCTCCCTCCTCGCTTCGGAGGACGCCGTGCCAAACCCACCAGGGTCCGTGAGCCCACTGTACCACTCCCTGAGGCTGCCCGGCAGATCGTAGGGCACGCCGTCCGAGCGAAAGCCGTATCCGTCGTCCCGGCGGCCCACCGCTTCAGAAGGCGCCTGCCCGTCGGCGTGCTCCAGCGGGCCGGGGTACCAGTCTCTGCGAGCCGGCGAACGGAGGGCCATGCCGTGGCCCAGCGACGCCTCCAGCACGGAATAGCGCTCCCGCCACCGCACAGACCCGAGCAGGATGCCGCCGCCACCCCCGGCGACGCCGTTGGCCGCGGGGTCGGCGTCGCCGCGCCGCGTGTAGCTCTCCCGGTGACTCGTCGAGGTGCGGCAAGAGGCCTCGGGCTGAGCGGCGGACGCGTGCCAGTCGCGGGCCGCCGCGACCGCGTCGCCGCGCTCGGCGCCGTGCCACTCGCGCGCGCCGGTGTCCGTCTGGCACGGCCGCCAGTCGGTCGCGCCGCGGCTCGAGAAACCGTGGGCCGACAGGGATGAGGACGGCGGCGGCTCCTGGCAAGGGAGTCTCTCGCGCTCGGGGGGGCTCCCGCCATCCAGGGAGCGGCCGCTCAAGCCGGCGGCCGAACCCTGGCTGCCCACGGAGGACGACGAGCTGCTCAGGTCCACGGGACCCAACTGCTGCAGAGTGGAGAATGCACCATTATTAATGCGTGCGGTGTATAGCGGGCCTACGTGTCCCCCAGAAGTAATGTCGGTGGGTTGTAGGGCTGCTGTAAGTCATTGCGCCGATTGCGTTCCTGCAGTCGGACAGTTAATTACCGGCAGTTAATTACCAAAGCCCACTGTAGGCAGGTAGGTGCTTTCAAAATAACGAGTGCGATCACCTTAATTGATGTAAATTATCATGTTGGATTTACACATTCTACACATTTCCGAAAACTAAAGAAATTTCATGGAAAATCTCACCGGACAAAGGTTACACCCGTCACCATCGCAACACAGATAACGTATCTCAATGGACTTATCTGGCTAAATAAAGGATATCGCTTGAATTTAATATTAGCAGAATCATCAGTCTATAGTAGCATCAATAACTATACAACGAACCAAATTATCACATTTGTTAAAAAGCAGTTGAGTTGGTACCATAACAAGACTTCAGCAGTAAAAATGTTTCTTGAAAAACTATTTTGTTTGTATGAAATGTTCAGTGTCTATTGCAGTCACCACCTTTTCCCTTGTTTAAAGTGTCTCTTTCTTACTCCTCTGACTTATGAAAAAAAGTGGTGTGATAACAAAATGATTAGAATTATAATATATCGTCTTACCAATACATTGTGCTTTTGCTGCGATTCTAAGGATCACATACAAAAAGGAGGAAATCTTCCCGTTTGGTTTACAGCAATGCTAAACAGTTGTGTTTATGTGATGCTTAATCACACGACTGAAGACAAGGACAACTCGGCAAGTCTTCTTAATTAGGCAATTATCACATAGAATGGTAGATAATGAGTGCCAATTTGAGCTTGTATGATGCTTGTAATTGAACATTATGCACTGTAACAAATCTAATTAATACCTTAAACTAAACAGGGGTAACTTGTACATTTTTAAGTATAAATCCACCCCCCACTACATTTCTATTCAGTTCCTTTGTTTCAAATGGTTACTAAACATGAATTTTAAATCTTAATTCTTAAAAAGCAAGTACATTTTCAAAGCGGATTTCTGCTTTAAAATAATTTTAAGTTATTAGGAGGCATCGTTATTGTCCTCTTAATATCTATGCAGAATTTGTGATCTATTACAATGAACTGAAAAGTACATTTAATAATCTGGCACATTAAACATCGTTTCTAAGCAACCATTTAAATACATTACAATTGGCTTTCCGATGAGATGGATGAATCCAGCTATTATGTACAACAATATATATTTTTATCTCCATTTTAAATGAGATGACTAAATTGCCCCCATTGCCCTGTGATGGACTTACATCCCATCCTGGCCATTGCCCTGCCTTGCCCCTTGTGTCTGCCGGGACAGCCACCGGCTCACCGCAACCCTGTACAGGATTAAGCGGTTTCTGACGATGAATTAAATACTATGTGCGTACATGCGAGACCAACATTTAATGACGGCTACCTAAACTCTTCATGAAGATTTGAGTACATATTAATAAAATATATGGCCACTTAGTATCATGTTTAGAGCACTCAAACCAAAAAACAGAAGTTCGAATCCCAGCCAACAGTCAAGTCACCCGGTTATCCTTTCATGGTCGATACATTTATTACCACTGTGTGGCAAGTCAACAATGTCTGTCCCAAGCAGAAACGGTTTCCCACCATAGGGTGAGTTTCCCACCATGTGGATTTTCCACCGCAGGCTCAGGGCTGGCAAGGAAGCTGTGCATTGCTCCATGCTTATGTTTACGCGTGTAGTGGGTAAGGCACAATGACTTGGCTATTATTTTTGCTACACACCATATATATGCGTGTTCATTTTTTGTTGATTCTTTTCTTCACCATTTAGGTAGTTTAACACGAGCATCCGTACACTATCTACATGCCTTCGGAGTGTACACTGTATTTTATGTGCCTATACTGTACTGCCATAGCATCAAGTACAAGAGTTTCATTTTCTCATGCAAAAAGAGAGCTATTTATTATTTAAAAGTCACATTTAACAAAGTCGTTAGCTCACACTTGATGCAGCATTCATTCCAGTGCAGTATGCAACATAGTACACAATGAGCTTTAACGCTGTATTTGAAACGTGGCTCTCTGTGATTGCTACTGTTATTGTTTTGATTTTTCTGCTGTCTTTATGATCTATGTCCTATGGTTTATCGTGATCGGTTGACTCTCAGTTTATCTGTCCTGATATTACTGACATGCCGTTCTCTCCACAGCCTTGTGCAGCGCTTTGTGACCCTCGGGTGAAAGGCGCTCTATAAATGCTATTATTATTATCCACGTGTAGGCACAAATCCAGGTATACGCTTCCCCATCAGTTTGTGCACAAGAAAAAATTGGCGGAACAACCACATCACTTGCGAGGGCAATCATTCAACGTCCACCCAATGTTTTCTTGGGTCACAGCTGAACTGATAATTCATAGATAATGCTCAAGGAAAACCCATTTTTAATGTGTCCGAGTCAAAGCTTTTCCCTGCCGAATTGAGTATGGAGCTGCCAACTTCTTTATTGATGGCCAAGAGCCAGTTGGAAATTCCATATTACTATGGTGACTACCAGTTTAACGCTAAGACTCACTGGACTGGGCATGGTCAAGTATCGCAAACCTGTCATCCATTACTTTGGAGGTGAAGGGTTGATAGATCACACAAACGTGAAAACCCCAGAGCTACTGGGTTGCAAGGGGGCCACGAGAAAGCTATAAAGCAGATGTGGAGATGGATTCATCTGTGTGGAGATTTCAATATAATCCCCTTTTATTCATTGGTTTTCTCTGGGCACCCCAGGTTCCTCCAACATCCAAACCCAATTTGTTGAACTCGTGAAAAAAAACAATGCAAAAACATTCCTGAAAAATGTATTCAGAACTAAATAAGGCTTTTCTGGAGAGTTAAAGAGCATTATTAAAACCTATAAATGCAGTTGATCCAAAACCTCATCAAAGAAGGATATTGACAAATTATACTCGTTGCCAGCTAGGCCAAATTCTCACTGAATATACTGAGAATTGTCAAAGGCCTTGCCACTGCGCTATGTGCAGAAGGCTATGCAGCAGACACACTGCAGGAAGTTCGTTTAATTGCGCAATCAAAAACACACCTGCTGACCAAAAGATAATGATACAAAATGCAGACATTTAACTATTAATAAGATATTTTTGGAGGAGGGGGGTTTATTACATTTTAGTTTTCTTTCTGATGATAGAATATTCTCACTGTAGTATATGAAAGACAGGTCATGCAACGATAGATTACCTTGCTCCCAATTCAATGAACTGTCGCTATTAGGGGGTTAAGATGTGATAGAAAGATTCATCATAATGTGAAAATGACGTTACATTAAATACTCTATTCTTGCATGCTTGATTATATACACAGTGATTGTTAGAATGAATCGATGCATTGTTACATGCCCACTATATAAACTCCTGACTCATAACAGTGCATCTGTGAGACAAACCTGGTCTCGCGGTTGGCTGCTCGGGGAACGTGCACTCGTCCCGTGCTGAGGAGGATGCTCGGCCTGTTGTTGAGGATGCTGGGAAGGCCGCAGGGCAGCGGCGCCTCCTGAACCACCCGACAACCCGGCGCCCAGCAACTGAGGCAGGGCAACTGCCCCGCCATGCCCCGCGTGGCCCTGGTGGGCAAGGAACGTGGCGCCGAAGGCCGGCCGCTCACACGGGTCGTGATGCTGCACGCAGCAGTCGGGCAGCCTGGGCATGGGCTGTGGCGAGTTCTGCACGGGGCTGACGCTCTCGCTGCTGCCCAGCTCCTCTGTGGACAGACATCGACCAGCAATACCGGTTGTAAATGTCAATGTGAAATGCGGTTGGGCACTATACATGGTGACCGAAGAATAATAATAATAGCATTTATGGAGCGTCTTTCACCCAAGGGTCACAAAGCGCTGCACATGGCTGTGGAGAGAACGGCATGTCAACATCAAGACAGATTAACTGAGAGTCAAGCAATAGCTATTAAAAAATAATTCTACAACAAGCAAGGAGGGAACAGATGTACCCGAGCAGATCGGAAGAGAGAGAGAAAGAGAGCCACGGCACAGCACCACTGACCCGCACCAACAGTCCAAGCCAGGGGAAGGAATAAATGTTCCCATGAAGGCGCATGTAGGAAGAGAGCCAACATCCTGGCACAACAGCATTGAGCCGCATCAATAGTCCTAGCCGGAGGACTTGAAAGCTAAAGTTACCAGAGATTTGCCTTGGTAATGGAGACAAGTGTTGAGCAGAATTTGCCAACCAGATGGTGCTGTCGGTACAACGCTGGACTAACATTTCAAAAGTTGCTGGTTCAAATCCTGCTTTGAAAGCTGACTCAAGTTATCATTTCTGAAGGGTTACAATAATTAAAAAATCAATTGTGGCCACCATATGTACACACTGGCCTGCACCATGGGAACGGGAATTTCCCTAACAGAATTTGTAAAGAACCACATTTCTGACATTATTCTGGTAGATATTGCCACCTTAAAAAAAAGTACTGACATTTATATTGCAAAAAATAAATACCAACGAATTGCACTTTTACAACAGCAAAACTAAGGTTATTTTTATTTAGGTCTCCCATTTGGCAAAATACTGTATTATTATCCTTATGAACAACTGTGGTAAAGGCAATTTTAAAAATGCTGTCTGTATTGTAAAAAACTACTGCTTTCCCACCTGATGTGCAAATCTATAATTTTAAGAACGCAGAAACAGAATGTGATTTTACAGCACTTTTTAAGCAGTACATAAAGATCACAACTGTTTTCATGAGCAAGGCTAAGATCCAAAAAGAACAAGAGTTTTAACCAATCAACATGCCCAGTGTGTGCCTCTGAATGTGCAGCATTCGTGTTTTGGCCTGTTTCGTTGTCCCTTGGAGGCCTCCAGACCATCATTATCAAATCTGGCATGCACAATGTTGTTTAGGCTTATAGTCTGGGACATATTTTTGCCTTTTAGAAGGGCACCAACAATATTCATCCTTAGTGAAGCTCTGTTTATGAGTTTAGGACTTTAGGTCATGTGAAAAAAGGTGTGTAAGTGAAGTGTACCCGTCCATATGTTTCCAAGCCCTGATGAAGCTGGGTGTAAGTCTCAGCAAAACGTCGGTACCATCTTTTAAGGTAAGCGATGCATGTGCTCGCTCGTTTTCTCCAACATATCGACGGGTACACTCCACTTACACACCTTTTTTCATATGACCTAAACTCATTAACAGAGCTTCACTATGGATAACATTGGTCATGAAAGCCTACAAGTTAATATTAATCCTACTCTAACTTCGATCCTATATATGTCCTGTACGTATGGCAGAATTTACAATAAAGTTGGAATTTACTGAATTGATTAATTTTGTATTGTATGATATTCTCACATTATATACAATACATACACGCATATATACTGCCCACAAACACAAATTACATATGATATGCTTTGGGGAAACGACTATATAAAAGGCTAGAGCCATCTTCTGGAAACTTCTCCCATATTTTGATGACTGTAAATATTACGTTTTTTTTATTACCGGTTGAAGGGCTGTCTGCAACTAAAGAAGAACTTGTTGCAATGGGAAACTGTCATATAACCATCACACTTCGAAGAATCGAATTCGACTGGACAAGGCAGATGCTCGCAAGCCTATCTTGTCTACTGACCCATTAAGTATGTACAAGCCACCGGGTTCAGAGAACCAAGGTGAGTGCATTGCTACTGTGTGGGTACACACCTGCACCTGAAGAATGTGGAAGCGTGGTGGCAGGCTGGCTGGAAGAAGAGACTATGACGGAAGTGGGCAGCGAGCAGGGCACAGCGCGGCTCGCAGGGGAGGAAGACTGGCTTGAGGAAGGCAGACTGGAAGTTGGGGGTGTCGTGGCAGCGCCTTCACCCGGCTGCGGCTCAACTATGTCATAAAATGCCACCGGCGCCCCTGAAAGATGCAGGACAAGGTGTACGCTGGTTTCAATCAGTCGATCCATTGGCTCGTTTAATTAAAAATCAAGTGACGGACTGCCGAAGATGACGTACAGCTTTGGTGGAGCAGAGCTGAGCACACGTGATAAATGAACAAAATATAGTAGGAACAAAACACAGAACACCCCCATGCATCAATGTACCAAATGTTAAATTTCAGCATTGTGTGCAAATCTATGTGGGTTAAGAAAAGTAGATAATTTAAATGCTGAAAATGAGTTAAGGTCTAGGCTAGAAGAAACTCAACCTAACTAATGCTTGTAAATTGTAATGTTGTATTACCAAGCAATGCTTCTATACAGCAGCTATAGTCTGTCTTGTTGGAAATAATTCTAAATATACGTGATTTTTTAAAACGTGGCAGCTGTCAAAAACATGGGCTATCAAAAACAGTGAAACCTTAAAATCAATGTAGGCTACCGTTTCACAAAACTGCAAGCACTGGCTAATGCCAGCAAGACAGTTAACCCTATATGAAGGCGGAAATACCCACCATTTTAAAACAGCCTAGGGCTGATATGGTTTTCATCAGCAATGAGCTGTTTTTTTACAAAAATGTATTTAGTATTATTATTTTTTACTTAGAAAACGACCAACATAATGAAAGACTTTTCATTGCAAGTGCTTGGAATCGCATAACCCTATATTTTATCGTGGCAAAAATTCTAAATGCTTTTTTATCGGCAACGAAACATTAAATGTGGATGGCACCACAAAACAAACGATAACAGTTCAACTAGGCATTACGCCTCTAAGTACTCTCACCTTAATTACTGAAATGTTGCATGAACAATTATACATCACAAATGATGACAAATAAAAACGTATAGTTTCAAATGAATAATTTGCAACAAAACAAACGAGGGGAAGATTTTCTTCCTTTTTGCAATAGTTACACTACATTGTGAACGATATCGAGTGATAAATGCGGTCTGGTTCAACTCCTTTTTTGGCATTAAAAATGCAGTTATCCAACAGCCGTCATTCCTCACCACGTTCACAGCAATCAACCCCAACACAAAACCATCGTGACGTCACAATCCGCAAGCAGGCCGGCTCTGGCATACGATCTGGAATGACTCAACCCTCCTCCACACCAATACCCAGAGAAGTCCACCACATCTTGTGGTCTACAACAGCGCCACAAATCCCACTGGTTCAAACTAAATGCCACATTTGCATGCTCTTTCACAATCGTTTGTGGGCATATTGGGTAAGACTGCGTAATGTGTGGAGGTTATCCTTTGCGCCGTCTTATCTCAAATGTGAAATTTACCAGATATTTTTTTGTGTGAAAAATGTGTTATCTCCTAATGCAGTTTGCCTACCAGGCTCCCTGATGCATCCTAAGCTGTCCTGGATTTCTTGCAGGGACAGGCCTGAAAAGTAACCTCTATGATTAAACCAAGTTAAGCAAGTAAATGTAATCAATAAGAAAAAGCAACTGCTGGTTAAATGTGTCGGGTAAAGAGCAGGATCACAACAAAATTACTGTTATACATTCGACATTGGTTTCTAGTATGTACAAAAAATAGCTTTATTGCATTTGTTTAAGTACCATCATAATACAGAAAAAATATATGATAAATTATAATGTAAAAAATAAACTCGCATAAAAAACTGTCAAAACATACTTCGTTTCCCATGATCTGCGTAATACAGCTGAGTGTTAAATGCTTTCCTGTGTCCCCATCTTTATAAATAGCACTGTGATTAGCAATACAGTTTAGGTGAAGGGTGCTGGGGACTGATCAGAGGAGGGGGAAGAGGGGGCATTGCTGAGATAGAGAGCTACGGGGCTGCATGATAGAGGAATGCGATCGGAAGCTGTAAGGATATGGGGGAAGGGACAGTGAGGGTTGAGGGACAAAGGGGTTAACGAGCTCTGGGAGAGAAGTCTGAGGAAACTTCAGGAACAGTGTGGTATATATGGTAAAGGAAATTGGGAGTAAAAATTTGGCAAGAAACAAAACAAATCCAAGCAGTTAATGAGCTAAGACATACAGGAAGAGAGGGTGTAGGACATGCAAGCTCAGGAAAAGGAAGACTGGGTATAAGGAAACGTACCTTCCTCCTCCACAGTAAGATCTACGATGTCTCCTGGAGCCTCTTCCACCTGGCTTAAATCCACGACATCAGTGGGGGATGGGCGGCTCACACCAGACTGTTGGCATGAAGCATTCAAAGACCTGCCAACCAAGACACATGCCGCACACATTTATGTATTAATTGAAGCTCCACTGCACAGCAAAACTGTTTTAATAATTTTTACAAGTGTTTCCATGCTCAAAAAGTGTTCATCTTAGCACAGTGGAAATTCCAGAGTCCTATGACAGGTGCCGGGGTTTTCAAATAGCAAACACTGTTGGCTTCAATGTGATATACATTTTATCAACTCCAAAAGAACAGTGGACCGAGGTGAGTGGGATTTAAATTTAGAATCTTACAATCGAGTTGAACACTGCTATAGCAACAGGCAGTCAGCTTTTAAAGCCAACACATCTGCTATATGCTAAAAATCTGTACATGCTAAAAAAATAACTCTTACATTTCCCCAAGACCAAAGTTGTAAAAAGACACATACTTTTGCCAGGTGAAAATGAAACGGGAAAGTTTGTTTGCAAGCATAACATGACCACAACGGAGGCCTGTTTTGGGGTTATCATAGAGCAAAAAACTCCTGAACCATATGTTAGCCACACTCCCATACCTTTGGGTCTAACATCACACTCACTTCAGAACTTTATAGGCCCATGGGCAACAGCCTACTCAGATTGCTGGTTCAACAGTGCTCTGACGACGCGCATGATCATGCTCTGCCCAGACCTGATCTCGCTGTCAAACTGAGCCATGGGCAAGCGCTGAAGCAATGCTGCTGTGGAACCCTTGGAGAGTTTCGACTTATAGTGACGGCCATCTTAGGGGACGCTGGCAGATTTTTGCCGCTCTTTAGATTGCCAGTTTCACGACCTTTCAGTGTATTCGAAGCAGCCTTAATCATTTAATTTTTGTTGCATTGGTTTTTATTAGTTGTTTTTTCTGTCGTTGTTGACATGCCGAACTCCCCGCGGCCCTTGTGCAGCGCTTTGTGACCCACGTGTGAAAGGCGCTCTACAAAATGCTATTATTATTATTGTTTGTTTTGGCAGACCTTTGTTGAGGAATAATCAAGGTCCACCAGGGAAACTAACAAATTACGTGCGCTTATGTACAGATGGTTTGTGCTGTAAAAAAACCCACCGGTTGGCCTGCTGGCATGCCGAAGTGCTGGAATGAGACCGCCGGCTGAATGTCCGAGGGCTCTCGCCCACACCCCATGACTCCCGTAAGCGGGTCACACGGCCCAACCGACTGCAACGTGAAGGCACATGGTACACTTAGGTGTGAAAACATAATTGCCTTCGAAAAAATCTGCCAACTTGACTCAAGCAATGGCTAGGTTTGAGGAGAGAAAAATAGAAATGTTCAAACCTTGTCGAGTCTTCAACGTCGATGATCTCAACTTCACTGTCAGTTGAGACAACGTTTACTGCAGCCGAAACGTTGACAGTGGGAGGATCAATCACCATCACGTCTTCGTCTACTCGCTCTGTGAAAACAATTAAAGTTCACGGATTTTTTTAAAATATCAAGCACTTACACGTTCAATTAAGGCTAAACCCCGTGGTCACATACAGTGCTGCACACGTTGATCCTTTAAAAGAGTTAACGTTGCTCTAGCAAAGATTACTGTGCAGTCACGTAAGAACAAACAAAACACGTCTAACCAAGCTTACCGATGCCAATTTCTGTCGTGCTCGTGCTGGGCTGAATGCCCTCATCGATGTCAGAGGAGGACGAGTTGGACGACGAGGTGGTGGTGCTGGAGGAATTGTCCGAGAGGTCGTTGTCGCTGGAGCTGCTCGAACGCTGCAGGACAGCGTACCTCCGGTGCGCGGCCGCCTCCCGCTTCTGCTTCCTCAGCCTCATCCACTCCTTCCGCCTGGTGCTGCGGCCAACATCGCCACTGTGGCGCGCGCTCGAATCGCCAACCACGCGAGCATCCTGAGGCTGATGCAGACGCAACAGCTGGCTATTGGACTGCAAGCGCTTAGCCGAGACACTCGCAAAATTACTACCGTGGTGGACATCTTGCTCCTGTTGTTGCTGCTGTTGCTGCTGCTGCTGTTGTTGCTGCTGTTGCTGCTGCTGCCTCCTCCTTGAGGTCTTGACCCGCCGTTGGCCTGACCTCTGTGCAAGCCGGCTGTCGTTGCCGGCATCTGACTCCGAATCGCCAAAATGGTGGCTGGAGGATGGCGACGGCTGGCTGTGGCTGGAAGGCGAGTCGCTGTGGTAAATCCAATCGGCCAATTGCCGGGCATCGTCATCAGCCTCGGCACGAGGCACAAAGTCTTCGTCGAGGTTAGGTACGGAAGATCTTGCTTTGGTCGAAAAGTCAAACACAGGCTTATCTTCAGTCTCCTGCATGAGGTCAGTGCCGCCCGTGGCTCCTAGTGCATCACTTCGCTCATCAAAGTTGGGAGAGCACTCCTTTGTGCTTGCTTTGTGCACCATCTCCACATTGAACGGTGCCTCAGCTTTGGGTTCAGATTTCATTATTTTGCTCCGGCTCCCTTTCACCACTGTTCCCATGTTCATAAGCATTTTCGTGGGTTGACAGGTCTGCACAGGGAATGCACACTCCTTCATGGTAGAGGAAGGAAAGTGTGAGGCACGCCCCTTCGCGATGGCACCAGACACACACAACACCTGGAAACGGCAGAAAACACAACACGGAATATGAGACACTTAACGCTATGAAAAAATAAATGTCATCCAAATACAACTATCTGATATGAAGTAGATACAGACATTAATTACAATATAAAACATTAACAAGTTCACAGTTATAATCATAACAGCGGACAAGCAAACTTTTAGCTTTATATGCAAGACTAGCTGGGGCGACCTGGCGTTGCCCGGGTAAATTTGATCGAAACTGGGGATAGTAATAGAGGCGCCGCTTATCGTAACTGGGTATTGTATGTATATACTATATACTGTATGCATAGACTGTAAGTATATTATGCTATCGCTAAATGTTTATGGGGATTTAACAATACATTTTTCTTTTAAATAATACAATATATTCTGTGTCTCTATGAGTATCTATGCGTCTCTATATCTCTGAGTCTCTGTGTCTATCAGTCTCTATGAGTCTGTCTCTCTACTAGTCTGTGTCTTTATGTGTATATGTATCTGTATGTATCTCTATGTATCCGAGTCTCTATGAGTCTATATGTATCGCTATGTGTCTCATTGTATCTCTGAGTCTATGTATCTCTGATTCTCTATGTGTCTCTATGTGTGTGTTTCTTTTTGTATCTCTGAGTCTCTATGTATCTCAAGGAGTCTATGTCTCTATATCTCTAGAACGTAACATTACATCACACTTTCCGCATAAAGATTATTTAGGCGTCGCTCATGAATTGTAATGAGCTTTATCATAACAGTGCATGGGGTTGGTGAAATTAACTCGAAGGCTTTCATGACCAATGTTATCCATAATGAAGCTCTGTTTATGAGCTGAGTGGAAGTCTCAGCGAAACGTCGGTACAATCTTTGAAGGTAAGTGTGCTCGCTCGTTTTCTCCAACATATCGACGGGTGCACTACACTTACACACTTTTTCACATGACCTAAACTCATAAACAGAGCTTCACCATGTGTGGGTGGTTGATTGGGTGGGTGAGGCAGAGACAGAGAATCCACTCAATCACTCACTCACTCAGTTAATCAGTCAATCACTAACTCACCCACACACTCACCCATACGCTCAATCACTCAATCAGTCACTCACTCACTGACTCAACCACCCACCCACTCAGCGGGGCCGCTTATGCGAACTGGGGATTGTAATAGCCTGGGCGGTGTGTATCCAAACTGTGAATTGTAATAGCGGCGGCCGTGCTTATCCGGACTGCGGATTGTATCGGCTGGGGGCCTGCGCGACATGCCGGCGGCGCACAAACGCTGAGGGCGGGGTTGGCCTCTCGGCGCGCGGTAAGTTGACGGAAACCCGGGTGGGACCGAGTGGCGTCGTTTTGCGAAGGTCCTGCGATTTGGCGGAGTCTATCGTGCACTCCAACAACAGGGCCGCTTATCCGGACTGGGAATTGTAAAAGGGCTTACGATGTTATATACATATATAGATAGATATAGATAATGAAACATTGTTGATATTACATTGTCACTAACCCTTATTATGTAAGAATAGGGAAGTTGGAAACAACAGGCCAGTTACTGTGTACCTCACAACATTCCATTTAAAATAAACATGTTAGTTATTTACTTAGATATTAGTTTATCCCATCAAGTGTTAGCAGTTAGGTAACCTTCCGTATTAACTAAATGTAATAATTCTCAATTGGCACAATGTGCTGAGGGAGAGTATATTGTTATAATTCATTCTTACATAGAGTTCAGATTATTTGAACTAGAAACCAAAAAAGCTAAGATTTTCACAGATGTAAATGAGTTTTTGAAGACAACAAGTCTCGTTTCTAATATTTCGTGCAGTAATAGCGACTTAAAATGCATTTACTTGAAAAACAATTATTCCATAAGCTATGAAGACATAAATGGATTTTTTATAGTAATAACATATTTTAATAATGTCCTACTTAACACACCAAATTTTAAAATCTTACCATTAGTTGCCCAACAGCCCTGAATATTAATATTCTAGACATTGCAAAATTTCTGTAGTTATTTGATGCAATTTATATTCGAAGCATGAAATGCTCAGTATTATAAATATTAGCTTTAACTTTTCATCCAAATGTGATTTAGCCAATGGGAGACAACATGCCAGCATTACAAAAACCCATGGATGTAGATGCAGTAATGCAGAATGGTTTACAATCAACCAATATCCGGACACAAAGGCCCCGGGGTAAACTGAAGCCCAGTTGTTTTGCCTATTCCAGTAAATCATTATTTAGACTAATGTATAATATATGACTGGCTTGACCATTCTTGGCTCTAAAACTTTCAACAATGGTGAGCTTAAAGAATACGTTTAAAGGAAGGCAAAGGCACAAATGAACATCAGTAACATTACATATTTCTTCACATCAATTTGCTCCAGATCATTCAAGAACAAGGGGCATTTCAGCTCTAATAAACCCTTGTGGGATTAGAACCCATATATATTCCTGCACACAAAAGAAATACTGAGTCACATGCACCATACAGAATGCATGATAAATACAAATATATGACTGCATGGTATGTAAATCCAAAAATACCTCGCAGCCATTAAAAACTACATTATCAGTACAATTTGTTAATTGTCATCTGATTGTTTTACATTTGACCTTTATTCCAAATGTGCTCACAATGCCAACCCTGAGCAAAATGAATATTCTACCCCGGGCTGTGCACATTCCTTTATTCCGTAAGTGGCATTAGCCACTTAACGGCCTCACTCCAGCACCAAAGCCTTAAGGTTGTATGCCGAGTATAATCACAGCTCCTGTGTTTTTCTGTACTAAATGTGGATGAAACCCACCAGAGTAATATGCAATGTAAAATACGAATGCACTTTTTTATACGTCTAAAGATAGTGCAAAAGAAATGTACAGTACTCCAAATAGCTTAAGTATTAACTGTGGCAGATGCATTTATGATGTAATTATTAACACAATTATCTTCCTGCCTAAAATATAATTACACATTACCGTTATTTATAATTACACATTAAAGTTCATTATTTTCTAAGCGGCTTAAACATTTTACCTTTTTTATTCGATGTGCTATATTTGGTATGCGTGAAAAAACACATTTACATTTAAAACAAAAAAGTTTACAAACATATCAAACCTACTGCTGACTGCAGTAAAATAATAAACCATTTAGTTTCATAATGAATGCAATATTCCAAAAACTTTCAAAAAATGCACGTTGTTCAATAACTGCTTCAAATGATTTGATTGTACCGAATTACCACAATCCATTCCTGTTCACAAGTTATTTAGTCCAGCACCAAACTACCCACATAGTGCACTGTACCTAGATCTGTACCATGTGCAACGAAGGTATAACATGGACTGCACAAACAGAACCAATCATGAGGTTTCTTCATATAAAATGGCCCGTGTTCATTGTATGGCACTGTATTTATTTATTTTTCCTATAATTAATGTGCTGGAGTCTCCAGTAGTGACACAATTTATGAGCTGTCTATAGGTATGATTTCTAACCATCTCAGCAGACACATAAGACATATCTTTCTCTTACAGGCCTGAAGAACGCTGGAATCCCTGTTATACTTGCACACTTCAAACAGTGGCCCTCTGCAGATTACCAGCTAGAACGCTAACAGTGGCAACACCTTTATGATGGTGAATGCGCTTGCCTTCCAATCGATTGCGTCACATCCTTTTGACTCACAGGCCTCACAGCGGTGTCAAAACGCCACAAAATATCCTGAACCTTATCGGAGGGATACATACAGCTTAAGGCCCAGCCACCGTCATGTGTGTCCCGCAGGCTGGCTAAAAAAAATTGTGTTTCCGACACAAATTCCTTCAAATTCACTGCCAAATAATACGCACATAACAAGCCTTTTTAAAGAGTAAATACAGTCATGAAAAATATACAAGGTTTTACCTTTTCTGGCAATGAGAGAAGTGTTAAGATCTTAAAACACCAATTGGACACCTTTTTGCAAAGGGTCCAGTTTGCAAGAAGCCACACATGCTTGTGGCAAAAAACATGCAATGAAATGTTAAGTTAAAACCTTGTATATTTTAAATTATTTGTACACTGGAAAAAAGGTGCCCATACAAAATACAGTACCTAGTTTCTTAACAGCACGCTAGCCAATTGTTTATAGTTCTCCTTTAGAGGAAGGAGGAGGGTTCGCAATCACACGCTTCCTTGACTCCCTCTAGCTGTCTCTTGAACCAACACTGGCAACACTCCTCTGCTCCACAATAGCAGTGCTTTGGCTGGCATTGCTTTGTCTCGAAAAATGTTTGGTATGTACGTTTTATTGTGC
This sequence comes from Geotria australis, assembly GCA_036362915.1. Classification (NCBI taxonomy): domain Eukaryota; kingdom Metazoa; phylum Chordata; class Hyperoartia; order Petromyzontiformes; family Geotriidae; genus Geotria; species Geotria australis. The sequence goes on from JAZEWU010000001.1 coordinate 1,551,782, forward strand.
ATCTTTCTATGCAGTCAGCCCACCTATGGAAAATTACACGGTTTTTAACAGTTACACTATCTAACAGACTGCAACAATAATTTAGGGTATACAGATAGATTATACAGTATTTCAGACACAAAACATTTTTAATCTAAATGCTGAGTTACAATCTCACGCATGGGTTGACTAATCTCATCATACACGCAGTGATGATAAAAGGAGTACAATTTCGTGGGATGTTCAGATTGTTATTAATATTAAGAAACAAGTGTGGCATTTTCACCAGTGGCTTAGTAGGCCACCAACAAATATGAGCACTGCCCCACGATAATAAGTACTTTGCTTTTTAGAAGTTTTTCACAATCTTAAAGCATTGGTGCAGCAGGGCAATATACACATAAATGTGGCATCTTAACGTACTGAACTAACACCATTCAACGCTTTAAATGTTTGAAATGTTTTAGTAATCTGAAAAAAATCACTCGTGAATAACACTGTCTTAAAGGAAAAAAATCTATATAACAGGCGACATTTCTGGCAATGGCTGTTCTTCATAGCACATAAATAGAGGGGTCAGGGAGATAGAGTTGATAAGGGTTAGAGAGAGAGAGTGCACTTTACACCATGGGGCCTGATGGGACTTAAATCTCTTTCTGGTCTCTCTGAACAAGGGCCATTGCCCGAAACATTGCTTATCATATTTTTTTGGTTTTAAGGCAGTTATTGAAAAACGTGTAAACGTTTTTTCGGTAATTGTGCTCATGCACCATTGTCAAATCAGCATTACTAAAGAATGTATTTTACTAATCTAGTCTCACAATTTCCTTCAAAGTAGAATATGCACTGTTAAGGAAAAACACACCAAAAATGGCGCCTTTTATAATTTTGCCTCTTTGGTTTGCGTGTGGGCGTTAACGGTGGAAATGCTGTTCGTCAACAGTAGGCCACAGCTGGTTGTGTCAGCTGCAGATTTGTAACCGTCGTAATTTGGTTTTCCTTAGCAGAATATCCTACATGGTGTAAAGAGGCAACATTATTATATATTGTATTATAATAAATAACCTGGATTTTCGACAGAACATCGGCCATACTAATAATCCGGGGGTATATATGTATAATTAACGGTTGCTACACTCCACAAAAACACTAAAAAAACATAGCAACTCTATGAAAATAAAGCTAAGAAAAGTTCTGTAACAAGAAGAGTAATTTTAAGGCAGGTGTTAGACCGCTATACTACACATGCCAAAACAAGGGGCGTGTGTATTATGTGAAAGTAAGGATTGATACACTACACAAAAGCACTAAAATCACACAGCATTACATGGGCAAGTCCTGTAACACTGCTCAATGGCAATAAGTCATTACACATTATTATTTTTCACATAATAAAGCATAAACACTGGTCAAAGATAACCACTGCATCTGCAACAATTTTGCTACTTTTAATCAGCTTACAAATTTATTTTACGGAGTTTTGTCGACACCGCGCATAGGCGTATGCCATTTTTCGAAAGTGGGAACGTTATGCACTTGAGCGAAAACATGTGGTCTGTTGTCATGCACTTAGAAGCCGGGTTGAAAGGTTGAAGGTCAGAACTTACAGAGCACATAGTTAGGATCTCAGAGGTGCAAGTTAAAGTTTTAAAAATGTATGTTAGTTACAATCATTGGTACACTGATTAACGCTAGCATATTAGTTACAAGGCAATTCTGTTCATGACAGAGTTACTTATTTTGCCTCTAAGCGGTCACAAAGCATAGGCAACAAACCTACATATTTCCCAGTATCACAATGTGTGAACTTGTAGTTTCAAAACACCCACGTTTTTAATCAAAATTTGTATACGCGGTGAGCAAACGGGTAATATTTAATCACAGACGGTGCGGTTCCGTCCAGAAAGTTGATCCAAAAATGCAGGCAGGGTATGCTTTACACGCTGCAGTGCGCAGTCTTGTACATACAAGTCTAGGGCTACAGCTGAACATACAAAATGCCCAACATGTCTAAGGATCTTTCAACAACTGAGGTTACAAAAAGGCCTATTATAGCACTGAAATTCTAAAATAAAAATCGCAAGACTTTCCATACATTAAAATCTGTTCACGACAGATGAGATTACTAAAATGTTAACAAAATGTAAGGTTAAAAAAAAACATTACAAGAATGTTTATCTAGGTATTAGATGGCAGCTTTTAAATCGTTACCAAAAGCTTGCCGACCTAAAAATAAAAATAGACTAACCAGACTGTTACCATTAATAGAGTACAAAATACTACCACATATGCCATTAGACTCTAAATATCATGACATACAAAGCGAATTCAAGTCATACAATGCAATATATTCGGAAACACAAATGTAAATACTAACCTTCTAAATAGTTATATCGATGCCCAGGCTCAATGTTATATTACTGAGCAGCCAAAATTATGTAAACACTACTACAGTTCTATATATTGCTGCTGCTGCTGCAATACAGGACCGTTTGTGTTTAGTATAAAGCCATACTACTAACAAATATATTAAACGCGTTCTTTGATATAATGGATATACTTGCATGACAACTTAATATGCCGTGTACAGAAAACTTTGAGTGTGCTATACTAAAGGCGCACGTGGGAAATTTGAGCACACCTGAGACACAAAAAACAATTTCGGTACCCAAGCGCTTTATCAACGTTCATCACAGTTCAAGTTTGATGGCCTTTAACAAGACATCCAAATGCTAAGACAACCTCGGCCCAAGGCGTGTAGAAACGTCTTGCTTTAAAATCCAGTGACTCATTTCCTTTGTACGGTCCATGCCTTGACACCCACTGGAGAATACTATCGAAAAGCGTGTATCTGCCTGGCACACACTCCTCCAAGTATAGACTGCTCATACAAAATAAAGATATATTACTGTATGCATAAAGAGAAATTAAGGCACAGCTCTGGTTCAGCTCTATCCATTTATATGTCAAATCCATGCATAACAATCTACTATAATGCATAATGTCCTCTGTACGTGCAGCCTTACACACAGTACTTACTGGTAAACTGGCGCGGAAGGAAAAACGTTACAAATTGTGCCGTGGGATCTGGTTTATATCACGACAGTGTGATCTAAATGAAGCATGGCAATAAAATGAGTTTATATTAGAAAAGTGTTTTAACAGTGCAGTATTACCCGATTTATTTTGTTCCATGTTAACCAACTACAACAAGACCTGCATTTACTTCCCAGGAAACCGATCACAATGCTTCCTTGGGGTGCTGGGGGATTGGGTTTCTGTGAGGGCAGGGCAGGGCATTGCAGGCTTCTGCAGTGCACGCACAACTCAGAAGGGTAAAGAATATTTTTTTTGTTGACAGAGACATAAAGGTTATTATACACAATAGAGTGAATTAAGCAGCTCTGACTACACAGAAAGCATGTCTGTTGATGTACGTTATAACCTATAGCAAGCAGTGAGTATTATTGTGAACTTATAATGCACCAATTAATAAACATTAGGCTTAAAAGGTGCCTGGTTCAATTAGAGGAGAGAATATAATTTAGTCTCTACGACTCTCACTAAAAATAACACAAATAGAGTTAAGCGTTACATTAGCTAAACCAAGTACAATATGTAGTGTACGTTACCAAGGAAACTGAACATACTCCAATACCCTCATAAATTAGTTCACAAAATAGCACACTTCAAGCACCATAAGGCAGTGGGCACAAACAATATGCATTCCTTAATGTTATTCTAATTGCATATACGAGATTTAAAAAAATACTGCACAATACGTTTCAGTAGCAGTGCATTACAGAATCCAAAGAGGTTTGGTTCCATTCGTATCTAGATTCAGTTTCTCCCAAATATCCTGTTACAGCGATGTGCAAACAGCTCACATGTTCCAAACGGGAGCACGCAATCTGAATAGACTGCTGCTCAGCCCAGTACGGTGCATGCAAAGGCATGTCTGGCTAGGCCACTGCTGCAAAGTCCCTCACTTCAGCTGCAACATGGATCGGTTCAATACATCACTTTATTTCATGCTCCTGCGTCTTTCTGTGCAAGAATCCATTTGTCAAGATGTTGCGATTTCGGTAGACGTAACCTTAAATGGCATCGTGCAACAATCAAAAACAACGCTCTGTACATATACGTAGAAATACATATAAACACATTTATTTTAAAAGATTGTTTAATTCTGTATAAAGACATTGAAGTCCGTGCTTTTTGCTAGCACCTATTAAGGGATACCTGTCTCACAAACTTCTCTTGTGATTAGTACCACCTTCAGGGTGCTTTTGTCTCTCCTGTTCTGATGTTGATACACAATGTGCCAAATCTCTGAGTATAAGGGCTGGTTAAGCCTGGTGAAACTGCAGGCCAAGCTTAGAAAGTCACCCACCGCGCCACCCTTCCTCATTACACATATGTATATATACACTTGTGACTACGAATTCAACTATCAAACGCTGAGCCACCCACTGTTCCTCATTACGAATACATATATATGTGATTGTGACCACAGTGGCAAATCCATATATCCACCGTTGCTCGAAAAATGTCCTTTGCTCAGAAAGAGAGAAAATAGTACAATGCTAACGAATGCTTAAACAAACAGGATAACATTACCTACGCCAAGTCTATCTCCTTTCTTGTTGAACCCAACACCCACAGAGCTTTAGATTGTACAGGCTCAGACAGAGTGTAAACACTGAAAATAACGCTATACATTCCAGAGTGTTAGATTCCAAGATAGGTACCACATCTATATAAAAGTCCAATTTTGAGACCGATTTTTTTTCTTCCAAAAACATGTTTGAGAAGCCCACTTCCAATCTGAGCTACTGTAATAAGTACAATCCGGAATTACTAACAATATATAAAATGCGTTGTCATTCCACAGCAATGCATACCTACATTACAAGTGGAATGAGGAACAACAAAACAGGTTAACAGCGTTTAATTTAATGGTTTAATGCATGTTCTTCAGAGCCATGTAAGTCTACTAATGCTAAGCTATGCAATTTCCATCTGATAGTCATATTACACAAAATGTAAACGTATATTGCGTAGCGTATTTAATGCTCAATTTAAAGTTCTTTACATTCCCAAGCTATTGATTACACTACAGCCAAAAAAAAATTGTGATTAAATATTCAGGGTCAATAACTAATTTTAAAAGTTACAAACCATTTAATTATACAATGTGATCCCATTTAACCTTGCTACTTAGTACTTTTAGTGTTGACTGTCACTCATGGCGATTTGTGTCAATGCGCCCTCTAAGTTCCATGTGTAAGCAGCATTTAAAAATGCAGCATGCAAAATGTTATTAATAAATGCAAGCTCGTTTAGTGTGCAACATTTTAATGCAGTGGAGTCCGTAAGTGTGTACTATTTACAATCAGGAATGGATGTGCAATTCGTTGGATGCCAGCGTAGGGGTTACCTTAGCACATGGCATAAAGAGATCACAACAATAAATCATACCCATCTACAGCAGACCTGCATTTTTGGACATGGTAAGCTGACCTCATTTTCACATAGGAATGATGACGCAGGAATATATTAAAACAAAACTCAATTAACCTACTAAAATCATATTCATAATTCATTGCACAATTAAACATGTGTGAAGTTCACGAAAAATACACATACCTACGCAAATAACGCTATTTTAATCAGTCCACCATAAACGAACGTGCATCACCCAGACTGCAGTTCATTAATTAAATTTCCACGTGGAAATGTTTAAGACGGCTAAAGCATTGCTATGATTATACTATAGACCTTTATGCAAATCACAAAGCAGTAACTATTACAAGTGTAAATATCCCAAACAGAAATTGCATTTCTCTCATATTAATTAATGGCAAAAGTGTTATATGACATGAGGCAGTCCTAGAACCACCAATATGTACGGCTGAATGGGCATCCTCTATTTTCCATTTTGCAATTAACTAGTGTGCCCCCAAAAGAAAATGCACTTTAAAATCAATATGCACATGAGCATTTAAAAAATGACCAATAATATTTAAACATATCTACTCATTTAAACAACGTAAAATATACCATACATTATATGCATGGTTGTTTGTAGAGAAGATTGAAAATCCACTGCCTAGTGAAGCAAATTATTACCAAGACTAATTAATACAAATTACTGTGCATTTAAAAACAGAGGGAGGAAACACATTAGCACAGGAAATAAACAGTTGACTCCAAGGCATGTGAAACCTAATAATAAGCATGCTCGTCTGCAGACATATTCCTACAAATTACACACTTAAAACAATCAAGGGGAATGTGAAATACATGTATACAGATGATAAGCATTACCTTTTAATGAACGTAGCACAATAAAGTAAGACGTTACTTACAAATGCATTCGTTAATAATCGTAACACGAGTAACCAGGAAACAGCTGAGATGCATCGTATCATTTACAGTGTGATCCGTCATGACAGCACATGTCCCATGCCAATACAAAATGCATAAATAGTGCAAATCATACTCCCAAATGCAGTGGGAAATCCTACTAAACATGGTACTGATAACTACATTGTGGCAAAGCATATCTTGACTCGAAGAACACACCTTTGTATAATAGTGTCTTTCCACTATAACATTTTCAGCACTAATCAATCCATAGATCACAGGCTATCTATCCATCAGAGATCACATGCATTAGTAGCATCTAAGCTGTCTGGATATGGTATATCAAAAGGTAAAACCATTTACAGCATTGTTCACGGACAGAATGTGAGATTCCTGCAAGTTATATTACTGAAAACAGTCCCAAGGCTGGGTTTTCCTTATATGTTCAATACAATAATTATAAAAGGAATGGTACAGCATATAACGACAACATCTATCACTTACATTTAACACTGTGAAACAATGGTTTTCAGAATCCCAATGGGATTGGTCAGACACTGCAGATACACATAAAAATATAATTACCTTGCGTTTTAATGAGCTCTAGCCTGCTAAAATAGATGACTTATCTGCATTAAGAGTTATGTTTTTACCTCAACCAATCAAATACTGTACCCGCCTTCACAAATGCCTATTAGTGCGGCGGTGTTTAAGTAACGCTGGCCAGATTTTGATCCACGGTGCTCCCTATCTCAATAGGCCCGGAGGCTTTTTTCTCCATACACGCACGGTACCGGTATATCTTTGTGCTGCCAAAGGTGTTGGCTGAACAATGACTGTCCACACGAACCCATCAACACACCGCAGTGTCGCACTGCGCACACAAGCTGGCTTTTTCACACAAGGGTAAACCTTAATAATAGTAATGACAGTGATGATGATGAGAGGCAATCAACTCATGGGAGCAAACCTTTTGGTCGGTGGCCTCATCTTGGCCGCCTCCAGCAGCCTGCCGTTTTCTCCTGGGAGACCTGAGGGCCCTTTCCATCTGCGGCATGGCTCCAGGCCTGGGACATGGGACACACAATTTCATTGTCAGAAGTCCGTCCCCCTTATTTACAACAACTGAACGCTGAAAAGAAAAAGGGGTAGGTACAGTCAGTGCCCAATCCCACCACAAAGATATTTTTGTTAATCTCACGGATAACCATTGCATAAACAGTATCACTCTCAATGTGCGCACGCTATCACCGTGGCAAATGACACCATTTCTGACACGCGAACCCCTAAAACACCCCTAGGTGCCAAGCCATCCGTGTTATTATTATTACTTTACACGACGACGCTGCCGTGTACAGTGAGCCGTACAAAGCGATACGGCCGCCACACGGAACCCGTGTCGGCTTTTCAAATGTGACATCCCCACAACCAGACACACACACCACGTAGGCAAGCAGGGCCGGCCCTTCGAGAGCCCTCAGTCAACCCCCCCCATCCAAAGAACACCGTTTCCACTAGAAAATAAACCCCAAAAACGAGACAGACTATAACACAACAGCAACCGAAAAAACAATCCCCTACGTGTCTGATGACAATCCTCCCCTCATTTCGGCCGAGCGCGAATGTAACTAGACTGGCAGCATATCTGCGATCCACAAGGCCCCCCTCCTCCTCTCACCCAACCCGCCCACACAGCTACGGATGTCGCGTTATGGAACTTAAACCTTATTTTCTTGATACGTGTTTTTGCCAAACAGTGTACAACGCGGTGTTATGTGCCTGATCACGCAAGAAAAGCAAGTAAAAAAAAGGGAGCGACAAACGACGTGACGTAGGCTGCTGCTGTTACGATTGAGTAATGCCAAGGGTTGGCGAGGAGGGAGGCCAGAATGGAGGAGGCCTTGAGCGTCACGAAGTCACAAAAGGCCCGGCCACAAAAAAAACCTCGCCCCGTTCAGCCTCGCAACACACGCGGCCTCAAACCCCACCAACACGCACGGCCATTCCGCGATCACAGCGGCCGCAACATGGCCAACAAACGAGCCCCGAGGAGCGGATGGGGCCGAAAAGCCCCACAAGGAGAGAGAAGGCAGGAAACCCACCGCCGCCGCCGCGGCGCCCTCCTCCTCTCGCCTTGCAAATGGAGCTGAGAAAGCCTTCTCAGCGCCGTAAGCTGCGCCTCGTCTCTCGTCGCTCTTCTTGTTGAAATAACCAGCTGTGGTTAAAACCGACCGAGCCCGGGAGCTCGTGTGCCGTTGTGAAGAAACCCGGTCGTGTTGTGTCGGCTGTGTTGGTGGCCGCCGCGGCCGATGCTGTTGTTGTTGAGGGTGGGGTAGTATTCGCGTTTCCCTCTCCGTCTGCTACTCAACACGAAGCGGCGTGACTCTCCCACGGCCGATGCCTCTACCATCCATAAAAACTCCGAATTTCACACGACCAGCAAGCCCGCCGATTCCTCCTACGCCGCACGGAACTCTCACTCGAGTCACGGTCAATGGCCGTGCTACGCGAGGATAACACAGCTCTCCCGCAGTAGCGTGGCGAGCGAGAGTCGCTGTGAGTGTGTGTGGAGGATCGAGGCGTCTCCTTGTTCGCCCGGCGGGACAGGGGGAGGGAATCGTGGCCATCCCGCCCACCTACCCCGGGCTTCCGCCCATCAACCCCCGAGGTCCCACCCACCAATACTGTGATCCCACCCACCTACCCCGGATTCCCACCCACCAATACTGTGATCCCACCAACACTGGGTCCCACCCAGCTACACTGTGACCCCACCCACCTACCATGGGTCCCACCCAGCTACTCTGTGATTCCACCCACCAATATTGTGATCCCACCCACCTACCCCGGACTTCACTTACCCCACCCACCTCCACTCTGATTCATCCCACCTACCTCCACTGTGATGCCCTCCCCAGCCACCTACACTGTGATCCCACCCACCTACCTTAAAGTCCCACCCATCTAACCCCCTTGATCCGTCCCACTTACTCAGTGGCAGCAACCACACTGAGCTCCCTCCCACACCAAACCCCGGTGACCCATCCAACCGACCCATGGAGTCCCACCCACCTCCCCATAAGTAACCGCCCCACTCACAGAAGTCCATAACATTAACTCAATAGGTCCCCCCCATTTCCGTTGTCCATCCCACTTACCCCGGAGTCCAACCCATCTGCAGGGACCCGTCGACTATAACCAAAAAGTCCCTCCAAACCTACGCAAAGGTTCCAGTCATTCATCCCAGGTCCTAACCACGGAAACCAGGTCCCACCCCCAACAATGTAAACCACGCGCGTTTACGGTACGGTTTCACTAAGGCATGAAGAGCCCCATCATTAGGGAAACCGGAGTCCCTCCCACGCATGCCCATGCTGGGTCTTACCGGCCAAGCACCGAGTCCCACCCATTCACCGCCCACCCACCGAGCCGGGTACCAGTTCCCTCCGGATCTCACCAACCCTCCAACGCGTCGTATCAGCCCTCGAGCTACAAACCCACACTGGGGCCCACCACTAGTACCACACGCCATGTGTATGAATCCGTAACATGAAGGCTTTCGTGACCAATGTTATCCATAACATGGCCTTTATTTTTTAAGTCACCCAATCCCAAATGACTATATGATGTGAATCCTAAAACTGTGCATGGGAGTCCCATTCACTACCTCCAAATCCCTGTATTTCCACACACCACCCTCAGCTGTCGCCCATCCCAGACTGGATCCACCCAAGACGTGCTGGTTCATCACCCCCCAAGCATCCATTCTGGATCTCTTCCACCCAATCACAAGGTCCCATCACATCATCTCTGAGTGCCACCCACCAACCGCCCTCATCATCCAGCACCCTTTTCTTTCAAGCACAGGTCCAGCCACCCACCTTCACTTTCCAGCCACCACACGTCGGTCCCTGTCACCCATCCTGGGGCCCCGCTTACACCATGAATGGAGCTCGCACCCACTACTAACAGATTCCTCACAACCTATTTTTTTTTTACCAACTATAACATCTTTCCTGTCTATCACCTCTTGATCCTGTCATCCCCAGAATGAAACCAAAATCCCATACCACGCCACCGCACCAAATCCGTGGTCACCACCATTAACACTCCGCGTTCTTTGCTTGTACTAACCTGCCACCATGGCCCTGGGGCCTCTTAGCAATCAAACAGTTCTCCGTCTCCATCTGCCCGTCCATCCTGTACTTGCGTTGCCACCTGTCCTGTTTTTTTTTTCCCAGAATCGTCCTCTTGAGGCCGCTATCATGGGAAATCTTGATGTATTCCTGGAACCGTTCATTCAGTTTTAACGGAACAAATCTTTCAAATTCCCGGGTTTTGCCAGTTACACGTACTGCCATCAGTTTAATATCAGTCTAATTCTGTTTACCCCACGATATGTCCTGGTTTTGTGTGCCTCCGAGGTGGAAACCCTATCATATACAAGCAAGGAAATTCATGGCTTTCCCCTTCCACTCTCGTCAGCAATTAACGCTGAATCCCTCACCTACTCCAGCTGAGAACTGCCTGGTTGGGTCGTATCCTAATTCAAGTAATAATTTGAATATATAATGTTACCACTTATATCTCCGGGAAAGCATGAGTCTTAGGAATATTCTTTAAGAGTGTGGTGCATTGTTACTCTATGCGCAATTCTGTTAAAGTTGAATAAACGGTATGAAACCAGAGTACGTGGAGTAAATGTGTGCAAGGAAATACGACAAAACTGTTGACAGATGGATTTACTCATCTTGCCGCATTGTCGTCGAGCTCTCTCATTGCCCAGCAAGTTTGGAAGCTCCACAAAAATATGATCCACCAACCCTGATCTCCAGTGCGGGATTACAGGCATGCACCAGAGCGCGCATGTTGAGATGCCACCTTCAACTCCACCAATCCCTTGTGCCCGCATGCCAATCTCCTCCACCCAATGAATCGCCACATAGCATTAACAGGCTGTTGCACTGTATGCCAAATGCAGTGTTGGTTGGGAATTTGTGGCTAGTAATCAAATGTTGCTCCCAGAACATGGAGTGAAATGTTGGACATCATGCCAAAAACAAACGGTGTCACCCACAAACACAATGGAAAGTGTATATGAATGTAATTTCCCAAGAGTTTGCAAATAAACGCAACACATTAGCAAACACGTTTGCGTTGGATTACATTTTATAATGAAAATTGCACGTTTATTATCATTAAAATAGAGTTTAAGGTTAAATTGTGATATTGAAAATTAGTAAAATTCAAAATTCTTGCTCCTTTGTGTCCAAATTGTGGTGTCCATGCACCCAGTATTCTCAAGGGAATGTTGTCCAGCCCCCACATACCACCTTATTTCAACGAGCTCTCACTTCATGTAAATAAGAGAACCAAAATGAAAATCCAATATCCTGCTGCATATATTTGCAACAAAACAAACTCAATACAGTGCATGCTGTTATCTTTAAACGTAATTGTAATTATGTACATCACACTGTAACGTTATAGGATGTGCATATGTCGAAAATGTTTTCCGATATAATCGAGGCAACTGAAACCTCCGTTCATGTTATCCAATATATCTGTGCTGTAAAACCTTCAAAGCAAAATTGCCTGTCTTTTGATACCGTTTGAGCATGGCCATATACGCAATACATTTGCCATCACTTGTGACTCAGCCATCATGTAGTCATGAACGAGGCCCTGTAAGCAGCAGTTTAAAATAGATGACCAGCATTTACATCACGCACTAGATTTGGTTACGCAATCCTATGACATCACCACGACACAATCGGACGCAAATGCGTAGGACTGTTTAATCGAAGTATTGAAACAAACATTTTGGGAAGCATAATCACCGGTACATAATAAGGATGTTGTATCTAACGAATAATATTGGAAATATTTATTTTATCATATATAGATGACTGAAAATGTGGTAATAGTAATTTGCATCCAGAAATCAAGCACGTTTGTTTATTTTGAAAGACAATTTATAATACATGCATGTACAGATCAACCTCGCAAACAGCTTTACCAATAACCTTTCAAATCTTCACTTAAAAAGTTAGATACTGCCAAACTTGAACTGGCTCCATATTAATCTAGTTAATGTACTGCATTTTCATCTAACACAATAAAGCAGACAATCTAAAAAAACCAATGTGAAATTGAAGTTGTTGCTTGTGAACGCTGTAGTTAAAATTAAAGTTCTAGACTATTGAAGAATTTTGGACGTTTCGGGGAACTGACATAAGGGAGGGGGACGGACGCCTTCAGTCCTGATGAGGTTGGGTGGTGGCGTGTTCACAAAAGATCAGATCGACTAGCGTAACAATCATTGTTTGGTCAGTGAGTATCAATAAAGAAAACGGTAGTCCGTTTAACATTTTGTAGCAATTTGGATGCAGCACCTAGCAGCCAAACTTGGGTACACAATTGGCTTTGCATGCACATTTCCCAAAAAAAAATCTACAAAAAGCCAATTAGTTACCGGCAAAGACTTCCCTATCTTTCTGTAGACGCGAGAGCCACAGCAATTTACAAGGTATATAATACTAATATGAATGCCACATTGTGCAGAGTAGAATAAAATGGTAGAGAAAGTTCTTACCGGAGGCTGTAGGATTTGGGTTACAGTAAGACTCAAGTTTATTGTTTAATAAGACAACCATTCACAATTTTAAATTATCTAAGCAGCAATACATACAACAAAACGGTTCCTAAACTCAACCAATCAGTTTTTCCACATGTATCCATTTTACACTGCCAACAAGTAACCTCCCCTTGCAAGAATATTAACATAAACTCAAAACTGCATTACCAGAAACTTCTTGAGGCCAGGATAACATTAAAGCCCTACTCCAGGCTTCAAGAAAACCCAATAATGTCCCAAATACAAATATTTAAAAGTCATCATTCGTGGATTTTCCAAAGGCGCGTGCCTGGTAGCCAGATAGGGTTGAGGGTCTGGTAAATGTCCTCATTACCACTTCAATTGCAACTGTATTAATCGGTTACTGAGCTTTTACAAAACCAAGCGTTGCCAGTTCAGTAAACCAGGCAGTTCTCGTTGCCCATTAAGAAAACGTTTGGCAATTAAAAAACCAACCTCAATGAAGTGCATAAAAACGGAGAACTATTGAATAGCAGTTTACAGCCTACTTTATTAAAGTTAAATCAATAATCACAATAAAAGTAAAGGTAAAAGCTTGACAAATAGGAGCTGAATAAAAAAGTAAAATCAAATGTAAGATGCCAGACTATGTTACATCAGCAGCACATGGTGCTCAACAGTTGGCAGGACACAGTGGCTCAGCAGCCATCCTGTGAAGTAGCATTACAAACAAACCTTCCAACATTAGTTAACAGAACCTGGTACAAAGTCAACTGGCTTATTAACTTCCAGCACAATGTAGGAAACGTTGCAGGTACTCCAGCAGTCTTGCTGCACACTGGCGTTGGAAAAAGCTGGTCTACTTCTTCTGAAGATGTGGCTTTGCCAGGTCCTTCACCAGCTGGCACTTAAGGTGAGAGATTTTGCTGATACTCATCATCTTTGTGCTGGCATACTTGTTTTTGATGGCCTGGAAAAAAGTACAAGCGTGTTCCCATTAAAAACAAGAGGCAAATTAAACTTGGCCAAATCACAGCCCTCACCTTTAAATGATACGCAATTTACCATTGGCCCACAATATAAACTAGCATTGATACTGTAATAATGCATAGATTTAGAATTCATGGCAGCATTTTCTAGTGAAAGATTTCACAACCTAGACACTTGGAAAAAAAAAATGCATCTATTTACCGAGACAAGCTAAAAAGCCTTTCGATCTTTTCGTTAAATTGAAGCAGCTTAATCCTGTGCAGAGTTCCATCTTCAACTTTTCAAATTAATAATCAAGCCAATTGTAATTAGGTTGACAAAAAGCCACCCTCCATGATGGAATTGGTCATTTAAGTGTTTAACCAGACCAAAGCGGCACCTAAATATTTAGCTGGCCATTATAGTTATAAAAACACATTCCATTAAGTCACACCTGGATTTAAACACAACCACAAAAGCACACGGGCATTGATGACATACCATTTGCTTTGTCAGTCCTTCATTGACCTGCACTACATTCTTAGCAAGATGCTGCACAATTGGCTTCAAATCTTCTTCAGTGTAAGTCGTGTAGTGTTGCAGATCCTCATTCTGCAAAAACAGAAAAATAGAAATCAGTTGAATCAAAGTCTTGGCCTCATTTATTAGAAGGTTGTGATTATTATAATAGCATTTATAGAGCACTATAAAAAGTATACCCAGTGGGAGTTGTCCAAGAGCGTCTGGGAAAGGTATAGGGCAGCAGCAGCAATTTCAGATGGATGGAAGTGCACCATGTTGTAGTCAATCAGCGACAGCTCCATTAGGTATTTGGCCAACGTGTGTTTTTCTGCATCCACCTAAAAAAGTAAGTGGGAAAAAAAATAAAATGTAAAAGCAAGAACGTACTTTTTTTTTACCACATTGCATTTTAAAAGGTGAAAGATGTTTTATAAAAAAAACTAAACAGAATGCTCACACTGCCAGCCTTGGATGCCCGACGAAGGAAGTGTAGTGGGAGGGGACGTCCGAGATCAAATTTAAGCCCCAACAGTACAGCCCTCTCCATGTCGCGGATCTGTGCCTTCGTGTACGCTTGGTCCGTGATGTAAACAAAGTCCTCAATATCTGGAGAGTACATCTCCTCGTACTTGGCTGCAATGAACATGGCCGTTACACCTACCAGCTGCAGGTTTCCACTCAGCACCTCATGATTCTGCAAAACATAGGAATTCAAATAGTTACCTTGCAGCAATGTTCACTAAATGAGGGACTAAGTAAAAAAATATGTATTTTTATGGGCTACATATGATCAACGCCTGAGGGTTTCAAATATGAAACAGAACAATTATTTCTCCCCAGTCCCACATTATCTTTATAAAAAAAAAGTAGATGTAGTACCAATAATTCTTAAGTAGTAAGACGACTTTTGAGATTAAACCAGACGCAATATATTTGAGCAGTCTGCAATTACTTTACAAAGCCAAAAAAAAGCACAAACCTGCAGGTAACGGTCAATGATGGCAATAGTGAGGTACAGGGTCTCTGGCAACAGTCGGAATTTCATTTGGACCTGGACCAGCCAGTCCACAAGGATGGAACGCATGCGGCCATTTATTTTCTTTCCCTCCAGGTAGTGCTGTCGAACAAATTGTTTCCGCTAAAAAAAAGTGGAAAAGGTGGATGCATTAGTAGAACAAAGTAAATTGCCTGTACTGTGAAAAAAAGTTGCTCATGTTTTCATGTCAGGATTTGAAAGACTGCTTTAACCCAATCACCTCCAGGGTCTTCATGTAGAAATAAATGTCATTTACATATTCACTGCACAGCTGGGGGTTATCTGCATCCACTGCATCAATGTCCTGAAAATTGATCAGTGCATCAGAGAAGGCTTGGCAGAGGTCTTCTTCCCTCTGAGAGATGTCCATAGCAATGGGCGAGGTTACCTGCACACAAACAGCAATTACAAAATGGCCTCAATTTTAAGAGGGCCAAAATTGAGCCAGGTGCAATTAACATTTACCACTTGGAACAAGTCAAAAATGTATTTTCATTTACAGTTTAAATTCCAGCATGGGGATTACAAAAAATGTTAACTACTTGGCTCAAAGATAAAGGCCAGTATTAAGCTGCATTTCACCTTCAGGCAATTTCAAAACCAGGAAAACTCAGGTAAGTGCCAACCGTGTATGCACTAAATTACACCAAGCCAAAAGGTCTAGGCTACCCACACCTGTACCAAGCATACATGGCAGACATTAAGGATCCCAAACCAACAGCCCATGGTGCAATTGTGTGGATTAAACGTTTCTATAACTGTCAGACACCATAATAACTACACACTTTATAAAATCACCAGGCAACACCCCACCTTTTCAAGCAGGACCCTTGCATGCTCCAAAGATGACAATGGGACACTTTTAACAGGAGGAACGATAGGTGCAACAGCAGGCACAACAGGCCCAACAGCAGGTGCCTTCAACGCGGTGGACTTGGATCGGACCATTCTTGGCACCCTCTTGGCTACCGGCTCTTTAACCTGTGCAAAATAAAAGCGACCAGAAAAAGTGTTAAGACCTACTCTTCCAGGATAGCCGTGTCAAGCATTACTCCCCTTCGTGACGTCTCACCTCCCACAACGGTCTCCAGAAGCAGCTCATTGTATTTGTGATGCATGGAGTCATGGACACTTTGAATAGACTTAGGGAAGCATTTACTGTACTATATTCACATCTACATGGTATATAGCTGGGTAATGTGCAAATATCCACTAGCGTTTCTGAAAATGCACCAGCTGCATTTAAGCAGATTATACATATTTAGTCATTTATACAGGGTCACATCTCCAAATTTACCCACGTTAATACATGGATGAGCTCAAGAATTAATGTGCGTGTGTATAGGTGGGTGTTGCAGACCTGCATCATCTTTTTGTCAACCACCACCGGCTTGTTGGTATTGCCGATCTCGCCCAGTGTTGCCCGCGCGGCAGGTTTCAGCTGCAGGCTGCCCTTCCTCGTCAGCCTGGAAGCCAACGCATTCTCAGACGTCTCAACAACCTGCAATTGAGAAAAAGGGACCGGACCCATTTAATAAAACCCCCCGAAAAGCGACAATACAGAGGCGTAGTCTGACAGTAGCACTGCATCGGGATGTACAATTTCCCCTACAGACGCTGGCTGGGGTCGCGAATGAAAAACACATTTCGCACCACTGGTTTAAAAGGCGGGGAGCACAGAAGTAGGGCAACAAGGGAATTTGTTGGCCTACATACAATGCAGTCACGCAGCCTATAATACATGGTAGGCATGTCCCCACCCCACACTCAATTCAAGGTCGAGTCTGTTATAAAGCGCCCATGTGCACATCCCTAGTGGTGTACAAACTAGCAAATAAAATGCACCAGTAATAGAGCCCGATTTAGATGCCGGGCACTTTAAGAGCCCACACTCAGACTCGTCTGGACTTTGCTCCGTGGTCCCTATCGAGTAAGCGACGAATGAAACAAACTCCATAGCCTTGTCAAAACGGCGTGGAATAGTCACTACCAAGTTAGGCCCATAAACTTATCACTAACCAGAGCTGCAACACAGAGCGACCAGTCCGAGTAAATGGCCACACCCCACAGATAAAGGACGTGGCATATTGTGTGCAGAGATCTCATTCAACATAAACGTGGCGTTATTTATGAAATTCTAAGCGACGATTAAACGCCACTGAACTGTTCATTAATAATCAATTTTCCCCAGAAAAGGCAAGATCGTTAGAGTTGTTGCGCAAGCCAACCGTTGTAAAAATCTACGCGTACACATTTAAAATATTGATACGTACTGTAGAAACATAAATCGTCGCATTTTAAACGACTATGATAACCAGTTTGACTTACAGCTGACTAATGTAACAGATCGGTTAAATCTGTAACATCGACTAATGTAACAGATCGGTTAAATCGTTCGTCAGTTAAGTATCCCATGCCCCACAACCGCAACCTTCATTACATCGGCATATACGGCAAACTTTTGCAGCTTAAATTACACACTTTCCACTACAAAAAGCAACTCGCCAATTAACCACTGACCAAACTACAAAAACCGTGAATTAACCACTGACCTGACTACGCATCCCTGCAACACTAGCAACCCAACATCTATTATAAATATGGTGTTAAAAACAACCCATTCAAGAACAAGTATACGAATACGCAACGTATTGGACAATGGCCCTTACTCGAAACACAAAACCAGCAAACCCTACCACCTCCATCAGAAACAGTGGCCATCACCACCATCAGTTCCCAGCAATCTCGACTCACGTTAGCCCGGCGAAGAGCCATTTCAGACGTCCAACGAGTATTCTTATAAAATAAAACAAGGCTCAAAGTCACCACACCGCCGTCAAATATACTAGGATCTGAAGTCTGGTCGGGAAGAACGTCGGAGAGCCGCGCCGCTTGGACCAACAACGCCGCGCCGCTTTGACCAACAACGCCACACCGCTCGCTCGTCTCACACTCGTCCCTGAATTCAAATACGCGACGCTGCGTCCTGATTGGCCCTCGCGACCGCCAGGTTTGATTGTGATTGGCTGACGGTCCAACGGTTGAAATACGTTTCTACGGGGATGCCAATTTCCGCTCGTTACGGCGGCTCAAGGCGATCAATCCGGGTCTTAATTGAAATCGCGTTTGTTTTTAAATTTGTGTCATTGTTCCGGCGTAAGTGAAGCACGTTTTGTGGGGGCGGCCGTTGTCGGATTGGTTGTGTAACGTACGCTCGTGTTTATTTGTAAGCTGTTACAGTCAAGTACTTTAATATAATTGGCTGTTGTTTGTACGTGTGACCGTGCAAACGGCAATTACATTATTTAATGTTGCAAGGGGTGCGGCTGATTGAACGTAAAACAGCACGTTGATTCAATCACAGTTACACACGTGGGAGAATTAACGTACCTGCAGTTTCTCGTTTGAGCTCAATCAGCCACACCATTGAACATTACACATTGTAATTATATCTTGCGCAGCCACACGTAAAATAACGAAACATTAACTGGTAGTAACTGGCTGTATTGTTTAGCCACATTCACGTACTATAAAAATAATAATTTGGTTGTACATTATTGACGCTCGTTACACACTGGGGATCTAGTACAGTATAACGTGGCTATGGTAAATTGTACAATAGCCTTATCGCTCGGGCATGACTTTATGGCATAAATGTACAGTATGATACTGTAAGTGCGTCAGCCAGTGCGAATGCTTTGAGTGTTAAGCCATTCATTTCGTGTAACTCTTACACAAAACATGTTTATACACGTTGCTACCACCAACATATTTCCTGTGTACAGTATTTCTTGGTTTAAATGTGTATAGGCGCAGTACAGGAAGTAGGTGTATAATCCTGGGGGTTGGGGGTTATTTTCGGTCATTCCGGTTTCCTATCCCTGCTTAAAGCGATAGGCCCAACTTCCCAAAGCATGACCCTATAGAGACATAAATAATCCAGTGTACACACTTTAGTGAGTCGTTTTTGAGTTTATATAAAAAAGCATGATGTACACAATTGTTTTACGAATTAAAAGCGTGCTATATGCCATCCGTTTTATACTGTATCATACGTTAATCGAATAATAGCTTAAGTGAGATATTCGTTTAATTAGCAGTGACTATAAATAAGGGGGGCGGGAAGTCCCTATACCAGCTTTAATTAGCTCATATTGACTCAAGTGGTTAAAGGGGGTACAGGACATTCCCGCCCACATCTCGTAAGAGTGCGATTGGGAATCAACGTGGAAAATGTTAAAATTGTAAAACAAAACCGTGCAAAAGGCTTAATAATTTCAACAAACACTACAATTATACAGTATAGTTGTGGATAATCTACATTTTAAAAAGTCTGATTAACTTTGGGGCGGCACGGTGGCGTAGTGGGTAGCGCTTCCGCCTCACAGCAAGAAGGTCCCGGGTTCGAATCTCGGCTCGGGGTGCCTTTCTGTG
>JAZEWU010000001.1:1580148-1639998 GCA_036362915.1 Geotria australis
CTTTAAGGCCAGGCACTGACTATTATATCTCTAAATGTCGAAGGGCTGTCTGCGACTAAAGAAGAACTTGTTGCAATGGGGGAAACTGTCATATGAGCATCACGCATCGAAGAATCGAATCGAATCACTCCATCTCCACGGTGGGTCATACTTTTGGGGTTTTCTCCTACTTTCGTGTACCTGTATTGGTACACTACAGTATTCCGATACTGTACACGCCCTGTGCTGTACTCAGTATAAATGCGCTGTGGTGACGTCACCGCCACTCAGTGGCGAATGACGATTGTTGTATGTATACATGTCAGGACTGTATACAGGAGGGGGAGGGGGGATGGAGGAGGAGGGAGGGGGAGGGAATGCAGTCAACCGGTCACTCATCTGTCTTGATGTTATTGACATGCCGTTCTCTCCACAGCCTTGTGCAGCGCTTTGTGACCCTCGGGTGAAAGGCGCTCTATAAATAGCATTTATAGAGCGCTCTATAAATAGCATTTATAGAGCGCTTTTCACCCGAGGGTCACAAAGCGCTGCACAGGGCTGCGGAGAGAACGACGTGTCAACAACGACAGCAATATAATGCTATTATTATTATACATACACTCTGAGGGAGGGGGATAGATAAATAGATGTTTATTGTTACAGCAGAAAAATACCCAGTGAGCTTGCAATCTCTTTACGGGACTCCTGCCTTGACACAACAAACATGCGAAATCCAACATGCGTGTCGCTTTAACAGACTGTAGGGTCAAGTGCCGATAGCGAGTAACGCCTATGAAGGTCGACACGGCACACAAAGAGGTGGGTGACCGGCACCACGCCCGGCCGCCTTTGTCTCATTATTTGGTTCCCTATGGTGAACGTTACACATGTGAAACGATTTTAATGGATCTGTGATTATTTAAATATGTTGTCTCACTTTATGCAGACAAGCAAAACTCATGTATTCTAAACATATAAAATATGTTTTAGTCCATTGACCAGACCAATGTTATCCAGTAGCAATGGTTTAAACAAGCATAATCTGAAATGGTTTTGAACTATCGGGTCTCACCAGCATTCATGCTTGTGAAACAGATGAGTCTGAGTTTCCAGATGTTACTGAATGGACCACTGGTTTTACCTATAATTCTCGACAACACATGGGTGTGTATGCAGTTTTGAATAGAAGAATGATAGATTTTGTATGATTGATGATTCACACGTGAGGTTCGTTACATTTTGTCTTAACTGTGGTGTGCTACAAAAATGTCATCCAATGAAAAGCACATGAACATGCAAGTAATGAAAATACAGTAACGTCACATTCCTTTTATTATAGAAACCCAAACCTGCCCACATTTGAGGATCAAACAATTCAATGTTTGCTTTGCACTGACTACAGTATTAATACAACGGACTGATTTGAAAAGTTACAGTATATGTTAAAGCGGGCTTCAAAACAGCACAAATATATGAAAACCGTACCAATTATTTTTTTCCATAAAAGATAACGCGAGGCATGACATACCTAAATGATCACTTTTGGTAAAATGCTAAACTTTGCTAAAAAAAAAAAGGAGACTCTCCCCAAGTTTAAATTAATGCTTAACGCCAGTGATTTCATTTACTGTTTCATACATATAATTTAAACTGTGCATTAGGACCACAGCGTTTCTAAGGCACGCACAATGGACCAAACTATCCGAACAAAATGTATCAACGTAAAGTACTTCAGTAGCACACACACAGACATTCTGTACAGTGTGCAGATATAGTACCGCATTTGAACGACTATCAAAAACTAATTCAATCGCATTTTACTCAAGTCAGGCCCTGTGTTTGTGCAGCAATATAACTGGTGTTTCTACAGGGTACAAAAAAGGCATTTGCTTCAATGCACACAGATTGCTCCTTTAGTCACGATCTCGTGGTATTCAATCAAGTGTTGTTCAGGAGCCAATGTTTTCATCTTAGAATCAAGAGGGGGTGGTGCAGGAATTGGAGTGCTTGTCTCGCAAGCAGAACGTTGCAAGTTAAAATCTTCACTGTGGTCGGACACAACCTACCATCCCACCAGGGTGGATAAATTGGGGAGTGTTTGTGGGAGGTCAACAGCTGTCCTAGCTCATGCCATGGGGAATTCTGAATTTCCACCAGTGGCCTGAGCCGCTAAAGGAGATGAGCACCACCCCATATTGTTTCTGCAAGGAGACACTGGGTTTTTGAGCAATGCTAAATGTTCCATATTTTCCATATGCTATTTTCCTTATTGCACATCTTTTGAAAATATATTTTGATTATACAATAATTGCAGCACAGTGTTGTTACATACAAAATACTAATTCCAAAATGACAAGGAATAAGGAAAACATTTGGAGAAATTTTGAAAGCAGAAACGCGGTTGCATAGCATGTGTGGCCAGATGCACATTGATTGCCCATTTCCTTTCCTACTGATATTCTTTTCAGGTCAAGTTGACCTAAGGACAAGTCTCATGGGCTACAGAAACAAATTGAAACTGCACGAAATAAGACCCTTGCCACATGGAATCAAACTCTGATCAATGATATAGCAGCATTGTGAGCTAATGACCGTCACTCCTCACTCGCTGTAGTAAAGCACAAATGTTTAGCCCCATCTGCACTGAACTCATTCCCTGTGTGAGGAATTTACAAGGTCTATCATTTCACGCTGTGAAACAAAGTAAAAGGCACTCCAGTGTGCCCTGTGTGTGCAGGAGAGCAAACGTTCAATCAATTAACACCACGTACTCCAGCTTCCATAAAAAAGGCTAATGGTTCACAATTTAAGCTTTTTAAAATTAGATTTGTCCTCTGGACATACACAGTAACGTTTTGCATGCAGATTTCATGCATCATTTTTTTGTAATGCAATTTCTCAATACATTTACATGAACTAACGACTGCTCGTCCTTTGCATTTATCTCACTGGCGTTTATTTCTTAATCATGACGATTTATTAAACACAGTTGTGCTCCAGCTTTCATGACATTTTCGATATATAAAAAACCGTACGATCGTTTAAAAATTAGCACTCGTTAAAATTGTTCCTGCTACCAGTACGCAAGTCTATCAGGCGACCATTAAGGTATGATTGTGCTACGCAAAGGGGCAACTCTCAGCAAGAGACCAGCACTTACCCAACAATATCCCTTGGATGCATTTACAGTACTGTGTAGCAAACATACTTCAGGCCTCAGTTAACCAGCAGCAGTAATGGAGATGTGCGATTTTGTGAGATCTGCTCTTGGATTCACCCAAAGGGCCCTGGGTCTGATTGCAACGTGTATTGTCTGGCACCTCTGCTGTAATGATCCTGTGCTTTAAACAGGGACCTAGCATTCACACACGCACCCGGTGCATGTAAACATGTGCACTGGTTAAAATCGGATTCTGGTGAGATTTTTTTTAGTTGCTGATGGTGGAAATGTAAGTCAATGTAATATTCAAATTTGTTGCACAGCCATCCTACTTTGGTTTTGAATTCCATTCTCAGTGGATAATTTATATCACAATTAAATGTAAAATGAGTCACTTAAATAATGCTGGTTTTTATCAGTACCACATTTAGGTGTGTGGGTGTATTGCTTTTACAACAAAATTACGAATAATTAGCTGTAAAATGAAGACCTATATTTTCGAGAAATGTTTTGCTCCCTTGCAATAATGTAACCAGTTAATGGCCCACAGAAGATTACTTTGTACATTTAATATGGAATTTCCATTTTTGCTTCTGTGAAACACCGTTACTGTATGCTATATTGTAAAAGGCATGTTTTTGTGTTTTTAATGTGTAAGGTAATGTGATTTGGCAAAACAAATTTGAGTTTATGTATAGTTATTTCATGCAATTGTTATGTTGCTGTACCAAAGAAAGGGGCTTTAAAAAGTCTAGCCTGTCAATGTTCAAGTGCGTGCTATTTGCTGGACAATCATTAGATAAGAAGGAAGGTAGCGATTGATGGATAGTAAACCTAGGTAGCATGGCAGCAGACAATAGATGCAGAAGCATGGAGGCACCTTTGGTAAAAAAACCCACCTTAAAATGCTTGCACTTCGACTTGTACGATACAGGTTAAACCTTGTTTTAACAAACACATTCCTGATAGTTTAATCAGTCCAGAATCCCACACAGCCAGCGCAGTCACCATTGATCGTAGATTGTTCCTGCGATGCAAGGGTTTCAGAACATTAGGGTGCATTTGCATATGGAAGCATGTTTTCATAATGCACAGCAGCAATGCATAAGTAATTAGGTGCAGGATGTACTCAGTCAATAGGTGAAAAATCAATTAAAAATCACTTCAAAATTCTACTTACACCAAGCAAAAAAACTGTACGCTACTTACACCACTCAACAAAACTGGCAGCAATGAAGATGATCACATGAACGTGAATAACCAGCTGTGAATGAGCTGCTAATGAATCCAATATCCAAACAACAGATGACTTGAAAATAAAACTTTCCAGATTGAAAATGCATCGTAAAATGTAGGAACAGCAGCGTGCAGGCATAAAAAAAATGTTCGCACGCACACATAACTGTGCATACATACACAAACATACAAATACACACAAACTACCACGAGAGGACATGCGAGCCACGAGACAGGTCAGAGCTTCTCGACGTAGTTTCCAGGGAAGAGGCCTTGCTTGTTTCGTAATCGGCCAGTCCACCAGCCAGACGGATCTGGGACCCGAGAAAACAGAACAAGATCATGTAAACAGGTCATGAAGTACAGTACCGTAAATCCACATACAATATATTCCATTGCATAGTATCAGATGCATACGCTGGCAGAAAGGCAGTTTAGCAGAAAATGTTAAATCGCTTTTGTTTAGCAAAATTTAACTTTTTTTGCCAAAGATTTGCATCTTCTGCCAATATATGAACCACATCCATCATTAACCAATATATATATAACAATGAGCACACTCACGATTCAAATAATGTTCGAGACCAAATGAACATGGTAGTGCTCAGTCATTAATGGAATGCCAGCATTTAAAGATGAAGTTTAGGATTTCTTTCTCCCTCCACAAGGAAGGACTGGGCAAATGTAGAGCCTCAATACTGTTACAATAAAGAGCCAATGACATCTCAGCCAATTAGGGCTAATCTATTGGGTGGAAAAATATATCAAGTTCACAACAATCAGTATCCTGGCTTAGTAGCATAAGTATTTTAATATAAATGCTAATGTATAGTAAACAAATGTTATTTTGCAGACGTGTTTGCCCACTTTTTTTTTTAGTACAATTGTGTTCACGTCAAAACATTGGACCAGGATGTATGGAGTGTAATTTATTTTAATAAGGGGCATGCCCAATGCATATAATTTCTGCACATCTTTATTCTGCAGTGCCATTTGATGGCAGCTTCAGGCCTGCATTTGCTTTATGGGAATCAATGCGCAAATGAAACTGACTATAAATAATATATATAAAATTATATATATATCAATTATTAAAAACAGACAATTAATTATTAAAAAGGAACTCTTATTTGACCAGGGGAAGGACAGATGAATGCCATAATTGCTAGCGTTCACATGCAAGCCTTTAGAAGATTATTTTTTTTCTTCACATTTTTGTTTGGGTTTCACTACAGTGTTGAAAACATGTCCATCATTTACACTGTAATATTGAATTTTATGACAAACACACCACTTTGCCTCTAGTTTAAATGTCATGTTTCACACAGACTGAACATTAAGATGATCGTCCTTCATTCATGGTCGAGCTGGTATTGTATACAGTAGCACTAGAGTAGACTTTGTGACACATGCAGGCACTGTGATTCCTGCAACACTATTTTGGAAATACTACACCGTGGTATATTTAAAATTACCAAAATTATCACTTCTTGCTTATATCAGGATCACGACACACGACTAAAGGCTATATCACAAGACATCACAAGATACTATGCAATACAGTATAGGGAATTTAAAGGTATTATTCAACACTGTAGCTTAAAACAGTACTGTTTAGTACATTTAGTTAGCCGTTTTGCTGGACTTTAAACCCAGGGATAACTTTAAAGGACTTTTATCTCAGTGGACAAGTGGTTAAAATGGTCATCTATCTATTTCCCAGTGCTTGTTCCAAGGTTTTGCCTCATGCCAAGCAATATCTAACACCAAGGTCCTGTTTAATACAAAAGCATTGTCACATGTCAAGGCATTGCCCAATACTAAATAATTGTACACAGCCAGAGATAGTACAGTAACCTGGAAGTTGGCATTACCAAGGTGTTGCTTCGTAAGCAATATCATTATCAGTACAATACCAAGACCTCTGATAGGTATTGCATTTCTACATCATGATTTGCTTCTTTATCCACTTACATGATTCTATGTATCATCCAGCACTAGTTAACACTGGTTTTCCATGAAAAAGTAAGATGAATAACTGTGTTTGTTTGATTGAAAGTGTGTTTAAATAAGTTGGGTAAATTAACATTTTCAAAATGGAATTTTTAGTCCAATTTCCACTACAGACATCACGAGCTATGATTATCAGATTGTTTTAACAATACAGTAAGTGTCCTGATTATAATCCTCTGTGATGGGATGGAATCTGTCACAAATAGCTTATTTGGTTTTCAGTATTATTCACTGCCATACTAAATCCATTTATTCAACAAAATTTGACTTATATTTTTATCCTGTTCATGAGCAGCATATGTTTTTATGGTTTCCTATACAATTTACCTTGGATTAAATACACTTAATGAACACAAAAGTTAACTGGAAAGCCAATAATATTCTACCCCCTGTTGTTAGTCGAGTATTATCCACTAGGGATGCATTCTGGATTTAATTGTCTGATGTTGGATTTTTTTATATTTAAGCCCATTTCATGTTTGTTTCATATTTTCGTTGTATTTATTATATTTCAGTCATTATCATAGTTTATGAACTAACTTTGATAATTTTAATAATTCTGTCTGCCGGGACCCTTTACAGGATTAAGCGGTTTCCGACAATGAATGGATGGATGATTAATAATTGGATTTAAATGTTTAATATCCACCAGTAGTGAAAGTATTCTTATACAGTACATACATATCTGATATAGATATATCTAAGTGCTCTAGAGACATTTGGTCATACAAACGTATGACCAAATGTTGGGCATCTGACAATGAATCAATTAATCGATGACAGCAATTAATATACTCATGATACGTGCGTGCATGATACATGCGTTCATTCATCATTGAAAAAAACTAATCAAATGACAGGGACAGCGCCATCGAGACAAACACTGATTCCTGAATTGTGACAATTCATCGAATTGCTGGCGGTCACTCATTAATCGGCTACCATATCAAATATATTCAACACAGTGAAATGCTTGTTACCACGTGAACATATTTACCTAGAAAAAGAAAACTCAGCTTCTTACTTTTTCTGTTACTGCAGTTTAATTATACACAGCGGTATTAAAGCATTGCAACACAGCGGGTATGAGCCATGCTTCTGGTTAAAAATGTAGTTTCATGGTGGAAACCAGAATACAAATCCTCCCGGGAACTTCATTGATAATGACTTTTGCGTAATTTACCAATTAGCATTGAGAATTATTATTTTATTTTAGTGACATTGTGCAGACAGTAGTTATAATTACCCAGGAGACTTTTTCAATTCCAATATTTCACAATGCCGGCCCAATGTGATACAGTGAGCATCATTACTTATGAATAACATTCTAGAACAGTGTAGATCGCGCCACATTTATCAATAGGTGTTTCTCTCCTGCCACAGCTTATTGTATGGCACCTGCACAGTAAATCTGCCTGGCCCAGTACAAACTTAACAGCAGGCCCCTTTTGAACTCATGCACTTTTCCCTCTGCTGAGGCAAAGATGCCACGGTGGGAAACACATCCGCTATTGTAAGTTCTTCATTTACGCCTTGTCCACACCAGGCAACATTTATGCTGCTCATAATGGCGTGGAGTGAAATACTCCCCATGGTAGCAATGATTCAAGCCACCTTGGGGAAAAAAATGCATGTGCGCTGTGTTTGGCCTGCATGGGCTCAGACCCCTGGGGAATTTCTATAGACACTCCTGCCTTTCCATACCCACTGAGGCCTGTTTATGAATCTGTGTAAGATGCACCTCTATATGGACGTAAATGTAAGAGAATTAGTGGGTTATGCTAAGAAGGTATATGAAGATATTGCGTGCGTTTTCTTTTATAACTTCTCAAACTGTCAACTATATTATTAAAAGCATCTCAAATGCCATATTAAATTAATCACAATAAATAGTTGCTACCCTAGCCTAGTAGGAGATTAACATGGCATAATTGGCAGTAAGAGGTAGGAATGCTACTCACGCACTCGAACACCTGCACTGGCTGTGACTGAAGAGATTTAGTGCAAGGTGAGGACCATGTGCAAGTTGGTTACCATGTGCTTCATACAAAACCATGGGGAGAGGCTTCTTTGTTTCCAAAAGTAGGCAAATCTGCAGACTAAGGTATCAGGTTCTATCTTAAGACTCTGGCACAAACAACACATAAGGGAGATGAAATAGGGTATACCGAAGTTTCTAAAAGGGCCCAAAAATATGTATCAGTCCTGTCAAACACAGAATTGGCACCACGGAGTTTGGCAACAGAGCGAGAAAACATTGTCAGCCAGTGGATGACATTAGAAGGTAGGAAGGACACAGTTGGCGGTGCGTCAAGTGACAATCCACATTACCACCAGCTTGGAATGGACCATTGGTATAAAAGTAGTAGAGTATTAAAGCGCGAGTAAGAAAGCGGAAGGCAAGGAGGGCATGCACTAGCACTGCTCGGACATTTGGGCTGATGGGAAAACTCCGTGATAGTTACTCCGTGTCTGCGGTGCTCGTGTGACCTACCCTCATTCAGGACTTCGATGACTTCATTGGAATTGAAGCTTAGCTCGTCCGTGTCCTGTGCATCATACGGGTAGAGGGCACGGCATTGGGGCACTCGCAGCTTGGGCTTGGGCGCAGGCTTGGGGCGTCCGGCGCCCGGGGGTGGCTTGCGTTCCTGAGACAGCCGTCTCTGCAGCCTGTCATGCATGAGGGAGAGCGGCACTTTATTTTTCGGCAACAGCAAATTACGCGATCTAATTGATGCAATCATGTATACAGTCAGGGCAAGTATTCAGGCTGGCTGGTTGACAGTTGTTAGAGCAAACGCGTTCAAATACCAGACAGATTTATGGCACCCATCGTGCGTCTGTGGTCGCTAAAATGAGCACCGCTCTGCGGGAAGTCAACACGCCGTTGTAATTTGGAGATATTTTCCATAGCTATAATAATGTGGAATTTCCTCGACTGGCTCGCTGCCACCAATGGAGATGAGCATCACCCAAATGATAATTTGACTTTAAGCTCACTTTGGAAATGCACTCCGTTCATTGAGACTCAATAAATGGGGAAAAGGTAAGGCCAAATAAAACATATAGCAAAGTAAAACAAAGGTTTTCCTAGGAATTCTATTACGACAAAACCCCAGAATAGTGCGGCAACCTTAGACGAAATGTAAATGTGTATAAAAATAGATGATGATGCGCAATAGATGATAGTTGCGAAATAATGCGTTGCGTGCAACACATTCCCACATTACTGAAGGCAGGTACTGGCAAGCCGCACTATAATAGGGGCTGTTTAATGCCAAATTACAGTCTGTTAAGAGCTTAGACTCAAACTGTATAAATGTGCATCAGAATTACCCTTTACATGGAGCCAGAGTAGCCTATGAGGGAAGATTGCTTTAAATCCTAAATTACAACTTGTTCAGTGATTACAATATCTGTATTCATTAAAAGCCAAAACTCATGAACGTGCCTGTAATATGTGCTCAACTTTTGGTGTATCGATTTCCAATAAGATGGCACATGTTGTCTACACCTGTAAATTGCTTTCTGCCAAACGTTTCTAGAAAAAAAAACACTGCAAAGTTTTTAAAAAATGGCAGTTTAATTGGAATTTATTGAAACACTCGAATGCTTAAAAGGTTAAAAACCAAGGATGTGTTCCATTATCAGTGCCGATTTCTCCGGGGTATTATCCATAGTTAAATTAGCCTCTATTCAACACCAACCATCATGCCTCAGCTAAAATAAAACAATGGATCATTTCTGCAGTTGCAGCACATATTCACTAGTTACGAAAAATAATTTTTCAAATAGTTTTCTGTAATCGTATTGCGATAACCTGCAGATGAACCACTATGTCAGATGTATTTATGGAACTCTTCAATTCCAGGCAATTATGTATGTTTACATTACCCTGTGTGTTTTTATTATGAAGACTACATGACTCACAAAAAGTCAGTGATTGACTGAGCACATCATCACACTGTGGTGGATAAAACACAAACGTTGTTTGGGATCTCCACCAGGGGTTCAGGATGATTAACACACTTTTCCGTCTGCATCTTTTCTCACTGCTCGACTTTGGAATAACATCCCTTTGTATATTGCCCGATTTATTATTAGCTTGCAAGCTCACTGGGTATTTCTCTGCTGTAAAAATAAACATATATCTATCTATTAAACCGTCAATAGTGCTGTATGTTGCTGGCAGCTTGGCGTTTTGGGCATCTGTTCAGCAACTGTGATAAAAAAAAAAACAGGCACAAGTGCCATCCCATGTATTTTTTTAGTAAGTCACGGATATACCAACTGTGGGGGACCACCGTCCAATTTTACAAACCTTAAAAATAAATAACTTGAAAAAAACCCCTTAATCGTTTAAAAACCACAAGGCAACATCGCCTCCTACCGTCAGACAAAACCCGTCCGTGCGAAAAACTTGGCGCCATCGTCATCGCAAATACCACGTGTTCCGAGCGCAAAACAGCTGTGCCAAATGAACTCACCCGGCAGCCCCTTTGTCGGGGACGCGCATGAAGGGCAGGTCCTGAGGTTCCTGACGCGAGGGTTCGACGCGGGCGCGTGTGCTGGCGCCCTGGCGGGGCAGCGACGGCGCGTCACCGCCCAGGCCGGACTGCCGGTGGTTGGGGTTTCCCCGCGAAGGCCCCACACTCTGCCTCTGTTGAGTCATGGGCGCTTGTGGATGCTGTTGCGGAGGGCGGAATTGTGGACCTGTGGGGTGCAAGACGGGCAAAAAGGTTGGTGCCAGATTTGCCGGCTGACGTGGTGAAGCAATCCTAATCATCGGCAGTACTGCAATGAGTGTTCAAAGGATTGGGAATATTCATGTAATTTATACATCATGGAGCAAGTACTTTTAATATATATGTCCGTACTGAGGATACTGGGTTCGATTTCTTCATAAGCACAAGTTTTATCTACACAACACCAAAGCTGTTACGTCTTATTTCAGCTTTACTTCTCACTTATTGATTACTCTTAGAAAACGTTAACACTTTTTCAGCTTTAAATTTCCACTTTTGCACTAGTACCCTCTTAAGAACTCTTCCACCTTTATCCAGGAAGAAATCCAGGTCAAAGCAGTCGTGACAACAGAAAACGCCATCAAAAAGAGACATCAAAAAAATGTGTTACACGTTTGGAAGAAGACGGCAGATATTACTCTGCTAATATTAATAATTGTATAGCTGTTTGTAACTGCTAGATGAAGGTATACCCAAGTTATGTAAGTCACGGTGGCGTTGTTGGCAATACTTCACTGCAGGTTGGTGAGGACTGGCTTAGATATCACAACTGACATCACCCGAGACCGGTAATCAAACTCAGGTGCCGCCAACTGCGCGCCACTGCTCCAGCCCGGTTTGTTAACATTTTTTAAAGCAATGTATTAACACACTTATTCTAACAACACTGAAGTTAATTAACCGCTGATATAAAGTCACACATAATTATGGTATATTGGATTTTAGAAGCGAAATTGTATCTGTTTTTTTAATGTACTGTACAGAGAAGCAGATGTTCTCAATTCTCGGCAAAGTGTGTTCTCCAACTGTGGCATTTCCCCTGTCGTATTTGATGTCTCTTTCTAAGTGGGTCGGTAGGTTATCAACTGCATTTTCTGTATTGACAGTGCATATAACGATGCGACTGTGTAGAATAATGTAGACAATGGTGATGTGGTGTCAAAATCAAAACATCTACCTGGTATAAAAAAAATGTTGGGCAGCCTTAATCTGTTATTGAGATACCTAAAATGATATGTACATTTTGAGACAACATCGTGTCTCAATCTTAATAAGCATATCTCCTACATATCGCAATACACATTCAACATTTGAACCCTCTGCTCTGTAGCACATGGATCCATAGCTTTCACAACATTCAATCACCTGTTGAGAAGACTGTAGGGGGTCATTACAAATCAGTGGGGGATCGACACTCATACACACTCATACACACTGAATAGTCAATGTCACAGGAAACTGTTGGAGCGCTTCCTGAGCTCCATCTCGTGAACGAGGCACTCACCTGAATTGGGGCCTCGCGACGCACCATGGCCTCGCCCCCTGCCTCTGCCGCGACTGGCCGGTGCCCTGTTTTGGGGTTGCGACCTCCCAGATGGTGCATCACGTCTGGTGGGTCCTGCAGCGCAACCACAAACGCAAGCGTCAACACAAGCAGCAAAACACAGGCCCAACATGTGCTAGAGCTGCACGTTGCTCAATTTCAGTTTGGTTTCACGTTAACGCATGTTGCCGCCATGCCCAAATGAGTGTTGGGTGGCTCGTTTCTGTTGCGTGATCTGAGCCAGCGGTGGAAATTCCATATTCCTGTGGCTGTTGAAGGTGGGAGATGAAAAGGCGAGTGAGCACCCAACTAGAATTTGACCTCGTGACCTTTCAAGTTTGAAATAGTTGCACTGCTACAGTGCCACTGAAGTGGATCATTAATATCTGTGAATGGTATGACTATAATTGAACGGCAACGCTACAGCAAAACTACACAGAAACCGTCCAATTGTCTTATTTGGTTGAAACCCCAAATAACTGCTGCATAATTTGGTCAAGATATACAATGAGTTCCACAAATACACATATGCTCTTAAAACACGTGTGTATTCCTGATAGCTTCCGCATGTACTCTAATGGTTATGTGAACATCTATACTGTAGCTGTGGGTGATACCAACAGTTATTCTATCCCACACACATGATACTTGTAAATATTGCAATCCCATTAATGCTAATAACACAAAGTCCACTCCGGTACCATTAAACATTAAAATTAACACATTTCTCAAGTGAAAAAAGTCAAAAAAGCATCAAAGCAGTGCTCATCTCTAGAAGACAGCCTTGCGTCAGTTGCAGAAATTACATTGTGATATCTTGACATCCCACAAAATAGTTCTCATTAGTAAACACATTATATAAATAATAAAGAAACCCTTTATAGAGATTTAAACCTACAACATTCAAATTCTGCGTTCAGAGCCAGGACAGCCTGGAGGTTCCTAGAGGGCAAGGACTGAAAGCCCCGGCATAATGCCACGTGGGGCCCCCTTATGCATTCTCAAATAAGAAAAAAAAACAGGCCCAATATGGGGCCCTCTTTTGTGTGACATCTGAAAAAATTATCCTGTTTTTGCCTGTTTTATAAGCACACGTTCAGAAAGCGAAAACGAAATATTCTACATTATGGTTGCTGATGATGTGACTTAACCCCAGAAAGAGAGGGCAGTGTGAACTCACGTGAGTTTTTGGGCAGGCCCTGTCCGATAGCAATGGTGAACTGCTTCCCGCTGGGCTTGAGCACGGCCACGTCGCCCTGGCCCTGGATGAAGGTGACCTGGCGAGGGCCCCCACCGCCCGGCCACCCGCCCCAGCCCTCCTTCTTCACCTTGAACTCCAGGCTGCGGTAAACACAAAATATACCGCAAGGTCAAAAAATTATGGGTGGGACGGTGCATGGAATCACGTGTATAAGATATGTTGTTCCAGTAGACTCCATTAGCAAGCGAGGCCCAGGTGAATGGGTTGTTAAGCCCACGTGGCCTAGAAAAGAGATGGGCTGATGAGGTGTAAGAGGAATTGGAGCTAATTGGACTTGCTATAATCTGGTACCAGTGCTGTCTGGATCAGTCGGCAAATAATAATAATACCGGGCAGCTTGCAAAACATCTGGCCATAAATTAATAAATGTGGAGGAGCAATGTTCACAACAGCTTGCAGAGTCTTAGGGAGATATATAAAACAGGTTTGGGCAGTGGTGCATTTTACAGTCACCAGAGTCTAGTGACCGGCAACACCCAGGTTGGTCATGACCTCCAGCCACTAAACATTCACCACTCCAATGAGGCTCAAAGTCTACCTGGTCACAGCACTACCAAGTGGGGAAGGAATGGTGAAAGGAGGTCACTGTGATTGAGATTCAGTGTGTGTGTGTGTGTCGTGGGTTAACCGGCAACGCATGCGGATGTTGGAAAGCACTTGCCTGTTTGCGAACTTGATGTGTAGCTTGCGCTGAGTCCGCTCCTCGAAGCGCTTCACGAGCAGGCTCAGGAACTCGGTCTTGAACATGGACTCCAGCAGGCTGTCGTACTCCGCCTCATGGATGATGAAGAAGTCGTCTTGCAGGGTGCTGCATTACAGGAGAGCAGAGTGAGCGTGTAAAGCAATTTGAACTGGTAATGCCTCCCCATAGCACTCTTGAATTTCGTGGCCTTTGATGTCAGGGATGGGTTTGGATCATTCTGTCCATAGGGGTCACGCAGGTCAGGGATCTAAGATGGGGGGAGTGTATGGGGAGCAACGACTACAGAGTAGGGGGGGACCATGTAGTTACAAAATAAATACACGGCCATTTACCGCTTTAGCAATGCAGTTGTTCATTTCCTGCTACCATATGCTTCGGGGGAATGTTAGTTTTTACAGTAAGCACTTGGGTCAGAGGTAAAAGTAAGCTGGTACGGTCCGGTATCGCATAGCGGTAAGAAAGTGGCTTAAGGATTCAGTACAATAGAGGTGGGAAGGGGGGTTGCGATATGACTGTATTGGAAAGAAAGTTATTTTCACCACAAACTAGGGTTAATTGTAAACATTCCAATATGCAATGCTAGTGAAATGTAACACGGAGCGCACAGCATTGTCTTTCCTAATGGGGCTCATGCGTTGTTGTGACCAGTTTCAGAAATAGATTTTTAGGCATCAGAGATTACCACTTTTGTGATTCAATGTTGCAAATAAATCAGAAATATGAAGCCAAAGTGTTTTCCCATTCCAATGCATGCGGTGATGGCCCTGGCCCAGTGGTGGAAAGTCCTCATTCAAATGGTAGGGGCAGTCTTCCCAAAGGACAACCACTGTTGACTTGACAGTCAGCATTACGTGCATTTAACTCGACGTCAGTTGGATGATTATCTCTGTGCGTTGACACCCAACTTAGATTTTAGTTAGCAACCGTCCCATTGTGCATCAAGCACTCTGCCACCTAATTGAATGCTGTAAGTAAAGGCCATTATTAATTTTGGCTCTCCCAATCGCTTGTATTCCTAGGACAGAATATGCATCAGATCTCCGATGCCGAGCTAGTATGAGCCTGAGTAGTGTTTAGGTGGGTGACCAGAGTACACAACACACAATTCGTCACAGGATTGGGTATGTGTGGTGGGCAGCAGAGGGCAGTGCGGCAAAATCCGCTATTGTACCATACGTCTATGTTCCCGTGTATATTCTCTCTATATTCACCAACCTGCATAGACCGGTGTTGTTAAGTATGGTCAAATAACTCCCTTTCAGTGTATTCGAAGCAGCCTTAATAATTACATTTTTGTTGCTTTGATTTTTATTAGTTGTTTTTTCTGTCGTTGTTGACATGCCGTTCTCTCCGCGGCCCTTGTGCAGCGCTTTGTGAACCTCGGGTGAAAGGCGCTCTATAAAATGCTATTATTATTATTAACAAAAGGGCTGTACACGTACAAACTCGCACATGTTTGAACATCTATGGCCACATAAAAACGACCGGGGACCGTTTATACCAAGAACCTTTGAACACCTGA
Organism: Geotria australis; assembly: GCA_036362915.1. Lineage (NCBI taxonomy): Eukaryota > Metazoa > Chordata > Hyperoartia > Petromyzontiformes > Geotriidae > Geotria > Geotria australis. The sequence continues at coordinate 1,596,092 of JAZEWU010000001.1, forward strand.
GGAACAACGCCCTTGGCTCAAATCCATCTACCGTATATCACCCATAAACACATCTGTGGCTGGTGTGCTGCACCCAGGCAATGGGGGGATAATGAGAATCTCGTTTCTGTAACAACAAACGTCGACGCAAAACCACAGGTGTGTGGCTGCGTGCTGTTTGATTGTGTATGCATGTTTATGCATGTACATGTGCATGAATGTGCATGTGTATGCAGTGCACATGGCCTGGCACAAGCACCATCCCACTGATCACGAATGCCGGTTATTGTTTTGGTTATGGGCGGTGAGCGTGCTGCGCTACAAATCCAGCGACCGGTATTAGATTACTGCTCTAGGCCAACAACAGTGACAATTTTATGAAGCGGTCCTGTGCCTCACTTAGGTCGACTCCGCCTCAAATGAGTGCCTGGTGCAGTGTGTAAACATCACCTCTAGAGAGACAAAGGCAGATTGGTGTGGTGCTAGCCACCCACTCCCTCGTGCGGTGTGCTGGCCTTTATAGGTGCTCGCTAGCAGCCCTTGACCCTCCAGTCTGTTATTGGTATACGAGGGAACTTTGTCTTTGGGTGCGTGTATGTATTTGCCACCACAAATGAGTACCCGGTACGGAGTGTGAACATTAGCACTGGGGAGACAAATGCGGCTAGGTGTGTTGCTAGTTACCCACACCCTCGTATTCCAAGTTGGCCTTCATAGGTGCTTGATAACTGCACTTGCTCCAAAATTGTGTTAATGCCGTATGGGGGAACCTTGTCTTAGTGTGTGTGTGTAATGGCCTTAAACGGGAACAGTGGTGCAATGATTAGCTCAGTGCACTATGGACCTCAGCGAGGTTGATTACCCTCCACAGCTAACATCAGGATTAGTCCTGGGCCTTTCCAAGATAGATTCAATTTTAAATAAGCACCTCATGTGCTATATAAACGTCAGAACTGGGGAGACAAAGGTGAGCAGGCATGGTGCTGGCCACACCACTCCCTTGTGCACTGTAATGGACTTCACAGGCGCTTTAAAACAGCACTAGTCCCACCAGTCTACGTACGCTGTACGTGTGCGCACACAAAGCTCACCTGAGTGACACGCCTTCAATCTTATTGAGCTCAATGTGGCGCTTGAGGACTTCGCGCACCTGGCCTTTTTCAGGCCCTTTTGAAACCTTCTCCCGGCCGATCATGAACAGGCTCTTGGGTGTCAGGATGAGGTCCCGCTTCACGCTCTGCGAGGAAAGACGACCGAGTCCTTGAAATATATTGAGCAACACTGAGCTTGACTCTGGGCAGCACGGTGACGCAGTGAGTAGCGCTGCCACCTCGCAGCACGAAGGTCCTGGGTTAAATTTTCCTGCTCTGGTGCCTTTCTGTGTAGCATTTGCATATTCTCATCATGTTTGCGTGGATTTTCGCCGGGTACTCCGGTTTCCTCCCACAGTCCAAAGACATGCTGCCTAGATTCATTGCCCTGACTAAATTGCCTCCAGCACCCTGCAAATCTTTACAGCAGGGTTTCTCAACCTTTTGCATTTCGCAGCTCACTTGGCCCACTTGCGCCTGGTCTCCACGGACCACGATGTGGCATTCGTGGCCCATTGGTGGGTCACGACCCACTGGTTGAGAATGTCGGCTCTACAAGATTAGCAGGCACTGATAATTATTATGATAAGCTTGACTCCGCTCTTCAGAGGCATGGTCATTCATGTCCATGAAACATCGTGTGCATTATAAATTATCACTAATTGTCCTTGTTATTATTGACTACAGAGCGATGACGGGATGAGTAGACCCCTTTCGAAATGAAACTCGCAACCTTCTACGTTAATTTCGAGCCAAGCGATCTGCACGCAGATAAGCAAATTTAACTTTAAATATTTTTCCATCTGCAGGTTCCATGTTTAGGGTTTTCCTATTACAACATTAAGGCACACTCTGATACGTGTACTCTCTGTTCTAAACAAACGCTATCAGCCAAAATATGAGCCGACCTACATGTTAAATAAATATGTGAATAATTAAAATCCGTGTTTGTCTCTCCGCATAATAATAAAGTTGTTTCTGGTCCAAGAGTGTATGGGGTTTTCAGATCTATTTTATCCAGTGGAATCTGTTTAAACAAGCGAACAACAAACCTGTTTTCACCTTCAGGGTCCTGTCAGCAGTCAGGCATGTTAAACAAACACCACTGGTTTGGCAGATGGACCTCAAAAAATAAAATGTTATTGTGGAGGCATGGAGTTCTATTTTTGTATTACAGTACCCACATTGATCTACAACAACGCATATTACATTTATAACTCTATACATTGTTCACTAACGAGGAGGTGTGTGTGGTGATATATTTTCTGAATGTACAACCAAACCCAAGCACTATTTCAGTAGTCTTTTGCTGCAAACTTTTCTATACTCTTTTACATTTTAACGGTGACATTCCACCAGCTCAAAAGGTGAGTACAAAATAATTCTGCTCCTCTAAGGGGCTAAAGGCGTATTACTAAACAAGCAAGACTACATTATAGCAAGTTCTCTCCTATTTGCTTGACATGACGCCAACATTCACATTTAACGGAATCATGTTTTATAAACTTGTGCACCGTTTTATTTATGTTGACTATCCCTCTCGGTGACCGTCCCTCTCAGTGCTGGAATAATCCTTACACCGACGTATTGCAATGCAGAAATTACATTCTGTTTTACTGCAGCATGCAAGAGCGGCAGAAGGAACGGTAATAGAGAGATGGCCCGATAACAGGGGAGATGAGGTGAATAAATCAGGAGGGCCAAGTGTGGAATGAATAAATGTTACGCACATAAAATGTTACGTGGCATAAAAGTCGGTACAATGTCCAATGTTTAAGCAGGTGCCCACATGGAGTTTTCAAAGACAATCTACATAAATGTACCTAAATTAGGTCAATTATATTTTTTGTGCCTAAATTATTTGTAGGTAGTGCCTAAATTTGGGTTACGAGCGACAATAAATCTCGCTACGAGACAGGAAAGCTGCTGTTCCGTGCATGGCGGAGGTGCCGCCCTTTGATTCGCCACCTTGAAAGTGAGGCTGGTGGATCAATGTATCGATGTAGGTTTTCACAGCTCGATGTATGAGAATTGCTCTTAAGAGCTGCTCTGTTGGGACAGCCTCATTGGTTCATTTTCTCTCTTTCGCGACGTGTTCCCTCCAATATGGGAGGCATTGAGTAGATCAAGCATACGTCACTGCACGTGAGACAGCCAACGTGCTGGCTGATCAAGTGTCCATGGACCAGTGCAGAAAGTAGGCTGCTAACCTAGTGTTATCACCTCATATTTGTCAGTTCTCATGGAATTAAAGTTACAGCTCATTGCAAAATAAAAACTGTGTTTTAAAAAAATGCTATCGGTCGATTAACGAGTGATTTTTATTTAAGGGAGAAAACTGGAAGACCTGGAGGAAACGCACACAGAACAGGGGGGAAAACACACAAACTTAACACAAAGACGCACGTGACAGGAATCAAACCGCCTTGGACAGGACCTTCGATCTGTTAGGCGCAGATGTTCCCACTGCGCCACCCTGGTTTAGGATCGGAGGGCCCATCCCCTTGGCCGGTGTCGGTGAGAGGGCAGCACGAGGTGTGGTACCTTGAAGCGGCGGTCGTACTTGTTGACGCTGTCGGCGAAGTCCACGCGGTCGCGTTTCCCCAGGAACTGCCGCAGCTCGGGCCTGTCGTCCAGCCCCAGGTAGTCGCCCACGAAGTTGCGATTCAGACTGTTCCTCCGCCGCTCCTTCTTGTTCAGCAGGATGTCCGAGGCTGCGTTGGAGTTAGAGGGGGAGGGTGGGATGACAGGAGGCGGGGGGAGGGGAGAATGAAAAAGAAGGGTGAGGCGTAGAATTTTGTTTAATTTTTGTTGGAGCCCTAACACCAATTATATTTCAATTAATTGACTGGAATGTAGCCAGGTGATGCTATGGGTATATTGTAAGTCACAATTGCGAAGTGGCAAGGTCAAATCTCAAATAGAGGTCGACTCAAACTATTATAATCCCCACTCTATTATGCACGTTTAATTCACCATTGGAAATTAGATCGTTTTTCACAGCTACACTATATATCAGGCTGCAACAAAAATAGTTGCAGGGTACACTGATAAACTCGACGTTATTTTAGACTCCAAACATTTTCAATCTGAAGACTGACTTCAAATCCCATTTAGGGGTTGACTAATCTAATCATACCTCCAGGGTTGATAAATGAGTAGCACTTTGTGGAAGGTCAACAACAGTGATCATCCTATGGAAACGCTGGCTCCCTGCATGCAGACGTGGAATTGACACCCCTGGCTCGAGGTCGCCCACGGAGATGGGCACAACGTCGATGTACGTTTAAGCAGGAAAACGCCGACGTAGTTTATGCCATCGGAATTGTGTCCTGAGGCTGATAAATGTCCTTCTGGAGACTTCCCCACTCAGCCAAGCGTTGTCATCAACACATCAGTGAAAATTCCCGTACCATGATAGCATGGAGCTAATTTTAGTCACTTAAATCGGCTCGGATAGCACTCATTCGTTTTGTGTAAGGATTACGCAATTAGCATCTTAAAATATACGTTGGCCCCAACAGCTGAAGTAAAATAGGATTGATTAAGTCCTCAAGCTAGGCCCAGCTCACTGAAGGCTCAAAATAAAGGATGGTTGTTTCCTTGCACTTATCGATGACTCGGTTGAGATGAGAAACCCTCTCCGCTTGGGAAGCAGGTCTCATCGCTGATGGCAAAGCTGCGGTCCGACAAGGGACAATATAAGCCCTCTGAGTCACACGGCTACCTCAAGAATTCTGCTTCGTAATTGCATATTGACAGAATTTACAGCCCAGGTCTTCAGCACCATCTCATTTGCTTCTTCATTACCCCCACGCCTTACTCCTTTTTTTATATATAGAAGGCATCTCATCTTCTACACGCACAAAAGCACATTACGAATTAATAACAAACAATACGCTTGATAATGATGCCCTCGCACTCGCATATTAAGCGTATGCATGCTGCGAGGAGGGCAGCTAACCGCGGCGTGATTTAGCGTCGGTAATTTCATATTTGCGTGTATTGTTTCGAAAACAATGTGGCTGTAACGAGCGAATTGTAATGAATGCGTGTTGACTGCGAGTGCGGAAGCGGCTGGTGAGGCGAGTAACGGAACGCGCTAAGAACCATTCACACTGGTGATTTTGCACGATTCTCAAAAGTCGTGATGTATTTCACAATGCAAATGTTGCGAGTTAAACGTAAATGCAGCCCTTTTCCCAACACCATTAGACCAGCAGGCGTGATCCGTCATGGGTTTTCGTGTTTTTTTTATAATTCGTGAATGTGTTGATGTAGGTTTTCACGGCTCGATGTACGATAATCACTCCTCTCTCCTTTGCGACATTTCATCTCCCGCGTTGGAGGCATCATCAGGCCATCCGGAATCAGCAGCTCTTAAGAGCAGTTCTCATCTATGTTTGTGTGGTCATCAATGGTGACATTGTAAATGGTCCTGTCTGTAACATAGAGCTGAGAAAAATAATAAAACCGTATGCTTGTTAATGTAGGAATTACTTCCATTCGTCATAAATATAATATACACTTGTGTGGCTGTATAGGACCAATGCTTTATTTAAGAATATATTTTTCGCAACAGGAGTGCATTTTATTTGTATTTCATTGGCCAGGGTTTAATTTGAGTACCTTAGCTGGTATTCCTATGGATAACCTGGCTCCCGCTAGAGCTATATGCAATTTCCGTCACTGGCGACACTTTAAAAGTGACTGGACGTTAAGTGTATGCGTGTGCACGTAAGTGTGTAATTGTACGAGTGTTTTCTGTATTTTTCCAACACTGCACTAAGTTTGGAGAAGGGGCACGGCTGCTACTTACGACCAGTTCAAAATACCAAGCATCACCGCGATGTGTGCCAAGGCCAGGAACTCAACGCAGGTTGCCGGCATCACAATGTCGTGTGCTAACCGCTACATCTGCCGCTTCTCCCACCGCCGCCGCCACCGCCACCGCCGCCGCTCACAACGTACGCCTGCAAACGCGTGGCCGATCGTTCGGCTGCAGTGCTGTGGAGCTGCCACACGTTGGCTCCCCCGTCACGAGAATGTTGAAGAACTCCGTTCGCTCACAGAGCAGCGCCGCACTCACCTTCCTCCCGCATCTTCATGTAGCGCTTGTGCGCCACGTGCTTCCTCCACGCCTTTTGGATGGCGCGGGCGTAGCCGTCGAACTTCCGCTCCCGCATCTCCTCGAGCAGGAACAGCTAAGGGGGGGCAGCAGCAGCAGCGTCCAATCGTCACAACCAACAGCACCACCACCACCACGCCAACGCTGCACTCATATTGTACAAAGAACACAATAACCGCTTGTAGATTTCTGTTGTGACAAGTGTCGTTAGTGAGCACCTATGAAGGAGGGCATGATGCACGAGGGGATGATGTGGCAAGCACCATGCCCAGCCACTTTCGTCTCCCAAGTGGCGATGTTTATGCACTGCACGAGATACTAATTTAAGCTTGAATCAACCTAGGGAAAGCCCAGAAACGGTTCAGATAATCGTCACTGATATCAATTCAGATGCCACTGGCCATGAGAATGAGGCTTGGCAGGTATTGAAGCAAAGATAAAGATCGCCCATACAGCCTTAACCGACTGTAGGGTCAAGTGCTGTTAGCAAGCACCGATGAAGGCCAGCACGGCAGATGAGGGAGTGGGTGGCCAGCATAATTCCTGGCTGTCTTTGTCTCCCTAGTGGCGATGTTTCCACATCCCACCAGGTACTAATTTTAGGTTGAGTCAACCTACGGAAGGCCCAGGACTGGTTCAGAAAATCATCACTGGTGTTGGTCGTGAGCGGGAATCCAACTCGGTGCGCTAACCACTACACTACTGCTCACACAAAACCTATACACCTGCGCACACACACAGTTTTAGCCAAACATCCCAACGCAGGACTCGGCGTTCTTTATGCAGGAATCCCGTAAAGAGCTTGCAAGATCACTGGGTATTTTTCTGCTGTAATAATAAACATCTATCTATCACGCAAATAAGTCATGATACTCAAATTAAGTCTGTAAAATCAAATGCGTATTTCTAAACATTATACGATTACGATGCCCCTCGTTCAGGTGGATGGGCTGGTGACGTGTAAGACGCACGAGCACAGAAGATGCGAGAAGCAGCCGACAGATGTTTATTATTACAGCAGAAAAAAAACCCAGTGAGCTTGCAAGCTCTTTGTGGAATTCCTGCAACACAGCAAACACGCGAAGTGGAAAGAGCCGAGGGAAGAGGATTTGGAGGTAGGAGAGGGATGGTAGTAATCGGACGGATGGGCCCTTACCGACTCGGGTGCTTTGACGAACACCTTGGTGCGCCCCATCTGGTACTGGTCGGGGTCCATGTTGACGGTGCGCAGGAGGAACTCGACCCCTTTGCGCTCGTCACCGCGCCACTCGGGCCACGTCTCGCGCGTCAGAATCGCGTAGCTGCGCACGCCGCAGAACAGGGACACGTCAACGATCGTCGCACATTAACCGATTCGTCACGCCACGTCACCGATTCGTCACGCTAGTCCGAGCAAACCCCAGTTTATTAACACTGATGATAGTTTTGCGGCATCATTGTCCCCAACTTGGCAATTCACTTCAGTCTGCAGGTATTAGACAGGCACATTTCTCACCGTTACGTCAACACTTGTGTAGCACAATTATGATGTATTGTTTACTAAATAAAAGCCTCAGTGTAGACCGGCGGTGACCAATACACCAAGCACTGTGATTCGAAGTATGGTTTGGTTGGGATCTCCAAGCTCCACTTAAAAACATTGCTTTTTCAGATGGGATTTTGTATTTTTACTTAAGCACATGTTACAGCCACCCCTCCCCATTGTAAGTAAAGCACCTTGACATGTTATTAAAAGTGCTATTTAATCTGTAATTATTATTTTAGTGGGTCTCAGCAGACTCTGCGATCCACTAGAGCTATTTATGACCAACATTTACCCGGATGTAAGGTTGGAATTTACCAAAGACATGAAGCACTGGCGCCATCTATCTGCAGAAATTATATTTATTTAAACTGTAAATTCTTAGTCGTGGATTTGTATGTTATCAGCAGCAACAACGATTTTCGTACGATTATTTCGGCGTATGTTCTGCTTTGTCCTTCTTCTTCTTTGCGATTCTTCGAAGCGCGATGTTAAATTACAGTTTCCCATTTGCTTTGTCCTGAAATCCACAAAACATCTTCTACGATCCACCTGTGGATCGCGATCCGTGTAGTGGTCACCGCGGGTACAGACAACCGCTAACACATATTGGTCTCCAAAGGTCTTGCCAAATGTCACACAGTATACATTTTTTATAGATAGATAGACGTTTATTATTACAGCAGAAAATACCCAGTCAGCATGCAAGCTCTGAATGCAGGATTGCTGCGACACAACATACGCTTGTGTTTATATTTCTCTGAAGACTTATTGAGCAGACAGATAGAGTGAACTGTACTATCAAATCCACACAAAAATAGGGGCAGAGGCTAGAGACTGTGGCCAAATACACTATTTAACGGATGGCACGTCACGGATTAGGATGTCATTTCAGATTTATTCCCAACATGAAGTTTGGCCTTGTTATTGTAGGGTGTTACTTCATGCCTCCACACACATTTCATAACCGAATGCAATTGTGAGAAAAGATGCCAAAACAAAGTTGCCATTAATATTGTACCAGTGCTGAAATTTAATTTTATCGAAGAAATGCCACGCAACAATATTTTGTTGCCCCATCCGCCACGCTCAAAACCATTGTTTATATAGCTCACGTCACTGCCCATACATCTCCGCCACCCCCCACCCCAAATAGGACAACTCACTCATGCACAATTGTATCAAGGGCAAAGGGGGGGAAAAGACTGACTGTACAAAGCCTCTTTGACTTTTCACGCGTCACCATCATACGGGAGCAGGAAACAGACAGCAATTCAGCAGCTCCCAGATTTCCGATTACGCAACGTGGGTCAGCTCTGCTCCTCCAGTCCCTGCCAGCTGCACACGACCCAAGATAAATTCAAAAACCATGCATCCGGCTAAGCTGTGGCGCTGAGATGGCAAGTGATGATTTAAGAGCCGCTGCGATAAGGTTTTGTTGCACTACTCTTGACTAGGGTAAAGAGGTGTGAAGAGGCGACTGTTTCCATCTACCCGGGGCAGGTTTATTAACACCCTCTACCTTGGTCCGACCAACAGAATAAGTGGGGTAGACCACAGTTAGTCGATTAGTAGGTCGAGCATGGCAGAGTAAATTGTAGGTACTTCCATTTATTCCAAGACGTCTGGCCAGCACTGGAAGAGTAGGCCAACATACTGGCTATGGGAACTCTCTAGAGCTCCCTGTAGTGGAGGCCCTTCTGCAAGCAGTGACATGGCTGGGTGATCCTGTGTTCTTATTTATGAACGCAGGAGCACCCAGCCAAGATTTGAATCTACATCACTGCCACCCATGACATTAACCGTTATTCCCAGTGTAAATTTAACATAAAAGCTTTCGTGACCAAAATTATCCATAATATATTCCTTTTTTAGGTGGGTTTATGGGTTGGGTCCTTTTATGGGTTGGTTTCCCAGTGTAGTGAGTAGACATTGTCAGCCTCGTCACTAATAAATGCACAAAATACCATCAATAAATTAGTTTTTTCGCTTGAATTCTACAGCTAAATATTTAAAATAGAAGCTTCTTCCCAACAAACTGTTCTCCTTAATAGGCTGTGTATATGCATGTACTCCACCAGGATGTGGCTAAAAATATAAAATGTTGAGACACCTCGGCAGTAGTTTTGTTATATATTGTTCTGGAAGCCGTTCTCCAACATGTGGTTATATACTGCTCAGCGAGAGTTCGGAATAGACATGATGCCAAGAGCACAACTGTAATGAAATTTGTGAAAAAAATACTATGTCCGGGGTCAACCCATATCCTTCAATCCCTCCATGATTGATGGCATGAGCACCATTTTGTATGTTGAGTGGTTAACCTATTGAGTGCAAAGGCTGGAATTTCAATCACCAACTCTGGCAAGGCCTGTGTGCATTTGGGCATTGGGACACTGCATTTTCAAGCTCAAACTGGAGCACACTTACACGAGCCAATAGAGGAAGTGAAACATCCAATCTGTCAACTGTCTGTGGGAAACTTTACCACATGCTTATTCGCTCAAATATCTTGTGCCATGATTATTTCTCCTACAAAATCCTCCCAAGTGCTACTATGTAAGTAAGGAAGTACACAATGATCGTTCTATAATAATAATAATAGCATTTTCTGGAGCGCCTTTCACCCGAAGGTCACAAAGCGCTGCACAACGACAGAAAAAAACTAATAAAAACCAAAGCAACAAAAAAAATAATGAAGGTTGCTTCGAATACACTGAAAGGTCGTGAAACTGGCAATCTTAAGAGCGACAAAAATTTGCCAGCGTCCCCTAAGATGGCCGTCACTTCCGTAAAGACAGGGAGGGAGGGTGAGCGACAGGGGGGAGACATAGGGACACAGAGACAGGAAGACAGAGAGACAGACATGAGGGGGAAACAAAGCCAATCTGTCCCGTGACCTCCGAATGACAGGTGACTGGAAGTTTGCAGAGTGCTCATGGTAATATCTGAAAACCTCTGCGTGAAAAGATGTCACAACCGCCCAAAGCAGTCTGGGTATTTTCAAGTTGTGGTGAAACCAGTGCCACAGACTGTGGAGCAACGTTGTATAATTAAGTCTCTCTTGAAGGGAAAATGTCAAACCGGCTGAAATCTATTACAGATTAACTGTTAGTTGATATGTTGCTACTAACAGAAGCACGTTTAAGTTGTGAAAAACGTTTAAAAATGAATGCGAGGGTGCAATGGATGATGAACTTGTTTGTGGACAATGTGGCGTTATGACTCTCAGAGGCGCTGTCCGTGTTGAGCGGTTGATTTTGGGAAATTGGCACATCAATGTGTATGAGACTGAAGCAAAACTGTGTCAGTAATGAAAGGGTAGGAATCATCATTGATTCGAACCTAATGAGCAAAAAGAGGTGACCTTTAGGTGACAAGGAAAATGTGATGGCAGATGCCCTGATTTGGCTGCACATGTTGTAAAGAATTCTACGATTCCGTCATTGAGGTGTTACAACACCACTTGGACAAAATGTGTCCATGTAGCTGGAGACTCATTGAATTATAAGCTCCATTCACTCCACTTTCCAATTTTGAAACTAAGGGTGAAGATTTGCCTTGAATGGCCCACATATGTTACACTCTCTGTGGCACTGAAATGCACGTGAAACGTAAACTATCCCAGCACATGGCTTTCGCTCTGCTGCGTTTGTGTTATGCCATGCTTTATAGCCTTGTCCATCACGCCGGTTATGGAATGAGGGCTCAGCCGGTTAGAAAGGATCCTACTGTATTCGACATTGTACACCTCAGCTGTGTGACCTTGTAAAAGTTTGACCAAATAAATATAATCCACGAAATATCAACGTTTCACACGAGCCACTCTTCTTTCATAAGGGCACTGTTTATAGATGGCACACTTTCAATTCATTGATTTATTTATTTGAAAGCTACAAATCTAAGGGCATAGTAGAGGACACATGGAACAGAAGTTGCGGTGGCCAGGTGTTGCACAAGTGGATTTCTGTTTAAGATAATGGGGCTGCTTGTCAATCCACTGTTAGATGAAGAACTAAGCCTGCTGAAACCGAGTCTTGAAACTAATGGAAGCTCTGCTTGGAAGTAATAATGCGAATTATTATAATTATAAAATGTAATTGGAGTGAGAGCACTTTCCCAGAACGAGCGCCGAGCATCTCTGCTCGGCTGAAGAGAGCTATCACATTATGGCGCATAGCTGACGTCATTTCAGTTTCGGTGTGAGTGCGTCATGTTTCATAACAGCTCCTCGTCTTAGTACCCGGTGCCATAAAATGTAACGGTGGGCTCAGGTTTATTAATGGGAAGTGGCGGTTACAGCTTCCTATCCTGAGCATGACTCACAGTGAGACAGTTGTGAGTTCACATCCCAGTTGGGAGTCAACTCACACCATTATTCCACTTAGGTGAGCGAAATAAGCACAACTTTGCAGGAAATTAAAAAGTGGTTATAGTAGCAATACAAATTAATTACATTTCTATAGTACCTTTCACCCACAGGTCCAAAGGTACCGTTGCCAACCCACCACACACTGTCCCCCCCTATATAATAATAATCTAGTAATAATTTATTCAACTTAGAAGATACCTCACCAAAAGATGTCAAGGCACCTTCTATTCATGTTGTTTTCAGTCGGCCCTCCGTATCCGCGGATCGAAAATATTCGAGAAAAAAATCCAGAAAGTTTCAGAAAACAAAACTAGAATTTTCCGCGCACCAAGCACTACGCTGAATCCACGCGAATGAAGTGATGTGTAGGCATACCCTGCTGTAGCCTCCTGGCATTTCACAGATCCCGAGTCTCGTTGTTGACGACCTGTACTATGTACAGTAGTTAGGCCTACGATGATTGCGTCTGCACTGAACATGTACAGACTTTTTTTCTTGTAATTATTCATTAAACAATACAGTATAACAACTATTTACATAGCATTTACATTGTATTAGGTATTAAAAGCAATCTAGAGATGATTTAAAGTATACGGGAGGATGTGCATAGGTTATATGCAAATACTACTCCATTTTATATAAGGGACTTGAGCATCCGCGGATTTTGGTATCCGTGGGGGGGTCCTGGAACCAATCCCCCGTGGATACCGAGGGCCGACTGTACTATGATGGTATCGGTCAATTCATTATTCAGTGTTTTTCATTGTGGGAGGAAACCGGAGAACCCAGAGGAAACCCATGCAGAACAAGGAGAAAACATACATACTCCGCACAGAAAGGTGCTCAAAGTGAGAATCCAACACCCTCGGGCAGGAACCTTTTTTCTGTGAGGAGCAGATTGGCCTCTGGCATGGGAATGTGGAATTTTCACACTGGTCAATTGTGGATGAGCACTGCCCAGTTGCTTATTTGAGTAATGAGACACTTAGACGTGATTTTCAACCTCGTGTTAAATTCCATGCACCTTTAACCTAGTTCCAATTCCTGCTTGTGGCACTCCCACCCTGCCCAATTATGTAACATCTCTTGGCATTTCAGTGACTTCTCACAGCACTGCTATCCACAACTGCAACGATGCATGGCTGATGTATGAATCCATTGCTGCTTCTGTTTGGATTTTAATAGACATGTGAAAAAGCTAGGCAGCAGCTGCTACGAACAAAGTGTGAATGTTTAATCGGTAATTTACAATAAAGAGAGTTTACTTTGTACTATGCTTTTTATATACAGTATGTAAAAAAAAAAAAATGTCTGGGTAATTTCCTTCCCAACATGATCACCACAGTTCTGCCTAATTTAATCAAAACACCACCAACTCAGAAAGATTTGCCAACTAGAACCACGAAGTCAAATCTTATGAGTTAACACCAACTATCCACACGCTCCCACATTCAATAACCTTCCTCCCCGACACTCTCCCCATCTCAGAGCATCGCTGCTGCCGCCACCACCCGCACCCCATGAGGCCGAGTGAGCTCCCTGCCAACTCCATCCTCCATGAAATCGAAGTTGCACCCTCTGCCCTCGCTGCGCTCTGTGTCCTGCCCTCCTATCAGAGGGCAGCCAAAATCAGCAGGTAACCAAATGCTCACGCCCTGTTCACACGGGCCGTCTTTCCTCTCGCTGCCGGGCAATGCGATTAGAAGTTTGCCGTGGCATCATGCAGACGCCCGTAAATGTGACGCACACTGAGCCGCTTTGTTTGAGCCCGCGGGTGGGCCGGGGTTGGTAGGCGGGCGTCGTGACTAACCGCAGAATACCGGAGGGGTTAAGCTTCTTAAAACGGTGCTTGCCGTGACTCAATATCACACTCGCGTCTGAATTCTTCCAACGTGAGGCACGCATCAATGAGGGTATCTCACAAAGTGTTCAGAGGCTGATCGCCATTAAACATAATGGGTCACCACGACGCCAAGGAGATATTTTTCTATTTACCCCGGACGTCAATTCATCTGGCCGGGTCTCACCATGGTTGGAGCGTACGTCTCACAATCTAAAGGCTGTGACTTCAAAATCCAGTCGGGATAGAATTCAGCCCATCACCCCAAAAGGGCCAATAACAAGAGCAACACTTACTTTGTTGGAAGCGCCCAGTGGTAGCGTGGATCACAATCTCATCGTGGTGGAGGGGTTTGCGTGTTCCACTGAACTCCAAAGCTATGTCACCTGGAGTCTACCACTCCTGCTAGGGTCTCCCTTGGTCAACAAGTCTGGGGGGGACGTTCCGGATAAATAACAATGCAAAGACCCTCCCACTAAAGGAGGTTGGCGTCAGGAAGGGCATCCAGCTGTAAAATTCTGCTTCAATACCCCCTACTACTGGGGGCAACCGGCCAACCCAGGTCAGTTTAAGGCAGCAACAACACCGCTGCCTCAGACCCAAGAACAGATAAGAGTGCTGCCACTTTGCGAATCTCTTAACCTCCCAGGCAACTGCCCCTCGGTGTCACGGCCGGTACCTGCACGTCCCCCTCAACTCACCGCTGCAGGAACTTCTTGAAGATGCGGCGGTACGCGTAGCCCGCACGCCGCACTCGGATGTTCTCGCGCAAGCCCAGGTACTCCGCCTGGTGCTTCACCCTACGCATGCGCATATCACAGACCGCATTCAGAATAATAATTTATTACATTTATATAGTGCTTCCTAAGAACACCGCGAGATGAAAAACAAAGGCCAGATAAGCTCTTGTATCCCTTTTTCCACCGACACACATGAGCTGAGCCGAACCAGCACGAGGTCATCACAGTACGAGTGTTTTTTCCATCAGTTATTTTCTGTGCCGAGCTGGAATCAAACTCATATACGCTGGCCTCACATTACCAAACATGGCCAGCGTCTAGGCTAGCGACGCGTTTGTAGCAAGCGACATCAGCAGCATGGCTTCAACACAATCTCGCGTCTCGTGACCCGCGCCCGAATTGGCTCGGCACAGGACTCAGCACGGCTTAGTTATGCAGTGGAAAAGCGGTGTTGATTTGGAGTGGCCGGGTCCGCACCTGCTCTCCTCCCAGTCGCGCGGACGCTTGGTCTCGTTGGGCTTGATGCAGCGGATATAATGCGGCGTGCACTTCATGAGCGTGTTCACCAGGTCGTTGGCTTGTTTCTGGGAACCAAAGACTGGTCGTCAGCAATCAGCTCCCACGTGGATTCACAAATTGGCATGGCAGGCATACAGCACAAATTACAATGCAAATTATTTACCCGGAAAGGATACAATGAGTGTTTGTATTTTTTTCAGGAGGGTCCTGCATTCGGGTGTTTGTCCAATATAAGTAATGAGTGTTTGTAGCGTGGGAGGGAACTGGACTATGCAGAGAAACCCTATGCATGTGGAGGTAATACCCAACAATGCTATCTGCTGACCACCTTGCATGCTGCAAGATTAAGCACATACATAGGTGAGGAAGCCAAGTGACTCAGAAGCTATAGCACTCAACTGACAGTGCTGAGATCCTGGGTTTGAATACAGGCAGCCACCAGTGCCTGTATTGGGTTCTGAAGTGTAGTGACTTGACAGTCTCAATCCAGTTACCAATGAGTACATCAATCAAGCAAAATTAAATTCAGTTCTGCATAGATGTGATAAGTTATAGTTCTCCCCTCTTCCGGTATTGTGAGATATTATTTTTCTCCGTGATATGTACCAGTTTTTATTTTGCACATTAGCAATGGAAACCCTAATCAACATCATGGTCTCAACTTATAGGTCGGGGAAACGAACGGGTGAAACCCGTTTGTGGAATCGAGCCAAGAGTGAGAGTCATGAGGCACCTTTATTTTGCTGGCTACGGTTGTTGGACGCCCTTTCTTCTCACTCTGAATGTTTTCTGGGAACAGCGCCTGGATGAAGGAACTGCGGCACAAACAAAAAAGGACGCAGGGTCCCCCAACGCGTTTATAATGATAACAAACCAGTATTATGTGAGCAAAATGACTCAACTTTAGCTTGGTATGCAAACAACCCACAAAAACGCTTGCCTAATAAAAACGAGGTGCATATTTACAAACAACTTTAATGTGTTTTTATGCATGACCAGTCAGCAAGAATTTTGCCTTTAAGCGACGTCATCCTATTTAGCCGGATGCATTTGTACTTTTAGTTTTTGACCAACGTACTGCTCGCTGCTCTGCATCAGCTCGATCAGGTCCGTGAAAAGGACGTCGCGATTCCGCTCGCAAAATCCTTCCACGTCGTACGACACCTGGCAGAGAAAAACAACAAACAGGGATGAATATCAGGTTTCTATGACAACAGACAATCTCTTCACTGGACAACTGTTTTTGGCCACCCACAAAGTGGTAGTAACTCTTTTTATTTTTCCCCCCGCAGCTGGAGTCACAGTAAAGGCGCAAGTTCCCTTGCCGTAAATGTCACACCAGGCCACACACAATGTCATAGCATGATTGCCGAATGCAACAGTAATAATAAAACGCTATAGTTTTTGTCATTGTGACCAAGGTAATGCGAGCATGCTAACAACAATAAACCGATCGGAGCGCAACCGTGCCCGTCGTGAGCTTGTGTCCGGCATGCGAGGCCTCACCTTGCCCGCGTAGTGGTGAACGATGAATCCCTGGTTCCAGCTGTTGAAGTGCTCGTGGGACCCGATCTGTGCGCGCAGCTTCTGCAGCAGTGTGGCATCGGCGCCCTCGCCCTTAGCGTGCATCGTGGCGCAAACGTCGTCCAGCACGCTCATGATGCCCGGCGGGTTCTACGCGGCACGAGCCAGCGCACGGACAGGTTGCAACCACTCAGTCATTCGTCCTCTCACGGCCATCCGTTCGTATCTTACTGCTCTGCAATCGTATCGCTCGTCTTACACCGTCATTCCGCAGCACAGTAGTCCAGCAGTGGACATGCCACATTCCGATGGTAGGGGTCACTAAAACAGAATAACTGATGAAAAATGATAAAAGGCTTTACCCTTTCTGGCAATAATACAAGTGACAAGATGTTCAAATACCAGACACCTTATTAGTGTTGCGAGTGAGCATTAGATGCGCAAGACCAGGCTTACACCTTTCTTTACAGTGGGGTGGGTAAGGAAATTGGGCAGACCAAGGATTGCAACGAGGAAACCGTCACATCACATTCAATTGGCACCGACTGGCCTAACTCGAGCTCCTCAGTACGACGATCAAGACTATGACAATTCCTACCACTTTGTTTTCAATGAGGTCGCACACGATCTTGTTGTTGAAGTACTCGATGGGCGTCCACTTGATTCCCTCGTGCACATATTCCTCCTGCAGAAATCACACGTGCTTAGCTGCTGACACGACGCAGGGCAGACACGGGGTGCGGTCACTTCTTCAGTCAGCTGACGTGTTCACACAACAACTACACCAACTGATGCGACAGTGTCACAGTAGTTATCAATGTAGCCTTGACGCTGTGAAGATTGCATGTGGCTTAGGGATCTTGCAGGAATGGAGCTGCTGCGAAGTGTATGATTTCTTTTAGAGAAGCGTCCAGGGCGCTTTCAGGATTCCTTGAGTTCTGTTTTAATAATAGCCGGCAGCAGCTGCTGGAGAGCAAAAGCGTTGATATAAGCTGTGGTGGCATCAGCGGCTTTAGCTATGGTGACGTCTTGATCTCGAATTTATTATCCATTGTGATGAACCACACGATTATCCTGCTTCCTGAATATCGGTCATTAGACAGGATCCTCCAGATATGCCTTACCTGCTCTGCTTTTAGTGTCAGTTCGATGAAAATCTGTTGCAGTTTCTCGTTGACGAAGTTGATGCAAAACTGCTCGAATCCGTTTTTCTGTAATGCAATCGTCAGAGATTAAAGCCATTACACCACAACAAATAATGACGGTCACTTTAGAGAAAATGGCAGCAACACACAAAACGCCCAACGCACCTGAAAGATTTCGAACCCGTAAATGTCGAGAACTCCGATGTTGTACTCTTCGTGGTCTTTCTGTATGGCTTTGTTGATGGCCTGTGGATAAACACAACACCCAAATCTATTTGAAAAAGGTCTCAAACAGACAGCACTTAAAACACCACATATACAACAGACACTAGACAAAGATCCCCTCCTAGAGACTGAACGAACTGTAGGGGCAGGTACCGTTGGCGACCACCTATGAAGGCTGGCACGTTACAATGCATGACGGGGTGGGTGGTCAACACCACGTCCGGCCACCTTTGTCTCCCTAGTGCACCTCCTAGAAAGAAGGCCCTATCCGTGATGGTTTGATTCCGGCCTCAGGCACCTTTCTGCGTCGAATTTGTGTGTTCTCTACCTGTTCTACGTGTGTTTCCTCCAGGTTCTCTGGTGTCCTGCCACAACTAAAAAGCATTAATTAATTAATTGGCCAATACATCGTAATATATAAGGACGCCGTGTCTGGTGGGTTGGCGCTGGTTGACCATGCAGCTGCGTCACTCCCGCCTCTTTCCTGCAGCGCCTCAGGACCTCTCGTTGAAAGACGCTATGTACATGTAATAAATTATAATTATTATGCTGCACTTACTCCCCCCCAACCCCCAGTGCTGTTGGTCCCCACCCCCTCCTCACCGCCCTCCCCTCTTCCCTCCTCCACCAACAGAGAGTCGCACTCATTCAATTAATGACATTACACTTTTATTTTTTCCACAGCTGTAACCCCGTTCTCTGATCGTCACTTGACGTGGCACCGTTGTGAACCAAATTTGTCCGTTATCTGTCAGCCGCACGATGTTTGTGTTTGATTGTACCGTTGAAAATAAAACCAACATTATAAAAACCTATTATTATTTCCTTCGGCCTCCGCTCGGACAGGTCCCTCACCTCGACGAGGTAGTCAAAGACGCGCGCGTACAGTGCCTTGGCGAGCGCGTCGCGCGTGTAGTTGGCCTGCTCCACGTTCAGCGTCACCTCGATGGACTCCGACTTGCCGCCCCACTTGCTGTCCATCTGCCGGCTCTTCAGCTTCTCCTTAAGTCGCCCCTGTTCGATTCCCAGCAGGAACGCCGGGAACGCCAAGACTGTCGGGAGAGTGACGGGCGTTCACCTCAGATGTTACAGTGTAGCCAGGGCGTTCAGCAAAATGAATTGATGTACTGTACCATGCTTTCAAATGTAAGCTCGGTGGGAGGTTGCTTATTCCCCCCCACGCCGCCATTGTCTGGAACCACCATTCTCAACCTTTGGGCTAAAATCTCCCGTGCTTCAACGGTGATGTGACATCAAGAGCAGCGCTGCCAAGTGAAGCATTTCAACGAACGTACGCGATTCAAACTAAAGCGTCTTTATTTAATGATAAATATTTAATGATGGGGATCAAGGTATACGCGTTAACGTCGCGATCCCTGTCAAGTAATACTTGGTATTACCTCCAAAATCTACCAAACACTTCGAAGCTGAGCTGAAAGAAAACGATGTCCAGAAGCTCAACAGATGCCAGAAGCCCCTCAGTCTGGAGCAAGAAAAGAGGCCAATGCCCGCCGCCTTTAAGGCCAGCACTGACTATTATATCTCTAAATGTTGAAGGGCTGTCTGCAACTAAAGAAGAACTTGTTGCAATGGGAAACTGTCATATAACCATCACGCTTCTAAGAATCGAATCGAATTTAATGATCCCTGAAGATGCCATGTAAGTCCCACATCGTGTCCTACGCGATTGCAAATCGTAAACTCCGGGCGTCCAGATCATCGCGCGCGTGCCCCGTGTGCTCGCGGAGATCGCGCGGCTCACAGTCGTCGTTCTCGACGGCCGCGTAGTTTCCGTCCTCGCGGAACGACAGGTTCCCCAGGTGCAGGATCCCCGCCACGATCTGCAGCACCATCTGCTGATGCTCGGGCGGGATGCCGATCACTCGCATCGCTTTCTGAAGTCGGGGGGTGAGGGGGGAAGGTGGGCAGGAGGGGGTAAAAGCCGGGATAGGATCGGAGAGTGGGGACGCGGTGATGGAGCGATGGAGAGGGGCATAAGGAGAGAAGGAGAGAAGGAGGGATGGGAGACGAAGAGAAGATGGGTATTGACACAAACGATATGGGTCAATTAGGAACTGGTGTTTATTCAAATAGACACGTGACAACAATCACCACATCGCCCCGAATGCAGCCAATGATGCGAGATCGTTCAATACCGTTAAACGCCGCGTTTGTCAGTTGTGCAATATTCCCGAATGGTGGTGTACTCGTTCTGTGCAATGTTTTAGTCTTTTGCTTTTGTTCCTGCTGTGCTCACGCAGCACTACGGATCTCCCTTATAACATATTCAGGAAACTGGCTAAATAGGACTATTCATCCAACAAATCCAATCATCTGAAACATCTCAATTGTGAATCAATCCTTAAGTCGAATAAGGATCATCCGTTTTATTAATTGTTGAGTGAAAAATAACAAAACGAGTTCAATTTACAACAATCACTGGCAGGAGGAGGTCAGTACCTCTGCAGCCTGGTTGCGAAGCGATAGTTACCATGGTTTCTTGGAAGTCCTTGCGATCATCAATGTCATCAACCTTGTAGGCCCCGGACTGGTTGAGGTAGTAATAGTAGTCCGGCGTCGTGATGCCCAGAGACTCTTTCTGGTCACCCACCGCTGCATCTGTGAGCTGCAGGAAACATGGGAAACAATGAAGCAATGAGTTAAATAAAACCGAACATTTTTAATTCTTTCCAACACAACATAATTAAGTGGAACAGGTGATTAGAGATAGAGTGGCCACCTGTCCTTGCTTTCACCAGGTAGTGGTTCTAGGGATGCAGTATGTCATCACAGACAGTAAAAGCCCCCGTTTTTGTTGGTTGAGTAAAACATATATTACCGTGCATTTACAAATAGTATTCCCGTCTGCCTCGATTGGGAAATATGATATGTCCCGTTTTTTCTTGTTTTAATCTCAGAGGTGGGAACCCAAGTATGAGTGCCCAAGTCGGCCAAGATCTCAAATCCAAAGTTGGCAGACAGTTCAGGCTATCATCACTCTTAAAAGATTAAAGCAAGTACCGGTTTTTGGCAAATCAACAGTGGTCGTTCTGTGCAGAAACAGAATGCATCCGTAAGATTGTGGAATTTTCACTGCTGGCTCAGGGAAGTCAACAATGATAAGCACCATCTCACACTCACTTGAGCAAGACACAACTTTGTCTTTCTTCACTACCATGATTAATAACACTGCCTTACTCAACAAACCAGCACAGTAATAGGCTACCAGTGGCAGAACACTGCTGCAGTTCAACAAAACTGTTTTCCAAAGAGGTGCCTGGAAAACACAAATACAGTGAAATCTCAACACAACGTTTTTCAGGGGCCATGTGCCTTATTGAATGTTTGAATACTCATTTATTTTATTTATATTCTTTTTAATCCATTGCAGCATCAAGGCCTCACCATACCATCTCAGTCATAGGGGTTATTTGACCATACGTCACCGTGCTGATTAGTGCTCCTTTGCAAGCGGTGAGTTGAGGGGAAGCGAGGCAGAAACTCGCCACTAATGCTCTAATTGTAGCCTTGGCCGGGATTTGAACTCGGATTCGGACACCAATGCAGATACCCACTATACCATCACCCCTCCCGACCCTTCCAAATTAATGGAAGACGAGAGTAAACATTTTTATCTGTAAACATTCAATGGAATTGTGCCAATGGGGACTTTTCAATTACTTTAAAAATGGGACTCTTGGTACGGGACAACACAAAGCAATAACAGTATAATGTGGTCTCGCTTCATTTGAAATTACAGCAATTGGTCAAACGTTAAAAAAAATATAGAAACAGTAACGGTTGCAGTGTGCAAACTTGAGCCTATAATAGCCTCACCAACACTGTAATTAACTCTTTTTTTCAAAGCAATGCACAAAGGCCATTTCTCAAAATGCTGCCCCACTATGTATGTGTTTGTTATGAGGCAGCGCCAGAAATGGAACTGATGAGACATTTTTGCTCTGAGTTGGTAGAGAAACAGACTTCCATTACAAGATGTTCGGCATCAAACAAACTTTTATGAATGGTGACATTTCAGTCTTGTCAAGGCACTGCACTGTAACGCATGTATGTACTGCCATTATGAGCCACAACCTTTTGCCTTACTCTTCTCTTGGCTCAGAATAGAAGGATCATTGCCAACGACATTAATTTAATTTTACGGATAAATGTAACAGAACGACAGATTTTTGACAGTAGTAGTGGTAACATCACAGCAGTGAAGAAGCAGTCTGGGTGATGCTGAGATGGAGGTGAACAGTCTACATCATGCCCTGTGAGACAGATTTGGGTGATTACGTTTCTGATGAAGGAAAATGTCCAGCCAGATGAGATTTCCTCCAATCATATGTATTGCACCTTCCAAATGTAAGTCAGATGCTGTAACCGCAACGCCACAAAGAGATAACCCCCAATGTGTGAGAAGAAGAGTTAGATTAGGGGTCTTGAGTCGAGGTTCAGGAAGTTCAGGGTGGTCATGCCTGGTAGTAGATGTGGAAGTTTCTCTCCTGGGGATTCTGGCTCACAACCCGAGACTTCTCCAGAAGGAAGTTTGAGATCTTCCCTCCGTCGGGCTCCCCACCGCGGCTGAATTGAATTTCAAAATATTTTCCCTGCAGGACACACGTAACAACAACAACCGCACACATTGGTGGAAAATAAATAGGTAGGAAAACACTAACTTGGATTGAGGTTGTAAAGAGAGCATTGGCAGTTTACCTCTTACAGGCTGATAATTTAAGGACAGTAGATGGATTGAAAACGACGTTACTATGGTGATGAAGGCTTGGGTGGGAGCTGGTGAAAGGTGAGAGGGCTCTGTGGATAATGGGAGGACTGATTTGTGACATTTTACCTCTAGCACATTCATGTCTAGTACTGAAAACAGCAAACCCGTGAAAATCTCGAGTTTAACTAACATAATTGTCTAATCGTAAAAATGTATTTGCATACTTATTTAACTATGGGGGGAATGTATTTGCATACTTATTTAACTATGGGGGGATGTTTTGACCATTCACGAGATTATCTATTGCGATTGTGGTTGACTCAATTATAATGAGGGTTTAGTGTGGGGCGCATGCATTAACGGGATTAATTGCACCTGGTGGAGGTGGCACGTATGGCGGATAATTGTGAATGTGGGGCATCTGTGGTGCGGCCATTATGAGATGAACAAATGCTGTACGGTATTGTATAAGCTTCAAGTTTTACATAGTGGTTTTGACTTACGCGGTACTTTTCTGGACCCTAACCCCCGTGATATTCAAGGGTTTACCGTATACACTGCGTATATCGCATACAGGGATGGGAAGGTGAGCTGTTAAAAATGTAAAAAAAAAAATACGTGGTGCTCATCTTTCACTGTTCGGAAGGAGTTAAATTGGAAATTCGACAACACCCGAGCAGGATCGAGACTCAAAAGGGTGATCTCTGTTGATTTCCAACAAATTAGCACTCGTTTAATCGACCCCACACAAGGAATTGAAATCGTATCTGCCATGTGATCAACATGCGATGAAAGAGGGTCATGCAATGCTCTGCCAGAGTTCAGGAAAAGATATATGCTTCTTCTTGTGACATCAATCGCAAAATTATAATAAAAATCCTAAAACAGACGCAAGTCGAATTTTAGAATCCCAACGCCGCCAAGCCATGTCCTTTAATTGACTTGCGTAGTGTGAATAACACAGCAAAACACGCCTCTATAAATTACAATACCTAACACTCATTCATTCACATAGAAGCTCCTTTAACTGTTCCCCGCTCTCATATCTTCCCCGTTCTCACATAACAACCCCTACACACAGCCCACTCCTCCCCAGTGGCCCCCACCTCTCCCAGTGGCCACACCTGTGCAAGGTGAACACCAACCACCCACACGATGCTGCGGTCACCATAGCGAAGGCAGTTGCCGGGATACTCACGAAGCGGCTGGAGTTGTTGTTGCGGACGGTCTTGGCGTTACCGAAGGCCTCCAGCAGGGGATTGGATAGCAGGATGATGTCCTTGACATGCTGCACCGCAGGGGGGACCCGGGGAAGGACATTTTAAGAGACTGATGCAAGCAGAGCGAGAGGAAATACGCGCAAGTTGACGCGTCAAGATCCTTGCGTTATCTATCGTACAACGGAAACAGCGTTGCCATTTCATAACCCAAAGGTTTGCCAGGTTGCAATGAGTGTACGGCAAGTGCAAAGGTTTCCACTTCGACAAAATAAACAAAGATGATTATTTTAAAATAAAAACCTCTCACAAAATCGCAAGATGAGAGAACTACATGAAAATTAATAGTTTTGAGTGGTGCATTATCACACAACTGAGAAAAATTAGCACTTAATATCCTGAGAAAATACGGAATTCTCAAAAAGAGGATGACAATCCTGGGAAAACCATGACAGGTGGCAACCGGAATAATTTGTGTTCGGGGCCATTTGCTCTAAAGGAAAGAAATGTCGACTTTCCACAACGCGGTACAGCATTCCTATTGTAAAGAGTTCCAACACTAACAATTTCAAATCGTTATGTTAAAGCACAACAGTGCTCGACTGGCAATTGGAAGTTTGCAGGTTCAATGACCGGCTGGGGGTTGAATCATCCCCAGCTTTCCGCCATGGTATTGCCTGCGAATTCTACCAAACACTTCGAGGCCGAGCTGAAAGACAACGATGTCCAGAGGCTGACCATCGTGCTTTGAAGAATCGCAAAGAAGAAGACTGTGGAAAGGCAACATAGGATTTGTTCTATGGAGGGACTGGTCATTAGCATAGGAATGTAGAATGCCCACTGCTGACTCACAGACACTAATGAAGATGCACACCACCCAAGACTCATTTTAGCTTGACCTTTTTTTGTAAAGTTTATCACAATAATTAAATCAAATAGGTGGGCAATTTTCTATGCCTAAGCTGACAAAAAGTGACCCGTGATTCACAGCAGTAAATGCTACTAAAAATGACCATACTGACGCCAATGTGTTGAGTGACTCTCATTACTAAAAGTCACCAATAAAGCTAGAATCAAACCTCCCCCCTGCCAGTAGCGCTTCTACAGCAGCACTTTAAATATTGATACGACACACGTTCGCTTGCGCTGCAGGGACATCAGCCTCTTCTGTGACAATGGAGGGTGGTCAAGAGCGATGAGATCAGCGTGACCCCGAGCGCTCCCACCTGCACTTTCGAGCCTCCTCCGGACACTTTGGAGACGTAGCTCATGATGTACTTGGCCGCAACGGTCTTTCCAGCGCCGCTCTCTCCGCTGAAAGGCACGGGGAGGTGGGGTACAGGTCAGGGCGGTGGTCACGCAGGGCACGTGTGCGGTGCAAGAGATGGGAGGTCAACACGCGGGGCGATACGATTCTGCACTCATTAGGCAGGAACGATGGCATAGATTGAGTGCCTGACAGCGATTATTTTTCTTCAACTTTCACAAATTATTTATTATTTTTTTAAAACGGTGAAAGGAAGGGGTTATAACAACCTACAGGGAAGAGGGGAGGCAGGAATCGCTACAGGCCCCCTCAGAGAGAATTAATTCAGGGAAAGTAAGATGGAAAGACCCCCTAGTATGTCCCAGAAAAAAACAGGACTTCCGGCGATGTCGCAACACCTCAAGAGAAGTCTCCCCACCCCCGCCAGCCCTGGCTACAGAGGGCAACGGGAAATAGAAAGAGGAGCAACCTACCCCTGATAGTGATTCTTAATGTTCACGATACATGCATGGAATCACAAGTACAAAAATTATTATGTATTACTTAGTCAAATTAGCGAATATTACGTGTGCCGATGATTTTAGGAAAACTAAGAGGAAAGAAAACTCTATGCTAAATGAGATAAAGTAGACGGTTAAAACAATACAGAAAATAACTGAATCGTTATATTAGAATTGCGGCGCAGGCATGAAACCTAATGAATGCACGCTTCACGTCAACATAACTTGACGTTTATATTATGAAGTTTAAAAAGTGCAAATATCCGGTGGTTGTGTGGCAAACTACACACGAAGTCAATCTTTCTCGGGTAGATAAAATATGTAAGGTACCACATTGTGGGAAAGCATCAGATTTTATCCAATGTATAGGCTGGCCTCTGGCACATACATAAGAAATGTGTGCCATTGGCGCAGGGCCACCCACTGTTGTGTACAATAGGACCTACATTTTCGTGCATGTTAATCGATCACAGTGAAACTGACGGGAAGCTTTTTGACCTCAGAGTGACAGTAAAACATTGGGTGCGGATCACAAGCGTTGAAAAAACCAGCAGAAAAGCATCACACATGAGCGAGTGTTTTTGCGATGAGCGCTCCAAAGGAATACGGAGAAAATGTTTACTCGGCAGGCACTACCTTTAAACACGCGGTTTTGTGATTTATTAGGGAGAAAACTGGTGGCATTTGTGAGCGCCTAAAAAGCCGCAAATCTTCCAGGATATTGTTGGTGAGGCGCGACCGCCATAAATGATTTTAAATGCTTGTTGGGAAGAAAAAAAAATCACTCCACCCAGACTTGGCTGCAGTGTTTGTTGAAATGAGGTTTGTAGAATTCTTGGAGAGGTCAAATTAGCCGCCCATGCGAGAAGCTCAGAGCACACATCACGTGAGCGCACGTGACGGACTACGGGACTGTTTTTTTCGAAAAACAGGCGGCTCTCGAAAGCCCACAGAGAGCTGGCTCGTTAACTGGAAGCATACCATGTTGAGGAGACTTTCCAAAACAGAAACCAGCTGTGCCCTCGATTCATCACTTGATGGCAAACAGGTTTAAGTTGAAAGGACATTATATGTTGGTGCTCAATAAAAATACAAACTCAAAGATACGTCGTAGAGCTTTATAAACTGTTGGGGCGAGCACTTTTGCTAAGCACCTATGCATGCGGCAAGGCACACCAGGGCCGTGATATGGCCAGCTCCACACCCAGCCACCTTTGTCTCCCCAGTGCCAATGTTTATACACTGCAGCAGGTACTCATTAAAGGCTCAGGTGTTGACTTCAAGGAGCCCCAGGACCGGTTTAGCAATCATCACTCGCTACTGATATTAACCCTGTGCTTTGAGAATTAAATTCAGGTCATTGGGTTGATAGCACAGCGTGCTCGCTGCTGTGCGTACCACTGCTCCGCAAATGTTACCTAACAACATCACATATGCAATGCAAAGACAAAGATCCTAGATTATGCCTGAAATATGCAACTAATGGAGCCGTTAATCTACACATTTGAATCAACGAGGGTGAGTCAACTTATAAACACCAATGCTATGTCAGACATCCCTTGATTTACTCAAAGAAATCCGGATTCCTCCGACAGTACAAAGAGATGCTGTCAAGGCTGTTTAACCTGCTGACTAAATTGTCCCTGGTGTCCTACAATGGACTGGCATGTTATCCTGGGTATAGCCCTGCATTGTGCCCTGTGTCTGCCAAGATAGGCTCCGGTTCACCGCAACCCTGTAGATAATAATAACCGATGAGCACTGGTGTGTTTTAACCCTATAGCTTTTTGACAATCTCTCCATGACAGTGTGATAAACAGTTCGCGTTGTAAGTAATTTAGGGGTCATTTGACAGACACAGCCAGGGTGGGTCGGGTTCTCAACACAGCGAGCGTCATGGTCACAAATGTAAACCATCATCAAGTGCAAAGACCGAGTCCCCCGTCACTTCCTGCCAGAAGTGGGTGACTCACGGCACGCCATGCAGTGGCAGCACAGTGGCACACTGGGTAGCGCTGCTGCCTCACAGCAAGAAGGC
This sequence comes from Geotria australis, assembly GCA_036362915.1. Taxonomy (NCBI): domain Eukaryota; kingdom Metazoa; phylum Chordata; class Hyperoartia; order Petromyzontiformes; family Geotriidae; genus Geotria; species Geotria australis. Next base: position 1,623,928 of record JAZEWU010000001.1, read on the forward strand.
CCTTCGTTCGATTCCCAACTTAGGTTTGCATGTGAAGTTTGCATGTTGTCCCTGTGTCCACGTGGGTTTTTGCCGGGTATTCCGGTTTCCTCCCACAGTCCAAAGACATGTCGCCCAGGTTAATTGTCCTAAATTGCCCCCGGTGCCCTGAAATGTTGTAAGTTGCTTACCCCTCCCCGCTGGACAACTGTTTTAAGAGCTACATAGCTTAACGGTTCCTTCCAGCTTAAATAAAAACTGACTCATCCGATGGCACGTAGGAGTCACCCCATAGTCATCAGGCTGGGAGAAATCTGCAGAAGTTTAAATGTGTACTGATGTAGGTTCTTACTGCTCAATGTATGAGAATTATTCTTAAAAGCTGCTGTTTTGGGATAGGCGTGTTGAGTGTTGCTCCTCTCTCCTTTGTGACATTTCGCCTCCCACGTTGGAAGCATCGTCAGGCTTTTGATTCAGATTAAAAAAACGCATGACACGGCTTTTGCGAAAGAGCAGCTCTTAAAAGCTATTCTCGTGTGTCAGCAGACAAGCATTGCGGCAACGTTCTGTGTCTGTAATGGGTTCACGTGACGCTCCTATGGCCCTGCCTTGCGCCCTGTGTCTGCCGGGACAGGCTCTGGCTCACTGCAACCCTGTACAGAATTAAGCGGTTTCTTACAAAGAATGAATTAAAATATACTGTTGATTATTTATTCAAGTAGCATCATTATTTATTCTTGGGGGTGGCAAATCATTACATCCATAATGATTAGTGTGTCAGCGCTAAATCAGTCAAGCATTAGCCAGCGCGCCTATTTACATTCCAGTATCACATTCCCAAAAACATGTTTACTGTCCCTCCAACTGCGCCCTATAATTTGTGTTCCTTCACGCATCTCTTGATATCTCTTGTTGTTGGGATACATTCATGAAATGGGTATTTGCAGCCCTTTGTCAATCCACTACTGGATGAAAGCCTTCTCAGTCTGTCCATAATGGGGGTGATTTGACCACACTTCACCACGCTGATTCATTGGCGGATTATCGAAGGGGCCCAGTGGTGAATGACTTGTTCAAGGAAAACGTACGTATTTTCTAGGTCAGCTGCCTCAAACATGAGGACGATCCCGGAAAAACTAAGACAGGTGGCAACGTTAGTTAAGGTCACCGGGTTTGCAGCCGTGGCAGACAGGCAGGCACCAGGAGGTGTGGGCTGGAGTCTGCACGAACCAATCGTGCAAGGGATGTGGGTTGGCGCACCCACAAAGCCGAAGGCTTGACAATTCCAAGCGACCTGGCCAAAACACGTGCCTCCTTTTCTTGTAAAATTTCGGCGTGGAAAGCAGACACAGGGGGAGGAACTATATCCCATAGGAGCGTCTCTGAATTCCACGCCAATGTCGACGAAGGACAGTCCCCGGTGCAGTGCGTCTAATTGCAGAATCAGACGGCACAATTATTTAATGAGGACATATCGCAGTAATGCACGCGAGCATGCTTGCGTGTGCAAACTGATGTCATGTCTGTAGGTCACTGGTAAAAGTCAGACCGTCTCGCTGCCGATTGATCTGCACTTGTCTAAATTTTTGGCCCTGAACCAGCTGTGGAAATTACATTATACCTACTGGATAACCTCTGCTGCATTACCACAAAGTTGTATTCGTCCAATTGACCCTGCTGCGGTGTTGGACTGAGTCAATCCTCGATCAGGATTTCAACTCCCACACATCTCATTGTGAGTGGGAGAATCTTGTTATTGCGCCAATCAGATAGATTTGTCTGTGCACATGGAGGTGCTCTGTAAATGCTGGATGTCTGTGTATCATAGTGGGAAGCAGTGTAGTCATTCATGCACTGCCCTTTAAACCTAACAGACTGGGTTTAATTCCTGACCGCAAATATCAACAGTGATGACAATTGGTATCTGAACATGCCTGGAGCATCCTATAAGTCTACTCAGCCTAACCTGAGCTCAGCATTTATTATTGTCAGTAAACATCGGCATTGGAGAGACAAACATGGCTGGGCATTGTTATGGCTTTACCAACCCCTCCAGAGCCACACTCTGCCCGTAATAGGTGCACCTGACTTGCTTGTGTGCATACGGTCTAGAAGGCCGAATAGGGAACCGGATTTTTCACGCAAAAAAAGTGAATGCTATAGACAGCACTGTGTTGAAAAAAAGTCCATTCATGATTTAACAAAAAATGGCGCAAATGTTTGTATCTATGCATGTCCGCACTGAGGGAACCGGGTTGGAATCCTTCATAAGCGCACATTTTTTCTGCATTTACTTCTCACTTATTGATTAGTCTTAGGAAACTTCAGAAAGCCATCAATATTCCCAAAAGCACATTAAGATGAAATCCAGGTCAAATCAGTCACATCGGCAGAAAACGTCATCAACAAGAGACGTAAAAAACCCCGTGTCACACACTTTGAACAAGATTGCCCATAGGGTGGGTACTCTGCTAGTTCTTAGAAATGGCCCTCTCACACTGACCACTGAACATGACAAATAAATGGCGAACAATTCCAGTATTAAGGGAGTCAGTCGGGCATGACTAAACACTATAAATTTGTCGCTGTTAATTTTGCGGCACCAGCTGACGATGCGGTGTTTTTTGCATGAGCAGCACCACTCGCCCAGCATATCACTGTACAGTGCATCGTCACACATTCAACCGCCGCATCTCTCTGGAGCCAGATATGCACCGTTGTGCTGTACACTCAAAATCTTCCCTATGTCGAGATGTGGTTCTGTATTGATCAATTATAATAATAATGATGATGATGACCGTGACAATTATCTACCCAGAAAAGCCTCACTAGGTATCAAGGCTCTTTCAGGAGGCTCCTGCATTGGGATATTTGATCAAATCCATTCACGTATCGGTTAATTGGCCTGCGAACTAAATTGCCCCCGGTGCCCTGTGATGGACTGGCGTCCAATCCTGGGTATAGCCCTGCCTTGCGCCCTGTGTCTGCTGAGATAGGCTTCGGCTCACCGTGACCCCGTACAGGATTAAGCGGTTTCTGACAATGGATGGATGGATTGATTCGTGAATGCTATTGCATGCATGCATGTAGAAAGAAAGCAGGGAACCATGAGTCCCGTAAAGAGCTTGCAAGCTCACTGGGTATTTTTCTGCTGTAATAATAAACATCTATCTATCCACAATTTCCTGGTAACCTTGCAGCCCGGCGTCAACAACACCTGGCAAGCCCCGATTGGTTAACCAGCCACGTAATAAACAGGCTCAACCCTGCTCATCTTCCAAGAGCCAACATGAATCGTCACACGCAAATACAGGGTATTCCCAGAAGCTCCACTTTATAGCACATGCAATTTAAACTGGAGCGTCTGTTTGGGAATACTCTATCTATCAGCTGTTGACGCAAGGATATTTTGTTTTATTATAATGAGCTTCTATTTTGGCTCTAACCACTTGGCACAGAGGCAAGCCGGTTATAATCACACTGTGCCTATGCTGCCGATAAGATGCTGAACAAGGTTCACGAGCACCTGACAGGCAAAGACAAAGATCCATCGTATAGCCTTAACAGACTGTAGGGTCAAGTGCTGTTAGCGAGCACCTATGAAGGTCGACAAGGCACACGAGGGGGTGGGTGACCAGCACCACGCCCGGCCTTCTTTTTCTACCTATTGGCAATGTTTACACACTGCACCAGGTACTCATTTGAGGCTGAGTCAACCTAGGGGAGGCCCAGGACCTTAACATACTGTAGGGTCAAGTGCCGTTAGCGAGCACCTATGAAGGTCGACACGGCACACGAGGCATACAAAGTGCACACAGACATTGGAGCTCACACGCGCACGCACACGCGGAAGCCTGCCACCATTGACACAGTCAATGGCACAAAAGCAAACTTGCACGCCTGGTCGAGCTTTGCGCTAATGGTGCGTGCATACAGTGCACAGAGAGCCACAGTCATACCCAAGGCCACGTAAAGGAAAACAAAACCAAACTGAAGGGCAATGAACGTGCCCCACATTGTATGGAGCGATACGGAGCCACAAAACTGCTCGATTAAGATTCGTATGACTATAATGATCATGACGATGCTCTTTACCCATAAACGCCACGCTTAGAAGCTGCTGAAAGTTAGTTTGGCCAATTGCATTAATGACCGGTTGACGTCAAGTGGGAATAAACCAGAGTACACGGAGAAAATCCACACAATGTAGAAGGTAACACTCAAAGTGATGCACAGATTCAATGCCGGGGTGGGGGGGGTTTCTCATACAAGGCTTAGACCTGCTTAGTTTCTGAGCTCGGATGGGATCGCACGCATTTCGTGGGTGATTCGAGTCACAGACCGACACCCGTATACAAATAATTTTAAAGTCTTCCGTGAGCAGGAAAAGGGAAACGAGGGACTTAAAAAAATAACACTTTGAAAAAACACATCGCACGCAGCAAAAAGAGCCGTGGAGGATTAGGCACGTTGAGGAAACGCTATATATGCCTTTCCTTTAGGAAGAGGAATAAAAACACTTTTCAGCCAAGGCGTTTGATCAGTTTTGTTCTGCTTGTCTAAGCTGCCTTGTTAAAAGCCATATCCCAGGGTCTCATATTTCCTCAGCCCATCTGCACAAAATATCTAAGCATGCCCCACTGGGATTTAGCCATTACTGAGTGCCAGGGAAGGGCTTCATTCGTTCTGTCCAAGGAATTGTGGACCGTATCTCCACAGGCCGAGGAAACGGAGGGCAAAATGAACAAAAGCCAGGGGAGAGATCCCCCTAAAAGGCGGTACCGTCGCACAGCGCTTGCAACCATGTGGATTTGCATGTCGTGAATAGGGTCGCCACCTGTCCTGTTTTTGCCAGGATCGTCCTCCTTTTTGAGGCAGCGATCCTAGGAAATCCATCAGTTTTATGGAATAAATCCTTTAAAGTCCAGGTTTTTGCCAGTTCCACGTACAGTGCTCACTCTTATTTTGTTTACCAACGATATTGTCCTGGTTTTTTGTGGCCATGCGAAGACAACCGTAGCCGTCAAGCCAATGCTAACACCTGCGGCGGTGATTTACATCTGTCGACGCTTGGGTATCGCTGCGTGGCAGGTTCCGCAGGTTGTCTGCGCGTGCCATAACGCTAAGTCATCAGCAGTGGTAGACGTATAGAATCTCTACTACCGGCTTAGGAAGTCCTTTTGGAAATGAGTGCAGCCACACGGCTCATGATGTGAGCGCTTCGAATTGCGAGCGTATTAGATGAGCAAGGTTTACTATTTATGTACTTGTAACTGTCTGGGAAAATGGGGCCGCTCATTATCCACTAATTGGTGTAGTCTTTGCTGCTCTCACACTCCCCCACTCCTCTCTATTTGAGTGTGCAGGACCAAAAAGCATTGGTTGGAGAAACAGACTTGTGCCATGCGTCTCCGCCTGGGAATTTATAAAAAGAAAGCCTCACTGTGGTTGAACCCATGACCCGCCACACAGTCAAGCCACGGGCACGATACTGAAATGAGGCACATTTCCCACCATGTGGCGACTTTTTAAATGTTTGCACACGCACACGCTGTGCACGAGTCTGTGAGAGTGGAAGAGAGCGTGTGTCAGTGAGCTGCTGCATATGTGTCTGTGAGGGTGGGAATGTGTGCACGAGACTGTGTTGGAGTCTATGAGCTATGCATGAGTCTGTGTCGGAGTGTGTGTAAAGTGTGGGGTGCTCGCTAACAGAACTTGCCCCTAGAGTCTGTTAAGGATACACGGGGGATCTTTGTCTTTGGAGCGGTAGTGTAGAGGTTACTGTCCTCTGCAACAAACTCAGAGCCCCAAGTTGGAATCCTGCTCACGGCCAATAATTATCTGAACAGATCCTGTGCCTCCCCTAGGTCGACTCAGCCTGAAATTAGTACCGGGAACGGTGTGTCAACACTGCCACTGGGGAGACATAGGCGGCCGAGCGTGGTGCTGGCCACCAACCCCCTCGTGTGCTGTGCCAGCCTTCATAGGTGCCGATCGCTCAGAGTACTTGCCCCAACAGTTTATTAAGGCTATACAAGGGATCTTTGTTTGTGTGTGTGTGTAAGTGAGCCACTGTGTATGTGTCTTAGAGTAGAAGTGAGCGCATTCGTGTACGCGTTTATAAATTATGTTTTTCTTCATCCAGCGGCAAGAATCCAAACGTGGTGCACTATAACGAGGTACAATACCGCGTAAAGACAACATTTAAACTAAGGCCGCAGTACCTGATGATGACGCACTGGTTCTCCTGGTCGATGAGCATGTTGCGGTACATGTTGTCCGCCAGGGCGTAGATGTGCGGGGGATTCTCGTACTGAGCCTGACCCGGGCCGGGGAGGAGACGGGACATTGCACAGGGGTGAGGCTCGCGACACACCAAGGGACACGTGTCATTTCCAACGACTCACGGCTTCGTAATCGGCTAATGTCGCCAACTCCAACTGAAGCTATTCCGGGAGATTTCGTTTTCGAACACGACCATCTATATACAGGCGATACATTTATAATGGAGCAGGCGTTTTCACTTATGTATGTCCGCAGTGAGGGTTCTGGGATCGAATCCTACAAAAGCGCAAATATTATCTAAACTTCACTTCCCACTTATTGATTGCTCTTCTGGAAGGTTAGCACTGTTTCAGTTTAAAATTCTCAATTTTTGCACTAGTACCATCTAGACTCTTATACACTCTTCCACCTTTATCCAAGGAAGAAAGCCAGGTCGAAGCAGAAAACGTCATCATCAAGAGACGTCAGAAGAATGCATTAATAATAATAATAGCATTTTATATAGCGCCTTTCACCCGAGGGTCACAAAGCACTGTACAAGGGCCGCAAAGAGAACGGCATGTCAACAACGAAAGAAAAACAACCAATAAAAACCAAAGCAACAAAAAACAATGATTAAGGCTGCTTCGAATATACTGAAAGGTCGTGAAACTGGCAATGTTAAGAACGGCAAAAAACTGCCAGCGTCCCCTAAGATGGTCGTCACTTGGAACAAGATCACCCGCGGGGCAGGTACCCTGCTAGTGTCACAAGTTGTACTGTTGCGATTAACATCTCCCAGATTGATTTTGAGTAGTCACGGGAGATCAGTGGGGATTCCGGTAGACCCCCGGCCAATCCGGAGCGTCGATTACCCTACGTTGGGCACGGCGCCAGCGGTCTTACCGCGCCCTGGTAGAGCTCGATCTCCTTGTCGGTGAAGTACGGCATCTGCTTGAAGGGGTTGACGGAGATGAGCACAGGGCCGATGTACGTCTGGGCGAGGGTAGTCAAGGCTTGTTTACATTCAGCACTGATGTCACAGAATTGTTTTTTACGATTTGGCCTATGCAACGGTGAAGTAAATCAGTGGACGAATGCCAGCCCAAGTCAATCCGAAGCCCCTCCGGAGGTTGGCATCAGGAAGGGCATTAGGCTGTAAAATTCTACTCCAATACTCCACCAATGGGGGGCAACTTGCCAACTCGGGTCAACCTGAAGACTGGCCGATAAACCGGCAACAACAGTCGATGCATCATGGGATCCTTCACCGCAAAAAAACACACTATTTTGCAATATCAAACAACACATACGGAATAGCGGAACTGCCGTTAAAACATCACTGGTTTCAGGATTTTGTCCATGTGCAATTAAGTCTCTTGGATCAGCTCTCTGCAGGAAGGAAATACATTTTAATGCTAAATTGCAAATCATTTAAACATTATTTCCTTCAAAGGAGTGTTCTCTAAAAGGCTGCTTCTAAAAATACCCATCTGAATGAGTTAATCTTTTTGAAGGAAATACTGCATTATAGTTGCCTTCCTGAGTTTACTGCACGTTAGGGAGGCAGACAGATCCCTCTTCGATTAAACGTAATAAACAAAAAAAGTCTTTTTGTTTTTAACTGGCAGTGTTTAACTGTAAATGTTCTCAAATAAACTGGAATAAACTAAGGCGGTGGATGATTCTCAGGCTGCATTGTAAGCCTAGTGACATGAATTTGCTTCCACGGTTAAGAAACGTTCACTTTCAACTGGCAGTGGATTGACAAAGGGTTGTACACAACTAAAATATTAATATACACATTATTTTGGCAATTTTAAAAATTTCCTTTGTTGGAAATGAAACTTTGAAGAAGATTAAAAATAATATTCTTAAAAATTACTGCTAATTAATATTCTGTAAATAAAGTCTGAGTACCCATGCACAAATATGCACTTTGCGGTGCTCATCTCCACCATAAGTCTTGGAAAGTTCTACATTCTTCATCCCGATTGAAATTCTCATCTCTTACGGAATGGACAACGTTTTCCTTAAGAAAACCCCGCGGATTACCTTCCCCACATAGTGGTACCCATTAAATCAAACCTGGGAGGATGATTGACCGAGTCGAAGCCTGATTAGGATTTGAAAGCAAACCCTTCCCCAGAACAAATTCATCGCTCAGCCACCGTGCCACCTGGCCAGTGGTGTTTGGGTCTCCATAATTACATATATGGTGCATAGTTCAGCTTGTGTTCATTATTTTCAAAGTTTGAAAAACATTGTCCTTGGGCTGCAGTGTCTGGGAGACCACAACCACGCACAGCTGCTGCGGTAGGAGATTCTTGCCGACCGACATTGGATCCATACTCTGGATGCTGCCAGCCGCTGGCGGAATCAGACGAAAACAGGAAAGGCTCTGACAAACTTAGCACGTGGATTCGCGCAAAGTCTGGACGCTCACGTGAGCCGCCGCTGCAGTTATTTTCCTTTTCTCTTTTTCGGTAGAATCTGTCAGCTGCGGCGCTAAATGCCCACGTGGTTTTTCTCTGTGTAAGCCCAACACAACAGGGCTGGAGCGATGAACAAGTGGTTTGCGCATTAAGTTACCAACCCAGCGATCAGAGCCTGATTTCCGGCCACGGTTAACATCCTCCACAAGTGACATCTGAACCGGTCATGGGCCCCCTGCTCCTCCTTCACTAGCCCGCACTGACCAGCTTGGTGCAGTATAATAATAATAATAATAGCATTTATATAGCGCCTTTCACCCGAGGGTCACAAAGCGCTGCACAAAGCTGCAGAGAGAATGACATGTCAACAACGACTAATACCCTCTAGTACAGGGGTGTCCAAACTTTTTTTCCTGAGGGCCACATACAGAAAAACATACGAAGGACTGGGCCACTCACTAGACAGTTAAGCGCAAATATTATGTGTGGGCCATAGACCATTATATTTTTAGACTTTGATATGTGCCAATTAAAAATGGATGGCGGGCCGCAGTTGGCCCGCGGGCCGTAGTTTGGACACCCCTGCTCTAGTACCTACATATATAGCAGGTGGAGGCGTTCATCTATCAGTGGCTTAACAAAGGTTTGTATATTAACATTGTTGGTAAAAGAAAAACAATTCTGGCCTTTAAAGGATGGACTACATCTGGGATAGTTGTGTGGAGGGTTCCTTCTCTTTAACTTCACAACGTTTGGCCTTCTACATTAGAGGCATCGCTCAACATGGCTATCCCAAAAGAACAGCTCTTAGTAGCAATTCACATACATCAAGCTGTCAAAACCTACATCAATAAATTCATTACCGCACATATCACTAGCGTAAGCAAAGCACATTGCGGCAGAGCTGTTGTTTATGGTAAGAATCCGTTATTGGGATTTAAATCGTGGGAAATTTTACACCACGTATTTATTACAAAATAAATCATTCTAATGCTCTCATTTACTGCATCCTCTGAATCATTTAGTTGGGGGGAAAGGTAAAAAATATCTGTGTTGCGTGAGGAAAAAGTAAATATTGTTTTCTTCTTCAACCACATGATTCACTGATTGAATGTTTTACAGACAACAATCACGAGGCATGTTTTCATCCCTCTTTCCGGTCATCCAGCCCTTGCTGCTCTGATTGGCTGACACGAGGTTATGTGAGTTTGACTGCAAAGTCAACAACGGTGCCTAAGCACTTAAAACAATGCCGGAACAACTCCAGAATAACACATGGCCTTGAATGTTAGTTTAACATTCAAATATATGCTGCATGAATAACAACAATGACTGTGTAACTAAAGGCAGTGGATGATTGGGGGGGGTGATTTAGAAGGAGTTGTTAGGCACTGGGTGACAATGGAGAGTCGTGTGGTTTGATAAAAGGGGAATAAGTAAGTATTTGGTGCCCTGAACTATAACATTTGGATATACTGTATTCTACGAATAATAATACTTTGTTTTGCTTGTTTTAATGCTCAATTATCCACAGAATATGTATGATAACTGCTGGTACTACGTGACTTCTTTTAATGGTAACAACATTTACATTGCCTTTAGATGCATTATCCCATGAATTTATATAAATTAAATTACAACGCGCATTACATTTTCTTTACAGGCATGAAAATAAGCAAAAACACAAAATAGCAATGAAAACTCCTCTTCCAAACAATCTTTAACAAAATCTGTTCAGCCACAAAGGACAGTCCGTGGGTTTTAAGCAGCATTCCATTCTGCTAAATCATGGATTGTGAGAAGACGACGATGTCCAGAAGCTAGCCATCGTGCTTCGAAGAATCGCAAAGAAGAAGATGGATTGTGAGGAAGGAGGGACGCCAGATGGAAACCTTACTCAGCACACAGCGTGGAAAGCCAGGGACCACATTTGGTACCGTATCACGTGTCAAAACGTCTGCTCAATATACATATACAGGATATGTTGCTATTTCAGATAAAAAGCTGATTTTTTAAAATAAAGAGTTTGTCATTACAATGAGGCCCAGTTAACTCGAAAGTAATTGATCGTCTGTTCTTAAACAATAGACATAAAACACCTGCAGAGCAAAGCCACTCCGACCCAGACGTGAGTGGGTAAGTGGCGTCAAGAGAAACACCATCCAGGGGACACGTATATTCGTCTTTAAGACCGCCCCCCCCCCCCAAAGAAAGACTGCCTAGCAGAGATTTAATTCAGGATTAACAGGTAGGCTTTCTTTTCACTTCCATTATTTTCATTGGCACCGATGCAAAAAAACGGAACACGGAACGTTTGATAAACAAAATCAGCTAGTGGCCATCTTGAGACTCCACTGGGCTTTGCGCTCGCTGCACTACCGGGGGTGGAGCAGTGGCAACATCTGTGAATCACAGAAAGAAGGTCCTGCTCGAGACAGTTCGATTCCCACCTCGGGCATCTTCCTGTGCGAAGTTTGTGTTCTCCCCCTGGGCTCTCCACTTTCCTCCAACAGCTAACAAACACTCGTTAGTTAAATGGCCGACAACATAGTAATATATAGGACGCAGAGTCTGTTGGGTTGGCGCTGGGTGACCGCATAGATCCGCCTCACCTCTCTTTTGTGCAGTGCCTTGGGACCTCTGGGTGAAAGGCTATACTATATAAATGTCACGAATTGTTATCACCGCGCAGCGGAGCAAAAGGGGAGCGGCAGGCGAACGCCGACTGGGCCCACCGAGGGGTCCGTGGAGGTAGGCTCACGCCCACGTGCCGCGACCTCACCACGCGCGGGACATGCGCGGGGCACGGTGACGAACGGCCGAGGCCCCCCCCGTCTCATGCGGCACCTCGAACAGCGGTTGTGGCCCAACAAAGCCGAGGGCGGGAATAGTGTGGCTGCACCCGTGTGGAGGTCTGGCCAGGCAGCTCTGTGATTAGTGTTCGTGACTTACAATTTAAAGTTTGGGAATTCTATCACGGCTATTCAAGCTTACAGAGTGGATAAAAGGGGGTAGGATTTTTTTGACGAGTCAAATGTGGGGTGTGTTGTGGATAAACTGACCCCCGCCATGGTAATGTGGAATTTCAGCCGCTAACTAAGGTTGGGCTGGTTTCTGAATGATAGGAAACATCTGTTTTTTTAAAGGCCTTCGAAGAAAAATATAAATTAACCAAATATTACAGTCAGTTAATATATATTTGTCTAGGCACAGGGCACAAGCTTCAGGAAAAAACAATCGTGCATGAATATATGAAAGAAAGTGCGCTTGTGCCAGAATGCCAGGGCTCTGGAGGTTGGATTGGTGGATAATTGCATGGCGCCCACCTGCAGGGGCCTCAAAGTGTCTGGAAGAGGAAGTATAACCAGTCGACTGCGGTGTTATATATAGTTTTACGCTTATCCTCTCGGATGTGAGCGTGTCCTTCAACAATACAAAAATACTACAAGAGTTATTAGACACACATCCTGAGCAAAACTCTCCTAAAAAAGTTATTCAGAGTCTACATACTCAAATAAGCAATGGCACGGTTCTCATCTTCAGTGGTGACCCCTAGCCAGTGGTGGAAATTACACATTCTCATAGCTGAGTCAAATGTGTCTATTGGAGGAATGACCTCCCACAAAACATTGCAAAATGTATGAACTGCGCAGGGATGACAGACCGAGTTGATCCGTCACGGCTTACGTGCAGAGCACTCTTACGGCAGTGACCAAAGATTACTGTTATCATAATGAGAAATTCTGCGTGTTCGAAGAGCCATGCTAAAGTTTGCCATTGCTCGGCTCATGAGAAATTAGTAGAGCCGCACACGAAGCACAAGTATCTGTGATGCCAGCTCAAGTGCCAGCATGTACGGTAAGATGTAATGCAGTTGCCGGTTTAAACGAGCAGTATCCAGGTTGACACGGGTTGGCCGGTTGCCCCCCAACGGTGAGTGCTAGACTCTAGACCTATTCACTACGGGGGATCCTGGCAGGAATGCTAGAGTCGAGGTGACATCGCTCTGAGGTTCATTTGAACTGGCAAACCCCTACACCACGATTACGTTATGATCCATAGAGCGAGACGTAATCCAAAGCTAAAAGCCGTTAAGCCAATATCTTTTCACGTGCACACTCACACTAAAATCAGGATGAAGCACTCCATATTTCCATAAAGCAGTGCCTGCCAATACAATTCTAGTGCCAATTTGTAACTATCTAACGACTCTTCAAAGCCGTAAACAAGTTTCCTAAACACAGCATAGGCAAATTGCCAATATATATTACAGTATGCATAATGATTTAAAACTTAACGCTTAGCAGGACCAAGGGCTTTATCTCATGGAGACAACTAGCCCATTAGCTTCCAGTCGAGGCATCAGCTTCATTATAACGAGCGGTGGCTGTGGTTTTACTCTGCTTCTTAATATATAAAATTTTCCGTACGGGGCGTACCTAGAATGGTTGGCATCAAAATGAGGGCTTTTCAACACTAATGCTTTCCGCGCTGTCAAAAATTTGTAAATAATTCATAAATAGCGGCAATAAAGCGTGCTCTCAATATTAGTCAGCTGGAACCACCCGTATCAATTGGCCCGTGTTTTTGATCAATATTTTCAATAAACCGAGCTGGGGCTGTGGCACGCGTGGCACGAAGACGACTTGGCCATCGCCGGCCCGTCGTCTTGAAGGATACGAAGATGAAGTCATCCATGTATCGCTTCTTGAGATTATCCACGATGGCGTCCTCGTTGATCTTGGGCAGGAGGACCATGTCGTCCACACCGCTGTGCTTGACATTGTGGCTCTGCCAGTGGTAGCGCTCTTTGCTGCCCTGAGAATAACAATGCAAACAAATACACGCGCACACACACACACCGTTAAGGAGCCATCAACCTGCCCTGCACTTACAGGATCATAATTCGCACAGTAGCGAATCGAGTATTGGGCGATCACTATACGTCAGCAGTGGAAATTGCACGTTCCTATATAGGGAGGCCAGCTTTCGCAAAGGACAACCACTGTTGACCTCTTACAAGGTGGCACTTAATTACTTGACCTCGCGGCACCCACAACCTGGAACAGCCTGCCACATCTATTGCATCAAACACAGTCCCCCACAGCCTTCAAAAAAATCTCTAAAAAAGTTACCTCTTCACCGCCTCACAACAAACCGACTGAGCAGGGCTCCGCGTCTCTGAATGAATGGGTGCAACGCGCCCGGAGAAAATAGGCACCGGTTCAAAAGTAGATTACTAATTTTTTTGAGCTAGGTCTATGCCTGACCCGAATTTTTATTCATGTCATACCCGTGTGCTCTGCCACCACGCCCACCGATAATGCACAAGTGGCGCACCACCGCCCTTATTCACCGGTTGCAGATGTTACACCACAGAGCACAGGAAAAGAAAGGACGTCATGAGAAATTGCACAACCGTCACCTGTCACACCGCCACAGATGGACACAACCCACATAAAGCAGCCAAACGTCATCTACGTCACAGCGTTCGTATTTTTCCAGCCATAAACGCCAGTTTAAAGTCTGGTGCATGACACACTGTCGTTAATTGGTGGCGGATAACAAGCCTTGACAATCTAAAACCACGCAACATTCCGGTGTCACAGAATTATACTGTAGTCTACAAACCGTGATGAGGTTTTGCGGAAAAAAATCTATATATTTTACCCCACAATTCAATCTTGCGAGTGGTTTTATATGTACCGTATTCTCCGGATTGCAACATGCTCTGCAAAGTGAGATGACCACAAACGTGTGATCGGTGGTAATAAAGTGATACAAATCTTGTCACACACATGCACAGCTATAGGGGTATTAATTGAACTGCCAACATTTGCTTAAAAATAAGAATGGGAAGAGGGCGTCAAAATCTGGAGTTTGGGGAATGTTTATATGTTGGGGGGTTTAGAATATGTGTGTGTACCCTATCTGTAATCATAAAGAGATATTTCGCATTCATGACGCTCATGAGAAACACAATCACAAATGGAATTGTCTTCATTGCACCACATCGGAATGAAAACAGAACTTTGTCATCTCTGCCCCTCATAAACCAGACATATGTCTGCAGATATGTGCACAGCATCATAAAACGTTATCATTAATATTTAAACACCACATTGTCAGCACCTCTGGATGTGTTAAGATAATAAACCATCCATAACGCGCTTTACATTTGTTTTAATGAACACTTTCTGTGAAAGAAGCTTTTTAGGCTAGGAACGTTTATCAAAGTTTCCTCTACAAATTGAATGTAACTTTTCGTGAGTGTATATAACGACAACCCAAAAGACTTTTCAGCTATAAATGCTAAAAATAATAATAGCATTTATAGAGCGCCTTTCACCCGAGGGTCACAAAGCGCTGCACAGGGCTGCGGAGAGAATGGTACGCCAACAACGATAGAGATTGGAAAATCAGCAAAAAAAAAATTAGTATCGAAAAAAACTGCCCTGCGATGGACTGGCGTCCCATCCTGGGTATAGCCCTGCCTTGCGCCCTGTGTCTGCCGGGATAGGCTCCGGCTCACCGCGACCCTGTATAGGATTAAGCGGTTTCTGAAAATGGATGGATTATTCCGACACTATTGTTTTATGTTAAATGTACCATTCTGGGTAAGCCTCTACAGAAGACATTTGTACTTCAGCCACTTGGCTCTCCAAAGAAGGGCTTTGAGACCTGCTTATTATGTTTAATGACCACTACTTCTCATATCTCTGTCGTTTGGGAAAACGGCTCACATTGCACCTTGGTTAGTTTACAGTTTGACACACAAGTCAGCAAAGTTCCGCAATGGTTTTTACCTGCTTGGTGAGATAACTTGTATCCTTTCTAGTGATTTTTCAGGTAATGCTTATGCGCTTTCTAACAGCAATGTACTCTCACAATGACTACGCTCAGTCATTGTGAGTTTATAATAATACAAAAACAATGTATTCAGGAAGGTTTTCATAGCTCGATGTATGAGAATTGTTCTCAAGAGTCACTATCGGGATAGCCGTGTCGGGCATTCCTCCTTTTTCCTTCGGACCGTTTAGCCTCAGAAGCCTCATGATGCCTCCAACATGGGAGGCAAAACGTCGCGGAGGAGAGAGAAGGAATGCTCGACACTGCTACCCTGAAAGAGCAGCTCTCGAGAGGAATTCACGGTAATAAATGTATTTATAAACGCACGTTTCACGGAACGGATGCACTGTTCTATCGAGAACTCGGAGGCGTGAAGGCAGAGCTCAAAGTCCCTCGCACGCCAGACTGAACACGTGAGCCTCGAGCTGCTGCTTGAAGGTGAATGGTGCTTGAATGATGCGTTATTAGAAAGGTGAAAGGTGAGGGATATCACCCGAGACTAATTCAGATATGGCTCTATACATACATTAGCTGTCACTGGGAA
>JAZEWU010000001.1:1640456-1662978 GCA_036362915.1 Geotria australis
GGAGAGAAAGCAAAATAAAATGGAACGTCCGTTGAAACACCTAGAGGCTATTTCTGAATACTGTACTTACAGAGCCCAGGGGATACGGCTGTGCACTGCCTTGTGTAACACTGGCATGCCGAGCGGTGTGGCTCCCACACCCTATGGAGTTGAGCAAGTTGGGGCAAACGCTCGTGCCGGCACGCTGAAACAGTCACAGTAGAGTTGCCACCTCAGAGGCACAAAAACCGGGACATATCGTGATTGCGGTATAGAGAGAGCTGTATGTGTAACTAGCAAAAAAAAAACCCGTTGAATGACGTGTTAAAGGAAAATCTACAGTTTTCCCAGGGCAGCTGCCTCAGGACGATCCTGGGAAAACCTGGAAAGGTGGCAACGCAGGGTCACGGTAATGGAGACACGGCCGTGCGTTGTGGAATCGCGAGCGTGAATGTTGATGCCCCACACAGAACCAACAGCCACTTCCCAGCGTGGCAACGGAGAGGTTGAGACACACGGAATGCCCCCACGGGCCACGCCAGACGGGCGTGAGGATTGCGCCACCGTCGTGTTCGCTGCAAACGGTGTTCGTCCCGTTTGCGTTAGCACAACGAGGTCAAGTTTGTTACTATATAAACCGTGGGATTTCAAAACGACCACTTATTCTACGACTGACAGTTGGCACTAACGATACAATGGATTGCTCAAATTTGTTTAACTTCATCAAACAGTAATATGTTCACCAAATATACGTGGTGGATTTTTTTTCCCCCTGCCTCGTTGGCGTAAAACAATTCTTTGGAAACCCATATAGTTTGTCAGACACTTCCAATAAAAGTGTTCTGTATTGGAGCAAAAAGTAAAATAAATACAATGCATGTTATTGGAACGCTGACAAACGAAGTTGACTTTCAAAGACCTGTTGTTACTCCAACAAAACCGCGAAAATCCCACAAGGTATATATAAGTAGTGGTGAATTTCTTAATGGAAAGAATAATATTTACCTACTGTGTGGTCTAAGGCCATAATACAAGGATATACACCTGGTCAGAGATCGCTATGGTGACCAAGAAAACGATAAACACATGATACAAGCGAGATGGACCGAGATGTAGATCACATGCAAATATTTTATTCCATTAATTTCGTAATCGAGTCAACAGTTACAGCTCTAAGCACGTGCATACATTCGTGTGCCACGGTAGCCAGAAAAGCATCCTACATTTCACAGAACCCCCGAGTGGTGCTCCTAAGAATGAGGCCAATGTCTCAAGTGCCCTTAGCCCCCAACACACTTCACTCGAGCACATTCTGCACAAAACAAAGTTGCGTTGCGGTGTGGGCCCAAGTCTCGGGGATTATCGGACAAGTTGCCACCGCCGCATTTCTCGGTATCGCACCGCGCGGGTTCCCCCGCGCGCGTAGCGACCGTACCGAGGTACATCTCAGGACGAGGTTTGGCGCAAGCCAAATCGCGCGTAACCACGCACGTGCAGCAATGGAGACCGACGATCAGCGGCCGGGTTCTGAGACCTCCCCTAAGACTGCCATAAAAGACAAAGATCCCCCGTATATAGCCTTAACAGACTGTTGGGGCAAGTGCCGTTAGCGAGCACCTATGAAGGTCGACATGGCACACGAGGGGGTGGGTGACCAGCACCACGCCCGGCCGCCTTTGTCTTCCTAGTGGCGATGTTTCCACACCACACTAGGTGCTCATTTGAGGGTGAGTCGACCTAGGGGAGGGCCAGGACCGGTTCAGAAAATCGTCACTGGTGTTGGCCGTGAGCGGGATTCGAACTCGGGTCGCCAGATTCGTAGCCCAGTGCGCTAACCGCTGGGCTACCGTTCTGCCATGGACCGGTATCGACGTGCAATGCTAATATACAGATCCATTCTTCTTCTTTGCGATTCTTCGAAGCGCGATGTTAAATTACAGTTATAGATGCCCCCCTCCCCCGCCACTTCCGTTCGCCCACTAAAACAACACGGACAAATTATAAAGAAAACAACGTTTTATTTCCGAGCCCCCTACACATCTCGCACCACTAATCTCAATATAGAGGTTGGCCGGTTGCTCCTCCAATCCCCATTCTCCACCTATGTCTATCCTGGGACATCCTCGGGGGATGAGCTTCACCACCGATCTCAATATGCATACTTCAGCTTTTCACTGCTCTCGTCCCATGTGAAAGGCGCTATATAAATGCTATTATTATTATTCAGGATACAGAGCCATCGCCGGCACAATATTCAGTCACCTGTTGAGAAGTAACTAAGCGTGGCATTCAAAATCGGTGGGGTTTATAAAAATGGATGATTCTGTATTTATTGCAATAACGATTGCGAGAAAGCAATGGCCAAAAACACTCATTTCCATTTTTGTGTCGGGATATTTTTCGTCTCATTTGTAAGAAGAATGTGCGCGTGTGTGCGAGTTTACTTATGGGATCATGTTCCAATTCAAAGCAAATAACAAGTATTTCATTGTTACGCAGAGCGGTGCGTTTTCAAATGAGCTGTGTTGTGACCGCCCTCAGCAATATATGGTAAAACAAACACCATTTGTTTAAAATGAATGTTATAAATCTATAGACTAAATTACAGTCACATGTTGTAGTGCGATACTGTATTCACAACTGCCTCCTTAAGTTTAGTTTTCATCATTGTTAGAAAATACTGAACTTCGTGGAATACAATAAAAGGTATCAAAATGCAACTGCACCTCCAGATGCTTCACAGGAGGGAAAGAATTTGCTGTATGCACACAAAAACAAATTGCTCTTAGGTCTTGACTTGTACAAGGGCAGAGCCTCAACTGCATGGATTTCGAGAGAAATATAATTCCAAACAGGAACAGAAGCCGAGAAAGAGTGACCCCTCCCATGCAATGGAGGTTAACTGTGGGCTTAGTAAGAAAGCTTTATTAGTGGAGAAAACGTGCTGAACGGCAACGTGGGATGAGAGAGTAGGCTGGAGAAAGACCATAAATACATTTAGAAACAATCAATGCAACCTTGAAGTGTATTTGAGACTTGCAGAGAGGCTGTCGTCTTACTCAAGCGATGTGATCACTACTTCATACATGGTTTAATAAGCATTGCAGCGGCTTTCTGAATCGTCTGTAACCTTAACCGAAGGGAATTCTGGAGACCGTAGAAGCAGTTAAGGCAAGAAGTAATGAAGACTGTTATGAAAATTGCTCTAAAGAGTCTCTCTTTCGGGACAAGCCGTGTTGGGCGTTCCTTCGCACTCGTTGGCGACAATTGGCCTTCCAAATTGGAGGCATCATCGGGTGTACTGATACAGGCCTTTATGTATCGATATATGAGAATTGCTTTCCGTAGCTGTTTTTTGGCATCATCAGGCGTTTCTGAAACACGTAATAATGCCTCCAACGTGGGAGGCGAAACATAGCAAAGGAGAAGGAACACTCGGCACGGCTATCCCAAAAGAACAGCTATTAAAAAAGCAATTCTTACATATCATTAGATGTCTGATGGGCAGCTCTTGACAGAAATTCTCATACAGTACGTCGGACTGTGAAAACCTACATCGAAGAATGTTGAATATACAAAATGACAGCTTATTTTATCGCAAATATTTGTCCAGGAAATATTTTCTTACTGTAGCTACTGTTACAAAACAGTATTTGAACCGTCATTGGATGTTGATGGCCGTATGATTCAGCTGGGAAATATCACACATACGCATGGATGATTCTGTAATGTTTCTAATGCACAAATTGTCCCCGGAGTTTTTAATTAGCGATACTAACATTATCACA
The DNA here is from genome assembly GCA_036362915.1 of Geotria australis. Taxonomy (NCBI): domain Eukaryota; kingdom Metazoa; phylum Chordata; class Hyperoartia; order Petromyzontiformes; family Geotriidae; genus Geotria; species Geotria australis. The sequence continues at coordinate 1,644,224 of JAZEWU010000001.1, forward strand.
GTGTTCGGCGTTGCAAGATGACGACACGCGTTCTGACATCATGGGTAGTAGACGGGGACGAGGGGAAGCACTGCTGGTGTCACGTAAACTCCATGCCAAATCATTTTTGCTCTGGGCTGTTTCCAAGTGTTAGACGAATCACTGTTCAATAGCATAAGCCCCTAATACCAACACAACTTTATATCACAGTTTGGTTCATCTTCGATCATTTTTACTAGAGTTTTTGTGACCCCCACCCCCCAAGTTACAGAGATGGACAGAAAGATAGATGAACAGAGCTTTTGAGACAGACGGGCAGAACTATTGCATACTGAAAATAGTTTGAACCATAGTTTGAAAACCTGAGGATACTTCCAAAGTGGGAGGTCAAACGTGAAGGAGAGGGAGAGCACTCAACACGACTATTCTGAAAGAACAGCTCTGAAGAGCAGCCATCATGAATCGAGCCGTGGAAACATAGTTTGGAAGCATGAACAAACTGCTATACTTCAACTATTTCAAATGACAGTGATTTAGTGAAGGTGGATAGTTTAAACAGGCCCTGTAACTGCGGGTGTGGGAGGGCGTAATGATGAATCAATGAGCTGAAATAACTCGGAGGCACAATGCAGAGGAGGTTGCACTGTACTACATTTTAATTTGTTTCTTGATGCATGAAGCCAAACCTCTGTAGCGACCAAAAAATTTACTCACTGATTTAACGATTGCAGCTTTGCTTGGAATTTCCCACTCCTCGCGTATAAACAATAGCGTTTTCTCTGTAGATAAATCATGCAGCAAATTGCATGTGGATAATTTAAGTGCGCTTTTCCGAAAACGAGTGATGGTAAAAAGCGATGCCGCATTAACGTCCTGAGCACAGTTTAACTGAAGGTCAGGTTAAGATGGATAACCTGGGCTTACTACTGGTAATGTGAACTGGGGTAATATGAACTGGGGTAATGTGCGCGGGTCTCAGGAAGAGAGGGACACTTCCACAAGTGTGGACATCATATAAAGATTTTCTGCTCCCTTTCATTTGATACATTTTCTAATTGAATGCAGGGGTTATGAACCTTTTGCATCTCAAAGCCCACCTGACCCACTTAGGAATTGTCTCCACGGACCACAAAGGTGGCGCTCGCTGTCCACTGATGGGTCGCGACCCACCGGTTGAGAATGGCGGCTCTAACTTAGTGTCACCCAGTACCAAACTGGCCGTTGCAATGACACAAACACCCATCATGTATGGGGCATTATGGAGTCCCATCAATAGCCAATCAAGAATGTAATACTATATAGCGTTTTGCGACCTTTGGGTGAAAATGTAAATTATTATTATAGTGCATCTTGGGGGCAGTAGAGGTGGGTAATGTTGGCAGAGACTGGTTTTCTTCAGAAAGGCGCTATATAAATGTTATTATTATTATTTAGTTTTAAGGCTTTCATGACCGATATTATCCATAGTGTAGCTATTTTTAGGAGTTTAGGTCACGTGAATAGGTATGCAAGTGTTGTGCACCCGTCGTTTTTTTCCCAACATATCGACGGGTGCACAACACTTGCATAGCTTTTCACGTGACCTAAACTCATAAAAAGAGCTACATCAATTGACACTTATAAATTACAGCACGCAAATTTGGACTGAAGTTACTTTTAGGCTAATGGAGTGACGATGCAGTGCAAAGTTCAAATAAAGAAGTAAAAAAAGACGGGGAAAAAAGACCAATTCTAATCGACCCTTGACTCAAATCTTGACCCAATGCTTGCCGCAAATCCTGACGATTAATTTAATTTTAAAAATTGTCACGACAAACACTTTAATTCGATTCGATTCTTCGAAGCGTGATGGTTATATGACAGTTTCCCATTGCAACAAGTTCTTATTTTGTTGCAGACAGCCCTTCAACATTTAGAGATATAATAGTCAGTGCTGGCCTTAAAGGCGGGCATTGGCCTCTCTTCTTTCTCCAGACTGAGGGGCTTCTAGCATCTGTTGAGCTTCTGGGCATCGTTGTCTTCCAGCTCGTTGGCTTCGAAGTGTTTGGTAGAATTTGCAGGTAATACCAAGTATTACTTGACAGGGATCGCGACTTGAACGCCTCTACCTTGATCCCTACACTTTGATTAGGGCTTCGGTCTCAAATCATTTGCACATCGGTGCAATCAGTTGTGAACCTTTAAGAGGCAACCTGCGCACTCCCCGTACTATGTTTAACTCCCCCCCCCCCCAGCTTGCTAATTCAGAAATGGTCTATAAGAGCAGAGCAGACAATTATTGAATATGACTGGAAGCCACCGCAGCAGAGCAGGCGTGCCATTACTCCCAGCCTCCTGCAGATGGGGTTGCCTCGGGCAAGCAGGAGCCCGTCAGAAAAAAATCTCGCATTCCTTCCCCATATATGGGAAGGCTGACTGTCGATAGAGTTGGCTGGCCAAGCCATCCCAGGAAAAAAAGGTGCTTTTTGCGTCCGTGTGCCCAAGTAATGCATAGCTAACAGTGTTATTTCTGACTCCCATGATATCCAGTTTCCCCACGCCTCTCTCGCTCTGTTACTCGCCACTTTGTGCTGTGGATATATTGCATTATTTAAAAAGGAATAGAAAGGCCTCCTGTTTATTTACCGACTGAAGAAGGGCAAGGTCCATTGTGGGCCACCAATCGGCTGTAAACTGGCTTGGCTTTTGACCTTTGAATGGACACCTTCACCGTTTCGTTCATATCACTGGATAATAATTTCAAGACGAAGAGAGAACACGTTTCTTGACACAAACTCAACCACGGTCGTCACTAACACTGCTCTGAAGAAACTAATAGGCAAGGTCACAGGCCAAAGATCCTTCCTCACAAAGCCACAATCATCTCCCTGCTATGAAGAAGCACCATCGTCCAATACCTGGCCCAGTTATATATTTTCTCCTCTTGAGCACAGTATTACTAACGAATGTGCTGCACTTTTTTTTTATTTGTACTTGTACACGACACCCGATGCGTGTAGCACAATTATTTTTAAATTTTCTTTACAACATTATTCCACTGGGCTAAGAATGAGAGGAAGGAACATTTTTAATCACTCTTGTTTTTCTTTAATAAAGGCTATCCGGCAGGGCACAAATGCTTGTAACATCAAGCGCGAATGCGCAGTTGGCAGGCACCTTAAAATCTATAAACTTTTACAAGCGCTGCAAGGTGCATCAGATCACAAGCTCAAGGCAGGACTACAAAGAAGATGGTTTTACAAGGATCTCCCATAAGAATGATAGGATAACAGGGGTAGATTAGTGGTGCAGTGGTTCCCACACTGTTACAAAACCCAACAACCCAGGTAAGATGCCTAGCCACAGCGATATCGAAAAACTATCCTGGGAAACCATTCCATTCTGAGTATAGCCCTGTATCTGTGAGGATAGGGTCAGGTCCCATGTGTCCCTGTACAGGATTATGCAAGTACTGATAATTAAATAGTGAAATCCAGTTTCTCTGGGGAGGTCACTCTTCCAAGAGGATGTGTTCCTTCACCTCGGCGTCCAGAAAGTGCCTTCGGTCTTCACAGTGACCGGTTCCACGCGGCGGCCGTGTGTATCAATAAGCACACAGTCAGCTTCCTCTGGGGCGCTGCAGCTCCCACTGGGCTCTCCGTAAAAAGAGTGGCTCATTGTGTGCCGTTTTATGAGTAAATTAACCACCGCCAGTGTATAAGTCAAATTCCCCCACAACAAAAAAAGGAGCCTTTATGAACATGGAGCATGCAGCTTCGAACAGCTATTCCACTTTTAGATGTGTTGTGTGTAAAAGAAAACAAACGCTTAATTGTGCACAGTTGCGTACAGCTAGAGGGAATGTGTTCTCTCCGAGTTGAAATAAGTAAATAAATAACATATGAAACACAAGACAAATTACGTGTGGACACGTTGAGTTATGCATCGAGCACACATTATCTGTCCTGCAATCTGCTTGTCTGCCTCTCACCGCCTATTATCTCCATCCATCCATCCATTTTCTAAACCGCTTGTCCTGGTGAGGGTCGCGGTGGCAGCAGTCCAAGCAGAGTGGACCAGACATCCCTTTCCTCAGCAACAGATTCCAGCTCTTCCTGGGGGATTCCCAGGCGTTCCCAGGCCAGCCGAAGGATATAATCCCTCCAGCGTGTCCTGGGTCGGCGTCTAGGTCTCCGCCCAGTGGACCGCGCCTGGAATACCTCCCGAGGGAGCCTTCCGGGGGGCATCCTTACCAGATGCCCGAACCACCTCAACTGGCTCCTCTCAATCCGAAGAAGCAGCGACTCTACTCCGAGGTTGTCCCGGATTTCTGTGCTCCTTCATCAAGTAAATAAAAAATAAACGCTCCTTTGTCAATGCACTGCTTTCGGAAGACCTCCATAAACCATGCAGGGCAGGGCGATTGTTTGACAGTGAAGTTCTCTGAATCCTTCACTGCGGAATCTGTAAGGGATCAGGTTTGTATGAAACCAGGTTTTAAGAACAGGCCTGGGGGATTGATTTGTTCAGACGGGAGTGTGTGATGTGTGCACCCCAGCCAAGTAGCAGACCTCTCATCTGCATTCTGTCAGCTGTGGGGTCAGACTGGTGGTTATAAAGGTGGCAGCAAAACGCTTTGTGCAGCAGTTTGGCAACGAAACACAATTCACTTGGCGAGTTGAATAGTTACACTGAAGGGTAAAACCAATACTCGACACTCAATGAGCACTCCTTAAAGAAATACCAGTAGATTGAGAGGCGAGGGAAGGCAATAGATGCGAGATGGAGAGGCAGACAGCCGAGCTAGACCATAACAAATCTTGACACAGTCCTTTTCCAATTCACTGCTGGATAAAGGCCTCTCCACACCATATAATAGGTGGGGTTGTTTGAGGCACTGCAGATTACTGCAGCTTTGTGAAGCGGCAGCCCAGCGCTGCTTCACTTGCCAGAGTTTATCTCTGCCTGAGAATCGAGTTTAGGTCACCAAGTTTATAGCTAGGAGCATGAATCACCGCTCCACCCCAATTATACAGCAAACGCATGGTCATCAAAAATAGACGCTCCGGTTTGAATTTCTTATATTTGTCGCAGTACAGTATTTCACTTACAGAAGGGCCTAGGAACGCCAGGAAGAGCTGGAATCTGTTGCTGAGGAAAGGGATGTCTGGTCCACTCTCCTTGGACTGCTTCCACCACGACCCTCAGCAGGACAAGCGGTTTAGAAAATGAATGGATGGTTGAACAACTGAAATAAGGAAACAAAGCTGCTGTTGAGAGCATCACTTAAGAAGGACTAGCCGCAGTTATAGAACATTTTCAGTAGACGGCTGCAAACGGTACTGGATAATAATAATAATAGCATTTATATAGCGCCTTTCACCCGAGGGTCACAAAGCGCTGCACAAAGCTGCAGAGAGAACGACGTGTCGACAACGACAGAGCACGGAAAATCAGCAACCAATTTTTTTTGGGGTTTTTTTTTTTCGCATCACATATTGGACATTTTTTCACCTGAGTAAAATCCCCCCGTGCTTCATCGGTGATGTGACATCAGAAGCAGTGCTGTCAGTTACCTATGTCAATAGATAGCGTCTTTTTGATGGCCTTGTACACGGGGAGTTACCAAAACACATTCCGCAATGTGGTGTCCTCGTTGATGATCTACCAGGGTAATTCAGTACTAACATTAGGGTTATAAATGTGTTGTCACCATGGCCGAGAACGTTTGCGTTTATAACTCAACAGTCAGACAACCAAGTATACCGACGAGAGCTTCATTGTGATTCAACCGTACACTCTTGCCAGTTTAAGATGGGGGTCAGGGTAGAGGCGTTCACGTCGCGATCCCTGTCAGGTAATACTTTGGTATTGCCTGCGAATTTTGCCGGGCACTTCGAGGCCCAGGAGCTGAAAGACAACGATGTCCAGAAGCTGACCATCGTGCTTCGAAGAATCGCAAAGAAGAAGAAGTTTAAGATGATGTTGGCGCGACTTCTGCCCTGTGTAATGACGTAGGTTTTCTTGATGTAGGTTTCGCCCCGTGCTTGTTTTTAGGGGAGCCACACAGGTTGCAACGTCCCAAAGGCAGTGGCCGTGCCTGTGGGTGGGTGGGCACACCCGCATCCACCTCGCACTGGAATGCCCACGATGCTGCCGAGCCAGTTCGGCCACTCTCCCAACCAACGCTTTCATAACGCCTCATGATGGCTCTGCTGTCAGACTGTACAGGGTGGTCCACATGTATTGTGACCCCCCCCCCCCAATTTTTGTATTTTCTAAACATTATTATTTTTAATATACCACTCTCGGTTATTTGGTCTCCCCGTTGTTAACATGTCGTTCTCTCCACAGCTCGGATTAAAAAAAACCCAAAAAATAATAATTTGTTGCTGATTGTCATTCTCTTCGCAGCCCTGTGCAGTGCTTTGTGACCCTCGGGTGAAAGGCGCTCTATAAATGCTATTATTATTATTAACGGACGTGTAATGTAAGCGATTTTTTTTTTATCACATATAAACTGTATTAGTATACTGATGGCGGTTTTCACGACTCGATTCATAGTGGTTGCTCTTGCAAAAATCACAACACTCAACACCAGCAGTGGCTGCAACGGGAGACATTTTCATATTGGATACGTACAAAAACAGTTATGCATAACCTGAGATATTTCTCATGATACTTAAAAACAAATCCAGTGAATGTATATTAAAATACAGTATTAGGATCACTGCATACTACCTGCAACGGGACAAATGATAGATATGGTTCAGAAACTCGGTCTTTAACAAAACATGTATGACAAACACTAAAAAGCATGCATAGAAGAATACAGACGTGCATGCCTGGCATTACATTGAGAGACAGAATGAGGAACACATGGACTGGAAACAAATTGTTTACAAAAGTAAGCTTGGGGAGGGTATGTCCGTCAAAGGGATGCTGGCTGCTGGTCACGAGTAATGAAAGAGTGGCAGCCAAAAAATGGAACGCATCCGAGAGGCCATCTCTTGAAGAGAAGTGCCCAGGTGCTGCTATGTGGATAGTTGCACTGCTGGATGTGATGGTGGCGGCTTGTGGAGATTTTCATCCAGCAACGAATTGACCGTGGCTGATGATGATGAATACCATTTAAAAAAAACTCTTAAAAAGTCACCTCTTCACCAACTCACAACAAACCGACTGAGCAGGGCTCCGTGCCTCCGAATCAACGGGTGCAACGCGCCCGGAGAAAATGCGCGCGTTACAAAAGTAGATTATTATTTAGCCTAGAACTGTAATTCTATTTTAATAACTGTCTTGAAAGACAAGCGTTAACCTGCGACGCACTCTTAGAAGCTGTTATTTCAGGTTCGCCGCGGCGAGCGTATTTTCTCTTGCAACGTTTTGCCTCCTACATAGGAGACATCTCCAGGCAATGAGCAATTCATTGCTGGAGCTTAACGCTGTAATACTGTAATGTGATATTTGCTGTAGTGTCAAATTTGTGTGCTAAGGTTTGTGTTTGCATGCTGCAAGGCAAGCCACCGTGGCAGATATCTATGTAAACTACTAAAGATATGTGCAGCCAGCTGGATACGACATTCAATAAAACAGCCCAGGGACTAAAGTACAGTAAACTCTTCTGCAAACAGTGTCATGACACTAGACCTGTCTGTACAGGTGTACTGCACTGTATATATGCACAGCCCAGGATTTTAAAAACGAGCTTCCTTGAGGTATGATCAGGACTGTACTTTTTGCAAGGTCAATAGCAGTCATCCTAAGGATATTCTGGGCCCGCCATAGAAATATGGAATATTTTGTTCTGCCAATGGTTCACATGCACCACCCCATCATTCGCCTGAGCAGGGAGCCACTAAGCCTTTCTTCGACTTTAAATTACCGGGCAGCGAACCTCAATTCAAACTTGTGGCACATGTCACAAATATCGACGGCATGATCTCAGTTTGTATAAAAGTAATGCACGATATTAAGATTCTAGACCGATACGGCCATGCAATGTGGATTGAAATAATGAAATTAAACAAAGGCATTAAATCATTGAAGCAACAGAAGATAATGTCAGCGATTTAATAAAGCCACCACAAATTATAAATGACAGGACAGTATGCGGGAGAGTAGTGGCGCAGTGGTTATCAAAGAGGGCTTTGAACCCGGTTGACTCTACATCAGTTTTTGGCTGAAGCTGAATCAGTACTGAGTTATACATCTGAACTAGTCCTGAGCGTCACCACACCCCCCCTCCCCATACTTTAAGCAACGAGTACTGACCAACGTGGTGAAGTATGGTCAAAATAACGCCCATGACCGATCCCGTTTGGAGAGGCTGTCATTCATGAGCGGACTGACAAAGGGCTGGAAATTATTATTATTATTACAGCATATTTATAGCATCACCTCTTCGTATGTCCAGTAGTCAACAGCTACTCAGAAAACTGTCAGTGTTTTATTCTATCTGTTTATCTGTTTAAAACGACAGGTTTCTTTTAGCACTGGAACACTGCACATAACCAATGTCCTGTAATGTATATCTTTCAGTGCAATCGTTTTCTGCCAACTCTGTAATGTTGATCTAATGGAACAAGACTCTTTCGTCGTTTCCACAACGTTTCCACAACGACGCCGCGGCGGCCCAGACCTGGCATTATCAGCTGCGGTGGCTCTATGGATTACAATTCATATCAATAATAAATCATTGCAATGACCAGCACTAAGTTGGCTCTGGCCCCCTGCAACCCCCTTGCTGATGACCAGTGAGTGAGTTTGTATTTTAAGCTGAAAAGAACCATTGAACTATGTAGATCTTTTTAACAGTTGTCTAGTGGGGAGGGGTAAGCAAGTTACAACATCTCAGACCACCGGGGGCAACTCACAATGTTTCTGCAATTAGTGTATTGTAACTCTCAAAGGTGTTGGGCCTCGTGTTAAATCACTTTATTCCACTCGATAAAGGTTACCGTCACTGTGAGTATGGGGTGGTTACGTCGAATGACAATAGCCTATAGCCCTAGTGTCATTGTGAGGTTATTCGAAGGCAGTTTAATTCCGGGATTATAGCACTGAAGGCCTAGGTGTAAAATACACGGCCTGCCACTGCAAAAAAGGCATGCGAAACTCATTCACCTTAATCGTTCACAGCTTTCCATTGAATTCGCAGTGTAAATGGTATCAACCACGCCTAAGGTGGGCCCCCTCTGCACCATGGGCGGCTCATTGGTGTGCCAAGTGCACGGTAAACACAGTCCTGCTGCCGCACACAACACAAGCCATTGTTCGTTGTTACATTGGTACACCAATAGCGGATCTTTATGTAGATATACCTATATTATAATTATAATAATAGCATGGGGATCAAGGTAGAAGCGTTCACGTCGCGATCCCTGTCAAGTAATACTCGGTATTACCTGCAAACTCTACCAAACACTTCGAAGCCGAGGAGCTGAAAGACCACGATGTCCAGAAGCTCAACAGATGCCAGAAGCCCCTCAGTCTGGAGCAAGAAGAGAGGCCAATGCCCGCCGCCTTTAAGGCCAGCACTGACTATTATTTCTTTAAATGTCGAAGGGCTGTCTGCGACTAAAGAAGAACTTGTTGCAATGGGAAACTGTCATATGACCATCACGCATCGAAGAATCGAATCGAGAACAATTCTCATACAATACATTGAGTCGTGAAAAGCTACATCAATAGATGTTTTCATATTCCTGCACGGGAAAACAGTTTAGGCGGTGACCGGCCAAAGCTTTTTTTAGTATAAAAGTTAATGCAGTTGGCACTACGGGGGGTTATTTATAATGTTACACAATAACTTCATAAAAACACGCGCGCACACAATCCACGTGATCCGTAATTAAATCCGAATGCAAAATACAGCTGTTGCAGTTCACTTAGGTTTAACCATTAATTATGTAGCCCTTATTTAATTTTTACAGTTCTCTATTAAATATTGAGACGGCCAACTCCTACATTTCTCTCCCTACCACCAACTATTCCACTCTTAATTTAAACAGCAGCAAAAAACTATTTGTGCACACTAAAGCTAACCGTGAACATTTATTCATGTGCCTTGAGCAAGACGAAAGTGGCCATCAAATTGGGAATTGCCAAGTTTCTGCACCAATTTAGACAATTATGCTCCCTGCTCAACGTAGCATTGGGCCAACCACTCATCTCCCTTAGCCAAACGTGAGTTAACAGCTGGAATTCCGCATTCCCATTATGAAGCCCAGTGTTCCCATTGTATGGCCTCAGTTCATTTAACTTATACAAAATTGTAGATGTTATATTGACTCTGCGGGGTTGATTTATCAAACGGACCCAAACAGTAGTGCTTATGACAGCGAACTCTCACACTACCCAGCCGGAGAACTCAAGTGATAAATAGCAGTACAGTAATACCCCCCCGTGAATCGTAACCTTTTCGTGGTGGATGGGTTTTCGTGTTCCCATGAACCCCAGATCGGTGTCACCTGGAGTCTAGCACTGCTGCCACGGTCTCCCTGGGTGAACTGGTCTGGAGAGAGGTTCCAGACAAATAACGATCCAAAAACCCTGCGTCTAAAAGGAGGTTGGCATCAGGAAGGGCGTCCGGCCATAACATTCTGCTCCAATACCCCCAAAATTGGGGGCCAACCAGCCTACCCAGGTTAACTTGGATACCGGCCGTTTAAACTGGCAACAACAGAGTAACATTAGTACTCTAGTGGCGTGGGGAGGCCTTTATCCAGCAGTGGCTTAACACAATGTTGTAAACATGGTGTTTATACGTTCTGTAGTCTGTCTGACCCTTGTTGATATCAAAGGTGTCGCCAGAATAAAGCACGCTTACAACAGAATGGAATTTCAAAAGAGCAACAGCAGCCATCCATGTTGCCTCCAGCTGCCAGTAAAATCAATGTGCTTACACTCGGGAGCATGCACGGAATGATACCGCAGTGTCGCACAACTGGATGTGCCGGGTAAGAGACCCCGAGGTCTGTTTCAGAAGCTCCACCAGGCACCAACCAAATCATCATCGCACAAAGCGGCTGCTCCAGGCTTTGTTTTTAAATAGCACGCGAGACAAGGAAACCATTCAATGCAAATACAAGCGGCGGAGTTCTGACATTACAGCTCTATCTTCTGCCTCACATCAAGGCCAGCTCTCTTTAATAATTTTACATTCATAACGCGCACATATTCATTCAATGTCAAAGGTATTCATTTGACAAGAGAACGACTCAGAGGCGCGAGGAAAGCGCAGAGAGGCAGAGGAGGCAGCCAGGCGGTTTGCCGGCACCATATTGCCACACATTGCTTCCTATATATTATGATGTTATCGGCCAAATAATTAACGAGTGTTTTTTTTTTCATTCAAATGTTAACCTTTCTGCATTTGAATGGCTCTTCACAGCTGCTTTTTCGGAGCAGCCCTCTCGAGCGTTCCTCCTCTCTCCTTCGCGACGTTTCGCCTTGCACGTTGGAAAGAGCAATTCTCATAAGTCGAGCCGTGAATATATATCTACGATAATAATTTCTGCTTTTGCAAATCATATAATAATACATGATAGCAGTGGCACAGTGGTTCAGTGTGCTCAGTGCTGTGAACATGACACAGCCCAGTTCGGTGGTGACGGATATCGTATCTTCAGGGGACGGACTTTAAAGCACCTCCGATATCAAATGTGTTTCCCATAACAGCACTGTACCTTGACATTTAAATCCAGTGACAGTAAAAGCACCGTAACAGGAATTTTTCAACTCGACATCAAGTAAACAACTCAGCACGATAAACGGCACATTTTTACAAAAGTAAACAAGATGAAAATGGGATACCACAGTAATTTCGTATTACTGTCATCAAGAAAATAAACAAGATGAACATCTGAAAGTACATCCATTTCACATCACGATACAGTTATTAAGAGACGACACAGACAGAGTGGTAACACACTGCTCTGAACCCAGTGGCCTCCGTTCAATTTCCAGCCACGGCAAACACCAGTGGCGAGTGACATCTGAACAGGCCTTGGGCCCCCCTTCAGCAACCTGTGCTGACTAGTTCGCGGTGAAGTTTTGTAGGAACAACCCGCATGGGGAAGCCTGCATATAACAATGTTTTGACTAAAAGCTGCACATCTGCATAATTATGTATTATTGTGTTACTTATACTTGGTCAAAGTTTCACTTCCAAATTAATGTCGAACGTTCACCACTGGCTGAGGGCAGCCAAAGGAGGTTAGTCGAATGGGATGTACAGCTAGAGGTCGTAGACAATGTTGGCACTTTGAAATCCAAGTGTCTGACGGGCGATCCGTCAGACACTTGGAACTGTGTCTTTTTCCCCCCACCCTAAATCTGTGCGTTCGATAATGGGCTCGTGGCTGTGTGGGAGTCATGATCGCCCCTAGTAATGTCACCCACGATATCCCGATGATTTGTGAGCTAACCTTAACATATCCACGATAAGAGGCAAGTCTTTGTTTTCGACACAGGTGCTGCTATGTCAGAGCGCTCAACTTGCAGCCAGAACACATCGAGTTCAAGTCCTTGTCTGATTGTCAAATCAGCACATCATGGGTCGATAAAGCGAATAACAATTTGTGGTAAAGTCAGCAGTAAAAGCGATCAATTCTAGAAACAGTGACATTCATCGCTGTTAGCAAGCCGCAGCCAGTGGAGGAAATTCCACATTCCCGAGGTGGGGGTCAATCCCCCTAAAAACATTCAGTATTGATTTCCCACAATGTCGTAGCAAAACTTATTTTATATATATATACAAAAAATTGTTCCTGATTTAGCGTTCTCAGTCGTTGTTGACATGTCGTTCTCTCCGCGGCCCTGTGCAGCGCTTTGTGACCCTTGGGTGAAAAGTGCTCTATAAATGCTATTATTATTATTAAACCTTGTGACTTTATATATTATTTGCATTGGTTAGTTCGTAAGTTTGCTGGATCACAGGAATCCCGCTTCCAGAGACTGCAAGCTCACTGGGTATTTTCTATTATAATAATAAAAACAATTCTATCATCCATAAACCTGGATGGAAAATGGTGCAAGTCAATCCACAACCAGAATTTGAACGTGTGACTTTCCACCTTGCTTGTCGAGTGCTCGAACAACTAGCCATGTAAAGATGCATACATTCACCGGTCAAACCCGATTCTTAGGATCAGGAACAGACGCATAATCTCGTGCATGCGAGGATTATTTACTATCAACATAAATCATATGTAATCATATGCCTGCTATATCTATACTGTACAAGCAAGGCAGAACAAATATATGACCTGCCGGTTTCTTTATTGAACCTTGACCCTCAATCTTGCCAACTCATGACATGCTTCTGCCAAGCAAAAAAAAATACCATGTACTGAAATTTAAAATGCACAAAAGTACATTAGCTCTTAAAAATCGATAACATCCACATTGTGGAGCCTGACAATCTGCACTGTATCCAATTTGGCAAACCACTGAGTCCTTTGGTTTTGGGTTTGTGGGAGCAGTTAAATGGGGTTAACAAGATAACGCTCATTAATTATTCATAATGTGGTAATGCAAGCCTCTATGTTGAACAACTCAAGATCAACTGTGCCAACCTTGAAGGGTGGATGGAAAGGACATACATAATGCAATGCAATCTCAGACATGCAGGGGGAAGAGAGGGGGCTTTGGTGGTGGTGCTAAGGAGAATGTGAGATTTCCCATGAACATATTCCAGCAAGAAGGACTTCGGTTATATTGTCGAATGTATTGTACAACAGTATTTCCATATCGTGGCAATCTTTTTGTAAGTACAGTACTGGTGCAATGCAATCCTCAAACAAATCAATGTACTGTACTCACACCCCTATATAAGTCACCTCTCAGCTCCTTGCTTTGTTATTATTTACATTAAAGATATTTCTTATCCACAGTAATCTGGAGAAAGGGGGGCAGTGTGGATCCAGTATCCATGGATTTTCAATGTTATTCATGCGGAGAAGTGCAGACAAATGCGGGTAACAGGATACAATTGCTGCCATTTGCTCGGTACTCTATGTATCCGCGTGTAAGCACTGATGATAGGAAGAATCGCTGCGTTAATAAGAGGAATACAGTGGTCCCTCGTTTCCGATATTAATCCATTACAGAATACGTACCGCAATGTGAAACCATGGTAAAGTGACACCATTAATACTAATACAGTAAGAACTGCACACACGTGTTTCAAACAAAGGAGAATTAAACACCGAGATGTAAACAATAAAAAGCGCTGCTATTGGCTGTGAAGCTACCTAACCGGCATGCGTTTGCATCGCTGATTGGCTGCTGCGCTGCCCACGCGCAGCCTTATCGTAACACATATCGTAAAGTGAAATTTGATCATAATGTGATACTAATGTTCTTATACCGAGTATATCGTAAAGTGAATTCATTGTATTGTGAGGCCATCGTAAAGCGAGGGATCACTGTATTTGTTGGATTGACTTAAGGGTTCAGATAATATGAGATTGCAAGAGGTACCTGTCTCACTGTACCTTCTGATTGTGAGTCAAGTGCCCTAACCACAGCAGTACCCGATATTTAAACTCAAGCTTGCATAACATCCCTGTTATCACAGCAGTCGGGTGTGAAAGGAGACCAAAAAACTGTGTTCATAGGAATTCTATCCAATGTATCATTGCCGTGGCATCACATTTGGCTTGTTCTGAATGCCTGCAGGGCCATGATTACTTCCATAATAAGGGTGGCCCAGTTGCAGGTCTCTATTCAGGAAAATTGATAAGGTGGCTGTGACACGCAAACCTGTAACTACAGCTTGTGCCACAGGGACTTCTATTGTGGAATCGTAGTGGCGCGTGAATGCCGTGCTGTACTTTATTTCACAAAGTCCACATTCAGAGTTTGCCTTTAAAGAGCGCGCAATTCCACGTGAACAGTTTCTTTGTTCGTTTCATTGGAGTGAGGATTTTTTTTTTCTTCCTCTATAAAAATAATTCACCGTTAATTTAACGCACCCAGGTCACAGTGAAGGGCAATAATCAGTGACGTTGAAGTTAAACAGCCCAAGAGAGTGGCATGCCCCACCCAAAATAAAACGAAGTACACGAAAATGTCCTGTATTGAGTTAGCAAAACCTTGTCAAGTTCAAAGTCTCGATTTTAAGAGGTTTTGTACCGATACACGTTTTGCCAAATTATTATTCGAGCATTTTTTGATGTGGCAAAAAAAAAACTGGTGTACCCAGAGAAAACCACGCCGATCAGAGGAACCATCAAATAAACACAGTTCAGAAATGTAGAAAGATTGTCAGTGACACAGTGAATGTGCCTGATTTTTTATCAGAGTTGAGCCATTGCCCTTGGGTGACGACATATATGAAACACGTCTGTTGTGAGGTGCTCTGGATCTACATTGTCAGCAGAGGGCAGTCCAGAAAAATCAATTGTTGTACCGTACTATGCTCCAACATCTATGCTCCCTACCTTCAACCAACCCGCACTGATCAACGTGGTGGAACACGGACAAATAACCTCCGTGACCTGCAAGGCATGGGGGGGACGTACCTCAACCAGCAGTAGATCAACAAAAAGACCGTGCACGTACGCAACAACTTAAGACGCATGTGGAATCATCCACATCGTCACCATAAAGAAACAGGGCCCCTGTGTACAGTGACTGGGCAATTAGAGTGGAGCAATTTCACATGACACCCGTGAAAGGCCGCTCTGTTTCGCAGCAGTTCATAGTTTGTTTTCAAAGACAGGAAAATTGGCGGCCTCAGGTGGCCCTGCCTGACGGGAAGGCTCACGCGAGAGGCGGTCAGAGCGCCACAACTACACCGACTCCCATCGCCAGTCGACATGCCAAGGAACATGGGCCCACTGTACAATCCACTCGGCCCACGGTTCCTCCCAACCATCACCGTTGTCATCATCATCTTCTCCTCCTTCAGCCGCGACATCATCGCCACGTGCAACGGCGTCGAATTTAGAAAATCGGTTGGATGTAGAGTGAGAGAAAGCTGGGCATATTCTAGAGCAGGTCAATGACAACACAAATGGAATGACTATTAGACCTTTTTTTTGGCGTTGTACAAATAATGTAGAATATACGAGGTTTAACCCTTTCCGGCAATAAGAACAAGTGTTAAGATCTTTAAAATTATCATAGCATTCATTTGCATGTTTTTGCCACAAGCATGTGTGGCTGTTTGCAAACTGGAACCTTTGCAAAAAGGTGTCCATTTAGTGTTTAAAGATCTTAACACTTTTTCTTATTGCCGGAAAGGGTTAAACCTCGTATATTCTACAGAAATGGAATGACAACAATTTATTGAATTGAGAAAATATAAGGATCGGGCACATTGTCTGAGGTAAAAGCTTGATGACGGATGTTTGAGAGGGAAAGATACCAGGAAAGAGGCCATGGAAGTATGAGGTAACGCTCGTTGAAATTTGAATGAAAACGGCCATACAGTGAAATTAGGAAAATGGCTCAATATCAGGCAGGGTGATGGGCGTTTGAACCAATGTGCTGTCAGCAGAGGACTAAGCAATATAAAGGATCAAACGTTGCTGAACTGGAGACGGAGTGAACAGACATAAATTGGCAACAGTGAGGTGAGAAAGAGAGAGAACTCCATAGTATGAAAAGTAACAGTCTTTTACACATCGAGGGCGGGTTGACCGTAATTAGGGGAATGTGTGAATTTGATCTCTCAGGGAGTCGCAGAGTTTTTTGTTTCAAGAGTGCACTGAGTCAGGTTAACCCGCGAGCATTAACGCTCTTGAACCATTATTAGTTAAAGATAACTTTCCCAACATGTACGGTCCTTGTTAAGTCACTGCTGGATGAGGGCGTTCCCATTTCTGCATGGGTCATGAGGATTATTTGACCCTACTTCAACACACTAATCAGTTGGGATTTGTTGAAGGTGGTGAGCGCGTGTGGAAACGTAGATGTACTGTACACCATTGCGATTGAATTGTTGCAACCGAATCGCAAAACATCGCAAGGGAAGGAGGAAGCGTGCTCCACACGGTTTTATCCCAAAATACGAGCTTTGAAAAGCAACCATCAATATAGGAATGTGTTTTGATCGTCACTTGCCGAATCAATGCACACATTGCAGGTTGAGTATATTTCAGGTAAAGAGATGAGTGCGTTGATCCACCAGGTGAATTGTTCCCAGGAACAGGTGTTCTAAGCTGCCACGGTCGTGGGCCAAAAGAAACAAAGTGAATTGGCATTTGACTTACGGCATGATACAATGCCGTACATTTCTGCCAACAATGTATGAGCGCTCACCTGCCCTAATGTAAATTACCAAACGACTCAGCTTGATTTTATTTGACGTGTACTATTTCACACCAGTACAGCGCTGCAGAGATTTTCTTGTGCGCATAATGTGCGATCGTAGCGCTATGGTTTTGGCGTTTCCAGTTACGGAAATCTGTGTTTAAACTAGAGGCTACGCATTTATAGGAAAGCTTCCTTCTTAAGTCCCAGCTCCACAAGTGGGAGTATATGTCTTACTCAAACACAGGGAGATAGCTTTTTTTTCCCATATGAGAGCACTGTTTAATGACTTCATCTTAACGCCACAATCAGTGCACGTCGTTACATCTCAATGATATCATCAGCGCTGCAATCCTGTGCTTATTTTAGGTTGGAGATGAAAGAAAATAGGAAATGCCACTGTTACTATTAATGTAAATACCTCTCATTCAGGCACACTGAAAATCAGCAAACACAATTTTAAAATTACGTTTGCGTGCATTCCTGTTGACTATCATCACCACTGTGGTTTTTTTGGAAATTACATATTTGTGGACAGGGTAATTGAGGCGTTTTAGGGTGGGTGGTGGCAGAGTGCTAACACTCGTGCCTCACAGCTAGAAGGTCCATGGGTTTTCGCGAGTATGTTTCCTCCCAAAGCTAAAGAAAACGCTCACTATTTGGCAGGTAACATCTTTAAAAAAATTGTCGCTGATTTTCCGTGCTCTGTCGTTGTTGACATGTCGTTCTCTCCGCAGCTTTGTGCAGCGCTTTGTGACCCTCGGGTGAAAGGCGCTATATAAATGCTATTATTATTAATATATAGATGACGCAATCTCTGATAAATGTTGGCACCGACTTACTGCCTGGAGGCCTTTCCCCTCTCCCGCTCCTCTGATTTAAATCTCCTCTCACTTCGAAAGTGAACAGATCCTGTACATGGTTTAAGTGATAGATTATTATTAAATGCATCAAATCATATTGTTTACAGCTCACATAACATGCAAAACTTAGCACGTGCAAGAACTAAATCATCCATCCATTTTCAGAAACCGCTTAATCCTGTACAGGGTCGCGGTGAGCCGCATCCTATCCAGGCAGACACAGGGCGCAAGGCAGGGGCACACCGAGGATGGGGTGCCAGTCCATCGCAACTAAGAATCAATGTTTTTCAATACCTGAATGTATTACTTAATGGGTTCAACTGAAACGTGTTTCCTCTCGAGGCAGCAACATTCACCACAATGAAAAACATGCTTCGATTCTACACTCGAATCGTTGCCATGAATTGTAACAACTCACTGTAATGCTGGTGGGCAGAAGGTGGAGGGTGATCACGTGGGTGAAAAGCATGAAACGAGTAGTCAAACCATGATTCTTTGTAGCTGCCGAAGCATCCACCAAGGCCAAAAGACATGCACCAGCAATATTCCATCCACCCCCCCTCCCCATCATAGTCTACTGCAGTGGTTCTTAACCTTATTGGAGGTACTGAACCCTGCAAGCTTCATCAGTGCATTCACCGAACCCTTCGTAATTGGAAAAATAAAATA
>JAZEWU010000001.1:1670738-1682951 GCA_036362915.1 Geotria australis
AATTCAGCAGCCCATTAGCCACGGCCATGAATGACGGCTTTATGTTCCTCACTCGACTGATTCCTGGAGAGTGGATGCTGGAGAGAATCCCACTGTCGTCAGGATGTCAAAGGAATCTTTGCGAAGAGACGCTGACCCCTGGGGTCGCAGTGCGCCTCTTGTTGGTTCTTGGGAGTGGGGCTGCTTTGACTTGTGGCGGGTGTTACGGTCTGCGTGGTGTGATGTCTGCGATAATAACTGGAAAGAAATGAAGTCCGCAGACTATTGCTCAGAGGCGAATGAGTCAAGCTGGCTCTCGTGTATGGGAAACTCAAACAGCCATGACCTTGCGATGGGCATCCGATCAACAACTCGGCTACACCAATATTGCGTTGTTAACATGACAAGAATGAGTAACACAGCACACACCAGATGTTAAACAACAAAATAGATTTACAAAAGAGTGCCAATATTTGGTGAACTTTCCCGTCTTCAGAGTTCAAACCCATCAAATACAATTGCACCATGTACTGTACAATGAAAGGACACAAACTCCCTGCAACAATTCCTTAATAGTTGCACTGCTATACGTGCTTTTCATGACACTTTGACAAAATAGGTCCCCACCCTGACCCATTACAAACACAACCATCATTTTTTTACAAAACACAGGACACGCCAGTTCTGTCTTCTTTTCGATTCTTCGAAGCGCGATGGTTATATGACAGTTTCCCGTTTCTTTACACAGTTCTTTGCATTTTTATTGAACTCTGCAAGGTCTTTTGAGCTGCAGAGGTTGGGTAGTAGAGCGCAGACAAGGCATTGCTCCATAGTATGGTCTGCTTCTCCACATTCACAGGTGCTTGGGCCGGTCTTGTAGCCCCAATGCTCAGCCATGAAATTAGCAAAGTGCCTTCAAATCTTGGATTACCTGTAGCCACAACAGCTGTGCGGTAGTCTGCTAGGAAAATGAGTGTGACTGCACGTGTGTGACTTTAAATAGAAAACCGCACCGTCTCCGACACCAAGCAAAAATTCGTCTAATGAACGGTATTGGCCATACTTCCCAATGCAGGACCCTCCTGAAAATGAGTCGTGAGACTCGGTGAGGCTTCCGTGGATAAATACATCGTTACGGTTACAGCACGTACAATAGGTATTTTCTTTTGAATGAAAGATAACGCAAGTACTGTACTTTGAAACAATGATTGCTAGTCATCAAGCTAACAACTTGCCTCTTGTTTTTCCTTGTAACATCATTTGCTTGCTCTCTGTAATCTCCCTTAAGTATGAAAAACCCCACTGTGAATTCAAGTGATGATGATTGTTGTTGAGTTAGTCAACACTGCCACTCTCTATCATTGTTGTAATACAATGACCACGCAAACAACTCTCTACCTTATAAATTAAGCTGACGTAAGGCAATAGTCCTTGATCACGATAATCTTTTAAACAGTTGGAGGGAAGCAGTATTGTTACTTTATAAAGTTTACAAAAATAATAATAATAATAAACGTGTTGCTTATGACCTTTTTATGCAATCGAGCATGTGCTGAGTGTTATTTTTGCAAGGGATCACCTGCAGTTTGTAAATGTATGACGTACATAGTCAGCTGGACTTTGTTCCTTTCAGAAGCAAAAACTAGCTTTCAGCAGCACTTACATTTTGAGCTGTATTTTCATAGGTGGTCACGGACACGCTCCGACTAGCCACTTATGAACACCACCCTGACAGGTTCAATAGCGACTAGGGGGGAAGAGTGTTGGTGACCATCATTTGAACACCAATGATGCAATTCCCCCAGCCTTGTAACACATTAAACAATGCCAGAAGCACGCACACACAAGACGGCAAGGCGTGGACCACTGCTGCCATTCAATTGTCGTGTTCTTTTAAGTCCAGTTACAGCTGATCCACCCAAACCCCGGCAACTCACGCTGGGATTAAAGGCGCACCCACACGCCATATGCACAATACAAGCAATACTGGATACACACTAGACACACCATACACACTAGACACACCATCCACACTCACGCTATACACTCAACGCTCACTACACGCTGTGCGTGTGTGTATTCTCTAGTAGTGTGGTTATACGACACATACGTAATACGCGTGTTGACCAACACTACAAACGCACGCTGTGCGGACAGTCCACAATGCAGTACACGATACTACACACAACTATGTATCTTATACACACATTTACACGCATTGCGGTGACAACACAGCACATACCACACAGCTCACTCTACACTACACAAGTACAACACTCAATGGGTGAGTGCACTATACAGTACACTCAACACACACAGCACACATACCACCGACACCGCTGGAGTGAGTACACTATCACGTACAACACAGAATGCACACAACGTAGCACACACACCAATACCATAAGCAAAGCACCAGACTAACACAACGATTAGTTTGGCACTGCACGACAGTATAGAATACATACGGTGAGATGATGATGATAATGTGGATGACCCTAACACTGTTAATGATCAAGAGCGGTGATGCAGCCGGTGACGATGAGGTAAGTTAAGCTGCGCCCAATGTTGACATTAATCATTCAGATTACGCGGTCACGACGATTACGATTCGAATGACGAATTAACAGCACCGACAGCCATACGCATTACGAATTAACAGAAATAGTGACGGTAGTGATTCTCGTGACGAACCGACCAGAGATGATGAAGATTCTCACCATGACTGCCCTCGGAGGCGCGGCGCCGCCGCTCTCAGCCCCGCTCGCTCGGCGTCCCTCCTCGTCAACTCTTCGTCACTTGTAAGTTCCTCAACTCGCTCCTCCGCTTGTCGGTGGGGAAAGGGGGGGGGAGACGGGGAAGGAGACGGGGAGGAACGACTAGAAGCAGGAAGGATGGAGTGGAACGAGGGATGAACAAGACGCGGCCGCCGCAAAGAACAGCCGGCCGCTTAGTAGCGAGAGGCTCTTGCGGAGGGCGGGAAGGGGGATTTTGCTGCTGCTGGTGGGTATGATGATGGTGATGAAAACGAGAGGAAGGAGAGACGGTGCAGACTCGAGGTGTCCCGGGCTGGCTGGCCTGCGTGTGAGGGTGTGGGAGGTGAGGGAGGGCGGCTGGCTGAGAGTGGGAGGGTCGGAAGGGTAGGTGAATCATAGGTGGGGTTCGGGATGGTGGAGGTGGGACGGTATGTGGCTGTTGTGGGTGAGGGGAGCGGTTGTGTGTCGGGTGGGGTTGGGTAAGGTATGCGTGTGGAGGTGTGTTACAGTGGACGGGTGAGTAGGTAAGTGTACAGGGTGGTCCAGATCTCATGTGACCCCCCCCCATTTCAGTTGTAAATAACCCTTACCTTTTGTAAATTAATAAAGTGGATTAATTGGCCTGCTGACTAAATTGCCCCCCGGTACCCTGTGATGGACTGGCGTCCCATCCTGGGTATACCCCTGCCTTGCGCCGTGTGTCTGCCGGGATAGGATCCGGCTCATCGCGACCCTGTGCAGGATTAAGCGGTTTCTCGCAATGAATGAATCATTACAGTTGATATGTGTTATTTTCACATTGCTTACGTTGCATTATAACCCCCATTGGTGTGAAAAATATTACGTTTCGGAGAATTAAACTAGGGTCACAAGACATCTGGACCACCCTGTAAGTTACGAGAGTGGATGGGTGAGTTAGGAGTGCAAGTGTAGGTGTGTGTAAGAGTGGATGGGGTATGTAGGTGGGATGAGAGTGTGTAGGGGTGAGTAGGTATGTGAATGTAGGTGTGTAACGGTTGATGGGTGACGAGTGTTTTCACTTTGTCCTGTTTAATCGAGGCAGCTGTTCTGGAAAATCTTTAAATTTTCACGGACCACAAGTGATTCAAAGTCTGGGTTTTTGCCAGTTACACAGTCCTCTCTCTCATATTCCGTTAACTCCACGGATATGTCCCGGATTTTGTGCCTCTGAGGTGGCAACCCTCTGGGTGGGTAGGTTGTGTGAGTGGCACGGTACGAGCGTGGGTGAGGCGGAGGAGTGTGTCGCTATGCGAGTGTAGGTGTGACAGCGGGAGGGGTGGGGTGTGTAGGTGGGTGTAGTGCTGGTCACCCACCCCCTCGTGTGCCGTGTCGACCTTCATAGGTGCTCGCTAACAGCACTTGTCCCTACAGTCTGTTAAGGCTACACGGGGGATCTTTGTCTTTGTAGTCCAGTACTGTCCTAGTGGGTTAGGCAGGTTATGGATATCCATAATAAAGTAATTTTGTTTAGGGATAGTGTGAGTTTGGGTGTATGTGAGGTGGGTGTGTGATTGGAGGGTAAATAAGCCTTTGACACTTCACGTGGCCTCAAGGTGCATATGGCCTGGCACAGGCGCCGTGGTGAATGGCGGTTGTTGTTGTAAATAAGGTGAACTGAGGGTGGTACGGTGGGGGGGGTGAGTAGCGCTTCCATGTGCATTTCTGTCTTGAGTTTGCATGTTCTCCCCGTGTCCGCGTGGGTTTTCGCCGGGTTCTCCGGTTTCCTCCCACAGTCCAAAAATATGCTGCTGCATAGGTTAATTGGCGTACTGACTAAATTGCCCCTCGTGCCCTGTGATGGACTGGCGTCCCATCAGGGGCATAGCCCTGCCTTACGCCCTTTGTCTGCCGGGATTGGCTCCGGCTCACCGCGACCCTGTACAGGATTAAGCGGTTTCTGAAGTGGATGGATAGATGGGATAGTGTGAATGGTAGTGTGTGGAGACCATACACAAGTGGACCTTGAGATGCAAAAGGGTGATAACCCCTGGTCTTTTCGATTCGTAAGGGTGCGATGGTGTTGATGCAGGTGGTCTGAATGTGGTGGTGTTATCGTGTGAACCACTCCCGGGCCTCTCCTGGGTCGACTCACCCTCAAATGAGTACCTAGTGCGGTGTATAAACATCGCCACTAGGGAGATAAAGGCGGCCGGGCGTGGTGCTGGCCACCCACCCATCGTGTACCTTGCTGGCCTTCATGGGTGCTCGCTAACACCACTTGACCCTACAGTCTGTCAAGGCTATATGGGAGGGTATTTCTCTTTGTAGGGCTGTGTGGGTTCGCTGTGAACTGGTTATGGTTGCCACTCATGATTTTGTCTTGCAGAACAACAACCCTATATGCTGGCTGTGACATCACCCAAAACACAAAGGGTCGGATCCCGTGTCATTCATCATTCATCCAGGACACTGCACGCGTAACTTAGTGCGTGTGCATTTTTTACACCCAGTGTGTAACCTGTACAACGCATATAAATGTGCTATTGTGTCACACACTCACTCATTCACTACACCACAACACACCCATCCCTACTTTACACTGCACAGACGTCCCACATGAAGTAGTGTATTCTATAAAAACGAAGCACTTCGGTAAAATGATGTGTGTGCATTATGATATATTTTATACAAAAACACAGACCCCCCCCGTATAGCATCATCACCCTCCCTCCCTGTCTCCCTCCGTGTTTGTCTTTAAGGAAGTGACGACCATCTTAGGGGACGCTGGCAGATTTTTGCCGCTCTTAAGATTGCCAGTTTCACGACCTCTCCGCGGCCTTTGTGCAGCGCTTTGTAAAGCTCGGGTGAAAGGCGCTCTGTAAAATGCTATTATTATTATTAACATACTTTTGGGGCAAGTGCTGTTAGCGAGCACCAATGAAGGCCGACACTGCACGCGGGGGGGGGGTGGTCGAGTGGTCAGCATCACGCCCGGCCGGTTTGTGCCCCCAGTGCTGATATTTATACACCGCACCAGGTACTCATTTAAGGCTGAGTCGACAGAGAGGAAGCCCAAAACCAGTTCAGATACAGCGTACTGTCTGCGGACCCTTTGAGCCAGGTTTCTATGCCTGTTGACATCATCTCTATATTGGCAAAAGGTTCCCATCATTATCGGTGACGAATATCTGGGTTTCCCCTCGGTCGACTCAGCCTTAAACGGATAGCTGTTGTGGTGTGTAATTATCAGCACTGGGGAGACAAAGGCGGTCGTGCGTAGTTTTGACGTGTCGGCCCTTCATAGGTGTTTTCTAGCAGCCTATGTTGTATAGGCCTTCTACGTGCATTACGTAACGTATACTGTAGTTTATTATGTAATTTTTCCAAAAGTGGATTCACACCTAGGGCTCTAAAGTAATTCTCATTTTTAAATCCTGACATTTATATCAAAAGCACGTATAAGTGTGGACGCACAATCTACTTTACAATGTTACGGTTTATACAAGATATATTAATCATGACTCTTATTAGGTGTTCCGGTTTAAACCTCATATTTATTTGCTGGTGTTATTCCAATTAGATTTGGTGGCAAAATTAAATGTATGAACTCGTTATTAGAGTTATCGAAATGTGATCATGTCATAATTATGGTAATGAGAATAATTACTTCACGCTACTTGGTTTATTAAGAAATACATGTTTTACTATGGGTAATAAATGCGATAACTTTGGGATACAATTACTAAATATTTGTGTCTACTTTTTCCTCGAAATTAATTATGATGTGTTGATGCAGTGGTGCACAAGCACAAATAACAAAAATACACAAAACATATTAATCAATAACACTCTGGCCTATTGTCTGTGTACCTTGCATACAAATTAAACTTCACAAAACTGATGAAGCTATAATTTGCGAAAAAATACCCAAGTAAATTATTATTATTTTAAATGCCATGATAAGAATAAAAAGGACGTTATTACTCTAATCGTTCATTAAATTAGTCCCTGTTAAATTGCTACATGTACAGTACGTGTCACCATTTGATATGCGATCAGTAAGTTATGTCACCCTGTGAAACGTACAAAATATACCCAGCGGAATAAGGTGGCAGTCACGAACGATGGTATCAACCATCGCGCTCGAGAGTGGCGTTTGTGAATGTGTTGTGACTGATATCGCTGCGACCCTGTGTGTGCTGTGCCAGTTTGCATGGCAAGGCCATGCATGGCAGCTTGTGTGTTGCTATATCCACAACATTTGGGCATCAGACATCGTGAGTTTATCCCATGTTTATCTAACGTGCTTCTTTCTACGTGGCTAATTGAGACATTGGGGTAAAAGTGGGATAAGGTAACCTTAAGTGAATGATCATATAATAAAACACAATAGCTTAGTTTCAGAATGGCAGTGGTGGCCAGCTCTGTGGTCAGAGGTTTTGACTCACTCGTTCCTGTTTGTGAGATAAATCCATCCCGGGGTTCAACTCGGCAAATAATTAGTCTAAACCGTCAAAATGAGTATTGTTTTTTGAAAATTCAACGCTGACTTGCTTTAACATTAATTGGTCTCTGCTGTTGAATATGGAATTTCCACCACTGGCTCAGGCTCGCCAACAGGGATGAATGAGCAACGACTGCCCAGTATTGCTACTTGTAAAACCAGGAACGCCAGAATCTCAGTGCTTTTGCAGGAGATCCTTGCTAATATTCGCAGTAGGGTATGATGTTTGTATGTTGACTAATTGAGTAATTTTAACCTACTTACTTTATAACCTTGTTTAAATAATCAAATAAGAGGTGGTGACACTCAAAGCTCCGCACAAATCGATTCAGTCTCCAGATACCGAACATATTGCATCTAGTTTATATTCCCTATATGATCTTGAGCCCATTGCTCTACTGCCATCTCCTGACCAACCAGTAGATGTTGGTAATTTTACGCAATAATAAAAATATCAGTTGTTGTGGCGCAAGACTGTACCGTAGTAGCGTTCTCGAACTCTGTTTGACCAGTTTGTGATTGGCGTTATACACTTAGCAAGTCAGTGTTTTACTCTATAAACTTGTACTTGAACACAGACTGTCAAATCGCTACAGTTCTAACCATCCCCGCTGCTGATGCTATTAAAGTATGCTCATTGCCCGGAACGTCCATTATTATATCGTTTTCCCCTTGAGATCATTTATTGAGGAATATGTTGATCATATTGCTGTACTGTACGTACAGAAGTGCCAAGATCGACCTCTGTGGAGGAGGTTCGTGAAGGACGCTACTGGGCAGTTGGAGGCAGTCGCCCTCCAGCAACAACGGAGGGCGGAGGAGCGACGCTCACAACAGCGAGCCGACCGGCGAAAGCACGGCAAGTTGGCACGGTAGGGAGCTCAGGTGGTGCATCTGCCAGTCATCTCAGTCAGGCAGCCCGTGACACCTGGGTCTGTCCCGTGTCCTCCTGTCGGCGAGCCTTCGACACTTCACGTGTCCTCAAGGTGCATATGGCCTGGCACAGGCGACGTGGTGACATCACCGCCACTTAGTGGCGAAAGGCGGTTGTCGTTGTTGTAGAAGCTCAACCTGTAGTGAGCGTGTGGCAGTGATGCCCTCTAGCGGCAATATTGAGGGATCGTTAAACACTCCGTGCCGGGTGGCAAACAAGTCGCAATACACAGAGCCGAGTAATTAATAGAACTAGCAGATTACCCGCCCAACGGCGATCTCGTGTAACACGCTCTTCTAGCGTCAATAACAAAGGCATTTTTGTTTAGTCTGCAAACTAGAAAATGTGTGTCTTTTTATAAGGATCTGGGGGTTATTTGCCCATAGCTCTCGAATCGAGAGCAGTGGGCTCTGGGGGTGCACGCACCCCTGGGGGTACGAGATGCCCTTGCTGGGGATGCGAGACACGGCTGATTTTAGTTTTTATCGAATCATATATGTATTGTTTTTATCGAATCATATATGTATTCTATTATATATGTATGTATTAATACGGGGTGCGAGAACATGTTTGAAAACCAAATTGGTGCAGGCTGCAGTAAAGGTTAAGAACTACTTGGTCCTAGACCATAACTCCTCACGTCGTATGGGGAGGCCGGCATCCAGCAGTGGAGTGACAAAGGGGCTGACACAGTGTTTCATTTCAGCCGGAACAGTCCGCAGCGCTGTTTTTGCAATAATATTAACTCGCCACATCTCTCGCCTTATATTGTCCTCATGATAGTGCAGTGATGTTTATTTTTGTTCCATATTTCATGGGGATATTATATATTAGTATACAGTATTATATGATATAGTACTGTATTATGGATAGACTCACCTTCTACTCTTGTAGTACAGTAGTGCCTAATGCATATAATCCTTACTCTTAGCCAGCGAAGCTGCACTCCGGAATAGATCGATTGGGGGAATTAAGCCGTCACTGTAATAATCTATCATTACCTCATGATTTACCTTATATGATCGCATATGTTGTGTGCGTTTGTTAGTCGGAGCGTTTGTTGTGACGCAGGAATCCCGCATCCAGAGCTTGCAAGCTCACTGGGTGTTTTCGGATGTAATAATAAACATCTATGAAAATGACAATAATGCATGCATTATTGCTGCGTTAACATTCCCACTGCCCCCAAGAACTCTGCTATGTTAAACATCAATAATGGATGGGATGCAAGAGCAGGTCACGCATAGGCAGGGAAACCCTGAAGCAGCTCGCATTCCTCTCTACAGCAACGTCCTCCAGACGGGATCCTCCCGGAGGAGACCCGTCAGTTCATCCACAATTATTGACTCCCAGTGACTACATTGGTGACTTCATAGGTCAGGTAGGGGAGGCATTGACCCCCCTCAACCGTGAAAATAACATGTACACGTTTTAAGTACGTTATAATGTCCATCAATTGAAAAAAAAAATAGGACAATTGTACTGATATAGGATTCCACGGATCGATGCATGATGGTTACTTTTCAAAGTTGTTCTTTCGGGATAGCAGTGTCGAGCGCTGCCTCTCTTCTTCGCGACGTTTTGCCTCGCCACAATGCAGGCAGGTAGAACGCATGAAGAGGCCTCCAGCTGGGAGGCCAAACGTCGCGAAGGAGAGAGAGGGAGCGTTCGGCACTGCCCTCCCGAAAGAACAGCTTTGAAAAGCAAACATCAAACCGGACAATTATCATTTAAAGGCGGTCACAGTTGCTTGTGGGGGTTGAGCGGTGGTATGATGGTTGGTTTGTGCACTGTGCTGCGAACCTGATAACATCAGTTAGCGTTCCAGCCACGGCTAACGTCAGTGCCGAGCGATATCTCGCCCAGTCCTGATGGGGCCCACCATCACCAACGCACACTACTGACTCGTGTGGTGAAGTCATGTACAAGCATTGTCAAACAACCCCCATGGCCGACATGTGGGGTTGCCTTATGGAAGGAACAAACAAAGGGGTATATCGTGGTGTAAACAGAATAAAGGGGGGAGATGACTGTACGTGTAACTGGCAAGAACCCCCGACTTTTATCTTAATTACAAAACATTACATTACCACGCCGATGTCATATATCATAATGTCATGTCCAATATAAGGAAATACTTAGCCAGGTGGTATTGTGGTAGATTAACAAACTCACGGATTGAAGGATGTAAGTCCCATTCCTGGTCCAGAGCCAATTATTATTATTTTCCTGTTGTTTTTGTGTCTTATGTCTTATAATTGATCGCTATTGCTTCACTCTCGGTTATTTGGTCTCCCCGTTGTTAACATGTCGTTCTCTCCACAGCTCGGATAAAAAAAAAAACCCAAAAAATATTATAATTATTTGTTGCTGATTACCGTTCTCTGTCGTTGTTGATTTGTCGTTCTCTCCGCAGCCCTGTGCAGCGCTTTGTGACGCTCGGGTGAAAGGTGCTCTATAAAACGCTATTATTATTATAAATGCTATTATTATTAATCCTAACCGGTTCGCGGATTTGCCGAACCGGTTTTCCAGGAACCCTTGCGGTCGGCAAGGTCCTCTTGTATTCCCTTGTGTCAAGGCAATAATGTTCATCCTACGAAAGACTGGCCCACACCACACTAATGGAGTTTTCACCACTGGCTCAGAAATGTTAATGCTGACGAGAAAACCAATCAATGCTCACTTGAGCCGGCAGCTGGGGTGAAAATAACTGACATTTCTGGTAAGGTCAATTCGCAACTCACTTTCTCACCTCTTCTCGACTGAACGCCTCGGCCACTTAGTATCTGTCGATTGTATATGCATATTTTAAACCTTCCATCGTTTTCATTTCCACATCACAAATTGTATACAACGCCCGGCACTCCGGTTTCCTCCCACAGTCCAAATACATGCTGCTGCATAGGTTAATGTTCCTGCTGATTAAATTCCCCCCGGTGCCCTGTAATGAACTGGTGTCCCATCCTGCCCTGCCTTGCGCCCTGTGTCTGCCGGGATAGGCTGCGGCTCACCGCAACCCTGCAAAGGAAGGATTAAGCAGTTTCTGACAACGAATGAATGAAATTATATACAACGCGCGCCGAGGTTGAGTTCTTTGCGTGTATTATTTGCAATGGCTTCGTAAATTATGCTTCATTGGGCTGTCAAGGGCTTGTGAGAGCAATGAGGCAAGAAAATACATGTCACTGCAGTGTAAGTGGAGCCGCTGCCGGCAGTGTTGAGTGGAACGAGCATCTGGTAAGGATGCCCCCCGGAAGGCTCCCTCGGTAGGTATTCCAGGCGCGGCCCACTGGGCGGAGACCAAGAGGCTGACCCAGGACACGCTGGAGGGATTATATCCTTCGGCTGGCCTGGGAACGCCTGGGAATCTCCCCCCCCCCAGGAAGAGCTGGATGTCTGGTCCACTCTCCTTGGACTGCCGCCACCGCGACCCTCACCAGGACAAGCGGTTTAGAAAATGGATGGATGGAGCACACCGCTCCGCCTGCTGGAGCTGTAGGAACCTGTAAGCCACCTCGTGACTGGAACGGAGATCCCAAGTGATGGCAGTTTCACATCATGGTTAGCGGCTCTCCATCCATTGCTTCCATCAGCACATCTGCGGCACCAATGAAATGTTCGCGGGCTTCTGCAGTCAAATTACTCACGCGCTGATGTTTAGCTTGGCATACGACCGACGACATTGTGATGGGGTATTGTAACGTGTTATTGGAGACTCAGGATTGGTAATGTGGGTTAACGTGCAGAATTATATGTTCGGGTCATTGAAACTGATTGCTTGTTTGAGAATTGATCTCAAGAGCTGCTCTTTCGGTATAGCCGTGTCGAGCGTTCCTCCTCTGTACGTTGCGACGTTTTACCTCAGAAGCCTGATGATGCCTACAACATGGGAGATGAAACGTCACGAAGGAAAGAGGGGGAAAACGCGACACGGCTGTCCCGACAGAGCATCCCTTGAGAGCAATTCTCAGACATCGAGCCGTGAAACTCTACATCATACATTCATTCATTCATTTTCAGAAACCGCTTAATCCTATACAGGGTCGCGGTGAGCCGGAGCCTATCCCGGCAGACAC